>CM053770.1:420715151-420880206 GCA_028658325.1 Potorous gilbertii | reverse complement strand
ATGAGGAGAAGAATGCTTTCAAAAGCAGAATTAGCCAAGTGGAAAAAGAGGTGCAAAAGCTCACTGAAGAAAATAGTTCTCTCAAAATTAGAATGGAACAGATGGAGGCCAGTGACTTTCTGAGAAACCAGGAAATCACAAAAAAGAGAAAGAACTATAGATTTGGATCTCAGAATGAAGCAGACCATTTTCTCTTGTGATATGTTTTGCTTTATTTTGTTTTCGTGGTTTCTCCCATTCATTTTAATTCTTCCATGCAACATAACTAAGATGAAAATGTATTTAATAAGAATGTATGTGTAGAACCTATATAGGATTGTATGCTATCTCAGGGAGGGAAAGGAATGAGGGGGTAATGTGGGGAAGAGAAGGGGAAAAAAATCTAAGCTATATGGAAGTGATTGTAGAAAACTGCAAACAAATTAATCAACAAAATAAGTATATTACATAAATTAAAGGAGGAGGGAGAGAATAAATTATCAATGATCAAAAATATTGATAGAACTGTCAATATCTTTATACTTATCTATATATTTATCCTAATCCTACTATCAATAGATATTGATAGATCTATATCTATCTCCCAATTCTTAGCATAGTTCCTAACACAATAATCAGCAATAATAAATGGATGTTGACTGACTGACTGCAAGAGACTATTGGCAGTGAGAAGAATCAGGAGGCCATGAGATCATAAAGTTAAAATTGGAAGGGCCCTCAGAAGCCAACAATTCCCTCATTTTACAGATCATTGAAATAGTTCAGGTGAGAAATAAAGACTGAACTAGGGTAGTAGGGATACAGGGTCTATGAGAGAAAGAAACTTATGACAGAGATGCAGTGTGCTAAGAATTGATTGTTCTTGGCAACTAATAGAATATAAAAGTAAAAGTGTCTGGTGACTGAAGAAATTAGAGATGTCTTCAAAATTATGAGCTTATATGACTAGGAGCATCATAGCAGGACTCTAGAAGAAAAATTTGGGACATAGCATAAGATGATGAATTCTCTTTGGAAATGTTGAGTTTAAGACACCCATTAAATATTCAGAAGGAAAACTCCAGCAACCAATTGGTGATAATTATTTACCATTCCTCTCTAACATATGAGCCTTTGCTGTATTGACACTGGTTCCTTCATTATCCCCAAGACATTTCATTCTCATCTATTTTCATCTCATGACTTTAGATGTGAGAAGTCTAACGTCCAGAAACATGTAGCAACTCAGCCAAGGTCATATTAGTAATATGTAGCTGTTAGGATTTGAACCCAGATCTTTTGTCAGCAAATCTATTGTTCTTTTCATTCTCATATTCTGCTTTTCAAAAAACCTACTGGCTCATACAGGGATAGACTTTCATGACTTTCAGCCTGCTAATGTCAAATGCTATGCAACTAAGCTGACCAGCCATAGCTATACCTATGCCAATTAAATCACATAACATTTCAATTATCAAAATTGGAATATCTTCCTTAGAAATTATTAAATCTATTGATTATTTTTCAATTTATGCATTTGGTAGTAGGGAAAAGTCAAAATATCTAAAGACATTATAAGGCTACTCTGGCTTATGTTAGCCACAGCACTGTTATTCATTGGGAACCATAACTCCTGAACACAAAATTTTATCTTGATTTCAGCATAACTTCAAGATATGTTATATACGGATACAAATGTGTCGCCATAGTTTGCCTCAAAATTACATTTCAGAAATGTTTCAGAACCCAGAAAATCAGTGAAGTGTCAGCAAGACCTAAATTTGGTATGGCATCTGAAGATCACAAGATTACAGTCTCATGTCTGAGAGAAGCCGAAAAACACAGTTGTTCAGAGATGTATGTGCAATGAATATACTAAAAACAAGACTGCAGTGAAATAGATGGGCTGTGATTGTGAGGCAGCAATAATGTGAAATGTCAAAACAGGTATATGCTCCCACAATACTGTTTAGAATTACAGCAGATCAGAAGAAAGAAAATGTAATGCTATTTGGCATTTGGGAGTATTAAGTGAAATGCACAACCCCAGTTTTCTTTTATGTGCAATGCTTTAGGAAAAAGAAAAGGGCTGGTACAAGTATAGCCTACATAGTCAGTACCAAAGGGTTGGTTTTGCTTGAAACACTGGGATAGATCCTTTTATGTGGGACTTTTGGTTTAAAAAAATGTACTTTAATTGCTATATTGGAATAAAATAGTATATCCTATTGGTTGTGGTTTGTTATTTCTCCTTCCTCTAACTTGGAAAATGAATTAGAAATTTTCAACTCTACTACCATTTTTTATGAGCCAAAGTGAAGTGCCAGAAATATTTCCTTGTTCAAATTGGGTGAGGGGAAAATGTATATTAAAATATTTTAAAAACAAACAAAAGCCCTCTCTGACAATACTCCAGAGCCCAGCATAACTGAGATTGGGCAGTTATGGCTTTGCCTCAAGGATAAAAATAAGAAAATTAAGCACTTACTTAGAAAAAAACAGTTAATATAAGAATATTCCAGATGAGTCACTTCCTGTCTCTCTTTCCTACCCTCCAACCCGAAAATCCTCTCTAGCAGCACCCTTGAGCTCTTGTCCCAATGTTTATCTCCCTACCCTAGAACAGAACTCCACTCTCTTTCATTATCTCTTAACTGGGGACATATTTTATGCCAATATTCCTGGATGGAGTTTGTAGTATTTTCGCAGGGAAAAAAAATTCCTAGATAAATCAACAAGCATTTATTAAGCACTTATTATATACTAGGTACCACACTAAACACCCGGACTATAAATACAAAACTTGTACACTTGTGGCCCTTGGGAAACATGGATTTTACTAGGAGGATACACCATGTTCACAGGTAAATTCATGCTATGTCAGAAGGCCAGTTGAGGATGCAAGTCCAGAGATCAGGAGAGAGAAAAATGCTACATGTGTACATCTGAGAGTCATCTCCATAGAAATGTCACTTAATTCTAAGGAAACTGAAGAGATCACCAATAAAGAATGTGGAAATAGAAGAAAAAGGGTATACAAAAAAGGTATACACCTCTTCCTAGAATGTAGCTCATGGGTAATGAATTTACAGGGGAGACTAAGAAAGATGACTTCAATGAATAGGAAAAAAACTATAACTCAATATTGTCATGAAAATTCAGGGAGAAGTGAATATCCAGAAAGAGAAAGCAGTCAATATTGGCAAATTCTACATAGATTGAGAAGAATAAGGACTGACAAATTCTATTACACTTAGAAATATGGAAATCATTGGCAATCTAGGAGATATATTTCATTTAACTGATAGGAAGATGTCAGTGTGCCTGAGCTTGAGAAGTTAGTGGGATTTGAAGGAATAAAGGCAAGAAGTAGAGACAGCTTTTCCATGGAGTTTGACTATGAAAGGGGCAAAAAATAAAGGACATTAATAGCTTTTAGGAGTTACAATTTTAAGTGAAGGGATTTTGTTTGTTTGCAAGTTTATGATGCCTGTATGAAGGAAAAGAAGAGGTTGGAAATTTAGGAGGGAAAGGGGATGGCCTAAGGAGATAGTCAAAGGAGATAGGAACTGATCAAATTGGAGGCACATATGGAGAAATCAGAATAGGAAAGAAGAAATGGCAAAGTTGCAATGAAATGAACAAAGAAGGAGAGGATGCCAAGTTAATTTGCAGTTTAGTACAGAACAGGAGGTACTTGTGACAAATAGTCTCAAATGTAGTAAAATATAAGGTAATATGAGGCATGGTTTTCTTCAGAATAGAGGTTCTTTACCTTCCCATGTATGTCATAGATCCTTTTGATGACATTTAAGGGTCTCTTTTAAGGATAATGCTTTTAAATACTTAAAATAAATAGGATGACAAAGGGAAAGCAGTTCTGTGGAAATGTAATTATAAAAATAATTTTAAAATCAACTAAGTTATTTAAAAACCAAGTAAATAAATAATCTAGTAAAATCAGGTTAAAAATCTCTGGCTTAGAAGTAGTAGGAGGGGAGTGGGGTAGGTATTTGGAGAAGAGACAGTCTAGATTCTCTAGAACAGTATCTGTGGGGAGAGTGACAATCCGGGAAGGCTTAAAAAAAGAGGCATGACCCAAGAGAGGACACAGTTGAGATGGGATCAAAAAAAATGTAGTGGATCTAGTCCATAGGATAGTATGACTCTTCCAGCAGTCTTCAACAACAGACAAGCAAGAAAACAAATGATGATTGGTGGGAGTAATCCAGAGTTGGAGTGTGAAGACTGATGAGGGGTAATCCTATAAGGGAAATAAGATTTAAGAGTTAAGAACAATGGAAGGCTTCCCTCTAAATTCTCATGTCTTCTCTTCCTTAACTATTTCCTATGTATCCTGTATATGGCCCACCCTGCATATATTTGTTTGTTTATATTTATCTCCCCTGCTAAATAGGAAGCTCCTTGAGGGCAGGGACTATTTTTTAGCTCTTAGTGTCACCAGCACTTAGCATAGCACTTAATGAATATTTATTGGTTAAAAAGTTGAACTGATTAACTACTGATAGAGGTTATGAAAGAACTCAAAGAACAAAGCCCAAAGAGGGATAGTGACTTGGAAAAGCTTGGGAAGGGTGGAATGGCTGGAGGTCCAAGAGGGCATAAAGAATGGGTTTGGGAGGACACACCTAGAAAATTTAGGACAGGAGGTTGTGATCAAGTAGAGGATTTGAGAATAGTTGAGGATCATGACCAGATTAAGGGTGTGATCACCTCCAGGTATGGCTGAGTACGGGTAAAGGTACAGATCACTGCAGCTGAGGATACAATGATAACAAGAAGTAAAAGGTGTTTGGACTAGAGGAAGACAAGGCTGATAGTGTCTGAATTGAAGGAGGTAGGAGGTTGACAAACTGGAAAAAAAGAGTATTTGATGCTTCAAAAACAACTAAATTGAAGAGTTTGTGAAGGAAAGGGAGACTAAGTCAGGTGCTGAATTGTTTGAGAAATGAAGAATGGGTCAGATTACTGTTGCTAGGATTTGTCTTTAGTAAAGAAGCTTTATGAAATATAACTCCAAGAAGATGTTGTGGAGGGAAGGTGGTAGCAAGAGGGTCTGTAAGTGGCAATGAGGATCAAAAGGCACAATTATTCCCTCTCCTACCCCAGTGTACATGGGCAGGGACCATGAGAAAAGGTACCACAAAGGTATGCCAATATCTCTGATTATGGCTAGATAACAGTTACATATTTATCAAGAGAAAGCCAGATTTTGATAACTTTCAGGAAATGGATTATTTATTCACCCTCTCATGGGCATCCAGGGCAGCTATGTCCCAGGGCCATTTTCTTCTTAGACACAAAATCTCTGCTCCAAGATTTTTTTTTCCCCTGGGGTTATCGGTTGATTGTACTGATGTAGCTGCTGCATGTTAGGTTTCATGTAGAAATGACGCACTATAGTTAGATGGAAAGAACTTTCATCTTAATGACAAGTGCCAGTAATGCCAGTGCCCAAAACAAAGTAGTCACTTAATAAATGTTTATTAATTGGTTGATTTACTAATTATGGGACTATTGGAAAGTCACTTCAACTCTCAGATTCTTTATCTGTAAAATGCAAGTGTGTCTCTTTAGGAATCAATGAAAATATGGGGAAAGTACTTTGTAAACAGCCATGCTATGCTCACAATTCTCCCTCTTCATATTCACAGTGTTTTGAGTATCATGAGATAATGCATGCAATGTGCTTTGCAAACCTTAAAGCACTATAGCAGCTATTACTACTGCTACTATTACTACAACTACTACTGCAAATACTACTACCACTGCTAATATTCCTGACAGGTAATCCACAGATAGAAGACAAGATCCTGCTAAAGAAAATTTTCAAAATCTATTCATTCCTTCAACCACTAAATATAAGTTTGGCATTAATTGAAATATTAAAGTCTAATAAAGGAACCTCTGCCAATAAAAATGGGCTGCAGCACTGGTTTAAATATGCAAAAGTCAACTGTAAAAATTACCTGGCATGAGTTCTTTTCTCAAGTTTGCTACACATGCAACAGCTAGCGTGAATATGAAGCAACTTATTTAGTGTTTCTTTTCAAGATAAGGGGAGGCAGGATTCAGTTACTGGGAAAATCCCCAGACCTGCAGAAGAAAACAAGATGATGTTTTGCTGCTGTCATTTGATGTGTGTGTGTGTGTGTGTGTGTGTGTGTGTGTGCATGTTTTAATGGTAAACAAACACAAGCTGTGTTGACAAAATCAATTCATTAGAACTTTCCAGACCTGGATGAACCAGGCTTCTTTGGTCACATGAGTAGCTGTAGGAATCTGACACTGGGCTTACCTGATGAAAGAGATGTAAGCCTTAGATTACTTAGGGTTTATAAATATAGTCAAGAAGGTCTTCACATTGCTTATTAGAATTCATTCTCTGAAAAAACATAATACAAGCAGTATGAAGTCTGTGTTACCTTAGAAAACTGCCCTCAAAGTGGCAAATCACCATGGATGCCTACTCAACTCTACCTTCCAAAACTAACTCACCAAAAGTCAGATATCACAATTAGGGAATTTTCAAACCTATTGAAAAAAACTCAAATTTATAGTAGAGATGGGAAAAGATGGGAAGAACCTTACAGAAAGACTATTGTTAGGGGCCAAGCTCTGGACTGCCTTCAGGTGCTGGGACCACCCTTAGGGAGCTGGCTCCTCCCTCTGGGAGGAACATGGGAGGAGCTCTGGCTTGATATATAAGGGGATGCTGGGAAAGAGTGGAGAGAGTGATGTAAGCAATAAAGTGAAGTGCACTGGCCACCTCTGGTGCTCTGTGTAGTCACGGAGGGGATTCCCCTGACACACAGGAGGGGCCAGAGACATCCAAAGACCTGGGATAGGGTAAGTACAAGCCAGGGCCGGGGTGGCCTGGAGTGGATGGTTGAGGGGTAGCCTGACCAGGAGCCTAGATAGCCAGGGGGTAGCCCCATGCAGACTATCTAATCAAGAATTTTGCAACTATTTTGTCTCTGACTCAACAACTCCACCTCTATTCCTGAAAATAGAAAGGTCTTTTCACTGACAGAAGGAAAGTAATTTCATCCTAAGAACATAAAGATCACTACCTATGGGTCAGGTCATAGTCAATCAAGTTCAGGACTCTATTTGTGAAAGTAACAAAATATATGTCATATATAACACCTACCCTCTGAGATTAGCTCCTGTTTACACTCTATATACCTTCTACGGACATAGTTTTCATGTTGTGTCCTGATTGGACCGTGAGCTCCTCACAAGCTGGTTTCATGCTTTTACTTCCCCAGTACTTAACAGTGCCTGGCATATAGTAGACAATAAGTGTTTGTTTTTTAAATGCCTAAGTGATATTCTTGGGAGGTAACTTGAATTAGTCATAAAAATGACAGATGAAAACAAACTGAAAAATCCGAATTTCCTAGAATTACCAATTATGGATCTATCACCTATGAATCTCTTTTAAACTGGTTTTCCAAAATCTGGAAGGCTGGTGATGATAAGAGTTCTTAGGAAACATTTCTATTTTAATGACATTCTCCTTCTACTAAAGTATTACATAAGAAATTATGTATGCTCAAGCACTTTATTATGTATTTACATATCTATGCCCCCTCTCTTATGAAAATAGTTTTAATTTTCTCTTTTTTGTGTCACTACTTTCTCTGATATGCTTTTATTCTGAGGGAATTTCAGACTCTCTAGTTTCACATTTCCTAATTTAACAGTACAATATGATTCCCAAAATGTTCCATTGTCAAATTAGTTCAGGAAAATCTGTTTCAATTCTACTCTAAGATTATGTCATTGCTTGTTGTTATGTGTGCTGTAAGTTTACTGCCTCCTGTGAGAAGTAACACCTAAACTTTCCCCCTCAAGTTCCAAAGGGGTCTCTTCTCCTACTAGAATTCTAAGATTAAAGACTAGATCTTGGCCTCCCTAGTCCACACCATTCATGACTTGATAGTGCCAATTGTGCAGCACAGACAATAAATGCATTAGGGGAGGAGGAGGGCAAATAGTGTGTCTGGGACAGCCCACAGAGGAGGAGGGCAAGTAGTGTGTCTGGGACAGCTCACAGAGAAAAATAAGATGATGTAGGCTAGAGAGGCATTTGAAGGACAAAGCAGTAATTACGTTAAAAGGAACAATCAAAGGGGTGACAACTTTAGATGAACAGAGCGAAGGTATTCCAAACATGGAAACTGAACAACTACAAACAAGTATGGGGGGGGGGAATATATGGGTCTATGTAGATATGTATGTGTGTACATATGTGTGCATATACTTACATATACACACATACATATACATAAACTATATGGTATAATACAAATATAGTAAACATTTAGTGTCTACATCGTGTGCTGAGCACTGAACTAGGTTCTAGAGGAAATATAAAGGTTAACTAAAAAAAGCTTCCTAAGATGGAAGAGAAGTAAGATGTAAACCCCAAAGTTATAATATGCAATATTATATTAAGGGAGTATGTGTTAAGGAAGCACAGAACAAGGTCTTAGTGGGATACCTGTTCCCAGTCAGGGGCATAAGGGAAGATTTTCAGGGGTACCATTTGGAATGGGCTACAAAGCGTGAATAGGAATTAAGCAAGTGAATATGGAAAAGGAAAACATTGGGGGCAAAAAAAATCTGAGTGAAAGTATTGAGATGTAAAAGGAAGGTGTCAATGTGAGAGGCAATGCTATCTATTCTGAATCAAGCATAGAAGTATAAACATGAAGGACATGTTGTCTGTGGAGAACACAAAACATAAGACTTCAATGTAGCATAGTTCCTGGCTGTGCCAGGCAGAAGATTTTGAACTTTACTAAAAAGGTAAAAAACAGGAAAGCCATAGCAAATTTTTGAGTAAAAAGCATGATATCATCAGATCTGTGGATGCCAAAGTTAATTCTGATTATAATATTAGAGTCAATGCCAGGTGAAAATGAGTGTCTACATTAGGGTGGGTAGCAGCTAGAAATACCCAAATGGAACTTCTCTGTTCTCATCAATTTGGAATTTTCTAATTATGCAGAATACAATTAACTCATGAGGGTCCATTCTATGTCTCTTAGCTGTACCATTCCTTAAGTTCACCACAGGGGGTTCACAGAAAATAGTAAAGGTCTTTCTCTCTACCATGAGGATACCCAATATACAGATAATCAATTAATTAGTATTCACTCTTACCACAAAACTTATGCATCTTCTTTATTTGATCATACCTTTCATTAATGACATTCTTTATACCAGTTATTCTTCAGAGCACCATATATTTTATCTTATAACCTGTTGCCACTCACCATGCAACTGCCCATTGCACTATGAATAATCTTGATATTTTAATTAATCAAACTATAGTGTCCCTTGACTCAGAGACATACAACACTAGTAGAAGACTGGAACTAGAAAAGAAGTCTTTTGTTTCACAGAAATATTTGATGTCATGAAAGGTGCAATTCCATCTGCCCCCCTGTTTCACTATATCATGGGTTAAGTAAAAGTTAAGCTAGGAACTTTGCTGCCATTTATAATATTGAAATTTTCTTTGACTTCCAGACAACTGACTAGCAGGCATTTTGAACAGAGGAGGGAGGGGAATCTGCATTTTTTAGCACCTACTCCATGCCAGGCACAGTGCCAAGCACTTTACAAATATCTCATTCAATTCTCACAATAATTCTGTGAAATAAGTTCTACTATTATCTCTATTTTAAAGTCGAGGAAAATGAAGCAAACAGAGGTTAAGTGACTTGCCTGGTATTACTCAGCTAGTAAGTATCAAAGGACATACTTGAGCTCAGGTCTTCCTGGCTCCAGACCCAGTGATCTATCCACTGCACCACCTAGCTGCCTTTAAAAAGAACCTGTTTGTAAGTGGAAGGCTACTTCTATTGATCTACGGCATGAAATTCCTCCAAATATACAAAACGTGTTTTGCACCTGAGGTTTGCCTTTAATTCTTTATGAGCAGAATTTCTTTTCCTAATCTAGAAAGATGACTTCAGATAATAAATTGTCATCTACAAGCAAAATTGGAAGAAAAACATTTACAGTAAAGTGGAGGGGGGGGGGTGGGCTGTAGGGCAGAGAGAAAAAAAGATTAACAAGCTGAGAATGTGTCCAATTTGGGACAAGCTCTGAACATCCTGGTTAAGTGAGCTTTTCATTTCTCAGGAAAATATCCTCACCATAACATGTTTCTTTGTTCAAGGCACTTGATACAGGCTCCTTCATCATGATAACAGGATGTCAGGTTTATATAGTTTTTGCTTTAATGATCCTAAACTGTCTGGAAGTGGGAATGTCAGCTATGACAAGTAACTGAAATTAAAAAGAAAACTCAAACTCCAAACTTCTTTCTCAAATTTTTATTATTCTGGGCATTGTGAATTTTAAAGACAAAATTAGCATAAATACAGGAAATGTATAGATGCCGTAACAGCACTGGGCATCCCAATTATGTTACAGTGTAAAAAAGGTTCTCAAAGAGTTTAGCAGGAGGATTCACTCCCTTCTAACACACCATAAATTCCAAAGGGCTTGTGCCAAACTGGGTAGATTGCACCCATTTATTAATATTTGGAATCCTGCAAATGAGTTTCCAAAATGTTAAGTATTACTCATTTGCTATTTTATAGTACTTTATTGCAGAAGACATCAGCCCTAGCTTTCTTGGTGCCCTCTGTAAAACCATACAAGCTATGCCTTGGGGAGACTTACATAACCTACACATCTGGGGGGTGAGAGAAGGGAAAAGGAAGCAGCACATTAAGGCTAGATTTGCTGATCTTGGAAATAGGTCTCTGCGGGAGCTTCGAAATGTGCCTTTGTTTATGTTTTGGTTTCTAGGTTGTTGTGCAGCCCTGTTCTAAGGAGGATGGGATTTGAAGTCTCAATAAAAGATCAGAAAACATATAATTAAAATTGGAAACAGGGGATAGGTGAAGGAGAGAGCAGAAGCAATATTTATTTGGAATGTTCAAGTCAGGGATATATAAGTTAAAGGAATTTGTAGAATTTTATTGATTTGGTTTTAGGAGTGATATATGTGTGTATGGATGTATGCATGTATGTATGTATAGGGCAGCTAGGTAGCACAGAGTGTTGGGTCAGTAAGCAGGAAGACATCTTTGAGACTTCATATCTGGCCTCAGACACTAACTGTGTGACCCTGGACAAATCACTTAACCCTATTTGCCTCAGTTCCTCATCTGCAAAACAAGCTGGAGAAGAAAATGACAAACCACTCCAGTATCTTTGCCAAAAAAACAGCAAATGAGGTCACAAACAGAAGGACAAGACTGAAAAACGACTGAATATATATGCATAAATATAAAATGAATTATATTGTTGTGTATATGTAATGAATTATACCTGTAATGGTTCTCCCAATACTTTCCTTTGTGTGTTTGTTCTAGATGAGAATATAGGTATATAGGTATAATTCAAAATCAAGATATTTTTCACCTTAACCATTGGAGAGCAATTAAAGAAAAGGTGTCTTACAATTCTAATGATTGAAACAGATATTTGCCTCAATTCTCTACTTTCTAAAACAATTCATAAGAAGATAAGAAATATCTGAGATTAGGTCCAGTCAGACTAGTATATTCCATTTTTACAATGTTATAATAAATGTACATCTTCAGGGATAACTTGTCCACTTTCCATGACATCAGTTTCTAAGAAAGATTGTATGTGGTAACCCAAGGTCTATTGGACTTGGAATCAAGATGTGACTCTAAGTCCCACATCCAGCATTTAGTAGTTCTATGACCCTAAGAAATTCACTTAACCTCTCTGGGACTTAGCTTTTTCATTTGTAAATTCAGTGGGGCTAGACTGGACCTAAGATGTCCCTTCTACCTCTAAATCAATTATCCTTTGATTTGAAGTATATTCCAAACTTCCTCTAGTTTGCCTGAATAAACCACTATATACGCCTTTAATAATTTACCTAAACCTTTCTTGGAGTTATTTATGTTTTCTTCCACCATTGGGGGAAATTAGCTCCTTAAGTTTGTTATCTAATCTGTAGATTTTACTCTGTAAAACAGCATTTTAAAAAATTTGTCATGAAGCCACCTTCAAAGAGTATCCTCAGGCTCTTAGTTGCAGGCTAAATACAAATAAATCCATGTTAACATTACCAAAACATTTTGTGATTTTATAAACCGGGTTATTATGTACTTGTCCACCATTATCACAGCATACCAGACTTCGTATTTCTAGACCAAAGTCCTAATTTTTTAAGTTTATCCTCACACTAAGATCCCTTCATAATCTAATTAGTATATTCAGAAAAGTGACTATATATTTCTGCCTTTTCCTTTCTTTCAGCCCTTACCCTTTTACCCAACAGTCCTTCTACTCCCATAGTATGATAACCTTGTTTAAGAAAAATTTTGAAATTGAATTTTTTTTAACTTTTTGAAAATATGAATAAACTGACTCAATGTGTTTCTTGTCTACATGCATTTGGCTTCTCAAAATCTCTACTAGAATAGTTAGGCATGACTTTCCCTTACAGAAACCACATTGCCTCTTTACTCCATAGACCATGCTTGTTTAAGGGTCCAATGATACTGTTCTTTATTCGTTTCTTTCAGCTTCAGGGGACTGAAGTGAGATTCACTAGTCTCTTGTCTGAAAATTGTAACTTATGTTTTTTTATGAACAGGAGTCTCATTAGCAATCCACCAGTCCTTCAGCACAACGACTGATTAGAAACTATTGGGGGCCAATGATAACACACTTTTATTCTGAGTACTTTCATAATTTTTTGGTCATAATTGGTATCAGTCCAAATGACTTCTCAATAGTTTAACATCAAAGATATCCTATGCCTCTACCAATAATGCTTATGACTCACCTATTTTGGTTCCATAATCCATAATTCAAGAATCAAGTGACCTCCTTGATTCTCTACTAATATATCTGCTTTAGATGACCTGGTTTTTCAGCATCTTGTGAGTTGATCTCAAATTACTTTTTGACCCTCCTAATTCCTAATTTACATCTGAGCTACCACCCTTGGAGTAGCTGTTTCCCATGCCACTAGTTGCATCTTCCCCCCATTATGACTATAGATTCTGTTATTTGTCTTTCCTCTAGATTTAGCCACATTTCCCCCTATCCTTTCCACATCATGCTGCTATGCTTAGATTCATACGTAGTTTACCATTCACTTTCTCTATAAAGTTTCAATTCAGGCATGCTGGACTTTTGCTTCAGTATTCCAGTCCTATTTAGTAGCTGACCACTCTAGTATGTTATTTAAAGATATGAATCTAAATTATTTGCCACATTGCTTTAATGTATAGGATTTAAGGTCCTCAAAGACAATGGCTGTTTTCTTTTTCCTTTGGATTACCAGAGTTAAACATGATGCCTTGCATATAATTGGCACCTAATACATGCATGTTAAAGTCTGAAAGATTGAGTAAGAAAAAGGGAATGTATTCATTTATATAGTTCTTAAACATTACAGCTTACCACACATAACACAACACTAGTTATTAAGCATGGCTATGTGTTTCCTAAGAAGGTGAAAGGTATTGAGTATGAAAGCCATACAATTTAAATTAAGGCAATCTAACCTCAATAATGCCAGTGAAAGTAGCAGAACAACTGAAAAAAATTCATTATTAGTGCACAGAGAATTCTACAAATATTATCTGTGTAAGAGTTATTTCTAAGAAAAAGTTGCCTGGTACAGAAAGAATTTTGCAGAATATAAATTGGCTTGGGAAATTATTAATGCTGTTTAAAAAAACAAAAGAGAAAAAACACTATATGCAAGTGAGATAATTGAAATGTGCCTTTGGTGGGAATGGTTTATGAAAAGAATATTACATGCATCCACTGGCAGATTTTTTAATACTAATAATTACTAATATTGAGAAATGTCAACAGCATGGAATGAACATGAAATATGTGAATGTGCAAGAATTTTTGCTAATGAGATTTTACAAGGTGAACAATTGTTTTGTGCTCTTTCTGGTTGCCTTTACAATTCTTTTTATGTTTAGGGTAAAAACAGCATAGATATTGAAACAGAGAAAGGAAATTCATAAGTTGGTCCAAACATTAATCAAATTGACCACTAGAATGGAAATAGATTCTTTAGATGGCACAAGTGAGTAGGAATGAGACAACTGGCAGCATTAAGTGAATTTTTTAAAGAGAAAAGACATACAAACATATACATACATACATATATACATACGTATATGATCTTTGATTTTTCCTTTTTTGATGTGACAAAAGGGGAATCAAGAAAAGAAGGAAAAAATATAGAAAGAATGCACACATAGTCCCAAAGCATATGTAATAGAGGCATTACTACTTTTCAGTTTGCGTAACTGTTTTGAAAGCTGTTTTTTCTACCATGGCATGAAAGAATTGTCTGCTACTGCTAAAGTACTTCAACAATTTTAACAGTTGACCCAATAGAATTCAAACATGCCTGGAGACACAATGAGACAATGCCAACAGAAAGCTAGGTTTTGAAGAGCGTTCTGATCTCTGCTGTATTACTCACCATGCTGGGCTCAGAAGAGTCTGCTCTACTTGTCATTTTCTAGCTGTTTTCCATCTCAATCCTGTGTTATGGGAATAAGGTACATCATATTAAGAGTGTGTCAGCTGACATTTGTGTCATGAAAACCGATAAAAGGAATTAGATTGGCAAGGCAGGTATAAGAATTTGATTTCAAGGGCTATGTTGTATGAACTCCTTTGCTGTTTTCCCTCTTCTTTTTCCCACATGTCTTGTAAATCAATTGCATGAATTTTAAAAGAGAATATTAATACTCTTATCTTATATGGAATCTTTCCTCTGTGGAGATCAATGCCTTCTACCATCTATAGCCTGTGTCTACATTTCCAAGCAGATCAACCATCATTGATTGCTTCAAGCTAAAAGTAAGTGAAATGAATTAAGAAAGAGTTACACTACATCATGCACTTTTTAAACTGCTTAAGAAATGCACAATTGAGTTGATGATCATTGCAATTGACCCAGCAGTACATGTAGACATAATTTGATTATTTTATAATAACTTTAACTACTGAGATATAAAACTAAGGTTTTAGAAGACCTAAAATATTTTTGTCATGTAACATAGTAAAAAAACATTGTGAGATTAATGTCACTTGTACAACTGCTTTACTGTGATGGTTCATCATAGCAGGAGATAACCTGGGTTCTTTAAGATTATTCCTGTATAGTACAAGACACAATGATATCTTATGATTGCTGTCCAAGCACTAGCTTGATTAAAGTCAATAGGGACTCATCATCAGTGGTTGGGAAAAAAATAACGAG
Organism: Potorous gilbertii; assembly: GCA_028658325.1. Taxonomy (NCBI): domain Eukaryota; kingdom Metazoa; phylum Chordata; class Mammalia; order Diprotodontia; family Potoroidae; genus Potorous; species Potorous gilbertii. Next base: position 420,864,890 of record CM053770.1, on the reverse strand, counting down.
TTTTGGGCTATGAAATATAACATTGCCACTGTTTGTGATCATCTCTGTTCTACATAGATAATGTTAATAGCAGAGTGGTAGAAAATGGGACTGAGGCTACAAAACAGAGGCTATCTGTGAACTAACTTAAATGTTGGTATACACTGTGGTAGTATTAGTTTGCTTAAAGTTCCCAGAGCTAATGTTGAAGGGGTACATAGAGGTAGGGTGCATACTAATAGCATAGAAAAAGATGTTTACATGTCTAAAGGGTACAATTTTTTCAGCATGCATATTTTCTTTCCAATAGAATGTAAGCTTGGGGAGCAGAAGCAGGAGAACACTGTACACAGTTACAACTACATTGTGCAACGGCTAACTTTGATAAACTTGGCTCTTCTCAGCAATGCAAGATTCTAAGACAACCCCAAAAGGCTCGTGAGGGAAAATCCTATCCACACACAGAGAAAGAATTACGGAGTCTGAATGCAGACTGAAGCATGTGATTTGCTCTCTCTGTTTTCTGTTTTGTTTTATTTTTTCTCTTCTTTCTCGTGGTTCATTACAATGGTTATAATTCTTTGCAACATGATTGATGTGAAAATTTTTAATGTGAACATATATGCAGAGTCTGTATCAGGTTGCATGCTGTCTGGAGGAGGGGAAAGGGCAGGGAGGAAGAGAAAATTTGGAACTCAAAAGCTTGTGGAACTGCATGTCGTAAATTAAAAATACATAAATATTTTTTAAAAATATAAGCTCTTTGAGGGCAGGACTATTTAGCTTTGTCTTTGTTATCTCCAGTATTTTAACAAAGCACCGGGCATTTTAAAATCTATAATAAATATGTGTTGATTATTATTCATTATTCAAGGTGTATCCCTTGTCTTTTAAGGACATACAAACAAGATGCTGCAATCTAATATAGAGTCAATCTTGTCCATCAGGCATTTGAGTATCAACAGGAAAAGAGTCATAAAAGAGGCCTAAAACTTATGATTACCAAAGGTTTCCCCTTTTCATGGAGGATGCCCATCAGAGAGTCAAAAGAAAAGAGAGATTTTTATGTATCAATAATTTTTCCAAAATTATAGGTCCAAATTCCAGTGGCTCTGTATTGCCTCTAAGATCAAACTCAAAACTCTCTGTTTGGCATTCAAAACTTTACACAACCTAACCCCCATCTATTTTTCAAGTCTTATTTCTTACTCCTGACCAGGTCCTCTTCAATTCAATAACACTGGCATTCTTGCTTTTCCATAAATAAGACATCTTAATGTTCAAGGCACTTTCTCTGACTTTCCCCTATACTTGGAATGCTCTCCCTCCTTATCCCTGCCTACAGGCTTCCCTGGCTTCCTTTAAGTCCCACTAAAATCCCATCTTCTACATCAAGCCTTTCCTAGACCCTCTTAGTTCTAGTGTTTCCCCTTTTATTTTTCCCATTTATCTTGTATATAGCTTACTTTTTATATATTTGCTTGCATGTTGTCTGCCCTGTTAGACTCTGGCTTCCTTAATGGCAAGGACTTTTCCCTCTTTTGCAATCCCCAGCAACCAGCATAGAGTTGGCACATAGTAGGTTACTACTAAATTTTTATTTTTTGTCCGACTGTGGTGATGAGCCTTTTGAAGTTGATTTTGTATTGACTCTTAAGAAACCCCAGAACACTAGAGGACCTTCTGAACCCTAACCCTCAATAGTTATGCAAAGAGATAGACCTCAGCATCTACATTTAGAAAACCATATGAACAAGAATGCATATTACCCAGATTATAACACAAATGTGAATGGGCACGCCCAACAAGTAATGACTTAGTCCATCAGTATGTGTGTATGTATGCATAAACATCACAGAGGTGCATACTGTATCATGTTGTGTACATGTGAGTATAAACACGTATGTGCACATGTGTGTGCACATGCATGTTTGAACATTTGTTTATGACTATATGTAGAGAGAGATCATGAGCTGCTTCCTAAAATGAAAGGTTATCATGCTACATGATAATATAACCCAATGATCATGGAATACCATGATCTCAGAGCAATCAAAATTACCCATGACCCCAAAACAATGGAAAGATGGATAGTATATGTGGATAATATATATATAGATAGATAGATAGTATAGAATGAGACATATAAATTTTTTGATATAGCCGTTGAGATAATTTGTTTTGCTTGACTAGGCGTACTTATTACAAAAATCATTTTTCCCTTTTCTCCTTATTTAGTGGAATGGGAATGGAAGGGAGAAAAAATATTATTTCTATAATTTTTTCTAATAGAGTAGTGGGGATGCTATAGACAGGAAATTTTACAAGCACTTTCAAATGTGGTCACTATAATATTAGTTTTACTTAATTGTTTTACTTTGTTACAGAGACCTCTTACTAAATGGGAGTGATTTGTAAATATTTGTTATATTAAAAATGTAATATAACTTAAAAAAAACTAAAGGAAGTCCTCTAACACTCATTCTATAGATACTCTATGAAACATTTAGGAAAGATTATATACACATTACCACACACATATTCACATACCTATAGAAAAAAGTCATCTATATCTAAAACTAGAAATCATCTAGCCCACATCTTTCATTTATCAGATGAGCAAAGAGAGGCCCAGAAAGGTTAACTCTCAATCACACATCTACTTAGCAGAAGAACCAGGACTGGAATAAGCCAGTCTCCCAGACCCCTGCTCTTTTCACTATATCATAATGCTTCTCAAATTCTCATAAGGGAAGAAAATCTCATTTTGTTTCTGTTTCTAAACAAGTCTCATTAGAGAATTCTGTAAATTGATTTTAGCCTTAATCTTTGAAATATACTTTACAAAGAAAAATATCAGCTCAAACTCCTTTAAGTTCACTAAGCTAAATTTTATAAGCATTTTTTTATGATGAGATTGTTTTTTAAAGAACATGGATTTATGTTTTGGCTTAAAAAAAAATGGGACTCATATGATCTGATGCTGAGTGAAAGGAGGAGAACTAGAAGAACTTTGTGCACAGCAGCGACCACAGTGTGCGAGAGTTTTTCTGATAGACTTGGATCTTCATAGCAATGCAAGAACATTAAAAAAAAAAATTCCCCACATGATTTCTGATTATGTTGTAATATTTGTAGAATGAGGGATGCCCTCCAGTAATATAATACAAAATCTAAAGGATAAGAAAATTCATTTTGAAGAAAAAAAGCTTTACATTAAAAAAAAATTGGGGCAGCTAAATGGCTAAATGGAAGTCAGACAAAAGATTCATTTTCTTGAGTTCAAATCCAGTCTCAGAAACTTACTAGCTTAGTAACCCTGGACTAACTAGTCACTTAACCCAGTTTGCCTCAGTTTCCTCATCTATAAAATGAGCTAGAGAAGGAAAAGACAAAACACTCCACTATCTTTGTCAAGAAAACCCCAAACTGGGTCATAAAGAGTCAGACACAACAGAAATGACTCAACAACAACAAAATAAGCATTAGCAAATACAATTTTCAAAACTATTTATTAATAAATCACATCTATCAAAAAACACCGCATAGTTAGCCCAGATTCACTTTCCATCCTAGTTCACAGTCCTGGCTATGGAATGAAAACTCTCCTTCAGAGCTCCATCTTACTTCTTAGGTGCTCTTCTGAAGTAATGGCCTCAGAAAGAAGTACCTCATCTGTCGCAAACTCACAATTGAATGATAGCAGTAGTGGGTCTAAGACATACATATATCTAAGCAAGGGAGGACAGAGAAACATAGAGTATAAGAAAGGGGAGGGGAAGACATTGATGAGAGAGATAATATAAGAATGAATTCTCTAATATCTTCTTACTTAGGAGACAAGAGGCCAGGAGGAAAAGAGGGATTAGATAAGGAGAAGGCAAGGAGAGAAAAGGAAGATACTACTCTGAGCAGTTAGATGGAAGGCATCAAAGAAAAATTTTATGGCCAAGTTTCCTGTTTAATTGGAAGACATTTTTCATAGGACTACATAACACAATCTAAAGGGATTTTGCATACTATTTTTTCTAGAATTGAGAAGCAAAATCTTTATTTTTCAATGAACAGGTATCCCCTACCCAGTGAAACCATATAAATTCCAATGTAGTCATAGTTAAAGCCACATATTTTCTCTTCCAGCCACTTTGGCTTAGTAGTGCCTGTAATTACAGAAATAAACATCTCTCAAAGAGTCTGAGAGAATTCCCCTACCTAGTTTCTGCCCAAGCTTTCATTTGGCTAACTCACCAACCAGTGAATGAACAAATAGCCAAGGGTTCTTTTGCCTAAAGGAAACGGTGCACAAGTAGTGCTCTCTTTTGACCTTAAAGGAAGACCATTTTTCAGAAAAAAATAAATAACAATACTCTATGATTCTGGTTAGCAGATACCTAAAAGATAGGTTTCCTGAAGGTAGAAACTATTTCATTGTTTTCTTTGTATCTGCAGAGTACCTAGCATCCCTATGAAACAGGTACTTAATGCTTATGGAACTGGAATGAATTGCGCTTTGGGTCCTTCATACACTCACAAATTCTGGGAATTTTGAGATTCTGCATTTTAGTATATATCAATACGAGGTAGCTCAGTGGATGGAACAATGGGGCCTACAATCCAGAAGAACTAAATTCAGATATGACTTAGACACTTACTAGTTGTACGACCCTGGAAAAATTACTTAATCTGGTTTGCCTCAGTTTCCTCATCTGTAAAATGAGCTAGAAAAAGGAAATAGCAAACCATTTCAGTATCTTTGCCAAGAAAACCCCAAAAGGAGTCATAAAGAATCAGACACAATCAAAACAACTGAACAATTAAAATAATTCCATCAAACTGATAACTAAAAGTAATTTCTTCTATAATATATCTAGAGAGTGGTCATCCAGTTTTTGTACAAAGACCTCTAATAAGGAGGAACATTTTTTAAATAGCTTAAAATCCTTTTCCTCCAGAAATGTAAATATGTTGTCAAGTTTATATTTTATAAATTATGCTTGGAAACCATATTCAGACAAATAGGGATAAATTGTAATGAATAATAATAGTACTTCATAGCTTACATATAGTATCTTTAATAATATATGCAATATATATATATTTCTTTATATATATTATCTCATCTGACCTTCATTACAACCCTATGAGATAAAGACTATTATTTTCCGTATTTTACATATGAGGAAATGAGAAGGAAGTAAGTTAAGTGAGTTGCTTGAAATCATACAACCAGTAATTGTCTATGGAGAGAGTTGAATGCAGGTCTTCCTGGTTCTCATGCGAACTCTGTGAGAAATTAAAAGTCACATAAGACATTTTTGTCTATAAGTCACAGACATATTTAAAAATATTTTGCCATTTCAATAGATCCATGTGAGCACTTGAACCACAGTTAGAATCACAACCCATCCACACCTCTTACTGCAGCATAGTTCTTATCCTTGCCTTTCCAAAAATTCTCTGTGGAAGATTTATCTAAGACCAGAGGTACACATCATTCCCACTCCATCCACATATTAATTAGGGAAACTGAAAGAGTAGTTTATAAGGAAAGGTTAAAGGAGCTAAATATATCCTGGCTGCATAACAACTGAGGACATGATACCATTGCTAGACCAGTGTAAACAAGAAAGGGAAAGAGGGATTGCTTAGCTTGAGGGTTTGGGGGGTAGGTAGGAATAATTAGGCTTAATGGGATCAATTGAAGAGAGGAATCTTAAGCCGATCAGGAAAAACTTTCTCACAATGAGAACTATTAGAAGATGGAATCATCTCCCAAGAGAAGTGCTAGGAACTCCATCACTCAGACATTTAGAATTCAGCTAGACCCTCACAGGCATTCCACAGTGGCAGGCTATACACCCTTCCCTGTGCATTTCTTTGATTTGCTGAAAATATGTTCAAATCTCTCCTGTGAAGAAGAAAAGTTGTGGATTTGAAGGTTTAAAATATAAAAAAAATAAGAAGCAGCATATACACTTTCAGGTTACACATGAAAACTCTGACAGACTATGCTAGTTATTACCAGAGATAAGAGGCTCCTCCTTCCTCCTCATTACACTAATTACACCCTTAAGGGCAAGCTGGGAAAAGTTTGGGTTTGAATTTCTCCTCAGTTAGCCTCAGGGAGTAATGCAAAAGAGAGATGTGGATTTAGAACCCCCAAAAGAACCACAGAAAAGATCCAGACAAGAAACAAAAAGAAATCTTGTAAACTCTGGGAGGACTTAGGTTCAGTGGTATTACTAACTTTTTAGAGAGGAAAGAAACAATCACTTTCACAAAACATGTGCCCCCAAGGAATGACGCACCAACTTCCTCCTAAACTTAGAGTGTGTTATCAGTGTTGCCATATATATCAACAACTGCCTGACTGTGGCACACCATGTTTATCTAATGGACCATAATAGACAGCACAAAAGAGTACAGTTGGAGACAGCGATCTTTAAGAATATTTTCCCAACCAGGACAATCTTTTCTTCCCTCCTTCTTTCTCATTTCTCAAATGGAGGAAAGGGACATGCTCAGCAAGATAGGCACAAGAGTACTGTTTAGATAAATATTATTGTTTGAATCTACTATTTTGTGTGGAGACATTAAAAAAAAAATCTCTAGAAGCCACACTATATTTTACAAATACTTAGAAACCTCATATGAGAACACAGGCAAGAACTAAGAGCTTTTTTTGTAATCTCCAATTTTTCTTTGCTGAGATGTACCGTACTTAACCAATCAGCTCCCATCTGGAGGTCAGGATGGCAGACTGAGTGATCTGAAATAAACTCAGGACACTTAAACAAGGGTTTGTTTGTTTGTTTAAACTTGTTAAGTGCTCTGTTTAACTGTCCTTACTTTCATGGGTCTCAACAGACTCAGGTGAAACCTTTCCATCTGCACAGAGATGTCAGAAGGGACAAGTGCCAAGAGCAGATTAACTCTACTGTTGAGCTTGTTTCGCTCTCAGAAACTTAATTCTTGCTCTATGGGTTACAAATATCCTTGGAGAAGCTCAATTTTCAATTCTCTTTTCTTCCTATTCTACTACCCCTATTCCCTGAATAAAACTTCCAAAAGAGAATCTCCATAGAACTCATATCCACCAGTAGTTTGGTTGTTTGTTATCATTCTGCATAAAAGAATATTTATTGCTCAATCTCATCCAACTCTTCATAAACATGGACCATACATAACACACCAGTGCAATCCATAGGGTTTTCTTGGCAAAAGTACTGGGGTGGTTTGCCATTTCCTTGTCCAATGGACTAAGGTAAACAGAGGTTGCAATTTGCCAGGGTCACATAGCAATAATGTGTCTGATACCAGTTTGGAACTTAAGCCTCCCTGACTCCAGGGACACTAGGTGATGTAGTGGAAAGAGTGCCAAGACTGGAGTCAGGAAAAATAATCTTACTGTGTTCAAATCTGGCCTCAGATGAGTAATTGCTGTATGACTCTAGGCAAGTCATTTAACCCTGTTTGCCTTAGTTTCCTCATTTGTAAAATGATCTGGAGAAGGAAACATCAAACTACTCTAGTATCTTTGCCAAGAAAAGCCCAAATGGAGTTATGAAGTCAGATTCAACTGAAAAACAACTGAGCAAAGTATGTCTGAGGTTTTATCTCAAGCCCTCAAGCATGGCTAGAGGGACAAAGTGAGATGTAAAACAAGTTAAAGTCAATTTTTTATTAAAAGCATATTTTTTTTGCCAGGGGAGGGATTGTTCTGGGTATAAATTCCAGAGGAGAATTTGAAGCAAAGGAAAATGGAGCCTGAGTATTTGGAATTCAAGCTAAAGAAAGCATAAATAACAACTTCAGAATGAAAAAGGCAAAGTTAATGATACTAAATCTTGTGTTAAATGAATACTAAAGACCACAGTAGTCATCACACTTTCAACTCCGAACTTCTGCCCAAGCTGCATGAGTCAATATCCCTCCTATTTTCCACCAAACATCACTCCACTCTAATTCTTAGATCATTTCTATCAAACATTATCTGAGAAAGTTTCTGATAAACATATTCTGCATCCTGAAAACGTGATTCCTCACCTGGCCCTCCCATTTAAATCACTTATAATAACTATTGTATATCTGAACATTTTTATGTTGTCTAAAAGCCTGTCTTCATTCATTCATTCAATAGCCATTGGATAGGATGTCCTATATAAGGGGTAAGGGGTAGGAAATCAACAGTAAGAAAATCCAGAGTCTAGCATACTCAGTCAAATTCTAAGGAAGAGTGGAAGGGAATAATCTAAATGATTCTGGCCCAACCTGGAATAATCTACTGATGCCTGTCAACCAACAATCCAAAGAAACAAGCCCCAAAGCTTACCAAACTCTTCAAGTTCCAGTGAACCCATAGTTCCTGCTTTGGTATCCTGATGGTTGTCATTTGCTAAAGTGCCCAAAAGTCTGCCTCTTTTGAATAGGCATCAAGACAGGCTACAGTCCTGAAAAGACTAAGTGGGGCATTCAATAGACTTTCTCTCAAGGCCCTTATGACGCCGTGGGGTCCATGTTGGTTACTTTTTAATTCACTGCCCATAATACAGGATAATTGGATTCTTTGATACACAAGTAGAAGTAGCTGACCAAACAACCAATATATTTCTGGAGTTGCAAGTTTCCTGAAGGAATTGTTAACTTACAAACAACTTTTGAAAAGCAATTACATACAAGGTGGGTTCTAATTGCTACTGAACAGGTGACATTAATTAATTAATTTCCCTTCACCTAGAATTGCCTATTATGAGTTGAGTGATGAAAGATCTATATTGCTATTCCTGGGCAGTGGCCAAAAGCCTAAGTGCTCTGGAGCTTAAAGAGTGCAGGACTAAGCAATCAAAGGCTCTCCCCTTTGGGGCCGGAGAAATTTTGCTGATGTCTCACTTCACAGTTGCCTGTGAGGCATATCAGCACCTATCAGAAATATTATACATCCTCCAATGAACTGAACAGCCAGGTTGATGCCTTTATAAAAATAACAGAGGTTGGGAAAGGGGAATTCCCTTACCGATCTGGACATGGGAACCATGATGTCATGTTACAGTAGAAACAGAACCTTCTCCCTAAGGATGAGGCAGTTACTTCTGTCCAATTATACTCCTCATGCCAATTAGAATAACTACCTCTGAGATATCAGTATTACATGATCACCCAGGTCTATCTCTGACTGACAAATAAATCATATTGGTTCCCTCCTCCAATCTTAGGGCAAGAGGTTACTACAACTCTTCCTTTTTCATAATACATCACTGCTGCATCAGTCAATAGGCACCATCAAAGCTCACAGAACATCTCCTTTAACTATGGGGGAACCCTTCTACCATTGCCTCTCTTCTTGCCTAGTTTAATGGATTTTTATCCCCACTGACTTGACTAGTTTTTTTTTTTCCCCACTATTTGGAAATGGCCAATTGTTTTGGTACCATGTAGACATCACTAAAGGGATTTTTTTTTGTTTTTGTTTTTTGTTTTATTTTTTAATGTTTATTTATTTATTTTCACTTTTCAACATTCATTCCCTTCCCTCAAACTACCCTCCCTTCTAACACACCCCTCCCTTCCTTTTCCCCCATCTTTCCTCTTTTCTTGTAAGGCAAGATAGATTTCTATACCTCATTACCTGTATTTCTTATTTCCCAGTTGCATGTAAAAGCAATTCTCAACATTCGTTCCTAAAACTTTGAGTTCCAACTTCTCTCCCTTCTTCCCTCCCTACCCATCCTCACAGAGAAGGCAAGCAATTCAATATAAGCTATACATGTGTAGTTTTGCTAAAGACTTCCATAATAGTCATACCATAATAGTCCATAAATACCTATATTTCCCTCCATCCTATCCTGCCCTCCATTTATTTTATTCTGTCTTTTGACCTTGTCTATCTCCAAAAGTGTTTGCTTCTAATTACTCCCTCATCCCATTTGCCCTCCCTTCTATCATCACCTCATTCCACTTATCCCCTTCTCCCCTATATTCCTGTAGTGTAAAATAGATTTTCATACCAACTTCAGTGTGCATGTTATTTCTTCCTTAAATCAAATGTGATGAAAGTAAGCATCACTTTTTCCCTCTTACTTCCCCTGCTTTTCCCCTCCATTGAAAAAGCTTTTTCTTGTATCTTTTAGTAGAGATAATTTGCCCCATTTCATTTCTCCCTTTCTTCTCCCAATATATTCCTCTCTCACCCCTTAATTTTATTTTTTTTGATATCATCCTTTCCTATTCAACTCACCTTGTGCTCTCTGTCTATATGTGTGCGTGTGTGTGTGTGTGTAATCTCTCCAACTACCTAAATGTTGAGAAAAGTTTCAAGAGTTACAAATATTATCTTTTAATATCGGAATGTAAACAGTTCAACTTTAGTAAGCCCCTTAGGAATTCTCTTTCCTGTTTACCTTTTCATACTTCTCTTGATCCTTATATTGAAAGGCAAATTTTCTACTCAGTTCTGGTCTTTTCATCAAAAATGCTTGAAAGTCCTCTATTTCATTGAATAACCATTTTTCCCTGAAATATTATACTCAGTTTTGCTGGGTAGGTGATTCTTGGTTTTAATTCTAGTTCCTTTGACTTCTGGAATATCATATTCCAAGCCCTTTCATCCCTAAATATAGAAGCTGCTAGGTCATGTGTTATCCTGATTATGCTTCTACAATATTCAAATTGTTTCTTTCTAGCTGATTACAATATTTTTCTTCTTGAGCTGGGAACTCTGGAATTTGGCTACAATATTCCTAGGAGTATCTCTTTTTGGACCACTTTCAGGTGGTGATTGGTGGATTCTTTCAATATTTGTTTTGCCCTCTGGTTCTAGAATATCAGGGCAGTTTTCCTTGATAATTTCATGAAAGATGATGTCTAGGCTATTTTTTTATCACAAATTTCAGATAGTCTCATAATTTTTAAATTATCTCTACTGGATATATTTTCCAGGTCAGTTATTTTTCCAATAAGATATTTCACATTGTCTGATATTTTTCTTTCTTTAGGTTTTGTTTTGTAATTTCTTGGTTTCTCATATACTCATTAGCTTCCATCTGTTCCATTCTAATTTTTAAAGAACTTTTTCTTCAGTGAGGTTTTGAACCTCCTTTTCCATTTGGTTAATTCTACTTTTTAAAATATTCTTCTCCTCATTGGCTTTTTGGACCTCTTTTGCCAATTGAGTTACTCTGTTTTTAAAGGTGTTATTTTCTTCAGCATTTTTTGGGAGGAGTCTCCTTTAGCAAGTTGTGGACTTGCTTTTCATGATTTTCTTGCATCACTTTCATTTCTCTTCCTAATTTTTCTTCCACCTCTCTTACTTGATTTTCAAAATCCTTTTCAAGAGCTTCCATGGCCTGAGACCATTGCATATTTATTTTGGAGGTTTTGGATACAGAAGTCTTGACTTTGATGTCTTCCTCTGATGGTATGCATTGTACTTCGTCACTTGAAAGGATGGAAGAAAATACCTGTTCACCAAGAAACTAGCCTTCTCTAGTCTTATTTTTTCCCCTTTTTTGGGCATTTCTCAGCCAGTTACTTGACTTGAGTCCTTTGTCAAGAGGTGAGTATACTCTGGGAACCTGTAAGTTCTCAGTTCCTCTAAGGTAGCACAATCAAGAGAGAGGAGTTTACTCCTCTCCTGGCATGCACTCTGGTCTGGGAGCAACCACAAGCACTCTTTCTGACAAGGATCTGTGAGTAGAATTCCCTGTCCACAGCCTCCACCAGCTCTACCAGGTCAATCAGTATACCTCCTCATCCCAGGGCCACCACTCAAAACTAAGATTCACATCAGCTGAGCGATTCTCCCAGGAGTTTTATGGTGAGGGCTTCTAAAATAGACTCTGTGTCACAGTGGGGTTGCTGGGGCCAAACAGCATTCATTCCTCTTGCAGGTGAAAGTACTTTCTCATTGACCTTTGAAGCTGCCTTTGGCATTTGTGTATTGAGGTATCTGGGAACTGCAGCTGCTGCCAGGTATTCTACATACCCAGAGGTCTACTCCAGTCTTGTCCCTGCTGCCTGGACAAGGCTGGGCTGCGCTCCACTTTGCGCCCAGTGAGATAAACTTTTCCTTTCAGCCTTCCAGGGTATCTTGGGCTGGAAATATTTTTCACTGTCATTTTGTGGCTTCTGCTGCTCTAGAATTTGTTTAGAGTCATTTTTTATAGGTATTTTATGGGGTATGGGGTGGGGGGGGAGCTTCTACAGATCCATCCTTCCACTCTGCCTTCTTGGCTCCACCCTTAAAGTAGTTTTTAAGGAACCCACATCATCATGAAGGAGGTCTGACATTTGGCTTACCACCATCATATTAGTTGAATTTTTTGCCTTCAGTACCATCCTCAGGCAGTTGGAATAGATTTTTGATTCAATAACTTCATCATCATGCCCCTGATTATTTTGGTTAGATTTTCTGCTTCCCTGGCCATCAAAAAGACTTAACTGGTAAAGATGCAATTCTTTTAAACATTGTTCTGGTTGACTTTCTCAGTCAGATCTTTCCTTGTTCCATTTTCTGTGTGGATTCAGCTGAGCTTTGAAGCCCCTTCCAGAGCTCAATACTACCTGGGCACATGGTTTGTCTCTCAACTGCTAGTTCTTTTTTCTTCAGAACGATTTGGACAAGGCTTTGCCATTAAGGACATGAGGAATCATGAGCAAAAAGTATTGGGAGGTGCCTTACTTTCTAACAATGTGGAGGAAGGTGAATTTTCTCCATGTAATTATGCTGATTATGAATTTTCTGGAAAGACAGTGACTCCCTTAGCTAATTTGTGACAATCTTGAGACCCTAAATGAAGTTGTCCTTATTCAGTCCCTCTGAATGAAGTGGGCAGTCATTCATCAGACACCTGCAAAGAGGCAAAGCTTTGGTATCATCCTTCTGATGTAGGTTCCCTAGAAAGACATGTTTTTGGTGCGGGCCAAGAAGCAGTAGTAGTACAGGGAAAGTGTCAGCATCTAAGTGGATCCTGGTACTTGGTTGCATGAAAGTGTCCTCTGACCTCCTTTACTATAGATTACCCTGACTTGCAATGTAGAATTAGTTAACATATCAGAGGTGTCCTCATCTATCCTAAGGCCCTGATATTTCTAAGGCTGTTCTTGTTCATTATTAAGGCTGTATCCTGTTCATCTTACATGAGGAGACCCACTTTAAACTGAAAAGACTAGGCATTACTCTCCTCCCAAAAGCATAGGCAGAACAAATAAAGATTGCTGAGATAAAGGATTCAATCTTTCAAAAGGAGGGAGACAAAGCTTCTGATTCCTGGTCTTTATTCTCTAACACATTTGATTATTCCTTCAAGGAGCCATTAACTTTTTAGTTCATTTGTTTACTTGATTTTCTTTTGCCCTCATTGTAAATTAGACTTTTTTCTTTCTTAGTTTTCCTATGCCAGGTAACCTGTATTATGGAGACTAAGGGCTTCTAATAGCAGCCATAATCATTTACATATTAGAAGATCCTTGAAGATCTTTTAGGATTTTGACACCTAGGTTTTGAAGTGTGTTACAGTCATTACTTAACAGGGCTCCTCCAGTCTCCCCAACCCTTGTAGATTAGGCTAGCGCTTTCTCTAAAAGTCCAGGAAACTGTCCTTGACTGGCACAGGGAGCTAAATTTCTGGTAGCCGTAGGCCATGTTGATATGACTTCCCATTAACCTGAGGACATTAAAAAATCTACATAAAAGAAGTAGGAGTATTTCAGTACAGATCCTCCAGACTTAGCTGCTATCTCAAGAATAGACAAGCCATCATACCTTGTCCTGGTTAACTAGACCTGTTTCTTAGTGAAGGTGAGGGGGACTGAATTCACTTAAGCCAAGTACTACAATCTTTTTCAAGCATCTTTTTTTGCTAATTGTTGAATAATCCATAGGTTTTTTATTTTATTTTAATATTTGACCAAACCTACCAGGGGATTGATGACTCAGATCCACCTGAAAACACCTAAGATTATACAGGCAGTATTTAGCAGACCCAGGTTCTTCTGACTCAACTTCCAATTTTCTTAACAAACTACCATGATATATCTCCAGAGGGCTGTGAAAAGGTCTCAAAATGTCTAACTGATGCCAAAGCAATCTGTCATTTCAATTGGTGTAATAAAAAAAATCAGCCAAGTCAGTAGGGAGAAAAATCAGTTAAATTTGGCACTTAGTAGAAATAGCAACCAGTAAATTAATATCATCACTTTTCAAATGGCTGTCTGATCATCTTGTAGGATTGATCTGGGAAACATAACAAGTAGCTCATGAATATGGTATCCACAACAAGGTGGCAACCTTTGCCCAGCAAAAATAATTTATGTCACTAATGTGTCATAACCTATATAGGACTTCAAATAGAAAAATTGGGTAGATTAAAACTTATACATTTTTATTAAGAAGTGAAAAAGATAGCTCCCTACATTAGTTTTTTGTCTAAAAGAGAATACACTGAAGTAATTTAAGTGAGGTTTTATTTTTAATAGGTTAGTAGGTAAAACTTAGGAAGAAAATAATGACATGCATAAGAATATTAAGTGCTTAAGTTATCTTAAACTTGATAGCATTCTGCCAGCACATTGAAACGTAAAGATAGATTTGACTGAAAAATTCAAGCAGAACTGGTTTCAATATCTAAGTGAACACAATTCACATGATTTTTTAAATTATGTAAGCAGAATTCCAATATTCTTTTCCTAATTCAATATATCTATAGGTAAATAGTTTTATACATATACCTTTTTAGAAATCAAACTTAATAGCAAGCATTTATTAAATAAACAGTGACTAGGTGCTTTACATAACATGTAAAAGAGAAAAAGTTTCAATCCAACAAAAATTTGTTAAATACCTATAATATGCGAGTCACTATGCTATAGATACAGAGCCAAAAGGAAAACCAATTGTAGTTCTCAAAGAGCTTAAAATCTATTGAAAAATTTGACCTCTTGTTGCTCTCTTATTTTTTTTTCTCTCAGAATTCACCTGTTCTCCATAGGACAGGCTAAATGTATCTCTATATGTGCCATTAATGTCATTCTTTGCAATTGCCTCTAGTATTCAGCCCATCTTTCTCATGAGTTTTCAAATTTTTCTTCCCTATTAACCAGACATAAGTCTACAGACATGCCCAGGTTCATTCAAAGATTAAAAATATTAAAGAGTCAAAGACTAAAAAGAAAAAAAAATTGTGTAGTCTTCCTTTTATTTCTTGTCTTTTTTGGGAGGGCAGGAGGATATTTTGAACTTCACAAATATGAAAAAATATGATCATTTTCAAAGAAAGAAGAACAGAAAGATAATTGCACATGCTAGCATGAATGTCTACCATATACAGTTGGGATCTTTTTTTCCTCTTTATCCCATACAATTAGTTCAGCACATTGCCTCCAAAGCTGTCCTGTTTAGCCTATATTTCTTTTAAAACCTTCTTCTGTCCTATTATGCTCCTTTAAAAATAATCTTTAGTGGTATCTTTTCTTTTTATTAGTATTACTCTAATTAATACTAGCTATCATTACCCTCCCTCAAAATTAAAAATGAAAACCTGTCCCCTACAACAAAACACAGTGAAAGAAAACAAACCTGTATGTTAGCCTTGGCTGAATATTTATGTCACATTCTGCACATGGAGACCATCATCTCTCTATCCAGAGGTGGGAAAGACATTTCAACACTGGTTCTCCTGAGTGATAGTTGATCATTTTATTGATCAGAGCTAAGGCTTCCAAATTTCTTTTTCTTTATAACATTGTGGTAATTATATAAATTGTTTTGTTGGTTCTTTTTATTTTATTGTGTATCAATTCCCCTAGCTGTCTTTGATTCTTTTAATCTATCTACTATTCAAGCTCTATGTCTCCTCTGCTTTCCTGCTAAACTTCTGAGAAATGTTGTCTATAGAATTACCTCCACTCTCCTTAATATGCAGTAATCGATGTAAAGTATTTTGCAAACCTTAAAGAACTATATAACTGTGAGTTAATACCATTTCCTATTATCTACTCCTTCTTTAACCCTTTGATGACTTCTATTTCCCCTCCCACCCTATTGAAACTGCTTGTTCTGTAGTCAACAGTGACTTCTAAGCCTCAAATGGCCAGTTAAAATGGTCAATGACTACTCTATAGCTTTATTCCGTTGACCATCCTTTCCCACTAGATATCATCTACATTAACTTTCAGGATACTATGTTCTCCTGACCTCTTGTATCTCTATAAATCAACAAGTACTGTTAGGTACTTAGTAGGGGTCTTAGTGGGGCAACTAGGTGGCTCAATGGATAGAGTACCCAGGCAGGAGTTAGGAAGACTCATCTTCCTGAGTTCAAATTAGGCTTCAGATGCTAGCTTTGTAAACCTGGGAAAGTCACTTAACCTTGCTTGCCTCAGTTTCTTTATCATTAACATGAGAAGGAAATGGCAACCACTCTGGTATCTTTGCCAAGAAAACTCAAATGAGGTCATGAAGAGATTGTTGTTTGTCCTTTGTTCTAGAGGACCAATGACGTTAAGAGGGTGACATCTTCACTCACGAATTAGATTTAAATGAGGCAAGGCTGTACAAAGCTATCAGCCTCACTCTTTCCTCCAGAGTTATTTGAATCAATAAGACATAGGTCAGGGTGAGTGGAAACCACTAGACTTCAACATCAAAGGAGTCTTACAAGCAATTATAAAATAGCATTATTCTAAGCTCTGGGGATATAAATACAAACAAAAAGAAATACAGACCCTGTCCACAAAGTACTTATATTCTCAAGGGGAAAGATAACACTTAAAAGAAAGCAGAAAAGCAAAAGAAGGCAAGATAACCTCTTTTCTGTCTCTATTAATGGCTCTACTCTGCCCCTTACTGTGGGTTTTCGCCAATGCTCTTTCCTTAGCTCTCTAGGCTTGTTTTACTCTCTCTGCAAGTTCCCTCCTCTTGCATCTTTATTCATTACTTCTCTCAAATAAATCCCAATTTCTCTTCAGAGCTCCAGACCTACATCTCCAGTGTCCCTCATGAAATGTGCCATCATCACAAGCTCAATATGTCAAAAACATGTTCTCATCATTACCCCCCAAGCCTCTCACTTCCCTCTTTATCAATGATACCACCATTCATGGTCTAGTCTTTTTTTTTTTAATTTGGGGTCATCTTTCTTATTGCTGTAATTGCTGTTTATTTTCCCCTGTCTCAAGTTTTCTCATCTGTAAAATGAGTTAGAGAAGGAAATGGTAAACTACTTCAGTATCTTTGCCAAGGAAACCCAAAGTAGAGTCACAAACTTTTTATTAGTATTGGATCTGAGTGAAAAATGTGTTTAAACAACAACTTCTCAAGCACAGTCACTAAGTCTTGTAAATTCTACCTTCACAATATCTCCCATACTCTACATATAACCTTGCACATAGTAAGCACTTACTGAATGTTTGTCTAACCAATGAATGGATGAGCGTTATAACTTACACAATACCATTTCATGGATAACTGAATGAATGTGATAAAAGAAACTTCTCTTTTAATATCTATACTATGAGCAAGAGGTAAATAAATGATCTATCATGCTTGGCTCATTCATTGAATAATCACTTACTTAACTTCTACTAAGTTCAAAGTACTTTTGTAGATTTGAAGGCAGATAAATGAGCCATAGGTCTTCCCTCAGGGAGTTTTTGTTTAGAAGATGATTGTAAATTGTAGTAGTTTTCGTAAGGAATGAATGGGAGGAAATAACATGCACTTATTAAGTACCTGCTGTGTGCCAGACACTGTGCTAAGTGCTTTAAAGATACCATTTCATTTGATTCTCACAAGAATCCCAGGAAGTAGGTACTATAATAATCCCCATTTTACAAAAATTGAGGAAATTGAGTCAGACAGAGGTTAAGTGACTTACTCAGAGTCACAGCTAGTTTACTAGTCTGAGGTCCAATTTGAATGCAAGTCTTCCTGATTCCAGGTCTAGTTCTCTATTTACTACCTCTGTGGATGAAATAGGACCAACAAGACCATGCTGAACTGTGGCTCAGTACTGAAATGTCATGACAAGATGAAATTCATTTCCTCATAATTATATTCTTTAGTCAATGGTTCCATATTTTATGAATTTCCTTCCTTATGAATTTCCTAATTATCAGGAAGAGGAGCAAGGTATAAGCAGAAACTATGGTAATCAGGTGGATGAAGAAATAGTTTTGTTCTTTCAGATAATATATGCAGTAGAGCAGTAATTTGGCATAGTGGGTAGAGAGTGTGTCTTAGATGTAGCAAGACTTGGGCTCACGTCCAGTCTGTAGGATACCAGGAAAGTTGCTTATCCTCTCAATACTCTAGGAATTTTCTAAGATTAGAGGTTGTTTTGGTAGAAGGAGCTTCTTCATCCATGAATTCTCTATACTAGTACAGTCATAGGTTTAGTCCTTACTCATATCTCTATTGGTATATAAAAAGGAAAAGCATTATCAAAACCCATCACAACAGGCAACAATTGAATATTTTGGGATAGACTGGGCTGTAGGGTTATGTTATAAAGCTAGTCTGGAGAATTAGGTAAAGACATTTATATATGTTTACAGAAACAATGAAAAGTTCTATGTTAACTTGCATTAGCAGCATTTGGCTCATCACTCATTTGTAGAGGAAGACTGGGAGTCATTTTCAGCTCTGGCTTTGGCTCGGTCACAGGTAAGAGGACCATTCACTGGCATCCAAACTATCTACTAACAACCTAGGGAGAACCTGGATCTGCTTACAGGATTAAACACGTAGAGTGGCCAGAAGGGATAATTATGCTAGGATAAAAAAGCTCACATCTACACACAAATGATGATTTTAAAACATTTAATGGCGGTGATGAGTAAATTATTTAACTATAACCAGGGATAAGAGCAGTTTGGTAGCTATTGCTTACTGCTATAAATTTGCCTTCCGTTTGCATTTCCTGGCTGCTGGCTCTGTTTATTTAAAGTCATTCTGAATGCTCTGCTAGAAAGGATTTCAGTGGTACTGCCAAATTTTCACTAGATTAAAAATGTGCATTGCTGATATTTTTATAAACAGTGCACACTGAACAAGAGCAATGTGCTTTCAAATTCAATTTGCAGCTCTTCTCTAGTCAGTCTTTGCTCTAGGCCTTGGCATGTCATAGAATCTGCTCAACCTGGTTATTTCCAATGAAATGTCCCAGGAAACTTACATTGAAATACCCTTTATGGTTTCAGTGCTGAATTATGTGTCTCTCTCCTAACCCTATAACACTTATCAAGAGATACTGGCACTTCATCAGTGGAAATGTTTGAATGTCTAAATATTTGTGAGAAAAATGTACATAGAAGAAAAGTTCCTTCCTCTTTAGGGGAAAATATATGTGTGTATGTGTGTGTGTATAGGTGTATATACACATACATATAAACATGCACACATGTATATATGTGTGTACATACATATATACATGCATATGGATGGTGTATATATATATATACACATATATGTATATCCATATTGGATGTGATATAGCAATAAAATCTTAAATAAGAATAGAATTTTTAAATTTTTTTTAAAAATTAAAATTACATTAATTAAGCATCTCTTCATATAGTTATATGGATCAGGTGGTAGGCACTGATTTTAAGGTTGGCACAGCTTTAGAATTCTCAGAATCATTCTTGGTTTATATTTTGCCTTGGGTTACAGAATCCACAGGCATTTTATTAAAATAATGTTTGCCTGCTCTAGGTTTCCCAGAGAGATGTAGAACCTGACCTGAAAAACAATGAATCAGCAAATCAGGAGAAGGCAAGGGCTAAAGCAATGGGGAAATAATAAAGTGTTAGAACAGCAGGACTAAACTGGGACAACCAAGTAATGGTGGGAGCAAGGATTGGTGAAAATGGAAAGAAACTGCTGGAGTAAATTTGTACAAGAAGACAGATGACAGAAGATCAAGAAGAAAGCAGATAAAATACAAGAAAGTAAAACAAGAAATCCAGTGAGGGGAGTATCAAAATGTTATATAGTGGGAAAATATTTACAAAACTTCCCTGATGCCTTGAGGTCACATTGATCTTTCCTGTTTGATTATCTGTGCCTGTGACATTTCTGTCACTTAAAAGGGGTGACAGTTTCAGTGAAAGTTCTGGGAATACTTGTCAATTCCTCCCTGGTACTTTTTCTTCTTCACAGGCTACTGTTGCCACTAGGCAATTAGTAGTGCTTCATTAGAATGACACAGGTAGCCCTGCCTTCAGTCATGGAAAAGCAGGGATGTCCTGTGTGATCTATACACTGCTTTGTTTTTTGGTTTTATTTCTTAAATAAAAATATTGTTTCTTATTTAGAAAATAATATAAATCAATTAATTTTGTTTTCTACTTAGAAAACAGAAGCTCAGATTAATATAGAGTTTGAAAAGTGCTGCAGCTACATTATCTTT
Source organism: Potorous gilbertii (assembly GCA_028658325.1). NCBI lineage: Eukaryota > Metazoa > Chordata > Mammalia > Diprotodontia > Potoroidae > Potorous > Potorous gilbertii. The sequence continues at coordinate 420,844,506 of CM053770.1, read as the reverse complement.
AAAATAACACTGTGAGATAAGTAATATTATACCCATTTCATGGATTAGGAAAGTGATTCTCAGAAAAGTTAAGGAGTGTGCTCAAGGTCCCATAGCTCATAAGTGTCATAAATGTCCCTCAATATGAGGAATTATTAATTCCAAGTCCAGCACTCTCTTCACTAAGCCTCTCCAATGTGAAAAAAGATAAGCCTAAAACTACACAAATTAAAAACAACACATTTATACAACACCTGCTCTATAAATGCAAGTCCTTTAGTACCAATTTTGATTACCCCATTTTTAACTTAACTTTTATTTGTCCTTGGGTTTATTATCTGGCTCTCATTAGGGGGGACCTGTGGTCATTTTTACAGCCTCTGATCTATGCTCTAAGATTATATTCAGCTGATAGGGCATATGTGTTAAATACATTAGGATCTTTCTGCTACTCTGAACACTACATCATATATCAACAAATATTTATTGAGTTTAGGTTCCATTCCAATGCCTCATCACAGCATAGAGGTGACCCTAGGTTCTCAAAAGTTATGCCACAAGAATTTAAACTTTGGCAGGTCTTAGGAAGCTTGACAATCTTGAAGCTTGGGATGAGCCACAGACTTTACATCTTTCACCTGAGTGCCATATAGGTACTGAAATTTAGAGAAATTCATCATTTTCTAGTTTGACCACAAAGTAATGTTTTTGCTTTATTTTTTCCCCACCATGGCAACTCATAAAACCACTAAGGTGTACGTAGCAGTTGCAACTGATAGCAATGAATAGTTTATTCCCATTTCTTCCACACTTGTGATGAAATCACAAACTAAATTGAATACCAAACAGGAGTTCTTAATCTTTATGTCATGAACTCTTCAGAATAATATTGTTCAATGCATAAAATATATAAGATTGCAAAGGATACCAATTATTTTGAAAAACAACAATCTATCTGAATACAAATGCATGTATACATATAAACAAATACACACACATGTATCTATATCTATATTCACACACCCCATTTTAAGAACTCCCATTCTAAAATATCTACTAATCATCTACTTTGTTCAAGGTGCTGTGTGCCACATTAGGTCAACTGGTTAGAAGGGCTAAAGTTTAGTACTGAACTGTGTTCAGTTTGCCAGGTTGAGGCACAAAGTGTTAAACATTAAATGGAAAGGATAGTTAAAATGGGGTATTATAATGAAGCTTATCTGGACTGTTGCAATAGCCTAGTTGTTCTCCCAGACTTAAATCTCACCCCTCTCTAATCCATCCATTGCAACAGCTGCTAAAGTAATTTTCTTAAAGAGCAAAGCTGACCCTTATTCAATAAACTCCAGGGGCATCCTATTAAGTTTTAGAATCAAATATAAACTCCTCTATTGGGTATTTAAAACCTTCCCTATCTGGCTACAATCTACCTTTTCAGAATAATTGCTCATTACTTCTTTCCATGCAGTCAAATGGATCATCTTATTTTTTTCATATATGGTACACCATATTCTGCCTCTGATTTTACACTAGGTATTCCCCTTGGCTTGGAATACATTCTCTTTGTCTCTTTCTCCCCAAATCCTTAGTTTACTTCAAGATTCGGCTCAAATTTCACCTTCCACATAAAGTTCTTCTTGATTCTCCAACTACTAGTACCTTTCCCCATCACCTAAATTGACCTGTATTATCTATCTACATATGCAACTATGTATGTGTGTGTGTGTATGTGTGTATATATGCTATCTACGTTGGTTACACTTTGAGCTCTTTGAAGTCAAAGATTATTGCCTAGACCAGCACCTAACACATTGTAGATACTTATTATTTGCTTGTTGATAAACTATTTGATGGGACAAAGTTGGGAAAATGTATTCCTTAAAGCAAAGATCTGAGGAAATCCTTGAGAAAGCTATTAGGCTGTATTGGAGACTAGGGTAAAATGATGAATATAGAACAAGTCTCTGGAGCCACTAAATAAAGTATATAGAAGAAATTTATAGCAATGGTTAATCCAAAAGCTCTCTGTGGGCTTCTATTTCCCTTCAAGCATCTAAGAAGAAAACCGTTGGTTCTTCCCTGAATGTCCAGGCTTTCAGGATTCAAAGGATCCCATGCTGATCTTTAACCAGGTAACTTTACTTTTAATATCATCTGTTATGATAGATATAATTTGATAGGGTTATCAGTCTGGTAGGTCATAGAACTACATATAATTTACCAAGTTTTAAATAAAAAAAATTATAAAGTCTATTTCACTATTCTTTGAAAAAAATAAAGAGTTTTAGATTAAAACAATATTCCAGTTTGAGAGATTCAGAATTGGTTGAATAATCACATGAAAAGTTTGATGTCAGTGGGGAAGGAGGTCTCTAGACATCCCAGGTAATCATGCTTGGTTCTGAGATAGCCAACCTTTTATCAGTAACTTAGAGAGGCACAGATAGTAAGCTTATCCAATTTGCAGATGCCAAAAAGCTAAAAGGATAATTAATGTATCTGATAACAGAGTCAGGATAAAAAAGATCTTGACAGGCTGGAATACCGAACTAAATCTAATATAAAATGTAATATAGATGAATGTAAAATTTTATACTCTCATTCAAAGAATTCACTTTGTTAGTACAAAATACAAGAAAAGAAACAGAACTTTAATTGATATCAGGGTCAGAACGTCAGTAGCAGCCAAATATGGCGGCCAAAACTTGAGCAACATTAAAAGAGGAATAGAAACTAGGACTGGTGGTGGATGGAGGCAGAGGGCAGGGGGTGAAGGTGAATCCCACTCTCTTCTGGCCTGTAACACCACATCTTGAATATTGTGTTTTGGGCTCTGGGTGCCACACTTCAAGAACAATGATCCAAGTATCTAAAGGGCAAACAAGTGATAGGCTTCAAGTTCACATGAAAAAGGATTTAACAAAATTTAAAAGAAAAGCCTTAGAAGAAGCAGATTATTGAACTTCCAATATTTGAAAGTCTGTCATGAAAAAGGATCTAACTTATTTGGCTCCATGGGAGAGAAGTAAAAAGTAAAGAATAAAAGTTATAAAGCAGAAATATTTAGATTTGAATTGTATTTCTTTCAATCAGAGGCATCCAAAAGTGGAATTAATTGCTAAGAAGGTGGGAGTTGCTCCCTTAAAGAATACTTTCAAGCAAAAAGTGGATGACCACTGGCTGGAGACGTTACAGAGGGGGTGGCCTCTAATGTTCCTTCTAATTCTGAAATATAATTGTGGGTGCCTTCGTTACATGATCCAAAGACTTGGGCCTCAGATCCTTGGCCTCCTACTTTTCAATGTTTTCAAAATCTAATTGTGGACAGAGACCCTCGTCAAATGAACTCTGATGCTCTGTTAGACAGTAGTAAGTAAACTAACTCTTAACTTTACTATCAATACTCTTTCTATAGTGACTTCTCAATTGCTTTTTAAAAAGGAAGCACATATGGGCACTGTGTCTGACCCAGCTGTTACTAATTCTCTCACTCATGGCCACTCCCTCTACCCAGAAAGTGATACAGCCTAACTCTTTAAAGAATTCAGATTCTTATTCCTCCTGTACTATTTAATAAAATTAAAAAAAAAAATGGGTTTGAAAAGATAACATTTTGTTTAAATCTCCACCCACCCCCCACTTGGTGATGAGGTGATGTTTGTTCTTTCTCACTGTTAAGGAAATAACAAATACTCCTAAACCTCAATTAAACTACTTACAAAATTTAGGAAATAACATGTCTTGCCAACCTTGTAGTGATGAAATACTGAGTGATTGAGGAAGTTGACCTTTAGGGTCATTTGTAGCTTCAATCTATGATCCTTAAACTTATATAATTATATATATATGTATATATATATGTATATATATATATACATATATATATAATTACAATTATATAACTCTAAATTATGCACCTTTTCTTATTTTTTAGCATTATGATTGTTGCCTCAAATGTGATCGTATGTGAGAAAGCTTATTGACGCAGTACAGGAAAACAAAAATATGATTCAAAAAGCCATATAGGAATTTAATATTATGAAGAAATTAAATTTTAACACCATTTAATAAACAGTAAGAAAAATATTTTAATATTAATAGAGGCAGTATGACATAATTGGTAAATATATGGTCTCAGAGCCAGAAGGCTGGGGTCCAAGTACAGCGTCTAACACTGGGAGACATCTAGGTGTTGCCGTGGATAGAGCAGTGGGCCAAAAATGAGTAAGACTGCAGTCTAAATCCAGCGTCAGACATTTACTAGCTGTGTGACCCTTAGGCAAGTCATGTAACTTCAATATACCTCAGTTTCTTAAACTGTAAGAAGTAGGGATAATTAGCCCTTACTTCATGGGGTTGTTGTAAAGATCAAGTGAGAGAATAATTGTGAAAAGCCCTTAGCACAGTGCCTGGTACATAGTAGGCATTTAATCCTTCTCCTTTCTTAACCCCTTAGTGTCCAAGGCAACTATTGAAAACTATAAGCCATAGAGAAGGTGCTAACCTGCGTTAGTAGAAGGAGTTTCCAATCCTGGAAGTTCCCCATATCAAGGAAATTACAGGTCCATTCTCTATCACTATCTCTATTTTAATATTGATGCAGCCATCATGCTTCAAAATCCATAGCAATTCAGACAAAATTAGGCCAAGCACCTTATGAAAACCTGAATGAGGAAGAAATAGAAAGTTGAACACATTATCTTTTTCTCAGAGTTCTTCTCTAATCCCTTTTTCCATGCCAGAGATGTATAGCATCCCTTTCAGGCTGGGGAAAAGTACCAGTCACAGCTTAGTTACCTTAAATGTATTATATTTAGAGTTGACACTTTCCCAAAAACAGGAATTAAATGTTTTGCTTAAAAAGGTTTTAGTTGTTGTTGTTGAACTGTGAGCATCTTGGGAGAATAAAATTGAATGAAATGGAGGAAGTAGTTTCCAAATGACTTTATTATTTACTTGACTTAATTATGGCAATAAGAACTTGAAGGCAAAATTCATCAGGTATGCAGATAATCAAGAGTTGACACTGGTATTTTGCATAGTCATTTATCATCAACGTCTTCTTGTCCTGTCAGACATTGTCTTTAGTATTCTAGACTGCATGGAAACTGCCAATTTCTACATTCCTTTGTAATTCCCTGATTCCTACCCACTTAACTTTTGGATATTGTTTAAATAAATATGTCATCTCATATAGCATTTTTCACTGCAAAAATTAATTTTTCAATAATAATTTGTTATTCCAAAATGAAAATAGAAAAAACACAAAATTGAGGAAAATAAGCATGAAATAAGAGAAGAGCAGTAGTTTTGGGTTTCCTGTGAATTATTTTACATTCTGCAGCCAAGGAATTAAGAAAATATGCATTATCTGTCAAAGTACTAGAAGGAAATGAAATCTCTCTGAGCAAAAGGAACATGATTTCCTTAAGGGCAAATTCTATCTATTAAAACTTGGTACATCAGAAAGAGCAATGAATCTGGAGACCTAGGGTCTGGCCTAACTCTGATGCTTACTGCCTATTTGACTCTGGGCCTCTGTTTCTTTATGCAAAATGAGAGTTGGATTAGATGGACTCTGAGGTCTCTTAGTTCTCAATAGTGAGTGAGTAAATGCACATGTGATTAAAAAGGAATCAATTCATGTGATCCACTGTGACTTTCACAAAAACTGACAAATTCCTGTACCAAAAAATTAGTAAGTATAAACGCAGTAGGGTTGAGGAAACTCTATTTCGAGTACTTATGAACTGATTTAGAGACAGAAAACAAAGACTATATTTTCTCAAATTGAAGAAGTTTAAATAATATGATTCCCCAGGAATCTATATTAGGTCTAGTCTAATTTAACATTTGAAATGACCAATGAAATCTCAAGATTTGAAGATGTGACATCAAACTGTTCTTAGCACTCTGATGGAAAAGCCATTGATCTTGGAGGCAAAAGATATTCCCATAGAAACAATGCAGCAAAGGAGAAATTGTATTGGATTCTGAGTCAGAGAACTTGAGTTCAAATCCTAACAAAGCTACTATATGACTTTGGACAAATTCCTTATTTGGATCTCAGATTCCTCCTTCGTAAAATAAGCAGACTAGATTATCTCTCAGGTCTCTCCTTGCTCTTAATCTATGATCACAGCGATGCAGTTTCAAAATCAAAACCTTGATTTTACTACCTACATAACCATAAACAAGTCACTTAATGTCTCAGAGCCTGTTTTCTCATCTGTCAAATAAATATGATAATACCTGCATTATTTTTGTCATAAAGTCATAAATGAAATAGTGTATAGTAAACGAACCATAAATCTGAAGAGACTATAAATGGGAGCTAGGAGGAAAAGAGAAAAGGAAACAAGAAAGGAAAGAGGTACTAGGGGAGGAAAAGAGAAACAACAAAAAAGTTTTCAAAAATAGAGATAAATTTTAAATCTAGTAAGGCTGTACAAGGGGACAAAAAAAGTAGAAAAATACAATCTAATGGATTTAGCACAAAATAATTTTAACTATACCTATAGGATAATAAAGCTCTTAAATATCTATTATCTTGAATAAGAAGACATAGAATAAAAAAATAAAACTTCGCATTAAATATCTCTGATGACAAGTCCCATGAACAAAACCCATAAAATATTGACACCAATCTCTAAGAGCTATTTCTCAATGACAAGTGGTCAAAGGATATGAATAGATACACAATCTATTAGCAAACATCTGAAAGCAGTTCAAAATTGTTAATCATAAAAGAAATATTCATTAAAAATTTTGAAATATTATTGTATACCTATGAAATTCACAGTGATAGTAAAAAGAAAAAAAATTAATCTTGACAAAGATGTGGGAAAATAGGTCCATTGATTCATTGCTAGTAGAACTGCCAATTGTTCTATTTTGAAAATCAATAGAGAATTATGCAAGAAGTATTATTCATATCGTCCCTATTCATGTCATGATCCCATTACTCAGTTTAGACACCAAAGAATCTATTGACAGAAAAAAAAGACTTATAAGTACAAAAATGTTTATAGTACCAGTGATGAGCAAAAGTTGAAAACAAACCATAAGCCTGGTGATTATGAAATCATAAATAGGAAGAAATATGAGAATACTCATATGAAGTGATATACCTAAAGAAAATAGATATAAAAAAAAATAATAATAACTTAAATTTGCATAGTGTCATAATACTTTGAGTTATGCAAAGTGCCTTATCTCATCTTCACAACAACTTTGAAGTGGGTCATCATTATTTATCCCTATTTTACAGATAAGGAAACTGAGACAGATTGAGGTTAAATGACTTCTCCAGAATAACACAAGTAGTCAGTGTCTAAGAGACTAGAGAACTCAGGTCTTCTTTATTTCAGGTCCAACACTCTATCCACTGTACCTAGGCACATTGTTTTTTAATTAGGTAGAAGTCAATAATAAATGGCAAAAATGCTGTTTAAATACACTAGACTAAATTGGCACTACCTTATTAAATTTAAAACATGAAAATCTTTCTCTTTTTCTGGACCAAATAAATTGCAAATGTTCCCAGTAACATGAAATATCAATCACCATAACTGTTTTTATTTTTTTCCTTTTTGCTTAACTGTTTATAGAAAATACATTTGCAGTTGGTTTATGTGTTTCCATTTGTCTATTAAAATAAAATTTATCAATAAAGACATGAAATAACATTTCATCTAAAAAAGAGAATCGGGAATCATTGTTAAACAAGTCTCAAACTGTTCACAATCCAATGTTTCCACAGCCAAAAACCAAAATGACCAAGAAAATTTTATTGTGATCAAGAAGTGTCTTGAAAACAAAACAGAAAACATAATTTTAACTTTGAATAAAACCATGATATGACCCAGCTGAAAGAGTGTAAGAATCTCCTAGTAATCATACTTCTTCCCTTGCTTCCAACAAGAAACAGGGCATAGCTCTAGATGTCTGACCAGTTTCTAGCTAAAACAACAAATTCTTTGGCCAAAAGTCACCCCATAGTTCCTAAGAACTAAAAATATAAATATACAAAGGGAATCCCCTAGTATGAAAACGTACTTTAATGTTCGTGTTCACTAGGACCACTTCCTCAAAATCTCTGACTCACTAGACTTTAAGCCTTACCATTAATTGGTTTTGAGAACTGCTGGTTTCCTGATGCCTTAGAGGTCTCACATTCACCAACCAATCTTCCTAAGCTCACCAGCTTTCCTCAACTCTACCCCAGTTGTGGATAGCACTATCCAGGAAAAAAATACCCAAACTCCCATTCCTTGCCCTGCCTGAAACACTCTCGCAGCCTTTTTTGCCTTTTTATCATAACTTGCTATCATTTTCAAAATCAAATTAAATTATTGATTTCATTGCTATGCATTCACTCTGTCCAATGAGGAAGATCACAAATCACCCACAGCTTCTTAATTGTGGGATTCTTGCCATATTCTTCTATAAGTTTTCATCATAGAGGGTCCCAAAAAAAACATGTTTTTGGTTCTCTCTGATTGTCTCTTCAGATTAGAATATCAGTGGAGTTTTTTGCATCACACTTACCATAATGTGACATATATGCTTTATGCACAATACATTTCTTTAATGACATTTTTTGTACTACTTCTCCTTTTTAATTCCTTGTTTGTAATGTGATGACTACCATTTGCCACCCCCTTCATTACCCTTTGGATGAGTCTCAATTTTAATTCATCATAAACTGTAACATTCTATGACATCAACAGAATATTGATATTCAAAATACAGGCATTTGCTTCAAGGAAAAAGTTTGTGGTAATTAAAGAACTTTGCAATATTTCAAAGGCAATCAAGCCTGCTCCCCTTTATAAATCTAGAACCAACTTATTGTCCATTTGTGGTCTCTTTCTAAAACATATAAACTTATAGAAGAGTTTATAGGTTGTCCAATCAATTTCATGTCATACTCTGAAGAATAAGCTTTCTTAATCCACTTAGTGGTGGGCTTTTCCAATAGTAAAACCAAACTTGTCAGAGTGATTATGAAACTCATTTAGGAGACTTGCTATATTCTAGGGATTTATTTAATCAGCATAATGTCATCCACAAACCCAAGCATCTGCAGGATTTCATCATCTATAGGGGAGAAACTTGAACTCTGCACTCTGTTTCTGTCCTTTTTTATTTCTCTCCTGTTATTTATAGTAATCAAACAAAGGTATCTCTCTCGTCAAATCTTTCATGAACCCTTACATAAAGTTGAAATAAGAAGTGGAGATGATTTCTTGCTTTTAAGGAAATGCTTTGTTCTACCAAATCATTGTTTCTATTTTGTTTTTTAAATATTCAACTAATGACAAGTACAGTGAGGTCTTATATTCTCTATATATTTCAATCAATTGTGTAATTGTAAATATATGGTCTACAGTGGAATATTGCTGGTGAATACCTGTTTGTTCTCTTATAATAACTCTCCAAGAATGCTCTTGATGCAAGTATAAATCATTCTTATAACATTTTTATAAGAATGAGAAGTAGGTATATGGTTCTAGAATTAAGGATGTTTTTTAAGTCTCCTCTTTGGGATAATAGTATAATCTGATTTCCCTGCTCCTTTGCTAGAAAGCTACAAGAAGCTTTCCCTCAAAATGTCTTGAGAATAAATCCTTCCACACTTCCAAAAATGCATTATAACCTCCAATATTGTGCTCTTCTGTGTATACTTCATCCAGTCCAATTGCTTCTGGTTTTTTCTATCTTTGTGTGTGTCTTTGTATGTATGTTTTAATAGAATTTCTACTTCCTCTATAAGCACATTTAGGACTGTGTTAAAGCTCAAATGCTGCAGCTCAATGGTTCTGGATGGAGTAAATAATTGACTATAAAAATCATTTTCACCTTTCATCCAGTGGTTTTCCTCCTTTTAGCTTTATACTTGAATGCATTTGGGATGATTCTAATTTCTGCAAGCTTTGCTTTCATTTCTTTCTTCAAATCTAGATCAGATGATGATGACCTGGATCACCATATAACCTCTGCCATAATGGCCTTCTTCTCAGGCTGGAAATTCTTCCCCCTCTTTTTTCCAGTTGATCACTTCTTTCAAACATCCATTTGAGGAAAGATTCATTACAGCCATCATGTACTTTTCAAACCTGGACCAGCCCATGAAGCACTAGACCACCTTTTCCTCTGTGCCTTCTTTCCCACTCACCTTCCCTTTTTAGTTCCCTTTTATAATTCTCCTCCATTAGAATATAAACTCCTTCAAATAAAGAGACCATCTTTCTTTCTGTTTTTGTTTGTATTTCCAGTCCTTAGTACCATGCCTGGCACATAGTACATCCTTAACAAATGTCCTCGTTCTCTTTCTCTCCCTCCCTGTATCTTTTTGCACTATCTTATGAAGCGAAGATGTGCATGATCTTACATATTCTCCATAGAGAAAACTAATTCACGTCTCAGGTCTTCCTGATTTCAGGCTCAGCACTCTATCCAGTGAGTTGCCTAGTTGCCTCTAGGTGGAGGATATTAAGGACTAAGCACTTCTTTGCATTGTTCTTCCTTTCATGGATTGCAGTATCTGAAAGATGCATCACCAAGTGTCCATCCATTTATGATGTGTCCCTGAATTTAGGCTTGTGCTCAAAAAAGCACATATTCTGTTTCAAGGACTGTATTCAAAGCCTTTTTGATAAGGGAGAAGCTATCAGAACTCATGCTCCATGGGTAAAGCTTTGTACAACTCAGACTCACCTACACACCACAATAAGGCATGAAAAGAAGCCTCCACACAGTACATACTAAAAGGCTAATTTCTTTAAAAATCTACTTTCATGTTGGTGCTCCTGATCAAAACTTTGTGATTCTCTAGTGCATATCACAAGTTTAAACTTTTCCTCCTGTCCTTTAAAGACAACCACAATGTATACTTTCACTACATATAGTATTTTGCCTTATTTCCTGCTGCTTCTTACCACGTAACCACAACCTTAGCTAAGTCAGCTTTTTAAACAAATATTCCAAATGCTAGGATGCTTTCCCCTATCCCAGAATGTTGGACCCACACTCTCTTTTTTCTCTTAAATTCCCTTTCTAGGCCAAGTTCAACTCATACTTTCTCTATGCAGTTTCCCTACTTTATCAGTTTTATTAAGGACATGCCAGACACTTTGATAAATGACAATGATACAGAGAACCACTAAAACAAAAGTCCCTGCCCTCAAGGGAACTTACATTTTAAAGGGTAGTAACTGCATAAATATAATTAAATATATAAAAGATACTTGGGGATTATGTTGTTCCCATCCTCACAGATTTCTTTCTTCTTTAAACTCTTGGTAGAGATGCCCAATCTCAGTCAGTTTCACATAACTAAGAACTCAGTTTCACATTATCTTTGGTTCACTATTATCTACTTCATGTGCTGTGAAAAGTGTTCTACCCTTAATTTGTAAAGCCCTTAAAGTCAAGCACCATTTTTGAAATCTTTGGCATCCCTGGCACCTAGCAATACAACTAGGAAAAGAATAGATACTCTATTAATTCTTATTGGTTGATAGGCAACTGCTCCTTATGAAAGGCATAGGTCATAAGAAAGGCTAAATTTTCAAAAAGGAATGAGTTGCATAATAAAAATGAAAGAATAGAGACTAAAGATTTTAATTTTGAAAAGATGAAGACTCATTATTTTGATTCAAGTCCATGAAATTATGAAGGATATGGAGAAGGTTAATATAGACCAGGTCATCAAACTTCAGGATTCAAAAATTAAGGAACAGTCACTGAAGCTTGAAAGCAGCAAATTTAGAAATCCTAATCTCTACAAGTAGTAAATTTATAGAACTGGTATACTAAAAGCTAGTGAAAATATGCATAGATTAAAATCTTTCAACAGGTTCCTGGACAGCATAACCATGATATTCTATGTAAAATAAGAAATTGAGATTTGGCAAAAGTCCACTCCTAGTTTTTTGTAAACTTATGTGACAGCATTTCTCTTGAGACCTGTGTCAGAAACCAAAAACTAGGCTGGATGAACCATGGGCCCACCATGACAGTTTTACAATAAGTATTAGGCATAATCTTACCCCAAAGTCATAAAGTCATGTTGCATTATGATTTACCATTACTTCTATCATTTCCCCATAGAGCTAGAGTTCTTAACCTGGGGCCCATAAACTTGGTTTTTAAACATATACATGCACACATATGTACATTCATGTTTGAATTTTGCTGACAATATTGGAATAAATGTGTTTCCTTTGTAATCCCATGTACTTTATGTATTTAAAAACATTATTCTAAGAAGTTCACAAACTTTACCACCTTGCCAAAGGACTCCATAACACTTAGATATTCCTAAGAGATAATTTGATAACTCTTGTCATTAAACTAGGATTCAGTCTTCTTTCTTTTCTGATTTCATCCTATTACTTCCAGTTAAACCTATCTACCTCAGTTCTTAAAACTGTGCACTAAAATTCCAGTCCATGTACATGGCTTTCATGTACCCCATTCATAAATATGTGAGGTTCAGAGCAGTCTTGTAGGGATACAAGTAATTTTCATAGCAGCAAATGAAAGGATTGCACTTGATCTCTAGGGGCCTTCCCAGATCTTAACTTCTGCAAGTCTTAGGAGAAAAAAAATTAAAAGAGGGAGACATTAATTCGGGCCTATTAAAAACCACTAGCTAGATGATATGAAAAGATCTTCCCCAAGGATTTTTTAAAAGTTTCTTTATATTTAGCTTCATGGTTTTACAAAGAATATCACATTTCAGTGACACACTCAAATGAAACTAGCAGGCTTGAAAAATACCCTGTTCTGAATTGACATCTAGCAACCTAGTAGTGTGGTTTACTTACATTGCATGGATAACTTCTGCTCCCCTGTGCCATAAACTGAGTCATTTTCTCCAATTTGATTTGATGCCATTCAACTCTTTTTAATTAGACAAGGAGGTGGAAGTTTCATTCAGGTGTAGCTGAGTCAACAGTTACACTATAAATCTGTGAGCATCATGAAATTGGAAGTGGAATTACAAATGATTTTTAAAGGGATATAACATTTCCTCTTCATGAAGGAATCAGGAGCATGGGGAGACATAAAGAAACCATAATAAAGGGATTTTTATGGGAAGATTCATGAAAAATCAGTTGTTTCATATGGACCTGATTGGAGAAATAACTTATTGATACCATCTGGCAGGGACAGGATTCCACATGCAGCCATATATTTGACCTGGTTTTAAATGGTAGCTGTGCTGATACTATCTATCTCCTCAGAGTACTGTATTTCATTTTTTTCCCTTTCCAACTCAACTAATTCACAGCTACAATTTTCATCCTTAACTGTTATCTGCAAAAAAGTGAGCCTTCCTGATTATTCAGTGAAGAATGATTCCTTCTCCCACTCGATTCTGATGCAATGAGGTAACTTCCAACAGTTGTGGGCATAACTCATTTTCTTCACTGCAGGGAAAACATGAGTTGCTTACATGAAAAAAAAATCTCACTGTCTCACTGCTAACTCATAGTTTAAAGGGAAATAGAATAGCATATAGATTTTCTTCCTCCTTTTCCTCAGCTTCAACTAATAGTTCAGAAAGATATTCAACTAATTATTCTAGCCTACATTTAAAAAAACATATTATAACTTAACTACAGGGAGTTAAGAGAAAAAGTAAACACACATGTGCTTGCATGCGCACACACACATACACACACAGACAGCAAAAGTATGCAGAGAAAGATGCATCAGAATCAGAATCAGAAAACCTGAGGCAAATGAAAGAAATAATAAACTTCGAGAAAATAGCTGGTCATACATAACATATTGTTTTGGTGATTTTTTTTTAAGGAATGACAACTGGGTTTAGCAAAAATATTCAAGAAACTTTTCCCACCTCCCATGCTGCTCCTTCTCCTAAGCCCTAAAATGAACCATGGGTGGAGATGACAGTAATGAGGCCATTTGATAGAAATTATCTAAGTTGACACTCCCCACAGTGAAGATGGCAAATGCCAGGGCAAAAGCCACTGTGTTTCATTACCCTCTGCCCAGCATGGTGTTTCCTGTGTGTGAGGCCCCTGCAGGTAACTTTGAGTGAAAAATGACTTCTCAGAGTTTTGAAGTGTCTTTTAAACATTCAAATCCATTTGTTTCTGTGAACACTTATCTTTCTGCCTGTAAACAATTATCTTTCCATCTTCCTCTTACATCATACTCCTGCTTCATTCCAGCCACCTGTGTTCTTGTATTACCTGTCTTTCTTTCCATTCCACTTGTCTTCTCGTAATTTTATTTGTTTTCATCTTTGAAGGTTTCTCTTATTCCTTGTCTATTTCACTCTAGAAACTTTTGTGTGTTTAAGATTTGCAAGACCAAGCTGACACAAAGTGAAGTGGAACCAGGAAAATAAATAAACAATGACTTCAACTAAGGAAAGAACAAAACCTGCAATAATAAAATAAGAATGCTGCAATAATTTAATAGCCAAACTTGGCTCCAAAGAAGATAAATGAAGACACACCTCTTTTTTGTCAAGAGTAGGGGACCATGGCTTTACAATAGCATTTTTAATGTCAGAATTCTTGAATATGTTCATTAACATTGGGGAGATTTTCTCTTTCTTCTTTTTTAAAAAAAATTATAAGAGATGGCTCTCTGGAAGGAAACTGGGCAGGGATACAATGGGAAATCTAAGGTATGCATAAACACAAGATATTAATAAAATTTACCTTTAAAAATTTACATGACTGGGAGTAGGATGAGTGCTAAGGGAAATAATAGTTCTAATATTGTAATATTCCATTCTCCCTGCTATTCCTCACATAAAATACTACATCTTTCCTCAGGAGCCATTTTCACTGGCTATGCTCCATGCTTAAAATGTTCTCCTTCCTCATCTGTTCTTCCTGCTTTTCCTGAAATCCCAGCTTAAATCCTATCCACTATGGGAAGTCTTTCCCAATCTCTCTTAACTCTAGTACTTCCCTGTGTTGATTATTTCCTATTTATCCTTTATATGGCTTTTTTGTACATAGCTTTTCCATGTTATCTACTTTTTCAGATTGTGATCCTCTCCAGGTCAGGGATTGTCTCTTACCTTTCTTTATATCCCATTGATTAACATAGTGCCTGGCACACATCAAATGATTAATAAATATTTATTGACTAACTGTTAGTAATGGACTGTCATGCAAGAACATTTCTCCTAAAAGCGTGGCATCTATCAGAGTTATGGGGCACAAAAGATGGCAGCACCCAAAATGAAGCTATCCTACCCTAAGACACCTTATTCTTTAGTTCTAAAATCTTCTGGGGAAAAATAACCAAATGGATAATAGAATCAGATATCAAGAGATAGGCTTATCTTTTTTAATATTGAAAAAAATATATATTGCTACCAGAGATAGTGCCAGAGATGCATTGACAAATTTCAAACAGCAACAGAGTAGGAGTCATGAAATCTGAGTTCCCAAGCTCTAACTAAATGACAGTTTATCCAGAAGGCCCCTATATTTAGAATGTCCAAAATGTTAAATACTGCTTCAAAAATTGGTACAAATTCAAATGTTGCTACCTTTACATTGTAGTAAAACTTGCATTCTAACAGAGAAACCCTAAACTTCACAATGCTCTCTGCTCTTTCCTATTTCAGATTCTTATCTCTAACCTAGATTATTTTAAGAGCTTCATAACTGATCTTGAATCTAGCCCCTCTTTCAATTCATTCTCCATAGTGAAGCCCAATATTCTCTTGAATATTGGATTTAAATTTAGATAAAAATTGGATTCCTGCAAAATTTTGGATTTAAATATTGCTCAATCCGAAAAACAATTCTCACAGTCCTAGTTATGTCTCTCCGCTTCTCAGAAAGCCTTAGTGGCTCCCTTTTGTCCTTAGGATAAAATACAAATTTCCGCTTTTGGCATTTTAACCACCTGTCTTAAGCTTACCACTTTCAGCTTATTCTAGGTAGTGTGGTTGGTAGAGTGCTGGACTTGAAGTCAAGATTTGAGTTTAAATCTGGCCTCAAATACTCATTAGCTATAAAACTCTGCGCAAATGATAAACCTCTATTTGCCTCGATTTCCTCATCTGTAAAATGAGAATCACAGTAGCACCTGTCTCCCAGAATTATTGTAAAGCTCAAATGAGGTTATAATTGTAAAGGATTTAGCACAGTGCATGGCACAGAGTTGTTTATTGTTATTGTTTATATATATATGTATATATAAAATATATGTGTATATATATATAATATATATAATAAAGTATATATTAATATTATTAATTCCCCTGGCACAATCTATATTCTAGCCATTTTAGTCTATACTGTCTTCTATTCTTGTCATCCTGTCTGCCATCTCTGTGTCTTTGCATAGACTGTCACCCAGCCTGGAGATATTCTTTCTCCTCACTTCTACCTCTTAGAATCATGAGCTCCCTTCAAGGATCAGCTTATATACAAACTCCTTTAAGAGTCCTTTCCTGATTTCCTTCACTTGTTAATGTCCTCCTATCATGAAATTAGATTGTAAATTCCTTGAGGACAGAAACTATCTTTTTTTACCTCTTTTTGTATCCTCACCACTTAACACAGTGACTGGCATACAGTAGTGCTTAATAAACACTGATTGATAGAAACTATTTTGTATTCCCTCTCTATATATTCCTTATTTATCTATGAACATGCTACAATCTACCCTTCCTTCTTCCATCCCTCCAGCACCTTAAGGAAGCATTTTATATTTGGATAGCTAATATCTAGTGTCGTATGTGGCACATAGTAGGTATGTAATAATAAATGCTTATTGACTGACATAACAAGAAAAATGTTGAAATAAAGAAGCTACAAGATGGCATGTTCCTTTCTCTTTCCTCATTCCCTGTCCTACCTATCTCTGTGTCTCGGGGCTAAATGGTTCCTTCTCCACCGCTACTAGCCTTATAGTGTTCAGGAATCTTTTTTCTTATGACCAATGGAGTCTCCCCCATCCCCCTTTCCATGGGTCAGTATTCTGGTGCTTTATCCCACTAGACCACTCTCCATTCTCCCTAGGCAGCCAATGTACCATGGTCTTTTCTTACAGTGACTTCTTTCCCATCATATCTCCTTACGCTCAGTTAAATTTGTATCAGTAATTACTTATAATATTTTCACATCCCAATTCTCAAAGTTGACCTGAGGACACCTTTTTTGCTGCTCAATCCAAGTACTAGAATTTCCAGTCCAGACCTCTCTCTAGCTCAACACTAAGTTGTGTGAGACCTTAGCAAGCCATGTATATCTTTAAACATGCTACCACATTTATAAAATGAGAGGACTGGGCTAGGTAATTCCTATAGTCTCTTCTACCTGTAAAAAATCAAAACCTTTGATCCCAATTTAAACTCACTAATAAGACAAATAAATAAATTAATAAGTGCCTGTGCCCTGGGACTAGGCAGAAAAAGTCTGCCATATGACATCCTTTTTGATATTTCAAGGTGGTCATCAAGTCCCCATTTAGCCTTTTTTTGCTAAAGACTAAACAATCCCAAGTCCTTTAGCTGATCGTTACATGGCATGATCTTAAGCCCTTTGGCCTTCTGGTCACTTTTCTCCAGATATGCCAGCCGCTTGATGTCCTTTCCTAAGTACAATCTCTAGTACTGAACATAATATTCTAGATGCAGTCTGACTTCTGACCAAACTCTACTCAAATAAAACAAAAAAAATCAAGAGGAGAGCAGTCTTACAACATAGAATAATTGTTTCTCTATTAGGAAATTCCATCTCTGTTTTGCAATTCAGATGCATTAAAGTGGACTTCAGTATCTAAATTTTAGTGAACTGTTCAGAGGCATGCTATGTCAACGAGACACTGAGAGAATTTTGAAAACAGAGAAAATTAATATGCTATAATATAACATTATTAATATGTACTTAATACCACTCATTAAATAGCAGAGGTCAGGTTTATGCCTATTTCAGCATTCCATTTGTTTCCATCTGTATCCTCTAAGCTTGTTAAAGTCTCACCAAAGTAACAGAACAATCATTAAAACAATGGTAAAAATTTTAGCTGAGTCAAAATATCACTTACCTTTAACACACATCAAAACAGGTAGTTGAAACTATAGCTAAAGGAAGATTCAAGTCCATTGGAGGACTGATAGTATTAGGATATGGGGAGAGCAGGCTAAGATTCAAGACCCGCTCAGTCTAGATTCCTTTTTATCTGTATCATCCAATGCAGATATTCTGCTGTCAGCCAAGCTGTGAAACTAAAAACTGTCACACTAAGGCTTCAGTTCTTTGAAAGGTGTTCATTAGAAGAAAACACCAAACTCTGGCTTAACCCACAAATTAACCAGGTAAAATTTTCAAGGAATGAATGAAATTGACATGAAAATCAAATCTTGAAGAAATTCCTAAATGCAAATGTCAAGTTTCCTTCTATTAGTAGTTTAATAACACAGGGTCTGATGCCATTGTTAAATGCTATAGTGTAAAGATAGTCTTGGGAAAGATTTATTAGTGGAAAGAATGGCAGGAAACTTTTTCTTTAACCCACTGCTTCCCTATACAAAGGAAAACAGGCAACAAAATGTTGATTCAGTATCTTGCTTCACACAGAGTAAAATGGTAACAATATCTTCAATATAAATTTATAATAATTTACAATATGTATATGTATATAGTACTACATATGGAAAGGAAAAAAAATAATCTAGTTTTCCTGTTCTGGCTATGTGCTTAAATATTATTTAACAAAGGAAGGCATTAAAGTAAACAAAGATCTCATTAACTGTCTATCACTAGCAGTCTTAATCCTGCCTTCTCTACCTCCCATTACTTGCAAAAATACTTTAGTTGTTTGTGAAACCCAATCTTATGAGGTGTCTAGTGACTTAATAGTATTGGCAAAGTAAGTGGTCCAATTATTTAATAACTAGGGAATCAAGCTTTTTGCATATATCTTTCTGAACTGAGTGGGAAAGACGCAGCTGTGATCAGGTCTAAGGATCTTGGGGTTGATTTCAGGTGACTAAATTCAGTCTTCTCTACATTTTCCTGATTTTTTATGAACCTCTCATACCCCTAACTGTAATTCCATCTTCAAAACTCTGTATCGTACTTGTAGACAGTACTATGTACTGTATCTCCTTTACAAGCCTAGAGAGACTGCTGAAGCAGCTAATTCTTAACACACAAAGCCTGCATATACCATGTGCCATCTCACAGTCCTAATTTTAATCCAAAATAAATAAAAATCATATTAGGACAGAAACTTGGCCTGTTTTTAGAAACATAGCTCAATGGGAAGGCACCTTTTTTGCATCTAAAAGAAAATATTCTTCTTTCCATTTGAAAACAATATGCAGTTTTAGAAATTTGGTAAATATTGTAGACAGAAAGGTCAATCTTTTCACAGTCAAATAAGGGTTTTCCATGATATCTTTATATAGGTCAAAGAGCTGAAAAATATTGAGGTGTTTAATGATTTGTTAATATCTGCAACTTTCCTTAAGGTTAAACAAATGAGGAAGCCATCTTGTTTTCCACATCACTGGATCTCACATGCTATAGGAGATCACCATGGCAACAGGAGCTGGTATGCCTGGTGTGAAGACAACAGTGTAGGCCTCATTTCCTAAAAGCATGTTTCCACTAAAGTTGAATCACCAATTAAAAGACTTTTCTGTCCTTAGGGGCCTCAGAGATGCAAATAGAGTTGGGAAGCCTGACTGGTCAGCTGCTACACCTAGTAACTCTTGCTGATTATCTAAAAATAGGTTGATTTGGCATAAATAAGGGAAACAAGATATTTCTGGATTGTTTTGAGGGCTAAGTTAAGTCTCAAAAACAAAAGCTTTGTTTCAAACAGTGGGCAGCAACACTTCTTATGACTTTGCTACTGTTTAATGTAATTCACAAAGGACTATTTTATATGCTATTGAATTCTTATACTGAAATCTCTCTGAGATCCACAATAATGTGGTTTGTCATCTCTGTGTCAGCATGTATGAGTCACAGACACCTCATGTATCAGTGAGGATTAATTATAGATCTCAAACAGGAGATAAGGAAAATGAGCCAGTATTGCACCAACCTAACTTTTCAGCAATATTGATCAATTACGTAGTATACCTCTATGGTTTTGCTTGATGGCTTAAAAAATAAAGTATAAAATGAGATTCTTCTAAGGTACAATCTTAACAGCATCAATGTGAATGACATCCAGGAAATCATAACAGAAATCATAAACAAATTCCAACAACAAATTATGATTATATCACACAAAAAATAGAATGAGAGTTTGGAAGAAAAACAAATGAAACCAAAAATTTACCAAATAATCACAAAATGTTTTAGAATCCTATAAGGTCAATAGATTTAAATAAATACTGCAATGTTCTTGAATTTTGCTTGACAAAACCATTTGCCTATAATGAAGAAAACCATAATATATGTAAAACATACACATAAATTTCTCCCTTTGTGGTCAACATCACAGGATGTATATAATTTTGACACTGTGACCTTGTTTCTTTACCATGAAATTCCCTAAATATTCAAGATTATCAATATCAAGGTAAATTTCTCATTTTTTCATGATAGGTAAAGGATAATCTTGGATGTTCAATAAGACTGCTTTTCAATAAATTTACCTGAATGATTTCCATTGTTAAATGAAGTTATTGAGGAATTATAAGTGTAAACTCAAACATACCACCCCAGTCAATTTTCTCTAATATATTTGTATATTTAACTGTTTCTTTGTATAGCTAATTAAATGCCTTGTTGCAAAGTCTCATGGGAAGCTCATTTGCATATACCTTGTTATAATGGCTAACCACATTCTAGCCAAGTATTTCCTGATAAATAGACATTTAATAAATGTCTGTCATGGATAATCAACAACAAACAGTGGACACATTTCACTCTTATTGGAGCTCATCAGGGCAGTGCTTTGTGGTCCTTTTGACATGGCTGATGTAGTACTTTAGTTTGTAACATTTCCTAAAGTACTATAAGCATTTTAGTATGCAAAAGCTTTTTAGAAAAGCAATGAAAAATTAATTTTGTTTGAATGTTTCATTAAAAGTTGACCAAATTTAAGCTGAGTTGATATGGAAGATTAAATTTAAATGAATAAAATGTAAAATTAAAAAATATATTTTATAGTATGATTCAAAAACTAAAGAGTTTTTAATGTAATTCACAAAGGACTATTTTATATGCTATTGAATTCTTATACTGAAAGTTTAAAAAAGTTTGCAAAAGCATTATTAAATGACATGTTTAAACCTGGAATTCAATGACTAAAGTTTTAGTTAAATTAATTTTCAAGTGTCCCTGATTTTATTGGTATAACCTTCACTGTGGGCGAGTGCTATGTTCATCATTTAGTAGATAAGTCAGAGTATTTCTTGAGAATAAGAGATTATGTAACTGACTCATGATCACTCTGCTAATGTCAGAGGAGGAACTTGAAACCAGGTCTTCCTGACTCCAAATCTAGAATTTATCTTCTGTGCCCCACAAAACCAAATAAAGGGGCAGCAGAGGAGCCAATATAAAATAAAGAGAATATTAATATTGTGAGAGTTTTAAACAATGTTGGATTGTAGCCTGTGTTTCTGCAATAAAATTATACATATATATATATATATATACACACACATGTATGCATTATATAATGTATATATTAAATAATGTACATATTTTATGTAATAATGTATTTATAAATATATATGTGTGTGTGTGTGTATATATCTATGCGTGTGTGTGTGTGTTTATGTGTGTATATGTGTGTGTTTGAGCATTTCAGAAGCCAGACTCATTTAGAGTGCCCAGTAGAAGCAAAAGTATTTGACAGAGGTCACAGTGAAAACTGACCAGTCCATCTCCTATCTTATTTTAGAAATGTAATAGTCTACAACTACCAATAAAGTGAACTATAATAAATAAATCATAATATTGCTTCCAAATTTAATGTGATAGTCCCCTAAGATACAATGGGTTTCTGTGAAAAAGACATTTATCATTGGGTATATATTTACATTTTTAGCCACATATACTATTAAAACGGTTGCTATCTTATCTTTCCCTATTCTATGAAGAGTGAGAGTTCTGATTAATAATCCCCTGAGACACTGGCTGAAATTTTGCAAGCTAAACAGCATTTTGCTATTTCTTTCACATATTTCTAACCTCTTTATATATCTGTCCTTGCTGATGTTCTCAACACCTCCCAATTTAGCATCATCTGTAAATTTAATGTGCTTTTTCCTTTCTTCTTATAAACCATTAAAAAACATGTTAAGTAGCATCATGACTAACTCCTACCAGACCCCCTGCTGTCTTGTCATACAAAACATGTTAACTTACATGCAACATTATCAATGATGACAAGACAAGACAGGAATGACGTGGGAACTTAACCAGCCATAGCCAATGGAAAGAGCCTAAAGCTTTGCTCACTGTAAAAAAATTCTCAAAATAATAGCAACTAATAGGATTCTTAAATATCTGATGAAAATCTATTTTTCCCCAGTCAACTTTTTGATAGTTTTAAATGGTTCAGATTTCTAATGAGCTTTTTATCCCCCAATTACCAGTTTAGCACAATTAAACATACTTGTCATATGAGATCATGTACCTCAAGGGTCACTTCTAAAAATGGAAAGATTTTGACTTGAGGAAGATCTTTTTTTAAAATCAGATATCATTGTAAGAGAAAACTCCTGCTGCTTTTCCTGCCTTGTAGATCAATTAGAGAAAGAGAGAACTGGGGACAAAGTAAGTGAGAAAAGAAAAGATCCTGGAACTGATTCATTTGAAATAACCATTTGTTTGAGTAGTTCAAACAAACATTTATTAAGGCCAATACCTAGGTACTGGGGATAACAAAATAAAAATGAAATAATCCCTGCCTCAAGTAACTTCCACTTTACTGGGAGGGAACAACATTTAGGCAAAAAAGTAAATATAATACATATGCAAATTAAGGACTGAGTGTTTGGAGGATGGGTGAGTACTAACTACAATGGGAGGTGATCTGGGAAGACTTCTTAAAGATGTTATCTGAGCTGAATCTAGAAGAAAGTCTAGGGAATTTCAAGAATTGAAAGTAACCAAGGAAAATATTAAAGGTATAGATGGCTTTCACAAAGGCTTGGAGGCTGGAAATGGAATGTCATATACTGAATAAGACAAGAAAACAGGTTCAACTAGAATGTGTTGTGCATCAAGGGAAATACAGACAGCTCTTGTTTACATAAATTCACATTTCATAAATTCAACTGGAAATGGGAGTGGAAGGCTTCAGGAATGGTAGAATCAGTGTACACTCACACCAGGGGTCCTCTGCTCCCAAGCACTGAAGACCCTCCAGTTGAGGTTGGTGTGGGGAAAGTACTGAAGCCCCTCTGGCTGTGGGGGCTGTAGAGCAGTGGAGGAGAGAGAGGAATGGGAAGCCCCTTGAGGGAAAGGGGAGATCTGTAATAGCAAATAAATCAGGAAAAGTTGTCTAAAACTAGATTTTGAAGGCTTTCATATGTCAAGTAGAGGAGTTTGCTTTTTATCCTAGAGGATTAAGGAATACCTAAAACTGAAGCAGGAGTGATGTTTATATGTGTATTGGCGGCAGCAATGGGAGTACATTTGATATCTGAGATAAGAATGTGACTCCAACCTCCCACCCTCCCCTGCATTTAATGCCAATAAAAATCTCGATTTTCTGATGTTTTTCAATGTCACATAGTCATTACCTGGTCAATGGTGGAGGAAGCAGAGAAACTTCATCCTGTTCCCACCAAGGGCAATTCACTCTCAAGAGTCTGTCTTCATTGGTCTCCTTCCAGAGTATGCAGTGTAGAAGTGAATTGCTGAGATATCTAGACCCAGAGATGTTTCTGATGCTTTCAGACAATCCCAAAATATAATGCATGTCATTTGTCTTGATCCAGTGGTCAAAGTATTTCTCCACACCTAGTTTCATCCTCTAGTTTCCACCTAGTTTGATTGATTGATTAATTTATTTCAGCTGTATAGGCTTCCAGTGATTATATTAATTGGAATGGATGTGGAAACTCCCACCCTTAGATAAAAGCAATGCTGAGAGAGTAGAAGTAGCAAGAGGGTAGAGAGAGAAGCCAGGAGCTTTGCTGATTAATTCCAAGGGCAGTTACCTCAATATTGTCTTTTATTAGACAGAGAAAGGTGAAAGAAAGAGAAAGAGGAAGGGAGGAAAGGAGGAAACAAGAAGGAAGAAAGGGCATCTATTTGACAAATTGACTCTGTATGATAACTTTTACACCAAATCATATATCAAACTTCATTGAACACACATTTTTGGTAAAGCACTATGAAAATTCCATTGTGAGGTTTAAAGTACACTACCTACTTGCCAGAGATGTTGAGTGATGCAAATGAGATAATATATGTAAAGAACATTATAACCATAAAGCACTATATAAATCATAAATTCTTGATAGTGATCACAGATTTCAAGTCTGAAAGAAATTAAGAATTCATCTAGTATAGTCCTTTAATGTCCTAGATGAGGAAACTGGGACCTCCAAGAGGAGTCTTAAGGGACTTACCTATGGTCAGTCAATTTGTGTAAACTATTATGGACAAGATATGAACCTTATCCTCAAAGATTTACAATCTGATAGGAGAAAGAAAACAGCCAGCCATCAACAACACAATATTATGTGATTACAAAGCACATTCAGAGTAGGGAATCATTTCTTTCTAGACTGATGGGGAACAGCAATGATGAGTATGATAATCTACCTCCTGACAGAGAAGATGGACTCAGGAAGCAAAAGGAGACATCATTTTTGGCCATACCCAATGCAGGAATGTATTTTGTTTGACTATGTATAGTTATTACCAGTGCCTTGCTTTTGTTCTTATTGTTGTTTTCTTGATGGGAAGAAGGATGGAAAGTTGATTTTCAATATTTTTTTAAAAATTATTTTAAAAGTAATAGGCATGATTTTCATAAGCAAAGGTGATACCAGAAGACATTTCAAGCAAAGGCCTTAGAAAAAAGTGAGGAGGTGGGAGTTTGAACACTCAGGAAATGCAAGATAGTCCAAACTATAGGAGCAAAAGTGATGTCATGAGAAATGAGACGGTATGTTGACATATACACTGAGCTACAGCAGCGGGCCAGGGACTTTAAGAAGCGCATGCCTCTGTGACCAAAGACCAAATCTTAAACCCATTTCACACTGGAGCAAATAGACCGGACAACAACAAGTCCCTGTGGAAGCACCACTTAATGGCTATATTTTGGGCCCTCCTGGAGCATTGTGAATGACAATAGCAACTGTTTCTCCTTTGGCCAGCAACCCTGAGGGTCCCCTCGTGGTTTGATTGTTTTTTTTAATTGAAGGGGCCATCCATTGATACTTTCACTGAATGGCTCTTGTTCATTCAAAGTGAGAACCTGAAAAGAACATAACCTTAAAGGGCCAGGGTTTTCTATTGCATCCTGGGCCATCTCCAGTCATCATGAAGAGTATCTGGCCACTGGACCCAGAGCTCAGGAGGAAAAAGTGAGGCTGGTGACTCCCTCACTCAAATTAAAGTCAACTGCAAGTCATGTCATCATCTCCCTAATATCATGGTCCTCCTTGAAAATAAAGGACAAACACAAGCCTATGTGACCTGGCATTCATCAATATAGACTCCAAGCAATAGAAAAACAAGAAGAATAGTGAACCATCACCCTAGTCTAGCACAATCTGCTGTGAATTCACTCTAGTCCGTAGCTAGCTCCTGCACTGTAACACAATAACAATTGGACCCATCTACCTTACCTGGTAAAAGATCCTAAATTTTTCCTCCCAATTAGCATGTCTCTTGCTCTTCAGATTGACCTCAATTGGAAAGAGCTAGCTTCTGAATGAGACCACAAGTCATCTCACCTTCCCCGGTAATCCAAACTTCACAGTAAACACTGTGTTCTTTCTATTCTACACCACATCTGATGCTAATGTTTTTTGCATCAATACTGGAAAAGGAAAGATGGATAAGGTGAAATTGAGCAATAAATTCTTCCATGCTGATATGTTATGTTTTAGCAGAAGAGCAATCTATACTGACTAATAAGCAAAACAATTTTCAGCTGGATGGTTGATGAAGGAAATCATTGCTCATCCTTGCACACTGAACCATGAAAAACAACAACAGGTAAGCTGATACGACTATGTTGTAGTAAAATCAATGAAATAGTTTTTTTTTTCTTAAGTGGGAAGAAGGTTGAGATAATCAGAATTTGAAATTTGGACCTATTTCCAGTACCTTCATCCAGTTATAGCAGAAATATTTTTGTTTACCTATAACCATGAAAACCAGAGAAGTGAAAATTCTAAGTACAATTGATTTATAGAAAATTTCATCCTTCAGAAAATAAAGCAATGTTAGGAGGTATCCTCAGCTCAGCCATCCATGACAATATTATAGTTAACCACTAATAACGTCTGAAAAGGGAATTCTGTCCTTCACATGTATCTACCCAGTATAAGAATGATTCTAATATGGAACAAATTGAAGGGGCAGTTTTCTGTTTATGAAAATAGAGCCATGACCCCTTTGACTTAAATTGTGTTCTTCAACAAATCATGCAGGCTAGGCTAGAAGAGGTAGTTTTCTAGAAATTAATGGTGCAAGGCCTTCTTAATTCATAGTGAATTCTTTCTCTGGCATATTTTGTAATATAAATTAGATATTTTTGTTCCATCATCTGGAGAAGCTGAGCAGCAGGCTTGTATCTTAACCAGAAGCTATGTGACTAGGAACATGAGATCTGACTTGAATGCTAAAAATGGGGGGAAGGGGCTTCAGACAGGTCTTCTGAGGTTTTTACTCTTGCCTAGGCTCTCTCTTCCCTTCTAGTTATCTAGCTGTTCACAAGAGAAAGTTGACTCTCTTCTTTTAAGAATAGACCAATGGGGATCACAGGGGTACCTCAACCTCTCTGTAGAAAGAGGTAATTGGAAAATTACTCTTCTGGCAAGCAGAAGAACGACCAGTAGCATTTTCCCCCTTTATTTTCTCTCTTTTCCTCTCTATCTGCCAGGAGTTGGAAAGCTATATATATAAGCCAATCCAAGCTAAGCAGTGGAAATTCACTACCACTGGGCTTTTATTTTTAGAATTATAGTTTAAAATTCTATTTTTATTATGTAGGGATCATTTTGAATATATTTGTATGTTTGTACTAATCTGGAAATTTTGTGCTGTAATCTATGTGCCTGAGCTACGAATATCTCCTACAGGCTTTACACCCAACTGTACCTATTAAGTATCAGCCAATCAAGCCAAAATCTGGCATTATTTTGTGATATCAAGTGTCAAGGAGTTCTCATGTCTAATACCTAGAAGGCCCCAAGAATATCGACCCCTAACAGATTTGGGATGTAGGCAGGCTTGGTAAAAAAATAGTAGAAGATGCAGAAATTTTTCCTTCTCTTTAGTAGACTCAGTAACAATAATGAAAGGGTTTGCTACTCTGGACACAAATATGAACAATAAAAGAGGAAATGATTGGTGAAAAGATGTAATGGATATTTTGGAATAAAATTACCATGTCCTCCCTGAATATAAAGAAGATGGGCACACGGTTCTTGAAAGAAAAGTTGCAAACTATAAATGAGCACTTGTAACTATGTTCTAAATCCTTAAAACTTAAAGAAATGAAAAGTAAAATCAATCTAAGTTTCCACATTCAGAAAATCAGTAAAGATGCTAATTCATGCCCAAGTCAAGACATCACCCTCATAATGGCATTATTCCACTGTTGCATTGTTTCCAACAGAAACAAAGATGCCAAAAATGATATTAGTCAATACTGGAGGAATTTTTCACCTACAATGGTATAGTCACTGTGTTGTTCTTTTGATTCTACTTATTCCACTCTCCATCAGTTCATACAAAGCTTCCCATGTTTCCCTGAATTACTATACTATTGGTAGAGCTATGAATTTATCTATTCTAGATATAAATTTGTAATTATGCAAGGAATATGACAAGATTATTCATACACTTTGATTCCAAAAACTTACTACTGGGTTTATGACACAGAGAAAATAAAGACAACAACACAATTCTAGTATTGCCAAAGTATTTTTCTTTTAAAAAATTAAAATTTTTAAAATATTAAGTTCTCTATTCTCTCCTTTCCTCTAGCCCCACCATGCCATTGAGAATACAAGCAATATGATAGCCACAACATGTGTGGATCCATTATTTGCCAAAATATTGGGTTTTATGGCAACAAAGGCCTGAAATAAAACTATCTATTAACTGGTGAATGACTGAAAAAGACTGAGGCATGTGAATGCAATGGAATAATGCTGGGTAACACAAAATCATGAATATCAGTAATTCAGGGAAACATAGGAGGCTTTGTATGAACTGGTGGAAAGTGGAATAAGTAGAATCAAAAGAACAATACAGTGACTATACCATCATAGGTGAAAAGATAACTAAAAAGAAATTGATCCTTGAATAACTAAAAAACCAGGAAGGTAAGAATCTACTAGGGCAAAATGTCACATATGTGGTCCAGTATGATTATTACATAGGAAGGTTCAATCATGACTGCTAGGGGCATAGAGGGGGAAAGTTCTAGAAATGACTATGATGTAAAGATGATATGTCAATAAAATGTATTATACTTTTACATGTTTAAAATTTAAATCACTTTAATTTATGTGATTTCTACAGTTCATTCCGCTTCAGAAATCCTATAATGTGAATGTCATTCTTGAATGAACTATGTGTAAACAGACTATCAACTTGGTACATCAAAGACCATTCCAGAAGACATAAAAGAAGAAATACTAAATAATTATAATTAAAACAAATCTAACCTGACCTAGTTAATTAAGTTGTTAAGCACCAAAAGTGGGATAGAAAGATGGAAGAAAAGACAGACACCAATTACAAAAATTTCATTTGGAAGTTTAATAGAAATCAATTGCACAACAATTGAGAGACAGGAGACAACAGAAGCATAAAAAAATGTATCACATAAAGCAAACATTTGAAATAGTTGCCACAGAAATGATATCCAAGGTTAACAGAGGCTTAGAAAATAAATTCCTTTGCAAAATCTTATAGAGAAAGATGGTAGATGATAAGCATTATCACTTCATAAAATAGTGAGAGGCAACAGTAAGAGGAGACAGTCAACCTTTCTCTCTCTTCCTGACAGATTTTGAATGAGGAGGAAAAGCTGCTGTGGGCCTCCAGGAGGGGAAGGAGCCACAGGTCCTTTTCCTAGCTCTTTGCCACTTAGTAGCGAGCACATAGTACAGTGTTTCTTCTTCCTTCTCCCTCTCCATGTCAGTTTTCTAATGAGGAGGAGAAATAAATAACAGTGCCATGTGTTCAGAGCTCTGTGAAAATCCTGGTGTGAGAGAGGGCCAACTTCTTCCGTGAAAGCCTTTTTGTATACTACTCAATTCTGGTTCAGAAACCAAGTGAGTCTTTTCTTCCCTATTTCTTCCAGAAATAGCCACGAAATACTGATGGGTGCTCTGAACTGGAGTTCTCAGTAACACGAGGAGGAGGTGAGATGAGAAGGTGAGAGGAGAGATGATGTGGGAAGCTTGATAAACAGGTTTGGAAGATTGAGAGGGCTATAAGAAAATCAATTAGGGAGGAAAAAAATATTATCTTTCTGCAGTGAGGGCCTAATTGAGGTTAGCTAGTAAAAGTATGTAGAGCACCCAGTCCACACAATTGCATGACATTTTTATCTAGAAGAGCAGAATATTTGGGCAGGGGAAATAATACAGGGCTAAGTGTGGGCAAAACACAAATGGTGACAGGGTAAGCGGACAAGGGAAATAAATGAACAAATTATAGAACTAATCCATCCATATATATGAACAATGAGGTAAGCCCCAAACTGAACAAGAAATGGTGATAATGAACTGCCTTTGGAAAATGGCAAAGTTTCTTTAATAACCGCAAAATTTTCTCTGAATCTATGGCCTATCTTAGGCAGAGCCAAAATGGTAGATTAGAGGCAGTCACCGAGCTAAACTCTCCCAATATTCCTCTCCAAACAATTTTAAATAACTCCTTAAATAAAATTTTGGAGTGACAGAGCCAACAAAAGATTGATTGAGACTTTCTTTTCTAACCTAAGACAACTTAGGAGATAAGTAGGAAAGGTCTGTAACACCAAAATGGGAGTTGGCCCAGATTTCAGCAACTGCACTAGCCTTGGACTTGGAAGTGGCTCTAACAGAAACAGCAGCAGTTTTGGAAGCTCTCAGTCCAAAGAGTATAAGGGGGGTCTAATAACTGGTCAGAAACAGACTATAGGGGAACCTTTGCTTGCACTGAGTGCATCCAGCACTGCCTGGTAACTCTGTTGTGCACACTCAGCTTGGGGTCACCATTCAAGGCAGAGAGGTACACTTGTGGTTAATCATAAAGGATCAGGTGTCCTGCTCCTAGTTCCAAGTTATAGAAGAGTGCTAGTACTTTGTGACTGTAGGAGAACAGGGGCCCTACTCACACACAAGCTAACAGGAGCACTAACTTTGGTGGCTGCAGGGAATCAGAGTAAAAACTAGAGTAGAGACCAGGATAGCAATGACCACATTTCTTTTCAGATTACACCACCCTGGAAGCACTGAAAACTTGCAGATCACCAGAAGTAGCTCTGAAAATAAAACCACAAAAAAGTCTAAAATTTGGGACAGTGCCTACCCACACCCACATAAACAGAGCCTAACTTCAACATAATGTTCAAAGTCAAGAAATCATCTGGAAAGTGAACAAATAACAGAAAAAGAACTTGACTATGAAAAACTACTATGGGAGCAGGGAAAAGTAGGACATAAAAGAAGACAATAATGTGAAAACAGCTACAAGCAAAGCCTTAAAAATGGTAATTGGACTCAAGTCCAGCAACAGTTTCTGGAAGAGTTAAACAGAGATAAGAGAAATAGAGGAAAAATAAATGAGAACGACACAAGGAAATTATGAAAACAGAATTAATAGCTTCATAAAAGAGACACAAAAATTTACTAAAGAAAAGAACTCCCTAAAAAGCAGACTCAGGCAACTAGAAAAGGAAGAACAAAAATTCACTGAAGAAAAGAACTGCTTAAAAGCAAGATTGGCCAAATGGAAAAGAGGTACAAAAACTCATTGAAAAAATAATTCCTTAAACATTACAAGTGGAAGCTGATTCCATGACACATCAAGGAATAAAAAAACACAGTCAAACAGATGAGAAATAGAAAAAAAAATGTGAAATATCTCATCAGAGAAACAACTGACCTGGAAAACAGATTAAGGAGATAATATTTTAAGAATTATTGGACCAAATGAAAATCATGATCAAAAGAAGAGCCTAGATAACATATTTCAAGAAATTATAAATGAAAATTGCCCTGCTATTTTAGATACAGAGGGGAAAATAGAAATTGAAAGAACCTACCAATCACATCCTGAAAGAGATAGCAAAATGAAAATCCCCATGAATATTACAGCCTAATTACAGAGGTCTCAGTTCCAGGAGAGAATATTTCAAGCAGACAGAAGACATAATTCAAATACTGTGGACTCACAGTTAGAATTACACCAAGTTTAGCAGCTTCCCCGTTAAAGGAGCAGAGAGCTTGGAATATCACATTCCAAAAGGCAAAGGATCTAGGATTACAACCATGAATAATCTACCAATAAAACTGAGTAAAAACCTTCAAGGAAAAAAACAAATACACATATACATACACATACACACACACACAAGTTGGAAATAGAAACCTATCTTACCCAGTTGGGACAAAGGGAAAGTAATCATAACTCAATATGAATGGAATGAGTTTGCCTATGAAAGAGAAACAGCAGAACGGATTAGAAACCAGAATCTAATGACATTTTGTTTACAAGAGACAACAGAAAGCACAAAAAGAAACAGGAACACACATAGAGTTAATAGAAAAATCTGGAGCAGAATCTATTAGGCTTCTGCTGAAGTAAAAAAAAAAAGCAAGGGTAACAATTATGATCTCAAAGTAAAAATAAAACTAATTAAAATGATAAGTAAGGAAACAAAATTTTGCTAAAAGTTACCATAGACAATGGAGTTTTTTGAATAATTAAATTTTAAGTAGGTTTCTGTTAAAGACCTCATTTCTCAAATAGGTACTGAATATAGAATTGAAATTCTTTTATAAAAATAAAAACTATTCCCCAACTGAAAAATGGTTAAAAGAAATGAACAGGGAGTTTTCAGAAGAAATCAAAGCTATCTATAGTCATATGAAAAATGCTCTAAATCCCTAATGATTAGAGAAACACAAATTGAAACAGCTCTGAGGTACTGCCTATCAGAATTGACAAATGTTGGAGCAGGGATGGAAAATAGGTAGACTAATAAACTGTCGGTGTACTTGTGAACTGGGTCCAATTATTCTGCAGAACAATTTGGAATGTACTGAAAGAACTATAAACTCTATCTGTCCTTTTGACCCAGTAATACCACTACTAGATCTGTACTCAAAGAAAAAGAAAAGAACAGAGATGTGCAAGCATATTTAGAACAATTACTTTTCTTCTGACAAAGACTCGTGAATTAAGAGTATGCTCATTAATTGTGGAATGGCTGAAAAAGTTTGGCATATGATTGTGATAGAGTACTATTGTGTTATAAGAAATGAGAAGAGGATGATTTCAGGAAAAAAAAAACCAGGATTACAGCATTTGAACTGTTGCAAAATGAGATTTGGGAGATCATCAAGCACAGTAAATACCAGTGGTGTAACAATGATCAGCTGTGAAAGACTTGGCTTCTCTGATCAATACAATGATCTAAGACAATTCCAAAAAAAGTCATGGTGAAAAAATTCTATCCACCTCCAGAGAGAGAACTGATGGACTCTCAGTACAAATTGAAGTGTCATTTTCTGACTTTATTTTTCTTGCTTTTTTGTGATATGGCTAAAATGGAAATATGTTTTGCATGATTTCACATGTAAAAATGATATAATTTCACTTGCTTTCTCAGGAAATGGGAGAGGGCTGAGAACTCAAAGTTAAAAAAAAGGACATTAAAAATAAGTCATTTTAAAAAGGCCTGTCATTTTAATAACCAGCTAGTGTCATATGACTATTAGACATGAAACATTCCAATCTGCTAAAGATAAAAAATGGAGATTATTCAGAAGACAATAGGCAGATTTATGGTAGGAAAAAAAGAATTAGAGGAAAGGATGACATTTTTTAAAAGTATTATTGGAAAAGAAAAAGGACTAGTAAGACAAAGAGTGAGTCTTGTGCTCCACTAGTATATCAGTATAGACCTTGCGTCAACCTTTAACGGTGAGCTCAGGAGAGTTCATGGAGACGATTTAGATGGGACAGTCTGACAGGGTTGGGTCGTTCTTTTGCAGATTGAGATTACAGATCCATTTAATTATTATAATAAGTAAAGTATACCTTGCTTCATGTAAACTGCTATTTTAACTGTAAACGAATTTTTTAAAAAATCAATAAATAGAAGAGGCAACAGAATTGTCTCTTTTTAAAATCTCTGAGTTAATCTCATCAAGAAAAAAGACAGTCTGCTGTGGAAAACATGGTTTTCTTTCTTCTGTTTTCATCAAGGATATATTTGATATGTAGAGCATTCTTGACACCTCATTGAAGATGAAAATCAAATCAAAATCCAGTCTTAGACTTTAAGGTTTAGCCTTAGGCGTAAGTGAGGAAAGGTACATAAATGCCTCAGTTCATCACAACCCATGAAACCTTCTAACAACAGACTTTTGGAGTCAGGCCTCTCACTCTTTGGTCACCTAGATCTTCCAAGAATGAAAGCCCCACACCACCCCTACTCCTCTTCATGTGGGAAAGAACTCCATCAGTAACCAAGCTGAGTCCTAAGATAGAGCTACACTTGTTCGCTAGAAAAAAGAAAATCTACTGTCCTAGGGCTAACAGATTCTTTTCTCCTCCTTTCTAAAGTTCTGTGATTCAGAATCTAAGGCAAAAACTCAGTCCCCTAAAACAGTTCCCAGCTATCTTATCCTTATCTACTTCAGGTGTCACTATCACACTCTGATCTTCATTTCTATTCTTCCCTTCAAAATCATATTTTAAATCCTAATTAGTCAGAACAGTGAATCCCATGAAGTTATCACATTATTTAAATTTTCATATAAAAATTGTTTTTAGCAGAACTACATTGTAATTTTTTAATGTGGTTGATCTTTTTAAGGCAATATAACAGTAAAAATAATAAACATGTATTACTTATTCAAATTTATTACAAAATAAGAGTAGTCATAGAGCAAATTTTTTAAAGTAAATATCATACATAAAGATACACCTTTACTGACAAAATGGAAACATCATAATTATTGTTTAAAATATTTTAGCAGCATAGGCTACGTTTTCTTTTTCTTTAAATTTTCATGAATGTACTAGTAGTTACATAAAGTTTTATTCACGTCTCAGTGAATTTGCATGCTCATATTTTCACAAAATAAACCACGCACAGTTAGATGATCTGGGACATTATCTAAAATCACTAATGCTTTAACCATGGTATTGTTGTCCTTGCAATATTTTTTTCCAATGGCTGGGCTGAAATCACTTGAAAACCAGTCTTTGAAAATAACTTTAGTCATCCGTGCCGTCTTACTTGACAGCCAAAAAAACTGGAAGCAATCAATGGTTGCAGTCTCTCAGAGTGTGGGTATTTTGAGACCTATAAAAAAACATTGATTTTAATTTAAAACCCCCTTCTGTATTACTTTCCAAGAAAAGTATTAAACAATCCTTATCCACTTTAAATCCAATTTTATTTTCTTTCTTCAAAATGTAAGTACCAGAAGTCATCTTTTTCTCAACTAAGCCAATTTTATCCACATTAGCATTTTGTTGATCAGTATATCCATCTTCTTCCAGTATTTTCTCCAAAACATCAGAATGGTTTCCTGTCTCTCCAATAATTTTAACATTAAGCAATTGAAATTGATTTTTAAAGTGATCGAGCTGACCAACTCTTGCAGTAAAAATTTCTTCACAATCTACTTCATTACCATTAAAAAACATACTTCAAACTTTTACCCGAATGGCTGCTCTACTAAGAGGAATGTGGTTTTGATTGTGATCTTGAATCTGTACAACTAAGACACACTCCATTTCTATCACTATAACAACTCAATTCTTAGCGGTAATATGCACACCACAAAGACTTGGTACAAATTCACCTTTCTTTTATTTCACTTGTGTGTTTTATAATATTCTGCCCTATAGATTCAGACATTCAAACATCTTTTCCTATTTTAGAATAACTATCACCATATTCATGCCATTCAACTAGTGTTTCCATCTTTTTGTCCATTTTTAACAAAAGAGAAATACATTGCAAGGATAACAGTGTCATGGGTTCTTAAAAAAACTTAATCAATGGTAATATAGCGTCATATCACAGCTCCACATGATGATAGACAAGTGCAAACTGACAAACTAGTGACACATTGCAAACCTCAACTAGCACACACACACACATCACATTAGTTGAAGTTGGGCTTACATTATATGCACCTGGTATCATTTTATATTTTGCACTAAATTGAATTTTACATAATTGGAATTCATATCTTAGGTGACAGCTAAGCGATGCAGTATATAGAGTACTGTATCTTGAATCAGGAGGACCTGAGGTCAAATCTGACCTCAGATACTTACTATAACTGTGTGACCCTGGACAAGTAACCAAAAAACTGTCTGCTTCAGTTTCCTCAACTATAAAATACGGCTGATAATATGAGCATCTACTTCCCAGAATTGTTATGAGGGTCAAATGAGACAATCATGTTAAAGTGCTTTAGCACAGTGCCTGGCACATAGTAAGCACTGTATCAAAGTTGATAATGATGATGATGATCAGCTAGCTGTATTCTTAAACTGATAAGCATATTGTAACTTTTCCTACCGTATTCTTTTTATCCTCTTGCAATCACAGGAACTCAGCTTCTTTATAGGGCTACCTTCCTTTTTCAGTACTGAATGCATATATTTTCTCATCTCTCCCTTCCCTGTTTTGAGCTGGGAGGGAACATAGGGAGTCCTTTCTCCCTACTACCACTTCCAGACTTTTCCCTTTCCACCATAAGGCAGGGTTCTTACTTCTTTAGTTTCATTCTATTCAGCTAGATGACCCTATGAAGATTCTTGTGGCAGTCACATACTAGTCCCCAGATCATTCTCATTTTGTTTTTCAAAAAGTTTAGGACCTTGTTCACAATCTTCTTCTCCACCCTAGCTTTTTATCTTATGTGTGGGGCCTTCACTATTCATGGTCGCGTTCCCCCATAACATTAACTTCTCAATTGATCAACCTCCTCAATATCCATGATCTATATCTTTATTTTAAGTTATGTATAATAATGACCTTAATCTATTATAATCCACAATTGCTACCCTTCCACCATCTAGAATTTTGAAGTTCCTCAATTTGATAACAATTTTCAGTCCTTGCATCTGTCTCTGGTTCTCACCCCTCCTAAGACTAGTTATCATCTCCTCCACAAACTCTAGGCACTCACTTTTATCTGGCTACACACTCCCCTACTCATAAACCTGGTTATAGTCAACTGGTGCTTTGTGTTTTATTTTCTACCTTCAAATACCATGCTTCTCATTTTCTTGTAGATCATTCCTTTCCCTACCACCATGAATAGATTCTTATTCTCTATCATTTTCCTTTTTGTATTGTATTCTCATCCCTTTAGTTTCTGCTAGAACCATCATGGTATAACTGTTAGAGAATTAGATTTTGAAATCACTATAGTAATCTTCTATTTGATAAATCCAAAGAACCCAGCTGTTGGGATAAGAACTCACTATTTAACAAAAAAACTGCTAAGAAAACTGGAAAATAGTATGGCAAAAACTTGGCATAGACAAACATCTTACACTCCATACCAAGATAAAGTCAATGGGTACATGATTTAGATATTAAGGGAGAATCAGATTTTGAGTCAGACAGACCTGAATTTGAATCCTGCTTCAGATGCTTGGCAGATGTATCATTCTAAGCAAGTCACTTGAACTCTCTGGGCTTCCATTTTCCCATATGTAAAATCAATACATTGGGCATGATGAGATTTATGGTCTCTTCAAGCTTTAAATCTATGATCCTTTGAGTCACACAACTATACTGAGTCCAGTGCAAATTTATGTTCTCTAGTCACAATTGGACACTTACTCAATTCTATTACTCTTCTCTATTTGACTTTCTGTTGTACTCCTCACTAAATATATTCCCAACCTCTTTTCTCCTCAATCTCTCTACTCTCTTTCTTCCCCCTCTCAATCAGACTCATTTGCCATTAACTCTCTTTTTCCCATTTCTGTATTTCAAATAATCTCCACATCTTGCCTCATCACTTCTTCCTTTTCTTAGTCTATGATGGAATTGAATTCCCTCTTGCTAAAAATTTACCCTTCATTCAACACCCTTCGAACTCTTCTGGCAATTTATCTTTTCAATTGTCCCCTCTCTTTTTCTAATCCTCAGTCTTTCTTTATCTACTGACTCCTTTGCTAGTATCTACAAATGAATCTAGATCCTCCCCTAGCCTTAGAAAAAAAACTTCACTTTTTATGCTACACACACACACACACACACACACACACACACACACACCCTCCTTTTTCCATTTAAATTCCAAGAAAAAAACCTAAATTCCTAGAAAAAAAAGAATAATCAGTATTTTCATGTCCTCATATCCCACTCATTTTTCAACTCTTTTCAATCTGACTTCCAAATCTAGCACTAAGTTCCAGAACCTGCTCTCTCCAGCAATACAAAACATGTCTTAATATTCAATTCTAGGGGAAGGAGCCAAGAAGGTGGAGTAGAAAGAAGCACATACCCTTAACTCTTACCCCACAGCCCATAAAATAGATGTTAAGAAAAACTCTCAACAAATTCTAGAGCAGCAGAAGCCACAGAACAATGGAGTGGAGGAGATTTCTGTCCCAGAGAGATCTGAAAGAGTGCCTGAAAAGGTCTGTCATGTACCAGACATGGAGCAGAGCCCAGCCCTCCCTTGGCCATGTGGCACTGAGAGGACCAGATACAAGCAGGTTTCAGGGACAGAATCTCCTGTGGCAGTGTAGATCCCTCAGCCCACAGGTGCCAAAGGTCAGCCAGAGGGTCCTTTAAGCTGGCCAAGAGGGGAGCGGGGTGTCCCCACAAGTCAGGCATCCTCAGTGGCAGCAGTAGAGGCAGCAGCAGATGGGGCTCCCAAAGCAGGGAGTGGCCCACATCCATTGTTGAAGGTCTCATCAGAAAGCCCCTGAGAGAACTGAGTCCTATGTGGTGGCCCTGGCCCCGCCTGAGCAGCTGAACTTAATCTCACTCTGAATAACAGCCCAAGCCCCTGAGGCTTGGGAGCAGCTCATTTGAATCTCAGCCCCCAAGTGCTGGCTTGTCAGAACTGGAGGTGAGGTGAGTGTGGAGAGGAAACTCAGAAGTCAAGTAACTGGCTGGGAAAATGCCCAAAAAAGGGGAAAAAAATAAGACCATAGAAGGTTACTTTCTTGGGGAACAGGTGTCTCCTCCCATCCTTTCTGATGAGGAAGAACAAGGCATATTGTCAGAAGAAGTCAAGGCCCCTGCCTCCAGGACCTCCAAAGGGAACTTAAATTGGGCTCAGGCAATAGAAGACCTTAAAAAAATAAGTTAGCAGCTTACTAAAGGAGAACCAAAAAAATGCTGAGGAAAATAACAGCTTTAAAAAGAGGTTAACTCAATTGGAAAAAGATGTCCAAAAAGTCAACAAGGAGAAGGAGGCTTTCAAAAGCAGAATTAGCCAAATGGAGGAGAAGGTTCAAAAGCTCACTGAACAAAATAATAAGTTGAAAGAGAGAATTGAGTTCAGGGAAACGAATGACTTTGAGTTAAACCAAGCAGTTAGTAAACAATACCAAAATTTGAAAAAATAGAAGATAATGTGAAACAACTCATTGGAAAAACAACTGACCTGGAAAATACATCCAGGAGAAATAATTTAAAAATTATAGGACTACTTGAAAGTCATAATCAAAAAAAAGAGCCTAGACAATATCTTCCATGGAATTATCAAGAAAAACTGCCCTGATGTTCTAGAATCAGAGGGCAAAATAAATTTTGAAAGAATTCACCTATCACCTCCTGAAAAAGACCCAAACAGAGAAGCTCCTAGGAATATTGTGGCCAAATTTCAGAGTTCCCAGATCAAGGAGAAAATACTGTAAGCAGCTAGAAAGAAACAATTTGAGTACTGTGGAAATACAATCAGGATAATACAGTATCTGGCAGCTTCAACATTAAGGGATCGAAGGTGTTGATATGCGATATTTCAGAAGTCATAGGAACTAGAATTGAAACCAAGAATCACCTTTCCAGCAAATCAGAGCATAATACTTCAAGGGAAAAAATGGTCATTCACTGATATATATGACTTTCAATCATTCTTGTTGAGGAAAAGACCAGATCTGTATAGAAAAATTTAACTTCCCAAGACAAAAATCAAAAGAAGCATGTAACAGTAAACAGGAAAGAAAAATCATAAAAGACTCTTTAAAGCTGAACTGTTTACATTACTACATGGAAATAAAATATTTTTAACTCTTGAATCTTTTCTCAGTATTTGGGTAGATGGAGAGATTATACATACAAACACACACTCACACACACATACACATAGAGAGTACAGGGTGTGTTATATCATAAGAGATGATATCCACACAAAAAATAAAATAAAATAAAATAAAAAATTAAGTGATAAAGGAGGAAAATT
Organism: Potorous gilbertii; assembly: GCA_028658325.1. Lineage (NCBI taxonomy): Eukaryota > Metazoa > Chordata > Mammalia > Diprotodontia > Potoroidae > Potorous > Potorous gilbertii. Next base: position 420,804,713 of record CM053770.1, on the reverse strand, counting down.
CTGGCAAGAGAATGGGAGAAATGGAACAGGGTAGGCTATAACTCATAAAAGAGATAAGAAAAATCTTAATCAATGGAGGAGATAAAGGAGAAGGGGGGGAATAAAGCTACTCTCTCCACATGTGGCTGAAGGAGGGAATAACATGCTAACTAAATTCGATATGAAAATTTATATCACTCCACAGGAAAGAAGTAGAAGAGGTGACAAGCGGGATGAGGGGATTGTCAGAAGGGAGGGCAAATGTGAGAAGGGAGTCACTACAAATAAACACTTTCGAGAAGGGACAAGATCAATTGTAGGGGAAAAAGTAAGGGGGAATAGAATAGGACAGAGGGCAATATAATTAGTACTACACAACATGATTATTATGGAAATCTTTTGCAAAAGAACACATGTTTAGTATGTATTGAATTGTTTCTCTTCTCAGTGGGGCTGGAGAGGGGAGGGAGAGAAGTTGGAATTCAAAGTATTAGAAACAAATGTTGAGAATTTTTATTGCATATAATTGGGAAATAAGAACTACAGGAAATGGAGTATAGAACTTTATCTTGCCCTACAAGAAAAGAGAGAAGATGGGGAAAAGGGAAGGGTAGGATGTGATAGAAGGGAGAATACATTGAGGGAAGGAGTAATCAGAATGCAAGGTATCAGGAAGTGGGGGGAGGGGAGCGATGGGGAGAAAAATTGGACATGCTACAAAGTGAGGTAAAAGCAATTAGTATCAAAACAATTGACTGAATTAATTACTGAGAATAAATCCATGACATCTTTAGTTTGGGGAAAAGAATTTCAGTCTAAATTTCCTAGAGGAAGGTAGCCTTGGATAAAATCTGACATTGATGGAAAAGTTAAGGTTTTAATGGTAAATTTGATTTTATGATTGCTACTTAATCAGGAACTGGAACATGTATAGAAAGGCATGTAAGCCACTTAAGACTTGCCTCAAAAGATGTTCCTTAGCCAAAGTGAAAATTTTAATCATATTTGAAACCTGGTTATTGAAACTTGCCATTTTTTAGATGCTATGGGACTATTAAGTGACTGTTCTCCTGAGTCTAACTCCAGGGATGGGTAGCAAGAAAGGCAATCTGAGCCTCCAACCCATGATGTCAGTATGCTGGTGAGATACTGGTATGAACTGCAAAAGGTGATCTCATGGGAAGGGTGGAAGAGCGGCTATTCAGCCTGGGCTGAGGTAGGACTCTCCTGACTCAATTTCCCCACTGACACCTGGCAGACCTTAAACCTGATTGAATGCAAGTGGATAATCTAATCCTGCCTGGAACTGACATGAAGTTGGGGAGATACTGTGTCCCTGCAATGTCCCTATTCTTGGTGGCAATTTCCTATAGTCAAAAGGTTTGCAAGCTTAATACCAGATCTATTCAGTTATAGATTATTGATAAGGGAACATCTGAGGTTAAGTCTAAAATTAAGCTATTAGGCATAGGACTTTAGTCCAACAACAATAAGTTAGGATCCTTTAACAAGTCAAGAGCTTGTGAAATGAGCAACTTAAATATTATTTGTGTCTCAGTTGGTTAATGTTTAAAAAAATATTCTTTTGTGGTTCATATTGCAAATGCTTTAAAAAGAAGTATCACGTGACCAAAAGTTTAAATTGTTGTATATATTATAAACTGTGTTAAAAAATTAAAAATTAAAAAAAAATTAGTCAATTCTGAGTCTTTTCTCAATTTTCATCCTTCTTGACCTTTCTCCAGCAACTGATGCTGTTGACTGCTGTTCCTTCTAATGAACTTTCTTCTTCCCTGTTTTTTATTCATGATGCTGTTTCCCCCAATCTGCTTGTGTTTTTGTCATTATCGTCGTTGTTGTTAGTTCTATTATAATCCTTGTCTCACCTACTATACATGAGAATAACCCAGGGCTCTATTTTGGGCCCTCTTTGCTCCCTCCATCTTCTCTGGATCCATGATCTCTTTAGCTCTCTCAGGATCATTTATCATCATTTTGAAGCTAAAGTTCCCCTTATCCGAACATTATTCCTGAATCGCTAATTGCCTGCTATGGATCTCATCCTTCGGGGTCCATTGATATCTCTGATTCAACATATCCCAAATAGAATGCATTTTCCCTGGCACTCATTTTCTCCTTCTCTGCTCAACTTTCCTATTTCTTTATAATTACCGTCATTGTTCACAATGGCTTCAGCATATCTTCTCATCTTTATTTCTTATTGCTTTCCTCACGTACTCTACATTTCAGCCAAATTGTCTTCTCCATTCATCTTAGACAACCTTCACCTCCACTTCTTGGAGGTGGATATCAAACGCTAATTCCTACACAAAGCCTTCCTTGATTGTACCATTATCTGTCAGCATAAGCCAACCTAGCTAAATTTAATGTGAAAGGGGGCAGGGGGGAGCATGTTCCAGGTGAGTAAAACCACTATCTTCTTCTCAATCACCATCTCTTCTCAGATGCCAATGAAGAGAGACCAGGACCCTGAACCTAAAAGCCCTGGGAATAGTAATGCCCACAGACAATAAGCCTCGCTTACTGCCTAGCTGTACTACCATCAATAAAGGAAGCCTCTCTTCCATGCTGACACCAATACCAATTGCTGACCAACTGCCACTGACCAGGAACTGTAGTAATCCCCAAACTGCTAGCTCTATATCTAGTCCAGCTCCTTGCAGCCACCATTCCAGGAAGCATACCCTGTAGAAATATGACCTAGCAACTTCTGCAGACACTAAAGCCCCCAGTCCCTTCAATAACAATAGCTACTAGGTAGACTTAGAAAAGATAATTCTCAACACCAAATACCTTGGCCCTGACAAAAAATTAGACTATGAGTTCTCCAAGATGCTAGGATTGTCTTGACTTTTCTATTTGTGTCCCCAGAAATTAATACTTTGAACATAGTGCTTAATGAATGATTTTTCATTCATTCCCTCTTGAAACTGATTTATATTTACTTATCGTTGAACTTGTTGTGTTGGTTGATTTTTTTCCCACTAGAATATGAGCTTCTTGAGGTCAGGGACTTTTTGTTTTGTTATGTCATTGAATTCTAAGTGACTAAGCAGAGTATTGTGCTTGTTGGACTAAATGTTATTGAATATTAATTTGCATTTATTTTTGGCCTCTTTTTTCTACATCTATTAATTTACTTGTTTTAATTTTTCAACATTCACTTCCATAAGTTTTAAATATTTTTCCCTTCTCTCCCCCATCCCTCCCCAAGACAGAATGCAATCTTATATGGACTCTACACATACATTCCTATTAAACACATTTTCATATTAGTCATGTGGCATAGAAGAATTATAGCAAATGGGAGATACTATGAGAAAACTCAAAATAAAACATAAAAGAGAAAATAGTCTGCTTCATTCTGCATTCTGACTCCATAGTTCTTTGGATGTAGATGGCATTTTGCATCATGAGTCCTTTGGAAATGTTTAGGTCCTTGCATTACTGAAAAGGGCTAAGTCTATCAAAATCAGTCCTCACACACTGTTGCTGTCATTGTGTATAAAGTTCTCCTGGTTCTGCTCGCTTCACTCAGCATCAGCTCATATAAGTCTTTCCAGGTTTTTCTTAAGTTTACCTGTTCTTTATTTCTATACAATACAATACAATTGTATTCCATTACATTCATATACTACAATTTGTTCATCCATTCCCCAACTGATGAGCATTCCCTCGATTTCTAGTTCTTGGCCACCACAAAAAGAGCTGTTTTTTTCTCTCAAAAAGAGAGGGGAGGGAGAGGAAAAGGGAGAGAAGAAGAGAGAATTTGGAACTCAACATTTAAAAAAAAGAATGTATAAAATTGTTTTTACATGTAATTGGGAGAAAATGTTATTTAAAAAAATATTTCTGTTATCAAGAATTTTCTATTAGAATTAAAATTCTCTTGAAAGGGTAGAATATTATATTAGTTAATATTTAGTTAAGATTCAGACAATTCATGAATGGAATGTGGGATGTGAGTAGGGAACACAGTACATGAAATGGAAATGGGAGAATGTCACTGGCAAATCTTGTTGACTTCATAGTTTAGAAGAGCAACCAGTAAAACTACACACACATAAAGGAGAGCTGTCGAGTACAGGTTATTGAATATATAAGATTATGTCCATGGGTGATAGTATATCCAAGTGTGAATTTCTATGTTCATTGTTCTTTGTGCCATGTTTGGCTATGTTTTAGATCTTCAAGGCCATGACCCATGACTGATGATACCATCCAGCTGCTCTTGTTTACTGCAGAGATCTTCAGGGACCCTTCCTTCCTTCTTTCTCCCTCCCTGTCTCCCTCCTTTTCTTCCTTACTTCCTCACCTTCATTTCTTCCTTCCATTCCTTCCTTTCTCCCTTCCTTTTCCTACTATGCCCTTATCTAATCTAAACAAATTTCTTATCTTGTGGGTTTCAGGGACTAATACTGCACTGAATCAAGAAGGACCAGTAATTAGAAATGGAATCAGAATCTACCACAGTTGACATGTACTATTAGACAGAGGGCTAATTGAAACAAACAGGATTAAGTGACTTTCCCAGGGTCATATAGCTAGGAAGTGTCTAAGGCTGGATTTGAATTCAGGAAGATGAGTCCTCTTGGCTCCAGGCCTGGCACTCTATCCACTGCACCACTTAGCTTACCCCTTACATATACATACATACATACATACATAGGTTTTGTTGACACTTCTCAGTTTGCTCATTCAAGTAACTTAAGCAAAAATGTGCTTTTAAAGCGCGCACACACACACACACACACACACACACACACATACACACACACACACACATACAACCTTCCCTAAGAAAAAAGTGAAAGGCTCCATATGAACTCTTTTAAAAAAGTAATTATTGTCTTCTTCACACAGAAGATTCTTGGCCAGAATTTTGAACTATCTTTTGATTACAATTGATTTCTATCATTCAAGACCTGTTCTTTCAAATGACTTTTTTTCAAGAAAACAAACAGACAAACACACATTTTCTCAGTCCTGTTTGTGCTTTCTTGAAAATGTCCATGGAAATCAGTTTAGGTATAAAACTAGTAGAAGGAAACTGTTCCCATATGCTCTGTTTCTTTCTTTAGGGATACTTGAAAGAGTGTCCAAAACTCAGTTAGGTGGGATATATAGAGTACTGGCTTGATTTAGAATCAGGAAGAAGACCTTGGTTCAAATCCTGCCTCAGATGTTTATTAACTGTGTGATACTGGATATGTCACTTAAAATTTCTCAGCTTCAGTTTTCTCATCAATAACATGTCTTTAAACCTGATGCACTTCTAAGTCGCATTCCTTCTAGTTCTATATTTATGATCCTATGGTTTAGTTTATCCTACAAAGGATTTAGTAAAATATAACTTTAGCAGGTTTTTGATGAAAGCTACCCTGAGAATTTTATCTAGAAAAACCTCCTAAAGAACTTTGTTGCATTTTCTTTTGTTACAATCAATTTTGTTTTAACTTTTTTAAAAAGCCAACATTACAAAACCAGTTATTGGTTAGCTGCTGCTGTGAGAAAAATCCATTGATGTTCTCTGTGGAAGTGAGTTAACAATGACTTGCTAAAAGCACCACCACTTCATTCAATCAGCCCACTTCCCACCCTTGGCAAGCCAAGCCTGAACTGTGAAATAACATCCCATAAAGCTGCAGGTGTCTTATAGGAATGGTGCTTTACAAAGAGTTTAAGCACAAAATTGTTTTTCTTTGTTTTGTTTTGGAGAGATGTTTTTGGCTAATCTGATAAAAGAATTTTTTGTCTTAATTGAAGAATTTATCTACATTTATTTTATAATCCCTCTAAAACAATTTTATACCTAGGAAGGAAAAACTTCTGCAAGTATAATTTTGTACACTCCTTTCATCTTATTTATTTAGTAGAGGAGGGGAAAGAAAAGAGTTTAGAAAGACAAGCTTTCAACTAAGGCCCTTTCTTCTATAGTTTCTATGTCTATTTTGGCATTGAAGATCTACTGATATAGACAAGAGCTTGAAGAGACATCAAAGGCCAATGAATCCAACCCCCTCATATTACAAGTGAGGAAAATAAGGTACATCAAGTTTAAGTGAGTTGCTAAGATTAAATAGATATGAGTAGAGAAACACTTGGTTCAGAAACAGCAAAATGTAATAGATTTAAATATAAATTATCACAATAAAATCAAATGAATTGTCCTGAGACAATATATATCACATTTGTTGGTATTCAAAATTATTGAGAGATCAATTTTTTTGAACTACAATAAATATATTGAGCCAGAATTAGTCAAATGTGGTGTATACTTTAAAGTATTTTCATCCCTCTAATCCTTTTTCCATCATTTTTATTTACTAAGCCATTCATATTCTTCTCACCAGTTTCTCTTGTGTCAAACAGCACACATTTACAAAACCGCATGTGCTATAGGAAAAGAAAAATTCCCTAGGCAAAGCTAAGTGGCCCATATGGGGATCCAACCTGTGACCTTGGGCTCATTCCCTCCATTCTTTAACCACCTGAGCTAACTAGCCCAGGCAACCCCTGTTTTTCTGCTTAATCTTCTCTCCATCAGTTAAATCATGTTAAGTTGTTTGAAATGCTGATCTTCTTTGTCCACTCTCACCCGTGTTTCTGTGGCCCAAGAGTGCACTCAAAAAAGTGCCTTGTCCGTATGAAAGTGCACTCATTCACAAATGTCTCAATATACCCTCTCCAGCAGCAGACAGCTGCCACGAAGCCGTCTATACTATGATTTAACGCTGTACACTTGTTTTGAAAACCTCTTTCTGACACCAGATGTCCAACAATGGCTATTTTCACAGACTTTTCACAATCCCTGCTATGCTCATGCATGTCATTTTGCCCCCAAAGTGTGCTATATCAATGACACGTCTCAGTACCACCTCTGATCTCAGGTTTCCTTAGAAATGAAGAAACTGTGGAGACTGCAGAGGGTTGATTGGCAAGCCAACACCTTATCTGGAGTCCCTCATGATCCAGGGGATAGTTGCTTGCACTTTCGTGATGCTGAGAACAGATTGATGCCAATAAGCCATTTGAGATAAGAACTAATTGGAAACAGAAGGTTGAAGAATGATGATGTTGGGAATGAGCGAAGGGAACAGACAAGTAATTATTCAGGCAGAATTTCTTTACACAAAGGGCAGATGGGAGAAGGAACGAAATTCCAAGTCCATGGCAGAAGCAAGCAGCTGCACTGTGTGTGTGTGTTTGTGTGTGTGTGCCCATGCATGATACATGTATATGTGTTTGAAAAAGCAAACAGGGAAAAGCAATAGGTTGGTAATGAGCTATAGGAATCTCCAGGGATCGCTCTGGATCTCCAATGAGTTGAGAGTCAACTATATGTAAAAATAATTTGGGGGCTAAAATCTAATTCTCTATGCCAGAGAGTGTTAAATGTTAGAAGTTTTAAAAGTTTGATATCATTAAAAGACTCATTCCTATCAAAGGAATACATAGCACTCTCCAAACTAGAGATATCACACCTTGCCCAAAACAGAAATAAAGGAGATGCTTGGAGCAGAACAGAAGCAAGAAGCCACTTTCATTTTACACTTCCATACTCCAGAAAATCTCTCTGCTTTCCCTACCTATGTAAGTACACATACATGAATGGCAGAGAATGTAAAATATATGTGTTCAGGCCAAAAATACTTTGCAGTGTGAATAAAATGAAATGTATCCCACAAATGAATATCTTAAGAAAGATCTCATAGGATGCTGCACACCATCTCTGTTTCTTGTCAGTTTCTTTCCATGGAGATGAAATTTATAAGTCATATTACAACCAAATAAAGGCTAATAGTCTCAGAACTAAATTTATTTGAGCAACAAAGCCAATAATAATTAGCAATCAGTACAAGAGAATGGATTTCACAATTTTTACCCCCCAAAGCAGAATCTATTTGCTGCAATGATAGCCAGAAGTATTAATTTAAAAACCATTTAATGCAGTACTGTGACAGTGTACAAAATGTTATTTCTCTGGTCTCCATTGCAGGTTCAAATTAATCAGGTATTTTGATTTCTCAGTATTTTGATTTGAAATAAAAATATGGACCCCACTCACAGAGATTTTTTGATATTGTAAAGGATGATTTGGAGGACAGAAGTATTAAAATGTAATCAGAGGGTTCTCCTTTCCTTAAAAATGTTAGCACCAAAAAGAAGCAGTAAATATACAGTTAGTTGGGTATGTGATGCCATAACCCAGACAGCAGAGTGATGAAAGGATCTATCAATCTGAAGCAAATTGAAAGGGAAAGAAATAAGTAAAGAGAGATAAGACTAAATGTGAAGAGATGGGAAGTATTTTGGTAACAAAAGGAAAGGTGGGGGAAAAGACAGGTTTAGTAATTACAAAAAGAAGAGATGACACCAGAGTAGCAGCATCCAATAAAACCGTACCTGCAGTGGGATGGACACATTTTTCTTTTCTTTGTTTTATTTTATTCTACAGTTGATGCTTTTGCTGAAATAAAATTAAAAATGCATTTAAATTGCAACCTGCTTTTCACTCCCACCCCTTTACAATCACATATACTCACAAATTAAAAAGAAAAACAAAACACAAGTATGTGTTTTCAAAAATACAAAGAGGGCATCTGGATGTAAATAGTCATTTTGTAAACACAAATTTTGATTTGGAAAGCTGAGCATAGTTACTCTATCTCTGCAAGTAAAAGTAGATTCTATAAAGCTAAAAAGACTAATTGGATGAATTAATTAATTTAATTTAATGCATTTATTGAGTGTTTACTGTGTGCAGAGATTGAGGATACAAGTAGTAAGGCAGAGCCAAATGGCTTTTCAGGGTTAATCCACAGATCAGACCACAATAGTTCCCTGCCCAAGCTCCACTTTATGGCTATATTTGGAGCCCTTCTGTCTTCCAGTGAATGCCAATAGTAACTCTTTCTCTTTTGACCAGCAACTCTGAGTGTCTTTCCTTCCCAGTTTGAATGTTTTTTTTATTAAAGGGGCCATTCCCTTGACTTACTTCTTAGATACCTATTCACCAAATGTCATTTACCTTACTCCGAGTACCTGAAAAGGACTTAGCCTCAAAGGGCCAGGGTCTCCCATTGCACCCTGGGTCCTCTCCAGTCATCCTGATGAATATCTGTCACTGCACCCAGATGGCTCTGGAGGAGAAAGTGAGGCTGGTGACCTTGCACAGCCCTCCCTCACTCAAATCAAAGTCAACTGCAAGTCATTGCCCTGATGACATGTTCCTCTACACAACAACACAACAACAATAACGGCAAGAAAGTTCAAGCCATTTTATGACTAAATGATGTCCCTAATCCATGATCTTGTTTTTTCTCCCATAAAAGGAAAAAAAATCAATATTTTCGTGGAAATACAAGGTTTTACAGTTAAGGCTGGTTTGTGGTTCATAGACAACATCCTCTCAAAATTAGCGCAATGATTTTTAAAGATGAGAATGCTCTTTCCATTGAAGATGATTGAGGTATCAGGATTTTAAAAAGATGAAAAAAAAAAGAAGTCCTTACTCTCTCATCTTTCATGATAACTTTGTTTTTAACACTAAATGAAGTTTAGCGCTCATCACTCAAAGAAGTATTTAATTGTTAGCAGCATTTTTAGTCACAATGCAGGGGGAAGGGAGAAGGGAATGAAGGAAAGATGGATAGAGAAAGGGCAGAAGAGAGGATAGGAGGAAGAGAAGAAAGAAGAGAAAAAGAAAGGAGGGAGGAAAAGAGTGAAGGGAGAAAGGGTTATTTTTCTTCAAACGTAGAATGCATCAAAAATGAAGATTTTCAAATTCTTATTCTAATTCTGACGTACCTTTGTGCAGTGGAATTTACCCTGACTGAAGTTGCACATGATAACAAGCACAGTAGGCAGGAGTCTACATGTAGTGATTTTAAAGATAATAAAAAGCCCTACAAAAGATCCTTTCATGACTGGAAATTTTCACCTTTAAGATAAGATATTTACCTCATTTGGATTAAGACAATGTCACCAGAAAGCCGACGTTAAATTTGTTACCTGAAAGAGGGAGTCTCTCTATCCATTAACTACTATATTATTAGCAAGGAATAGTTTTTAAGTTTAGCTAGTTTAGATTAATTGTTGGAAAGGGCAATAACTATAAATCTATCTCTCACCCTCAAAGCATGTATAAATAAATTAATTTATGAAAAAAATGCTTAGTAGTGGGGATACAACTACCAAAAGCAAAGGGTTATTTAGCATTAGGTGTTATTATTCCCATTTTGCAGATAAGGAAAGTGAGACAAATAGAGGTTAAGTGACTTTTCCTGGGAAAAACAGTTTGGAAATGTTTAAGGCTGGATTTGCACTTAGGTCTTCCTAGATCCATCTCTAGTGCGTTATTCATTGTGTACCGTACAAGCTGTAGGAAAATGAGTTCAGAGAGATTAATGAATGTGGGAGTAAATTAATAAATAGAAAAGCATTTAAGTGACCATTAGGGGAATACAAATAGAAAAATGAGGAGGTTCTTGCCTTTAAAAATTTACATTCTATTAAAGAGAAACAACACATGGTTGAGAGAATGGTGGCTGAAGAAGTAAACTTTAGTATGAGAATTCACAGGATTGGGAGTATAGATATAAGTGACTATTGTCACTCATTTTATAGAAGCAATGGTTTTATTGATTTGTTTACTGTTCTCAGAGAGAGAAGTTGAAATTTTGGGGAGGGAGGCAAGATGTATAGCTGAACAGAAAGTTAAGCATAGTTTGGGGTCCTCTAGATATTATAAGGTAGATGAGTTATCACAAACCAATTTAAATTAACCAATCTCACAGTGAGATTTCCAAAGATGAGAGGACTAATCCTTTAGGGGAAAGCAATAGGCAAGGTCACTAGAGGTCAGGTGTCCAGAGGTGCTTTTCCATGTAGAAAGGGAGAGGGATATATGGAAGGAAGGGTTTTGAGGCCAGGAAGATGACAAGATGTGGGATGGATGGATGGATGGATGGATGGAATGAGCAATTGTTTTTTTGATGGAACAAATACAATCATTTCAATTTGTCTTTGAAAATTCTTCAATTCCTCAAAAGTTGGCTATGGTCTATCTTTCACATTATTACCTATGATGAAAATGTTAAATGATAAACAAGAACACTTTGATGATTTCTTAATAGAAATATATAAATTTATGAAAGAACAAAAACACTTATCAGCATCACATGGTATCTGTACAAAATTGATCACTTTTTTCTTTTAAATTGTATTTTATTTTTTCTATTCACATGTAAAGACAATTTTTAACATTCTTTTAAAAATAAATTTCAATACATTTTGGTAACTAATTAATATTTATATTTACTAATAATATTAATAATATATTTATTAATAAAATTTAAGTTTTCTTCCTTCCTCTCTTCCCTCCCTCCTCCCTAAGACAGTAAGCAATTTAATATAGATTATATATGTGCAGTCACATAAAAACTTGATTGTAGTAGTCATGTGAAAGAATAAACATAACACAAGGAAAAAACTATAAAAACACATAAAGAAGGTGAACAAAGTATTCTATGATCAGTTTTCAGACTTCATCAGTTCTTTCTCTGGCTGTGGATAGCATTTTCCATCATGAGTTTTTTGGAATTGTCTTAGATAATTGGATTACTGAGAGGAGCTAAGTCAATCATATTTTATAATGGAACAAAGTTGTTGTTACTACATATAATGTTCTCCCAGTTCTGATCACTTCACTTTGCAACATGTAAGTTTTTTCAGGTTCTTCTGAAATGAAATCTTCATCTATTCATCATTTCTTATAACATGCTTATGTATTCCATTATTTTCATATTACACAACCTGTACAACCATTATCCAGTTGATGGATGTTCCCCATTTCCAACTCTTTGACACCACGAAAAGAGTTATTACAAATATTTTTATACATGAAAGTCCTTCTCACCCAACCACCCATCCCTTTTACTAAATCAATTCGCACTATAGCTCTAGCAGTGTTATTGTTAGATCAAAGGGTATGCCCACTTTGATTGCCCTTTGGACATAGTTCCAAATTGTTCTCCAGAATGTTTAGATCAGTTTACAACCATGTATTAGTGTCCCAAAATAACTGATCATTCATTAGATCAAAAGTAAACCACAAAAAAACTTTTAAAAAATACCTAAGCTATTAAACAGATCTTTTTTTTTTTTAACTTTTTGGTCTTCACTTGTGATTTCATTAGTATAAGAAGCTCAACAGAGAAGATACTCATTCTATCAATGTGGAATAGAATCTGTTGCTGCCTGGGAACACTAAGAAGCCCAGGTTTAGAGAGCTAATATTTATCAGAGGTAAGATTTGAAATCAGAGTTGAATCCAGGGTTGGTTCATTATCCACCATGCCATGCTAGTGTGTGCTCATCCTTCATTGCCAAAAAAGACCATGCCATCAGAAAAGTGACTTGCACTTGACTTTGTTTTGAGTGAGGGAGGGATGTGCAGGTCCCCAGCCTCACTTCTCCTCCAGAACCATCTGAATCCAATGACCAGATATTCATCAGGATGACTGAAGATGACCCAAGTTGAGGCAATTGGGGTTAGGTAACTTACCCAAGGTCACACAGCTAGTGAGTGTCAAGTGTCTGAGGTGAGATTTGAATTCAGGTCCTCCTGACTCCTGCACTCCCCAAGGCCATGCTACTTCCCATACAAACTGAAGCAAATGAAAAGTTATCAAAAAGGAAATATGATTTTCACAATGTAGATCTAAACAGAGACTAATTTGTTCCTAAATAATGTATTTATCTGCAATAAAAATCATAGCAACAGCAATATTTTTCTAAGAATGACTTTGAATAAATGTTATTTTGCCTATTGTAAATACCAAAACTAAGTATAAGGGACATATGAAAAAAGATGTTTTCTCCATCCAAAGAACTGATAAATAGAAGTATGTATATAATCATCGTATGTGTGTGTCTGTTTGTGACACATATTTGTATCTAATGTTAGTCCTCTCTATACAAGTAGTACATTTGCTATTTCATGTACAATCATCTTTTTTTATTGCACTACGTTATGGAAATGCTTATTTTATTCTATAAATTAAAAATAAAAAAAGGAATGATAACAATGGAATGATTCATCAAAATCTGGGGGATAAAACTAAAGAAATCATCAAATAAAAACATATTACTGCAAACATAAATCAAATAGAAAGAAAGAATTAATGAACCCAATATAGTATTTTTTAAAAATCCTTAAAACTCAAAAGATTAATTAATGAAAAACTACCACAAAAGAAGAATTTTTGATAATCATGGGAGAAATAAATTCAATTTTAAACAAAAAATAGAAATCATAAAAAGTTGAGTTGTAGATTAACAAAATTAACTATTAATTTTATAAAGAGAGTAAACTCAAATTACCAAAATTAAAAAATGATCATGAATTGATGAAATCAAAATATTTATAAGAAATTACATAGAGGAAAACTGCCCTGATATTCTGTCAAGGAAAACTGTCCCAATATTCTAGAACCAGGAGGCAAAATAAATATTGAAAGACTCCACCGATCCCCTCCTGAAAGAGATCCAAAAAAAAGAAACTCCTAAGAACATTGTGGCCAAATTCCAGAGTTTCCAGGTCAAGGAGAAAATATTGCAAGCAGCTAGAAAGAAACAATTCAAGTATTGTGGAAATACAATCAGGATAACACAAGATCTAGCAGCTTCACGTGGAATATGATATTCTAAAAGTCAAAGAAACTAGGACTAAAACTAAGAATCACCTACCCAGCAAAACTGAGTATAATACTTCAGGGGGGAAAATGGTCTTTCAATGCAATACAGGACTTTCAAGCATTCTTGATGAAAAGACCAGAGCTGAAAAGAAAATTTGACTTTCAAACACAAGAATCAAGAGGGCATGAAAAGGTAAAGAGCAAAGAGAAATCATAAGGGACTTACTAAAGTTGAACTGTTTACATTCCTACATGGAAAGACAATATTTGTAACTCTTGAAACTTTTTTCAGTGTCTAGGTAGTTGGTGGGATTACACACACACACACACACACACAGACAGAGAGAGAGAGAGCACAGGATGAGTTGAATAGGATTAGATCATATGGGAGGGAAAGGGAGAAATGGAATGGGGCAAATTATCTCTCATAAAAGAGGCAAGTTAAAGACTTTTCAGTAGAGGGAAAAAGAGGGGAGGTGAGAGAAAAAACATGAAGTTTACTCTCATCACATTTGAATAAAGGAAGGAATAAAATGCACACTCATATTGGTATGAAAATCTATCTTACAATACAGGAAAGTGCGGGAGAAGGGGATAAGGAGAATGGGGGGGATGATGGAAGGGAGGGCATTGGGAGGAGGGAATAATTAGAAGTCAACACTCTTGGGGAAGGACAGGGTCAAAAGAGAGAATAGAAGAAATGGGGGGCAGGATAGGATGGAGGGAAATATAGTTAGTCTTACTCAAGATGACTATTATGGAAGTCATTGCAAAACTACACAGATATGGCCTATATTGAATTACTTGCCTTTCCATTGGGGATGGGTGGGGAGGGAGGGATGAAAAGAATTTGAAACTCAAAGTTTTAGGAACAACTGTTGAGTATTGTTCTTGTATACAACTAGGAAATAAAAAGTACAGGTAATGGGGTATAGAAATGTATCTTGCCCTACAGGACAAAAGCGAAGATGTAGATAAGGGAAGGGAAGGATGTTAGAAGGGAGGACAGATTGGTGATAGGGGTAATTATAATGCTTGGCATTGTGGGGTGGGAGGAGGGGAGAAATGGGGAGAAATTTTGGAACTCAAAATTTTGTGGAAATTAATGTTAAAAACTTAAATAAATATAAAAAAAGAATTAGAATATAAAAGCATTTATTAAAATTAAAAAAGAAATCACTAGAAATAAGAATTTAAGAAAAATAAGTGATTGTCTACAAAAATAGAATACATCTAAATAATGAAAGAATAGGCATCTTAGACAATCTAATCCTAGCAACATAAATTGAGCAATCTATATATTTTGAAAGACTGTATGCTATAGTGTGGCAGTTCTCAAACTTTTTGGTCTCAAGATCCATTTAGAATCTTGAATATTATTGAGTGCATCAAAGAGCTTCTGTTTATGTGAATTGCATCCTGTGGTATACTGACAAATGTTTAACAATGTGCTCTATGAAAAAACTCACACATAATACATTTTTATGTTTAATCTACATTATTAACATTTTCTTCATCACTTTCTTACCTCTAAACAATACACAAAATAAATCAAACCTTGAGTTGTGGCATTTACTGATTTCTGAGGTATAAAAACTCATAGTGAAAATTTTAAAATGAACTTTCCTAGGTTTAAGCTGGCTGAAGCATATTCTTGGATATGTCTATCTAGTTGCCTTATTACAAATTAAACTGATAATGTTACAAAAATGTTATTTACCAATTAAATTTTAAAAAGATAACAAACTAATTATGTGTTGTTATTAAAGCACATTTTAATATAAAATTACTTTTTTTAAAAAAAAGTAAGAAAATTAGTATTGATTTATGTGTCTTTGCAAATGTCTTTAATTAGTCTCTTAATAGAAGACAGATTTTCATATCTGTTTAAGCATTCAATCTGTTAAATTCTTGTTTTTGTTGAAGCATATGAAGAAAATCTGGCCTCACTTAGATATGTAGTAAGAAGTGGGAGGAATTTCATTATTATTATGAAAATAAGAACTCTTAGTCTGGTGGATAGAGTTGCCCTCAGAGATTAGAAGGCCAAGTTGAAGCCTGTCTCTTACCACACAAAGGAGTGTGATCATAGATAAGATATTTGACCTCTCAGTGTTTTTGCTATCTCTCTTGGAGTTATAGAGAAGAAACTGACCTTTGGAAGAGAAATTTTACTTGTCTGGAACTTGCCTATAGTAGTAGAATCACAGGCCAATCTATATTCCTATCATATACAGAAATAAACCATAGGAAGGGGGCAAGGTGGTTCAGAAGGATTCTTAACTGAATGTTATAAAATAATTAAAGAGAAATTAATGACTGTATTACAGAAATCACTTTTAATAAGAGGAAAAGCAGTCAAACACTACATTTAACTCCTTTGTGTCATTTTGATACTCAAAACAAGCAGTGATAAACAGAGAAAGAGAACTATAAGAGTAAAATTTTTCATAATACTGATACATTTAAAATAATATTGTAAAAATATCACAATAATATGTCCCCAAAATTATTCAGCATGACCAAGTTAAATTTATGCCAGACATGTAAAAAGTTTTTAAAAATCAGTATAATTAACAATATGAAAAATGAAAACTACATAATTATGCAAATAGATGTAAAAAGAGTCTTCCACAAAAATGTATTTATGCATAATATCTCTGAAAGAATAAGAATGGAAGAGTCCCTTATTAATACAATTCAAAGTATTTAATACACACACAAATACATATGATATGGATATAACTTTGTATAAACAAACACTAGATTCATTTGCCATGAAAATAGAGTTAAAACATTGAAGGGCAAAATGAGGATATCTCTGTTCATTATTATTTAATGAAATAATATAAATGCTATCTATGGAAGTGAGATAAGAGTAAAAAAGTAAAGGTAGCTTGTCTTGGAAAAGAGGAGACCAAATTATCCCTGTTGTATGTTTATCAGCAAAAAAACTAATTGAGATGATTAATAGTGTCAGTGAAATAGCAGGATTTCATGAACCAACATTGTGTGTGTGTGTGTGTGTGTGTGTGCGTGTGTGATATGTATATATGACTTAACCAAATATAAACAAAAACATTTTGTATAGAAGTTAGAACATACCTTTAAAAGTGTAGAGATTTCTCATATTCATAGTTGCGTTGTTTCAGTGCAATAGGAAATACTATATTGCTTAAACTCATTTAAAGACTTAGTGCTATACCAAACAAATTATTAAAGGGATACTTCATTAAGTAAGACAAAGTAATAAAATTTATTTTGAGAAACAAAAGGTAAAAAAATTAATCACAAGGAAATAAAAAAACAAAAAATAAAGGAAAATAAAAAAATAAAGGCAAAGACTTGCCTGAGCTCTCCTAAATTCCCCTCCAAATAATATTTTTTAAATGCCTCAAAATAGATTTTGCAATGACAGAACGAACAAAAGGTTAGAATGAAACAATATTTCAGCCCAAGACAAGTTAGAAAGTTGATAGGAGAGGTGTATCTGATGAGTGGAATACAGTACAACACAGGCACCACTCTGGCAAGCCAGCAACAGGCCTTAAAGGTATATTCATGGAGGCTGGAGTTCTCAATCCATAGACCATCAGGTGGTCAGACAACTAGTCAAAAAGAGATTGCAGTTGATTCTGCTGAAATTAGGTGCAGGACTGTGTTGCATTGCCCATATGCTGTTTCATATTGCATTCCCAGGGCCAGGAAGAGTACCAGCATTCTGGTAGTTGTGGTTCCAGGGGTAAAAGGACATTGGTCACAGTTCTAGGGTGGAAAACAGTGCTTGTGTTTGCTGATAGATCAGGACACAGGTCAGGAAATCAGTGACTGGACTTCTTATTAGATCAAACCACCTTGGAAGAACTGAAAACATGTAGACACCCAAAACAAGCTTTGAAAATAGCAATATGAGAAACTTGAAACTTGGGACAGTACCTTCTCCATCCTAGGAGCATAGTCCAATTTTTATATAAATTTAAAAGTTAAGAAATAGGCTAGGGAAATGATCAAACAGCCACAAAAGAATCTGATCATAGAAAAGTTATGGTGACAGGGAAGATCAAGACAAAAACAAAAACAAAAACAGAAGAAGATAAGAAAATCAAAGTACCTACATGCAAAACCATGAAGAAAAATGTGCATTGGTTACAGGCTCAAAAAGAATTTCTAGAAGAACTCAAAAAAGATTGTAATACTCAAATAAGAGGGGTAGAGGGAAATTTTGGAAAATAAATGAGAGTAATACAAGAAAATTATGGAAAGAAACTCAACAGCTTGGGAAAAGAGGCCCAAAAGTCTGCTGAAGTAAACTCCTTAAAAATAGAATTGGTCAAATGGAAAATGATTCACAAAGACTCATTGAAGAAAAGTCAATAGCTTGGCAAGGGAGGCACAAAAATACTGAAGAAAACAATACTTTGAAAAACACATAGGCCAAATGGTAAAACAGACACAAAAATCCAATGAAGAGAATTCCTTAAAAAAGAGAATTGGTCAAGTAGCAAGATAAAAATTCAATAAAGAAAAGAATGTCTTTAAAAGCAGCATTGACCAAATAGAAATAGAGATACAAAAATTTATTGAAGAAAATAATTCCTTAAAAATTAGAAAAAGAGGGCAAGTAGAAACTAATTACTCCATGAGATATCAAGAAACAATTTTTTAAACAGACAAAAGAATATAAAAAAATGCAAAATATCTCATTGGAAAAAACAACTGATCTGGAAAATAGATCAAGGAGAGATAATTTAAGAATTATTAGCCTATCTGAAAGTCATGATTCAAAAAAAAAAGAACCTAGATATTATCTTTCAATAAATTACCAAGAAAATTGCCCTGCTATTCTACAACCAATGATCATTTCCTGAAAAAGATCCCAAAATAAAGACTCTCAGAAATATTACAGTCAAATTTCAGAGCTCCCAAGTCAAAGAGGAAATACTACAAGCAACCAAAAACATTCAAGGAAATGTTTTATGAAAAAAATGGGCATTATAAAAGATAAAAATTATAGGGATTTAACAGAAGCAGAAGTAGTTAAGAAGAGATGGTTAAGACTACACTAAAAAACTATACAAGAAAGATCTTAATATTACCAATAGCCATAATGGTGCGGTTTACAGATCTAGAGCCAGACATCCTATTGAATAAAATCAAGAGGGACTTAAGAAACATTACTAATCATAAGGCTAGTTGAGGTGATGGAATTCCAGTTGAGTTATTTAAAACTCTAAAAGATGATATTAATCTGCTACACTTGATCTAGCAGCAAATTTGGAAACATCAACAGTGGTCACTGAATAGGAAAAGATGTTGCAATTTTATAAAAGGGTAAGACCAGAATGTTCAAATTACTATACAATTGTGCCTATTTCACATGACAACAAGGTTATTCATAAGATTCTGCAAGTTAGACTTCAGCAATATGTGAACTGAGAATTACTAGAAGAGCAGGATGGTTTTCAAAGCAGCAGAGGAATGAGAGACCAAATCACTAAAATTCACTGTTAACATTTACAAGCAAGGGAGTTCCAGACAAAAAAAAAAACCTACTTCCGCTTCATTGACTATACTAAAGCCTTTGACTGGGTGGATCACAACAAAATGTGGCAAGTCATCAAAATCATCGGTGTACCAGATCATCTTTCTTGTCTCCTGAGGATCCTGTACGTACCCCAAAAAGAAACAGAAAAACTGATTGGGTTTCAGATTGAAAAAGGAGTACAATAAGGCTATGTGTATATATATATACATGTATGTATGTATGTGTATATATATATATATATATATATATATATATATATATATCGTGTGTGTGTATGTATATATTGACCCAGAAATACCATTACTAGATCTGTATTTCAAAGAGATTAAAGAAAATGAGAAAGGATTGATTTGTATGAAAATATCTTAGCAGTTCTTTTTTGGTGGCAAAGAATTGAAAATTGAGGAGCTGTCCAACAATTCGGGAACAGTTAAACAAGTTGTGGTATATGATTGTGATAGAATAATATTATGCTATAAGCAATGATGAACAGGATGATTTGGAAAAACCTAGAGTTACATGAACTGATGAAAGGTAAAGGAAACAGAACCAAAAGAACATTGTACACAGTACCAGTAATATTATGATGAACAATTGTTAAAGACTCAGTTATCCTCAGCAACACAATGATCCATGATAATTCTAAGACAAATGATGAAAACTTTTAATCCTTCTCCAGAGAAAGAACTGATGGCGCCTGAATGCAGATCAAAACATAATTTTTTTTAAACTTAAAAAAAGATTTTCTTGGTCTGTGTTTTCTTTAGCCACATGGCTATTATGGAAATATGTTTTACATAAATGCACAGGTAAAATCTATATCAATGTGTTTGCTTTCATTGGGGGAAGAGGAAGGAGAAAGAAAAAGGATCTGGAACCCAAAATTTTAAAAACTTAAAAATTGTTTTACATGTAATTTGAAAATAGAATATAACTTTTAAAAAAGAAATATTATCTTACTAACTATATCTCAAGCCATATTATAAAACAGTAAATATAAAACGTACTGGGTACTATAAAGAAGTAAACACATGAATTGAATATTCAATAAAACAAAAAAGACAAAATATTGGGTAAGGTATGATTATTTGCCAAGATTTTCTAAGGAAATTTGTTGCCAGTAGATGAGCATAGATCAGGCCTGCATAACATATGGCAGATCACTTGCAGTCCACCTTGCAGGATTTAGGACAGCCCACAAGAATTGTAGAGGATATACAAGAAAGTAAAAATGTAAGGAGTGCTTTGTGCCCCAATAAACCCACCTTCCACTAGTCACTACTGTACCCATCATGTAACTTGGTGGGAAGGTTGCCGCTGTAAACTCTCTTCTGCTTGTCACATGACCCAGGGCAATAAACAATTGTCTGTGTTTCTCTTACTGAGAGGAGCAAGAATCATAATTTTTTGCTGCATTTGGTGTTGAACAGGACAAAGTGAGTGCAACCATGCGCCAACACAGCTGACACCCACTATGCAATCAGTAGTGGCAACATGAAGCCTTCTTCCCTTCCCTGACTGGGTGATTGCCCTCTAAGTTCCTCAAACATCTGGTGCTCTCCCCTAACTCAGACACTGTCCAGTATTTCTTTATATGTGAGCTGTTGCTTTGGAGATTTTTTTGGTTCTAACATTAAAGTTTTGGGGGTGACTTTGTAAAATGGGTGATAAAAAGAAATGGAAGATTGAATGAGACCATAGAGTGTTTAATCTGGAGTGGACAAATAAATATTTGTTTACTTATATGAGAGACAATTTGTGCCTTGTTTGCAGAGAGATAATAGATAGTCCAAAGGAATACAATCTTCCTGACCATTTCAAATCAAAACATTCTGACTTAGGCAAATTGGACACCAATGAAAAATAAATTAAAGCATCCAAATTGTTAAAAATCTCAGTGAGGAACAAAGATTTTTCAAGAAAGTAAACTCAAAAAATGAGGTAGCTACTAAAGAAATCAATTTCAAACATGATTTCAGAGTACGATAAACTGATTGCTGACAAGTGTAATATATCCCATTAACTAAATGTAAACAATAAGAAAACTTGAAAAATATATTAAAACTTGTACCACTTAGTGAAGTAAATTTTAACATTAATGTGATTTCATGATAAATAAAAATCTTAAGTAATAATTATAATTAATAGCTAGTAATTGAATTTCCCTTTTTTAATATGGTATATTTGCAAAATAGATTAATCATTAATTATAGCTTTACTTGGAAATTTAGATGCTAAAAACATTAAATTTTGGTCTATTTTAATTTTTGCTCTTACCTACTATCAAGTTGAGTGTGTCTGGCGTAGACTATTACTTTATATTATGTACCCAGTGGTATGCTGGTAAATTATCTGGTAAACAAGCTCTCTGAGAAAAAAGAAAAGTACTTATTGTGTACTTAAAGTTTAATGTCCATTATTAATCGCTTTAAGTCAGGACATTCAAAAAAAAGAATATATCAGACTGTGATTTATAGTAATTGGCAATTTCCAAGGTGTAAAAGCTCACTCTATATATTTAATGATCCACTCTCTTGAGCCAGTATCCAGCACACCTCCACATGTTCCACACTGAGCTCCAAATATATAAATGGCCTAAATGTTAAAAAGTACAGCATTAAAGAAATGTAGAATGGATAGAAGTACCTTTCACATAGCTAGAGTGAGACTTTACTATCACAAATTAAAATAGACCATTTCAATGTTTTTTTTTCTTTAAAGTAAGCTTTTGTACAAAGTCAATAAGAAGAAATGTATGGGATCATAGATTTAGAAGGGACCTTAAAGGCCATTAAGTCTGACCCCCATATTTTATTGAAGAGAAAATTAAAGCTGAAATTACTTTCTCAGGGTCACAGAACTAGTAAATATCTGAAGTCAGATTCACACTTAAGTCTTCCTAATTCCAAGAATAGGTTGTTATCCACTAATATCACCTACCTTCCTCTATATATTAGAAGTAGAAAAAAATGGTGGGTAGAGCGCTTCATATCACGCACCTCTGGTAAATGTGAGACATCCTAGAAAATTAACACATTTATATTTGTGTGAAAAAATGTGAAAAAACTTTTCAAAATAATCTCACTATATCTGCAAGCATGAAAAATTTTAAAAAACACTAACCATAAGAAATGGTAATTGGAACAATTCTCAAGTATTACCTTATAATTCTCAGGTTGGTAAAGATGATTAAATATCAAGATTCAGTGTTGGATAGTCTAGAAAGATAATCACATTAACACATTGTTGTTAGAGATGTGAATTGGTCCAATTGTTCTGAAAATCAACTTGGATTTATGAGAGAAAAATTACTAAACTGTGTAGATCTTTTGACTCAGCAATTTCAATCCTGGGCTTATGCCACCAAGGTCGTCTATGACAGAAAGCAAAGTTCCACATATAACTAAACATTCTTAACAGCACTTTTTGTAGCAGCCATAAATTGGAAGCAAAGTATCCATCAATTAGGGAATGGCTGAACTTGTAATATACTGAAATTGTGATATAGGAATGTGAATACCATTACAACTTAAAGAATGTCAGGCAGACAGAATTAAGGGGAACATGGAAAGACATGTACAAATATAGGGTAATGAGAACAGAAAAAGGAGAATGATATGTATGATAACTAAAAAATAAATGTAAATGAAGACAACAGTACTCAGAACAAATGTAGTGATTAATAGTGATTTTGATACTAAATGATTAATACTGAGATATATAGTACATCCTTCCTCATGGCATGGACGGAAATGTCCAAAAAAAAAAGTGTTCAAGTAAAAATGTTAGTATTGACTAGAACAAGACTAGACCCATAATTGAATGTTCAGATACCAAAGAGTTCAAATTCTTTGGTCATTGAAGCCTTTCCACTTTGAACTTACTAGTGGTTGTGCTGCAGTAAGATAGCATTAGGGATTCCAGGTCCTGGACCTGCACACAATGATGAAGCACTTCAAAAAGGCTTTTTAAAAATATTTAATTAATTAATTTTTAGTTTCAACGTTCACTTCCATAAGATTTTAAACTCTAAATTTTCTCCCCCTGCCCAAGATGGTGAACAATCTAATATAGACTCTACATATATATTCATATTAAACATATTTTCACATTAGTCATGCTGTAAAGAATTAGCATCAATGGGAGAAACCACAAAAAAGAAAAAAAAAACAAGAGAGAGAGACAGATCAAATAGTAGCTTTAATTTTCATTCAGGCTCCATAGTTCTTTTTCTAGATGTGGATAGCATTTTCCATCATTTGTATTTTGGAATTGTCTTAGATAAGTGCATTGTTGAGAACTGTCTATAAAAGTTAGTCATCTCATAGTGTTATTGTTGCGATGTACAATGTTCTCCTGGTTCTGTTCACTTTATTCAGCATCAGTTCATGCAAGTCTTTCCAAGTTTTTCTGAAGTCCACTTGCTTATCATGTCTTGTGGAACAATAGTATTCCATATACCACAACTTGTTCAGTCATTTCCCAACTGATGGGCATCCCCTCAACTTCTAATTCTTTGCCACCACAAAAAAAGTGGCTACAAATATGGATCCTTTTCCTGTTTTTATGATCTCTTTGGGATACAGATCTAGAAGTGGCATTGTTGGGTCAAAGGTATGCATATTTTATAGCCCTTTGTGCTTGGTTCCAAATTGTTCTCCAAAGTGGTTGAATCAGTTCATAACTCCACCAGCAAGTATTCCAATTTTTCCATATCTTCAACATTTATCATTTCCTGTTTTATCATGTTAGCCAATCTGATAGGTGTGATGTGATACCTCAGAGTTGTTTTGATTTGCATTTCTCTAATCAATAGTGATTTAGAGCATTCTTTTTCATATCACTATAGATAGCTTTAAGGTCTTCATCTGAAAACTGCTTGTTCATATCCTTAGTCCATTTATCAATTGGGGAATGACCTGTATTTTTATAAATTTGACTCAGGCCTTTATTAGAAACATTGGTTATAAAAATTGTTTCCCAGCTTTCTGCTTCCTTTCTAATCTTGGTTGCATTGGCTTTCTTTGTGCAAAAACATTTCAATTTAATGTAAGCAAAGTTATCCATTTTGCTTTTATAATGTTCTCTATCTCTTGTTTGATCATAAATTCTTCCTTTCTCCATAGATCTGACAGGTAAACTCTTCCTTGCTCTCCTACTTTGCTTATAGTATCAGCATTTATATCTAAATCATGTACCCATTTTCACTTTATCTTTATATATACACCATGTAAGATGTTGGTCTGTGCTTAGTTTTGCAGGAAGACTTTTCTAAAGTATCTGGAAAATAAATTAATTGTCACTATAATTTGGTGACTTAGAAAACAAGGATTCTTATTTGTTTTTCTACTAAAAATAAGTTGTATGCTGACCCTTGAACTTTTTGTAGCTCAATTATTTTAATCAAATTCTTCTTCTGAGATTTTAAACTTCATTGTTCAGTCATCTGTTGTATCCTTGTGACCCACAAAAATTCATTAATAGTGATTTCTTAAAAATTCAAACAAGATTAGCTAGTTGTAGAAATCAGAACCCTGAGAAAATAAAAGTATGCTGCTTCTGCCTTACTTTTTTTTGTCAGTAAAGTAGGGATAAAATTTCTTGTGGCCGTTGTGAGAAGCTACTTATGATGCCCAATGTTCCTAGTCTGCTCCTGTCTTCAAATGAAAGACAGTTTTTGCAAAAGGAGATGCCCACTAGAGACCTGAAGTCAATATTAGCAAAATATTTTAGAGAGCTGAGGATAACAGGAGCTATTTACCAAAAACTTTTATCCTTTGTTATCATTTGAAAACCCAAGAGTCTTACAATGGATCTGTGTTCCATTCTATGAAATACTGAGTTGCTGAGCATAAAGTCAAGAAAGAGAAATACACTATATATTGACAGAACAATAGTACTCGAAAGGCTAGCTCATCCAGCCAAGAGTATGCTCGAGTCAGTCCAGACAGATGACTATCTTTCAGGCTAATATTTCTGAGACAAAGTTCTCATGGAGGCAGAAACTTAAAATACACATACATATACATATACATACACAGATATAGACATAGCCTTTAAAAAATACTTTGGGGAAATTAGGAGATAATGTTTAAATTTCAAAATATTTCAAATTTCCCCTTTCCTGGTGTACACCTATCAAAGAAACAATGTACAGGAGAATAAATTTGATCTAGTCTTGCATACTTTATTGAAAGGTGCTACATGGAGCATGGGAAGGGATGGATGAAGTGCTTACTATATGAAAAGCACTCTGCTAAGAGTTGGGGATACAAGTAGAAAATTAAGACCACCTTTTCCCTCAAGGAATTCACATTCTAATGAGGGAAACACATCTGGAAGGTTTCAGATGAAAGTCAGATGAATATGTTCCATAGAACATAGGGTGAGGAGAAGTAATGCCTCTTCCTTAATGTAATTTCCATTGATAAAACTTTGTCACTTTCTGATATTGAACTGTTTAATGATACTAAGACTTTAGTGGCAAGAACATTCTTTTCTGGGTCTTCACATCTGGATAGATGTGATTATAGCACCTGCAGGAGCCATTTTTAAGCTGTACCTCCACAGGATTTGCTTCCCAAGATGACAGTTGAGGCATTAGGCTAGGAGCATTGCTCTTCCCAAGGTTGTTGGTTCAGGTTCTTGGGCTGTCTCCATCAGTATCTGAGGGGAGATGGTAATGAATATGGTGGTAGTCTGACTGGCCTGACACATGGTACCTCTTATCTCTTCCTCAACATTCCTTACTATTTCAGCTGTCTATTTTGTCTTATTTTTGCCTGTCCCATGTGTGGCAGGTTGTGGAGATGACTGGCTTCTCCTCCACAAGAGTTGCTTCTCCAGATGATGACCTTGAAAACAGACTAGAAGTGGGAAAGTAGGCTAGGAGATAATGGCACTACCAGTGTTCCTGTGACTATCTAGAACATATTAAGATGGTAGTAAGATGGAGTCTAAATGTGCTCTTCAGTTCTCCAAAGTGGTTATCTAGTCTATGCTTCATCTCATCCCTCCAGGGATAGGAAATCCACAAATCCTTAAGGTAATCTATTCAGGTTTCAATTACTCTGCTAATTTGAAGTGAGTTCTCCCTTACTTTGGGCTGAAATTTGCCTCTCTGAAAATTCCATCCATTGATCTCAGTTTTACCCTTGAAGGTAAACAAAAACAATATGTCCAGTTCCACTTTCTTATAAAAAGTGGTTAAATTCTAGAGAGCAATTTGGAACTATACCCAAAGGGCTACAAAAATGTGTATACCCTTTGACCCAGAAAAATTGCTTCCAGGACTGTATCCCAAAGAGATCATAAAAAAGGGAAAGGGCCCCATATGTACAAAAATATTTATAGCATCTCTCTTTGTGGTGGCCAAGAACTGGAAATCAAGGGGATGCCCATCAATTGGGGAATGGTTGAATAAATTGTGGTATATGAATGTAATGGAGTACTATTGTGCTATAAGAAATGATGAACAGGAAGACTCCAGAGAGGCCTGGAAAGATCTATATGAACTGATGCTGAGTGAAAGGAGCAGAACCAGGAGAACTTTGTACACAGCAACAACCACAGTGTGTGAGAAATTTTTCTGGTAGACTTAGCCTTTCACAGCAATGCAAGGACCTAAAAAAATTCCCAGTGAACTCTTGAGGCAAAATGCTTTCCACATCCAGAGAAAAATCTACGGAATTGGATCATAGAATGAAGAAGACCATTTTTTTCTTGTGTTATGTTTTGTGTTTTCATGGCTTCTCCCATTCATTTCAATTCTTCTATACAACATGACTAAAGTGAAAATGCATTTAATAGGAATGTATGTATAGAACTTATATAAGATTGCATGCCATCTTGGGGAAAAGGGGAAAGAGGGAGGGAAAAAACCTAAGATATACAGAAGTGACTGTAAAAAACTAAAAACAAAGTATTTAGTTTAAAAATATAAATAAAAGAAATATGTGGTTAAGGAACATCAGATACATGAAGAACATTAACTATATTTCCTTCCTAAGACTTCTTATCTCCTGGAGAAAACAGGAAAGAGGGCAGTGGAATTCACTGTTATCTGGTGGGACTCTTCCCTTAAGCAGACTGTTATAAGCAAGAAGAATAGAGCCTCCATACTACAAGGGGATGTCCATGATAGTCATACTTTGCCTACTGACAGCAATCCTTGGACCCCAACCAAATCTATATGCAAAGGACACCTTTGGAAATGTATGGAAATCTAATGGAAGGAAATATCATTTTTTTCTACATTCTTTACAATATAAACCTTGGAGCAAACAATCATCTTTTGTTGTCAACTTGTCAACTGCTAGAAAACACATTGCACAGAGCAAGGCACTAAAAATTGGTGGAGTCAACAGAAGAAGAAGAAGACTGTTAAAGATAGAATGAGACAAAATTATCATGTTACAAAGATGTGCTGAGGAAGGGGATGACTGTGAAACTGTACAACCCATGTAATTCAGCAATACTGACAAATGTCCATTCAAATAACAAGGAAAGAAAGAAAGGAGAGCTGTCACCATCCATCCACCATGATCAAATCAGTTGTCTTGACTTGTGTTTTGTCACTGTATGCCAAGAAAAAACAGCAATTATTATCAGGGTCAGAGTTATGAACAATAAGGTGGTTGCTGATAGCAACCAAGAAGCAATGATATAGAGAAAATATTCGGGAAGAAATAGCATCTACAGAAATTTGTTAAAAAGAATTTGTTGAGCACCTTGAGTGCACATGGTATATCTTGACCTCAGTTGGTGAGCAGGTGGTGTTCTTTCTAACACTCTGGCCTCCCAGTTAGTGGATATCTTTAACTTCTCAAATACATAATTTCACTCGACCTTATATTTCACTTGACATAATTTCACTCGACAGTAATTAGAATCATGCCCTAAATCTCAGTATAATTCATAGCTGTGCTATATCCTTAATCCTTCCTCAGATCACAATGTCCTATCTTTCCATATCTGTCTCTTCCTCATTACTCCTTAGTCTTTTTTTTGTCCCTACTACAACTTTTATTCTCTATATTCTTCCCTTTTCGCTCTTGTTCTAATCTCATATTATTTAGTCTTTTCTTTAGTTTTTTTTCTTTTCTTTAGACTTAACCCTTGGTCAACTATACACTATCCCCAACCCTTTATTCCTTTTCACCCTTGTCTTACTACCATTCATTCCTTTCAAAGCTGTGGTCTTGAATCATGCCCAAATTTGCCTGTTTTCATACTCAGAACTCATAAATGTCACTAAGAGTATCATATTCCCATGCCAAACGCATCCACTATAAAATCATATATCTAGTCTCAACTGTGTCCTCACTGCTGCATTGTAAAACCTTTATACTTCCATGATTCACTCACTAATTAGTTCACTACCCTTAGTAGCTTTTCCAAAGCTTCACTTCTCTCTTTAGCTCTCCAATGCCTTCTCCTCTCCCCCTCCCTGTTCATGTCCTAGACTTTTATGTAATGAAAAATTAGAGACCATCAGCTATTAGCTTCCTTTGCTCTGCTCTAGGTCTTTCTACAACTTTTGCTGTTATCCTACTGTCTAAGAGGAAATGGTAGTCTTTTTGTCAATGTCAAACCCCTATATATATACTCTTGACCCCACTGTCTTCTGAGTCTATTATTTAGCTGATACCACTTTCTTCCATGTTTCTAATAATCCCTTAATTGCTAAATCTGGTGGCTTTTTCTTGATCTTCATTCTCCTTGTTCCTTTTGCAACTTTTTACTTTGATGACTTCCTTCTTGGACAGTCTTTCCTCCTTCATCTGCATGACTATTTTTTTCCTTAGGCTCTTTTCCTTGCTCATCATTCATTTCTTAACCTCCAGCTCCACTCGTGGGGTGCCACGGGCTTCATTCTGGGACCTTTATTTTCTTTATATATACCCTCTCTTCTAAAGATCTTATCAATTCCCAGTAGTTCAAGTGCTGTTCCTATGTAACACTTTAAAAGTATTATCCTATTTTATTTTTTCAAATACTCAAAAATAGGCAACACAAGTATCAATCCCATTTTCCAGATAGAAAAACTGAGGCTCAGAAAGATTAATGATTTTTCCAGTGTTATAGTGCTAATAAATAGGAAGGCTGGGCCTTGCCAACAGATCTGCTTAAGCCATCCTCCACTGAACTTTCATTCTATTACATTGCCCCTAAAGAATTGTGTGTGTGTGTGTGTATGTTGACATCTATGTTTTCATCAGTATGAGAGGGTAGAAATACCCTAAATCAACAATTTCTATATTACTGATAATCTTAACCAATTCTTGAGAGCTGACTAAGTTGTTGGCTTTTTTGTTTTGTTTTGCTTTTGTTTTTTGAGACTGGGTCTCTCTATCTCACCAATGCAGGAAGTACTGCAACCACTCACTTGATCAATCCCACCACTGAGGGATATGAAAGCTTTGACCTGCTCTATTTCCTTCCTAGACTGGCTTATTCTAGCTTTGGGCATCCTGGTGCTCCCCACTTACAGGTCCAAGGGGCTCGCCATATTGCTGCCGGGCATAGTTGATACACCTAATCAGTTTCGGCCCATTGCTACTCAGAAATCCTAAACTCAAATAATCCACCAGCTTCAGCTTCCTCAGGAGTAGGGATTACAAGATATGTTTCATTCTGACATTTAGAGAGTTTTCTGGAACACTGAGGAATTAATTGTCTTGTCCAGGGTCACACATGTTGTATCTTTTGAGGCCCAGGATTGAGCACAGGTCTTCCTGACTACAGGCCTGTCCTCTGGTCATTGTGCCATCCTATCTCTCAAGCATTCTCATCCTATCAAAATATGGGTATCATGTGGCATGCTATAATTCACAGAGCTGAGTTTGGCTTCATGTGACCTAGGCTCAAATTTCTCCTCTAACACTTATTAGTTGTGTGATCTGAGGAAATTTATAATTTCTTTGGGTCTCATTTTCCTCATCAGGGAGTTCAATGAGGAGCGTGATTTCTAAAGTCCCTCCAGGTCTAAAATTATGATCCTATGAAAAGATACATGGTCAGTTATTCTGACCTGAGCTGAGCTGTGACATAACCAAGCTAAACAAAGCTCCTCTTATGTGTGTCTTTAATAAATCCCCCTCCCACTCCTAGATCTTTGAATAGTCAATCCTGCTTTTGTGGCTTTCAATATATGTTCAAGAGCTTGCATATTATTTTTTTAAATAAATGCCTAAAAAAGATGGTCATAATTCAAAAACAGAATGGGAGTAGGATCATTTCTCTCTGTTTGCTGTCCGTTCTCAGTTTCGCTAAGCTTATTTTTCTTTGTGTTTCTGGCAAGACACAGACCAACATTTCACTCCTCTACATGCAGGTCCCTGTGATTGGAAACTAGGTGGTGGTGTATAGGGGAGACAGCAGCATGCTGCATTTCTTTTTATCTCTTCCTTTTTATTTTTTTTCCCTGAAAGAAAGTGTTCTTTTCACCTCTTAGGAACCACACAACCAAATGAAAGCCTCTACAGTTTACATTAGCATTGTCAGCCCCATAAGCAACCATCTGTTTTGGCTGAGGAGTGTGATCTGTCAGTTTGGTTTTAGGTAGTGATGCAATGGTGAGAGCATTTTCATTGTTGTCTTCCTAGAAAAACCACAGAGTAATTAACCATTCCAGTGCTGGATACAAAAGAGATCACACAGTATGCTTCATTGGGTCAGATTTTTGCATTATCTTAAGCAGGAAGTTTAAAAAAAAAAGAAAGCTACTTATTATGTTTTGTTGCTCCCTAAAGAGACAACATGCTCTTTAGAAGAAAGGCAACCTGGATTTCTTGACATACTGTTTCATTCCCATGCCCGGGTGGGAAAGACGAAACAAAGTATTGCTACTATAAACAGACAATCAGAATATGACAGTGATAAACACCCTGGAACACTTCAGTCCCCAATACTGGAGTGCTGACATCCTGGCCACAGACCAAGCAAAGTAGGAGGTGGGGGAAGGGGACTGGAAAAGAGACAAAAAGGGAAAAGGATTTCATTACAGCTAGGCTCAAGGTGCAAAATATTAGGCTGCATTATACTGAAAGGCATTTTCCTGACCAGAATAATTGACTGGTCACTCAAGACAAAGCCTCTGATGTTTGTTGGTTTGTTTGTTTTCATTCAACCAAATCTTCCCCTTTGTATGTTCAAGTTTGGCATTTCTCTCTTCTCATCTGTAAAATGTAGCTGACAATCTAATACTGAAATAAGGAAGAGTCTTATGTGTGAGAAAAATCTCTGGATCCACAGCAGAAAACCTGGATTAAACTGCAGTTAATTGAATAATTGAATATTTGTTAAAGTTTCTACAGTACATCTGGCACTGTTCTAGCTGTTGAAAATAAAAACATCAAGGAATGAGTTCCTTTCCTTAATAACACTGATTTATTTTTTTATTGTTTTCAAATTTATTTGTTTTCAATTTTCAATAATCACTTCCATAAATTTTAAATTTTCTCCCCCTCCCTCCCCAAGACAGCATACAGTCTTACATGGGCTCTATACATACATTATTAAACACATTTTCACATTAGTCATATTGCATAGAAGAATTAAAATGAATGGGAGAAAGGATGAGTAAAGCTAAACAAAAAACAAACAAGAAAAGAGAAAATAGTCTGCTTTATTCTGCATTCTGACTGTAGTTCTTTCTCTGGATGTGGATAGCATTTTGCATCATGAGTCCTTTGGAAATGTTTTAGGTCCTTGCCTTGCTGTGGAGGACTAAGTCTATAAAAAACAGTGCTTACATAGTATGGCTATTACTGTGTATAATTTTCTCCTGGTTCTGCTCACCTCACTCAGCATCAGTTCATATAAGTCTACCCAGGTTTTTCTGAAGTGTACCTGTTTGCCATTTCCTATAGCACAATAGCACAGTAGTACATTCATACACCACAACTTGCTCAGCCATTCTCCAATTGATGGGCATTCCCTCAATTTCCAATTCTTGGCCACCACAAAAAGAGCTGCTACAAAGATTTTTTGTACATTTGGGTCCTTTTCCCATTTGTATAATCTCTTTGAGATACAGTCCTAGAAGCAATATTGCTGGGTCAAAGGGTATGCACATTTTTATAGCCCTCTGAGCATAGTTCCAAATTGCTCTCCAGAATGGCTGGATCAGTTCGCAGTTCCACCAACAATGAATTAGTGTTCCAATTCTCTCACATCTTCCCTCCTAATCTTTGTTGCACTAGCTTTGTTTGTGCAATACTTTTCGATTTAATGTAATCAAAATTATCCATTTTGCATTTCATAATGTTCTCTATCTCTTATTTGGTCATAAATTCCAAGGAGGTTCATTCTATTGGGGGAGATAACATATATACATATGATATATATAAAATATGTATGAATATATTAATCTTCCTTGGCCAGATGATCTCCAAAGTACTTTCTGAACCTGAGATTCCATGAGGTTGTGACCTTTAAAGTACCTTCAATTTAAAGTCTTAATAATAATCATGTAATGGATATTGAAATGCCTGATAAGTGGTAAAGATCCATTAGAAATACTCTATTCAATTTAGTGAATAATATTTTTATCAGGAACAATGAGATACTTTCCATAGCTGGACAAATTAATATGAAATATTTAATAAGTAGGAGGCACTGAGAAAAGTGCTGAGGATACAACAAGAAAGTAAAACAGAACTTCCTTCGAGGAATGTCCATTCTAATGGAAGAAGATAACAGATAAAGGAATGTTGGAAACTGAGGAATGGTAAAGTTGGACCATAGACCCCATAGATAGATAAGAAGGGAAGTAGAACCCTAGGCTCCTGCAAAATCAGGCTTAAGTTCAACTATCAGATCCAAGGAAACCAAGGGTAGCATCTGAAATTCTAGTGGGAGGGAAATGTGAATAAAGATGATGTTCAAAGAACCAGGTTAGTAAGGAGATGGACAAGAAGTCTTATTGTCTATATTAAAAAGCCTTTTTATCAGTTTGATGGATCCAGTAAAAATCTGGGTTTTTTAAAAAACTATTTCCAATTTGTTCTTTCTTCTTATTCAGCAGAGTTAACAGTATGATGAAACAATCTGTATAGTCTATGAATATTCTATCAATCTGCGTTAAGGGAGGGAAATCCTAGACTCTCATAGCTTAGAGGACTTCAGTTCTACTCCCTCATGTCATAGTAGGATTGCTGTAATTGTTTCCCTATCAGTTATTGATTGTTGTAATTTTTTAGTTTTACGTATATCTTCTAAAAACTATTCCATAAAACTGTCTTGACAACCCAGTTAATTTCTTGCTTTTTTTTCTAATTAAGAGGTGTAAAGTTTTCACTAATATTTTCTCAGAATGTTTTACATTACAATTAATGCAATTCCTTCTTGCACTTTAACTAATAAAAATAATTAGTGCCTTTCCTGTTCCTAAATGTCTCTTTTCATATTATTAGAGAGATTTCATGCCCTTCTTTCTTTTTTTCTCGGGATGAATTTTTTCCCATTATTTGCACTTTTCCTTCAGAGATTTACTTTTCCAAACTTTTTCCCCATTTTGCTCATTCTTCTTGTAGGACTCTGGTTTGTTTTTATTTTAAAAAGAAAAGCACAAATCTTATATTAAAGTACAACCAAGACCATGTGGTCCAGAGAATATTTACTTCCTATTTTTATATGTAATTTTTTGAAACATTAAAAAATGACATTTCCCATTTTATGAGTGTTATAGTCTTGACATATATATGACTCTCTGTACTTCACCATTACCTTTTTGTTATATGCGTATTTGATTAGCATTATGGTTATGGACACTTTTATGTTTCCTTAATATGGGGCCCCAGGGAGCACTAGAACATCTCACACTATATTAGTATTGTGTGATTCTGTCCAGGGTAGAACTATGCAAATGACCTGGTATAGACACCTTTACAGAATATCCTGGCTTTACAGTTTCCATAGGGTCATAGGGTCATAGATGAAGAGAAGAAAGGAACCTTAGAAGCCATCAGGTCCAAACCTGGGTTGGACCAAGTTCCAAGTGCTCTTCAGTTCTCCCCTAATACCAAGGTACTCTTGCCTTGAAGCTTGTGACAGTGTCTTATATCCTGGCCACTTAGGACTCTTATCTCTGCTTTCCTTCTTAGTCTGATAATCTAATTCATACTAATGTGTCAAAAAGTTGTTAATGGAGTAACATAAAAAATCTAGTTCTCTTTCTAAAACTATACATTAATTTTAAATGAATATGTTCAGTGAACATAGTTCTAATTTTGTTCTCTAACCCTGTGTAATTCTATTGGTACATGCCAATAAGAAAAGAGTACAGAGGGTGGTTTGATGGTAGGTAAAGGAACTAGATATTTGAAAGATAAGAAGAGCCTCTAGAGGTACTATACTCAAATAGGTGACTGTTATGAATCTCTTTTCCTGGTCCTCCTTAGACTTCTCTGTTGACCTTTTGTAGTGTCCAACAATAATGCAATCACACTGGCCAATTAATATCATTCATTTCCTAAGTTCCCTGCTGAAACTGAAAGCAGGTTGGCTTAAATTCCTTGCATTTTCTATCTCAGTAGTTTTTAGATTATGGTCAGCTTAATTGCCTCATTTACAATGCACAAACATTCTCTACATTATCTATTTAAAGTTTCTGACTTCATATGAATTTCAACCTACCCTTAAAAATAGAAAATTTAGTTCTCTTTCCTCAAACACCAGAATCGTAGTGAAGTGGATGCTCTGCTGTGGGTGTATGTGCATCTCAGGAATAGTTTTCCTCCTCCCCTAAAGTCATTTATTTTTCAGTCACTCAGTAATTTCCTTTCAATTTATCAAAGCTCTGATGCTTCAGTTCAAGAATTATTTACTGATTCAAAAGTTTGTTTTCATTTCAAGAATTATTTACTAGATCAAAGTTTGCTTGTTTTGTTTTCTCATAATCAACAGCTAGGTGGTGCAGCATACAATTGAAATCTGGAAAACCTGACTGAATTCTGCCTCAGGCATTCATTCGCTCTGTGATTCTGGATAAGTCACAGGACCTGTCTCTGCCCTAGTTCCCTCCTTTGTAAAACAGGCATAATAGAACCTACTTCACAGAGTTGTTGAGAGGCTATCTTTTGCCTAAGAAGTTGGAAATGCCTGATATTTTAGGACAATTATCCAAACTGAAAGGTGCAAGACCCTAGGGGTAAGAGGGCATGAATCAATAGTCAAATTTGTAGAATATTTCCAAACATGACTCCCAAATACATAAATAATAAAAACAAAATTCAAATCAAAGTCAACAAAATCAACTAAGATGGAAAATTCACAAATGGAAGTTAATCCAATTTCATGATTATTTAATCACGTGTAAAATCTCAAAGCAGGTGTATTTTTCTACCATCACTATTTGTTAGGGTAACCACACTGCTGAATTTGAATGTAAACAATTCAAAAGGAATTCAAAGATAATTATTTTTATGAATATTAAAAGTTACATAATATGCTTATTTTTCAAGGTAAATTGTAGTGTTGAATGAAATATACAAAACAGGCTTCAAAAATGAAATTTTAAAAAATTGAATGACCAAAAAAAAATACCATTTTCAAAAGATTTAAATCTGTCCTAAAATTATACCATCTCTATGTAAAGTATAGTATTATTCCTTTGTGATGGATAAGTACATAGCTAGTTTGAAGAGAAAATTTATTGGTGTAGTTGAAACTACTCTAAAAACAATAAAGATGGTTTAAGTAGTAGAAATACAGAGAAAAAGAATAAAAAAAACTCTAGGTTCATAAAACATGATCCATTATATTTACCATTAGGATTCACAATCAGCGTGGTTAGAAACAAGGTTTTCTGCTAAAACTATCTTAAAGATAAAATATCAATCTCCATTAGTGGATGAAAAGGAATTATGAGTAGCAATATCATCAATGACACATTTTGAGAAACCTGGTACTGAAAAACAACTCTACCAATCACAATGATAGTATGATTAATATTTTAATAAACTACGAACGTTAAAACTATTTTATCAACCAACATTTATATGTTATAATATTTTTGTTATATGTCTAAGATTTGCTACAAAGTCTAATAAAATCTCAATTTTATTTGAATTAAATACAAACTAAGAAAATTATCTGAATAGATTTTTTTCATGCAATTTAGGGGGAAGTACCAAATTTTCAGTTTGATTAAAAAAAAAGTGTTGCTGCATGATATTTGGAAAACACTGTCCCTATTAATGGTGCACTGACCAAAAGATTTCTTCATTTGGGAGCCACTTTCTTAGTGATGATCATCCCTCCCAACAAACTTAACCTAGTTGTTTGAGGATCAATATACAAACATCATGTGATCCATAAATAAAGCTCTTGTTAGTTTAATTCTTCCACAAAACAATTTTACACGTATTTGAAGATAAGTGTATCTCCTTCTCTTCATCTTCCCACAAACACTTTTTTGCCTAGGTTAAATATTCTGGATTTCTCAGCTTCAACAGTCCCTCATCATTCTGGATGCCCTCTGCTCAGTGCTGCTGAGCTTACAACACCAATCCTATACTGTAATTTTAAGAACTGAATGAAGTCCTCCAGATGAGGTGTGACTAGGGAAGAGTACAATAGAACTGTGCTTTTGTATTTCTAAGAGTTCAAATACTCAAATGGATCTCATCAATATGGATGTTCCTTCAGTGATACTTATCTGTGCCTCTTCCCTTTCTTCCCATGTGATCAACAGGGCATGAAACAGAGGGACATCCAAAGTGCCAGGAACACTACTCAGGTACTCTTGACATCATACAGAAACTTGTGAACACATACCGCTTCCAATAGTTGTCTTTCAGTTTCGTTATATGATCCAACTATTTTCTTTCATAATTGTAAATTTCTATGATGACATCCATTCCTCTGGTCTTCAAAGTCCCTAATTCATTATAAACTGCATCCTAAACCAGCATCACATAACTATTAAGAGTCTGAGGCAGAATCTGAACTCAGATGCTCCTGACACCCAGTACATATGTATATCTAAGGTTAGCCTAAGCTAAATGAGGTGATGAAATCCTATTTTAGTTATAAACTATTACTAAATGTTTGCAGAGAATAGATGTGGGGAGCTGATGCAGTTTCCAAATGATTAGTAAACTGCCTGTGCCTGGATATTTTTCAGCCACCTGTTTATCCTTTCTGTGGTAGTTTCATCAAATCTGCTATCCTGGCTACAATCCAATTCCCCAGATAATTGTATCCAGTCTACAAGAAAAAGCTTGCAAGGTGAATATGTCAGAGAAATGTGTAACAAATGCAAAAGAAATAGACATTCCTATAGTAAGAACACAAGGTATTAGAGCAACGATATTGTTGAATGGGAATTTCAGTTTGACCTGATTAAAGCAAAGATCTTATCCCAATGAAGATTTTAAAAATATTTATCACTTTATGAAGAAATCTCACACTCTTGTCAGTTTGACCATTTCCTAGGTTTTGTTCTTTCATAAAAAAGAAATTGTCCATTTTATGACAATTTGTGGGGAAGAAGCTATATATAATTCTAATCTAATTCGCAAAGGTTTTCCAGAAGGCAGAATAAGTCCAACTTAATTATGGAGCTATGAGTCTTGAACTTGGTGCTTGGAGAAGAAGGTGTTTGGAAGTTGATGTCACTTACAAGATTGAGTTGATCTGAACAAAAAATTTGAAATCGTTCCTTTATTCATTGACTAAGTATTTATTAAGTATCTTGTAAATGCAAATAAGTATTCAGGATATGAAGAAAATTAAACGTAATCCCTGTCCTCATGAAGCTTGCATGTTAGCAAGGAGGATTCAATCCAATAAATGGTTATTAAGTACCTGTTATATACAAATCGCTGTGCTAGGCACTGGGGAAACTAAATCAAAAATTAATTCCAGTGACAAATGAGCTTAAAAGATTTATTTCATTTCTTTCAGCAAATTCTTGGCATGTCTTGACAACGATATTCACATCAGATAATATAAGATTGGAGTGGTTCCTTTTCTTACTGAGAATACAAGATATAACACATAAATAAAATACTCAATATAACAATTATAATCCACAATAGAATCTAGGATTAACAAGACAGTCAGGTGGAGCAGCAGATAAAAACACTGGACCTTGAGACAGAAAGATCTGGTTTCAAATCCAGCCTCATATACCTTCTAGCTGTGTGATTCAGGGCATATAAAAAAGCCATATGTTATTGTTCAGTTGTATTTGGCTCTTTGGGACCCCACTTTATCCAATGGGCTACCCAACTGCCCTCTAAATGCCATATAATATTATTTTTTTCTCTTCACAAAAATGTATGAAAGTATTTGACCCCTGTTTGCCTTTTTTCCTCAAATGTAAAATAGAGGTAATAATAGCACTTGCTTCCCAGGGTAGTTATGAGGATCAAATCAGATAACATTTGTACAGTGTTTAGCACAATTCCTGGCGCACAGTAGGTATAAATACTACCTATTGTTGTTGCTATTTTTATTATTAGGCAAGCACAATGAACTATGTAATACCTGAGGAAGGAAAATTCATGGATGCTAGGGGAATAAGAAAAGTTTCATTGAAGGACCTGATATTTGAGCTCAAACAAACAGGATTTCAGAGGAAAGAGATCAAGAAAGGGCACTCTAAGCATAGGAAATGGAGTGAATCAAGGCAAAGAGAAAGGAAAGTATGAATATGAATAAGCAAAACTAAGGAGAAAACATAAAAGAGAGAAAAGAAGATGGATTTAGAGTCAGAGGACATAGATTTACTTGTTACCTTTGTGACCTTGGGTAAGTCATAGGCTCTTGACCTCAGTTTTCTCATATTTCAAATGAGAGGGTTGGACAATACTATCTATTCCAGCTCTTAGTCTATGATACCTCTCCAAGATTATGGTAAATAGTCTTGGCCAGCTAGGATGTAATGCAAGTGGAGGGGAGTAGTGGAAGATAAGGAAAGGGACAGAGGCAGAATGGATGTCAGATTAAGAACTGCTATTTTATTTGGCAGACAAAAGTAAAAATCAAAAATGTGAATAGAAAAGTGACAAAGTTAATTCTATTTATGGAGAAAATGAATCTGGTAATAGGTTATGTTCTGATAATTCAATTAAAATACTGGAAGACTAAGATCAATTTCAGTGAAAATATATTTGAAAAAAATATGGGAATTATGTATAGATGATTTTTCTAAGCATAAAGAGAAATGAGAAAATTAAATTGTCTAGGTTCACGAAAAGGGTATCTATTATATATTCAGAAAATCAAATACATGTTTTGGGAAAGAATGAATCAGAGCTTACAGGTGCAATGATAGAGCCAGCAAAAACATCTCTTCAAAATCTATTTTTAAAACACTAATTTTTGCCAACTGGAAGGGGATCTTTTCATTCCTGGATTCCTGATTGGCTGTCAATGAGTCACTCCCCTTGGGGTCACATCCTGACTTATCTTCTCTTGATATAAACAAACAAAAGAAGCCAGGAAATGTTTCGGGCCAAATAGTAGTATAGCTCAGAAATTC
Organism: Potorous gilbertii; assembly: GCA_028658325.1. Classification (NCBI taxonomy): domain Eukaryota; kingdom Metazoa; phylum Chordata; class Mammalia; order Diprotodontia; family Potoroidae; genus Potorous; species Potorous gilbertii. The sequence goes on along the minus strand of CM053770.1, from coordinate 420,764,974 downwards.
TCCTTTCTTCTAGATAGATGCTTTTAATGAGTAACCAACTGAATGAAAGTGTGAATGATGGTAACATGAAGAGGAAATGTAATTATAACTAGTCCTGTCCCTGAGCTTATAATATAAATTGAAGTCTGGAGTTTAACTCAAGCTAAAATGAAAGATCTTTCCTACAGATGTTAGGACATTATTTAAACCTAGGACAAGATCTAAAGGACAGTTTACTGAGTTAGATCTTTCTGTCCCATTCCCTGGGAACATTCAACTAAATTCATTTTTTTAAAACAAGGATATTGTTCACCGTTTCTGAAAAAGAAGCTAGACTGGTAGATTCAACAAGTCCCTTCTAATCCTATTATAGATTATTACAGGAAATATATTACAGGTCATTGAAATGGCATAAATCATTTGTTAACCCTACACAGATATTGATTTCCAAAAAGTCAATCACAAGATACATTGGAATTGATCGAAGTGAAGCAAAGACATAATTCAACTTAGGACAGGAAAGGGCTCAATTTGTCTAAAGGGTGACCCCAATTTTACAGGCACAGAGAAGTGTAGCAATCAAAAGGAGCCCTGACTGAGGTCATTCAAACCATTCAGCTATAAATTTGTTAACAACTAAAAATCAAAGTTAACGCTGACAACATTAAGTGTGCATTCTACAACATGTTACTTGAAACTAAAAATAACACAATAGAATAAAAGATTTTTCATGGCCAAAATGCTGCCTGCTTACCTCTGCCAAACCAAATGAAAACTCTATTTTTTATTTTTAAGATTCTCTTATGACAGTAGCCAGCAAAACAAAACTTTCCAGACACTTCAGAAGATTTATGTTAGTTATGAAGTGGCTTAGTACAAACAGTGTGTTAAAAGCAAAAACTAATTAATAGTAAGTGGAAAATCAATTAGAGAGTATTAAAAGCCCATATACTATTTATCTTTTTTCTCCCCACACTTTGAGCCACCATTTTTTTGTATTTCACCTCAACAGATTAGTCTAAATCCTATCAAATTTCTAAGATACTATTTATTGCCAGCTTATCTATATATTTGCATGTAATTGCCTACTTCTTGCTATTAATATTTTTCTCAGATGTTCTTTAGGTAACTTGTTATGCTCAAGTCTAACATGAGAAAGGATTACATTAATCAGTGTTTTTCTTTCTGTCTAGTCACACCCTCCTTTTCCTGTTCCGTTCTGGAAGTGGAGTTGATTGTGACAACTAAGATAAATGCAAATTAATAAATAGAAATAATTAAGCCAAAGCCCACAGCAGGTAACAATCAATGTGTTAGCAAGGAGCCTAAGGGCACTTCAAATAAACAAGTATTTCCCATAACATTCAAAGGGAATTTCTCTTATTAAAGAACAGGTTTAAATTGTATATGTTTAGATCATTCAGCAAAATTAATATGCATGGTCCCAGCAATTAAAAAGAATAGCTATTATGTTTATGCCATGAGATACTACGCTAATGTAATATGAATGGAGAAAAATGTACTCCCACTGTCAATAACAGGGTTATAATTCTATCCAGGATGCTGATCTCATTCAGTATGGGGACAGTGAATCTAAGGGAATTTTCCCCCACCCAAAGAAATCAAAAGGTCAGAGTGTAGTTTTCACTCCTGAAGGAAATCCTTCTTTGATAGAATGATACATATTATATAATTAAAAGTTTTCCCCTCAACTTTCTTTTCTCCTTTGTCCTTTACTTCATCTCTACTCACTTTTTTTTCTTCTTCATGATATCCTTTTAGGGTCTTTTTATTCCTCTGCATGCATCTCAGGTAACTTTTGCCTTTCTCAACCCCAGTGTTCAATGGAAAGCATTTTCTTGCCCTTCAAAATATATTTTTACTACGTTGTTCTTTGCCTTAATTGTGATTTAAATATTGAGCCACATTGAGTTTTAGGTTGAACTTAAAGGTCCAATGCAGCAGTAATGCCAGGACTTCCATAAGACTCAAATGTGTTAGAGTAACCCAATACTTTTTTTTTAAATAAAGTTAGCTAGCACCCAAGCAGACCAATGAATAGAGAGCCTATAAAATGACTATTTTTATGACAGCAGGTCAGAAGGAAAGTCAGAAAGAACTGAGTTCTCATTTTGAAAATTGCTTGAAATAAAATATAAATTTATGTTAATTGTTTCTAACTCCAGTGACTAAACATCTTAATAGCATAAACAATTTGGATTTTGAGAGTAAGGATAATTATGGAGATTATGTCCTCTTCTTTCCACTCACACAGCCAACACTCTAGTTCAACAACAATGGCAACAATAACAGGTATTTGGTAAGTACCTACTATGTGTCAGGTAGGGGCAGCTAGGAGGTACAGTGGATAGAGCACCAGTGCAGGAGTCAGGAGGACCTGAGTTCAAATCTCACCTCAGACACTTGACACTCCCTAGCTGGGTGACTTTGGGCAAGTCACTTAACCCCAGTTGTGCCCCATCCTGGGTCATCTCCAGTCTTCCTGATGAATATCTGGTCACTGGGTTCAGATGGCTCTGGAGGAGGAGTGAGGCTGGTGACCTGCACAGCCCTGCCTCACTCAAAACAAAGTCAAGTGCAAGTCATGTCATTATTTTTGATGGAACAGTCTTCTTCAGCAACAAAAGAAGAACACACACTATGTGTCAGGTATTATGCTTAGTGCTAGGAACACAAAGAAAGGCAAAAGACAGTCCCTACTCTCTAGGATCCCACAATCTCATGGGAGAGATAATATAAAGTGTATATGGGGTAAGTTAGAGATATTCAACAAAGGGAAGTTATTTCCATTATGGGGGATTGAAAATGCCTTCTTCTAGAGGCTGGGGTTTTGGGTAGGACTTCAAAAAAGCCAGAGAGTCAAGAGGCAGAGATGAGGAGGGAGAGAGTTCCAGGCATGTAGGACAGCTAGTGAAAATTCCTTGAATCAAGAGATGGAATGTCTTGTGCAAGGAACAGCAAGAAGGCCAGTGTCACTGGATCAGAGAATATTAAGGAGAGTAAGATACAAGAAGCCTGGAGAGGTAGGAAGAAGTCAGATAAAAGAAAGAATTTAACTATCAAACAGAGTATTTTATAAGTGAAGGCTGTGGCAATACCAGAGGAGATTAGGTAGAATCAACAGAACTTCAGATTGGACATGGGGGTTGAGAAAGAGTAAGGAGTCAAAGAAAAAATCTACACTGTGAGTCTAAATGTTTGGGAAGATCATAGTACCCACAACATTAAAAAGACAGTTAGGAAGAAGGAAAGGTTGGAGCCAAAAGATAATAAGTTCAGTTTTAGATACTAAGATATCTGTGTGAATTCTACTTCAAGATGTCCAATAGGCGTTTGGAGACAAGACTGGAAATCAGAAGAGAATTTAGGGTTGAATAAATGGATTTGCGAATCATCTGCATAGAGATTTTCATTAAATCCATGGGAGCTAATAAGATTACCAAGAAAAGTTGGTTTGTGTGCTGTATTACTAAAGGAAATACATTAAAGAGATCATAGATCCTGAGAAGTAATGGAGTAGAGGAAATGTTTCATTGTGTACTAAATCATGTCTTTCACTTACCTGTGATAATATTTCCCTTCTTTAGTTTGCCAAATATTACTTGGTATACTTGGGATATAAAGCATTTTCCATACCAGCAGTTAGCAGGCATGACCTAAATGAAGATCCAGCTAAAGAGAACTGACAAGCAGTCATAAAGGAGGGAGAAGAACCAGAAGAGAGTAGTATCATAAAAAGGTAGACAGAAAAGAATATTAAAGAGGGTGATCAATAGTGACAGGTCAAAAAGGATGAGGATTGTGGAAAAGTTCATCAAATTTAAGGATTAAGACAACAATGGAAATTTTGGACAAAGCAGTTTCATTTAAATCTTGAGATTTTAATCTAGACTGTAGAGAGTTAAAAAGTAACAGGGAAAGAAGTGAAGGCACCAATTGCAGGTAACCTTCTGAAGAAATGTAGCCACAAAATAGAAGAAAAGTAGAATGCACAGTGATTCATCTCTTTTTCTGTGGAATATTGCAAGAACCTTCTGTTAGTCTCCCTGTATCGTCTCTCCATATTCCAATCTATTTTCTACTTCAACTGACAAAATGGTTTTCCTAAAGTACAGGTCGAACCAAGTAACTCCTTTACTCAATAAATTCCAGTGGCTCCCTATTACTTTCAGGATCAAATATAAAATCCTGTTTGGAAGCTATAGCCCATCATAACCTAGTCTTTTCCTACTTTTTAAGTCTTATTATACTTTATTTCCCTCGTTACTCTTCCACCCAATAACACTGGGCTATATTTTCACACAAAATTTAATCTCTGGCCTCCATGCCTTTGAAAAGGCAGTCCTTCATGCTTGGGATATTATCACTCTTTACTTCTACTTCTTATATCCTCTGTTTCTGTTATTGTTTTTTCAAAATTTTGATCATATCTTGCAGGAGGTCTTTTCCAGTTCACCCCAGTAGCTAAGGTCTTTCCCTCCAAAATAATCTTTTACCTATCCTGTTTATATGTTGTGTATACCTTGTTGTTTTGAACATATCAATAAAGTATTTTAGGAGGGGTGGAGCCAAGATGGTGGAGTAGAGGGACAGACCTAGTATAGGTCCCCTGCACCGAGACCCCATAAAATACTGGTAAAAAAATGACTCAACATATTCTAGAGCAGCAGAAGCCACAAAACAACTGAGTGAAAGAGATTTCCAGCCCAAGACAGCCTTGGAGGCCTACAGGAAAGGTCTATCATACCAGGCTCAGAGTGGAGCACAACACAGCCTTGGCCACACAGTGCAGCTTAGATGAGACTTGAGCAGGCTTTAGGGTAAGGAATCATAGGCAGCAGTGGTTGTAACCAGATTTCTCAACCCACAAAAGCCAAAGACAGCTTCAAAGGTCAGCGAGAAAGCTCTTTCACCTCAGTGAGAAAGGAGCAGAGTCCGGCCCTAGCCCTGGGCCCAGGGCTGTGACAGCCACTGTGGCATAAAGCCACAGCATCCATTTCTGGAACCCTCAGCTAAAAGATCCTGGGTTTATCAAGCAGTTGATCTGAATCTCAGTCCTGAGTGGCACCTCTGGATTGAGGAAGAGTGCTGTTGTGGTGGAACTGGTGAAAGCTTTGGAGAGAATCCTGGGCAGAAAAGCTTATGGTTGCTTCCAGACCAGAGCACAGTCCAGGAGAGGAACAAACTCCTGTCCCTTGATTGTGCCATCTTGGAAGAACTGATAACTTACAGGTCCCTAGAGTATACCCTCCACTTGACAAAGGATTCAAAAGAAAAATAGTAGGCTTGGAAAATGCCCAAAAAAGGGGGAAAATAAGACTATAGAAGGTTACTTTCTTGGTGAGAAAGTATTTTCTTTCGTTGAGGAAGAACAAAGCATGCCATCAGAGGAAGACATAAAAGTCAAGGCATCTGCATCCAAAACCTCCAAAAAGAATATTCAGTTGTGTCAGGCCATGGAAGAGCTCAAAAGGATTTTGAAAATCAAATAAGAGAGGTGGAGGAAAAATTGGGAAAAGAAATGAGAGCAATGCAAGAACATCAGGAAAAACCAGTCAACAGCTTGATAAAGGAGACCCCAAAATGCTGAAGAAATAACACCTTTAACCCAAGTGGCAAAAGAGGTCCAAAAAGCCCATGAGGAAAAGAATGCTTTGAAAAGAAGAATTAGCCAAATGGAAAAGGAGGTTCAAAACTCACTAGAGAAAATAGTTCTTTAAAAATTAGAATAGAGTAGATGGAAGCCTTATGAGAAACCAAGAAATTACAAAACCAAAAGAATGAAAACATAGAAGACAATGTGAAATATCTCACTGAAAAAACAACTGACCTTGAAAATAGATCCTGGAGAGACAATTTAAAAATTATGGGACTATCTGAAAATTGTGATAAATAAAAGAGCCTAGACATCATCTTTCATGACATTATCAAGGAAAATTGCCCTGATATCCTAGAACTAGAGGGTAAAATAAATATGGAAAGAATCTACCAATCAACTCCTGAAAGAGATCTAAAAAGAAAAACTCCTAAGAATATTGTAACCAAATTCCAGAGTTCTCAGGTTAAGGAGAAAATATTGCAAGCAGCCAGAAAGAAACAATTCCAGTATTATGGAAATATAATCAGGATAACACAAGATCTAGGAGCTTCTCCATTAAGGGGCTGAAGGACTTGGAAAACGATATTCCGAAAGTCAAAGGAACTAGGATTAAAACTAAGAATCACCTACCCAGCAAAACTGAGTAAAATACTTCAGGAGAAAAAAATGGTCATTCAATGAAATAAGGGACTTTCAAACATTCTTGATGAAAAGACCAGAGCTAAATAGAAAATTTGGCTTTCAAACACAAGAATCAAGAGAAGCATGAAATGGTAAACAGGAAAGAGAAATCATAAGGGACTTACTAAAGTTGAAGTATTTACATTCCTACATGTAAACATAATATTTGTAACTCTTAAAACTTTTCTCAGTATTTGGGTAGTTGGAGGGATTATATACATATGGACAGAGGGCACAGGGTGGGTTGAATAGGAAGGGATGATATCTAAAAATCAAAAATAAGAGGTGAGAGAGGAATATATAGTGAGGAGAAAGAGAGAAATGAAATGGTGCAAATTGTCTCTCATAAAAGATGCAAGAAAAAGCTTTTTCAATGAAGGGGGATGGGGTGGGAGATGATAGGGGAAAAGTAGGTTTTGGGGGGTTTTTTTGTTTCTCATCACATTTGGCTTAAGGAGGAAATAGCATGCATACTTAATTTGGTATGGAAATCAATCTTACACTACAGGAAAATAGAGGAAGGGGAGAAGTGGAGTGTAGGGAGATGATATAAGGGAGGACAAATGGGAGGAGGGAATAATTAGAAGTAAACACTTTTCGGGAGGGACAAAGTCAAAAGAGAGAATAGAATAAATGGGGGGCACAAAAGGATGTAGGGAAATATAGTTATTCTTTCACAACATGACTGTTATGGAAGTCTTTTTCATGACTACACATGTATAACTATATTGAATTTCTTGCCTTCTCAGTGGGGATGGGTGGGGAGGGAGGAAGGGAGAGAAATTGGAACTCAAAGTTCTATGAATGAATATTGATAATTGTTTTTACATGCAACTGGGAAATAAATACAGGTAATGGAGTATAGAAATCTATCTTACCCTACAGGAAAAGAGAAAAGATAGGGATAAGGGAAGGAAGGAGTATAATAAAATGGAAAGAAGATTGGGGGATGAAATAATCAGAATGCACAGTGACTCAGAGTGGGGGGAGGGGAGATGGGGAGAAAATTTGGAACTCAAAATCTTGTGGAAATGAATGTTGAAAACTAAAAATAAATAAATAAATTTAATAAAAAATTATGAAGTATTTTATGTGATACATGTTTATATATATTTTATATCTATGATAGAAATAAATAAGTAGATATATAAATAACCAATGATTAACATGGTGCCCTGTATATATTAAATGCTTAATAAATGTTTGTTTGCTTGTTAACTAATACCTAACAACATACTCTAGCAGAGGCTCTTCCAAGATCTTCATTAAGACCATGTTCACGCCAACACTATAGTCCTAAGTTTGTCATAGAAGACACATCATATCCCAGTATTTGGTAAACCAAAGAAGGAAAATATTATCACAGGTAAATGAACGACTTGCCTTAGTGCACAATGCCACATTCCTTCTACTCTATTACTCCTCAGGTTCTATGATTTCTTTGATGTATTTCCTTTAGTACTACAACTCACAAGCCATTCATGACTCTTGATAGAACAAGATTTTTTTCTATGTCCTCTTTAAACATTGGCATGGATAGGGGTGGGGTGGGGGTCCCATACATACAGAATCATAGATTTTGAAGGACTTATTTGAATTATTTTGACTTTGTGTCTCTACCATTGGAGCAAAGGTGCTAGGCATCTGTTACCTTTCCCTCTTAATAAATAACCAGCTTCTATTACCCCACACACACATGGTGTAGTACTTGTAACAAATATTATATTGCCATCATTATCTAATTATTGTGACCTTCTGAAGGGAAATGACTATTTCTCATATAGTGCAATGCTTCACACAGTAGGCACTTAATGAATATAGATTGTCAAATCATAGATTATGGAGTATTTCAGCAGTCAAAAATCGACTGCCTGAGTTTGCTCACAAATGTCACAAATTATTTCTCCAGGCTCAAACACTATCAAGGCTTAAAGTCAGCATCTGCCGTCATAGCCCGAAGGACAAATTTTATGTCCAATCAATGTGGATGGAACTATTGGCCACAAATTAGCCTCTGTGGTAACATTTAAATGACTAGGCACTAGCATGGTCAGCAGTCCCACTTTTCAGAAGTAAAAGACAATGATGGTCCACCATAGCCATGTCATTGATGCCAATTAGCAAGATGACACTAAATACCTTTTTTTTTACAAGCCCATTAAAGACATCTGGCTTTTCCAAAACACATCATTACCATAAAAAACAAATGCTAAATTAAGGTGGTAGCCTCTCAACCAAGATGAAGAATATCATTATGCTTTCCCAATTCAAGCCCCTTGCTTCACCTTGCACCCTTGGTTTGCATGCATGCATTTCATCAGTATATTTCACCCCATGATCATGTATTTTTCTGCAGTAATATAATATGCTTTGTACATTTCAGATTAGATGAAAAAGTGCAGTTCCCTTCCATTATTGTATGCCCTTTATCTGCTGAACAGTATGTAACATTACCCAGGGTTTTGTGATTATGTAATGAGTGCTCCAATTGTACTGCACACTGCATAGTTTATAGGACTGCTGTGGGAACCTTAACTCAGCACATCCTGAACTGAGACACTGTGAAAGCCTCCATTTTAATGTTACATTCACTTTAGTTTTTTTCCAAATATTTTGCTTTGGTTTTTTTCCCCTTTCTTTAAACCCATAAACACTGCAGTAGAAGAAATGCAACAAGAATTATAGGGAAAAGTTCCACAGGAGATGAAATAACAGCTGCCATCTGGTGCACAACAGATGTGTGTTCCATAGATTTTTTTTTCTTTTTGAGGTCTCCTCTCCAAGTCCTGGCCAGACCCAAATACTTTGCTTAGCTTATGAGATCTGACAACTTTACAGCCCGGGGCAGGATGGCTGTAGGCTAGTGTTTTTCCTTGTATTCAATGAAGCCCCAGGGAACAAACTAACAGGTTCAAGAATGATACCCAGTGGTTATTCTCCCACATAACAGAGCAGACAACTGTCACTAGGTTTCCCCATAAGAAATAAAATATAAAAATGTTCCAAATAAAATATTATTAAAGATTTTCTGCCTCAGAAAAGATCTATTCAGTACACAACCTCATTAGGAGAAGCTACGACCATCACAGAGAAATGACTCACCTTGAGAGTTTGTTATTCTTTCATCCAAAGAGAATGGACCAAACCTGATTAGCTTTTAAAATGTGAGGAGGTAGGACTATTGAAACTGATAAGGCCACCTGCTTCCAAGCCCCTGGCCATTGTCTCTGCATTTTCTAGTTACAGTGGCTTACATTAGGATGCACTTAAACATATAAAATGTTATTGAGTGTTTATGGTGTCATCAGCTTTAGACTTTATGAATTGAGAGAGAAATAAAAATAGTCAAAATGAAGAAGATATTTATTCAGCAAGCATTGGACAGTAAAGTATAACTTTGTCATGAGGTATTCCTTGTAAACTCTGGATGATTCCTCAAGCGCTATGTGCACATATGAAATTATAATTAGGGAGTGGTTTTCTTTTCCTCAGATGAAGGTAGTCTCCAAACCTACTGATTATAAGGTACTTGTATAATAGCATTATTGATATATATTAAGAGTTTTTAATTAATTAAATATATGTAGCTCTATCAAATATGCTACCATGTAAAATATATGCCCAGGTCTTCACAAAGTTGTTTCACTGATGCAGATCAGTAACTCACCTTTAAATTAATTTAAATATTTGCTTAGAAGATGGAGAGATTAAACAACTTATCTACGGTCCAAGAGCAAGTATGTACCAGAAACAAGACTTAAACCTAGGTCTCCCTGACACCAAGACCTAATGTCTCTCCTCTATACCTCAGGTATAATAAAGATATTGAGTTAATACACTTAAACACTGTTGGTAGAGCTGTGAATGACCTGACCAGTCTGGAAATCAATTTGGAACCATGTCCTAAAAATCATTAAATTCTACATTCCTTCTCCCCTAGAGAAAATACTTGGCCTATATTCCAAAGGCAAAGGACTCATACATACAAAAATATTTACAACAGTTTTCTCTTATAGAAAAAAAAAGAGTAGAAACTAAAGTGGTGCTCAAAAATTGTCCAAACATATTATAATTATGAATGTAACAGAAATTATTACATTGTAACAACAAATAAAAGGTACAGCTTTCAAGAAACTTGGGAAGATTTGTATGAGCTGATGGGGAATTAAGGGAGCAGAACCAGTAAAACCACTGAATATTTTTATTCAATAACAACATTATAAAGAAAAATAACTTCAAAAGGCTTACGAACTCTGATCAATACAATAACAAGATTCCAGAGGATTAATATGGAAGCATGCTATGTACTTTCTGAAGAAGTGATAAAATAAAAGCGAAAAATAAGATATACATTTTTGAAGATGGCAATACAGGATTTTATTTTATTATGCAAATTTGATAGTTATTTTAAATTCATCTTCCAATAAGGGAGAAGAACAGAATGTTAAAAAAAATTTTAAAAGAGGGTATTTGAAGCATTTTCAAAGGAGTATAGGAGAACAGAATAAAAGCCAGAAGTCAATACAAACAGGAAGACTAGCTTTGAAAATTACATATTGAACTGATTAAATACTTAAAAGGAAAAACAAGCTCTGTAAGAGAGTCACAGTTTCATGTACAATCTTTTTTTTTGTTTTCTTCTACTATACAGAAATGCTCATTTTCTTTGGTGGTTTTTAAGTTCAGAATTCTTTTAAAAATTAAATTTTAAAAAGTGATACAGAGCTAGAGCAAACAAAAGTACCCCAGACGCTGATGATCACTGGCATTGTGTTCATGGCTTCCAGTCTTTGGTTTCAGCTCCACTATCAGCACATACTTATTCTTGGAACACATGTTTTTAGGCTATTTTTCTTACGGAAATGTTATCTGTAAGTTTCACTGTTTTGTTAAATTTGTCAAAGAGCAAACTATCTCTTGGCAAGATGGTTAATTTACTAACATTGCTTTATTCCATTATATCATCTACCGTCTATCTTCCCTGAAATACCTGTCCCTCATATACTTTGGGTTTATATTTACAATTAGACTACCTTTATGTATTAGTTCAACAAAGATTGCCTCCTATATACAAATCACTGTGCTAGTTAGTAGACAAATATAAAGCTAATTTTTTTAAATTGCAGCCCCCATACTAAAGGGGATAGAACCTGTATAAAAGTGATCATAACATCGAAGTTTGAAAACTAGAGGAGTGTCTAAGAGCTGTGCAGCATCCTAGAACTTTGATTTGGGAGAGATTTCAGCCAGTTCAGCTATCAAGGAAGGTTTTGTAGATAAAGGGGCATTTGAACCAGGTCTTGAAGAATGAACAGGAATAAAAATATCTTCATAATTATTGAGCTCAATATCACTTGGATTCATCTATAAATTGCATTGTCTATAAAATGAGCCCAATCTAAATGTAGCTAAAACTGGTTTTTTAGTATAATAGCCTGGTAACATTTGCAGGTTACAATGAAAAAAAAACCACTTACCTTTTTTTCTTACTCAGCATCAAATAGTAATTGTGCATAAGTTCATTAAAAACCAATTGATGCAGATCTGGGATACAGATATACCTCTAAGAATTGGTGAAGTTGAAAATGTATGTGTAGAATTTTTTTATTATATAAGCCTAAAATTCTTTTGAAAAATAACTATAAAGTGACATTGATAAGTTGACAAAATTTTAAGTATTAACTACACAATGGAATTAGTACAATAGGAAGAGTACTGCACCAAAGGTAAGAAAGGCTTTCAGCACTTACTTGCTGAAGGACCTTGAAAAAGTCACTTACTTTTCTAAATTTTAATTTTCCCAAGTATAAAAGGGAACAATAAGGTTGGATAATCACTAAAGTCTCTTCTAGGTCTGAAATCCAACCCTGTACATACATACATACATACATACACACATATTGTACATGCACATATACATATTGTACACATGTATGTATACATGTATATATAGTGTTTATTATACACATACAGACACAAGTATACATACATGTGTGTACTCATAAACCCATATATATATATATATATATATATATATATATATATATATATACAATAATATGTACACATATACATATACACACATACAGCATTTACTATTTTCACTCTTCCCAGGATTCACTTTTGCTTTACATTATCTGATTGTACGGAAAATTCCTTATTAGTATAACTAGTTGAAGAACTTCAGAGTTTTGGTGGTATTGCTTTTCTTCTTGGTTTTGGTTATTTAATCTACTTATGATGTAATATGTCCTTTTAATGAAGCCCATTCGAAGTGAAGTGGCCAGTTCCCTCCTTTCTCTAAGAGAAGAGTTCAATCTTTGTGCTACGTAGGTCTTAAATGAAAGATTAATTCTTGTCATAAGGAAGATAAAATATAATCTAAGTCCAGAATGGACTTGATGCATAATAAATTTCACATAGCCTCAGAGAGAGCAAAATGTGCAACTTATAAGAGAGCACTAGAGGGAGTTATAAAGAAATTTGAGTGGATGGAAATAAAACTAAGTGATTTGGTTTGCAAACAAGGTCATTTCAGTCCTTGTAAGGGTACTAGACAAAATTCAGTAAGTGGATCTCTGACTATTAAGAAATAATCTCTGTGGTATAATATGAGTTGGATCCCTTACTAGAGAGCATAAAGAGTATTTCTGTACCCTTGTTCTGCATCGACTTGCTATGTAACCATATACAAGTCACCTAACTTCTCTGGGTCCCAATTTTTTGATGTGTTCAATGTGCAAGGTTGTTGTGAAAGAGATATGCTCTAGATTGTAAAGCATATTGCTTTGATATTAATAGCTATGTGAACTGCTGCTGAAAATTTAGAAAACCAACACAATTTTCAGTATGCTATATGCAGGATTGCTTTATATTGTACATCTCTGAATCAGTACTTTCTAATTTTTCTGGGTTGCAAAGTTATTAATTTTGTCCAGAAGGTTTATGTCATCTTTCTGTGCAGAAATTTCCTTAGCCAATATCCCTATTCAAAGACTCCAGAGTTTTGTTTTGTTTTCATCTAGTTAGTATTTAATAATCCATTTGATTAAGCCTATTCAAAATGGGGCCACTTCTCTTCTTTCCCCGGATAGTGCATATAACAATCTAATAAATATTAATAACCTTAAGATGAGGAAATGTTGGATAGGATCCTGAATGTAACTAAAAATAATAAAACAAATGTAGATATTAATTTAAAAAGTAATTAGTTCCACTAAAATTCTGTTCAGTCTCCAAAATGTGCACAAGTCTCATCAATATTTTTCAATAACATATCTTCCCTCAGAATAATTACCTACTTCTGCTATTACCCATACTTTTAGACTAATGAAATGCAGATATTTTCATGCAGAGGATACAGAATTATTCTAGTGATGAAGATTCAAGATAAAATCCAATATAGGAATATAAAGTTGTTATCCTGCAATTTATATATCATAAATATAAATATATATTTATATAAATAATACATAATAAATATATATGCACATATATACTAAAAATGTACATATTTTAGGTACATAAATCTTAAATATGATTTTAGAGGCTGAGTTTTCTTTAGACCTATTTCCTCATCTATTCTAGGCTGAAAGAACTAGACTTTACCAACACAAGCACATTGTGGTATGAATTTCAACTCAATATGAGTCAGCAGTGGGATGTGGCAGCCAGAAGAACTAGTATAATCTTGGGCTCTATTAAGAGACACATAGCTTCCAGGAATAAACAGGTCAAAGTACTTCTGTACTCTGCCCTGGTCAGACCACATCCTGAGTTCAGTTCTGGACACCATGGTTTAGAAAGGATATTGATAAAGCAGGAGAGTACCCAGAGGAAATCAACTAGGAAGGGGAAGGGCCACAAGTCATTTTATATAAGGATTCATTAAAAGAACTGGGGATGTTTAATCTGGAGAAAAAAAGACTAATAGTGGACATTACAATTGTATTTGTGTATTTAAAATGCCATTATTTGGAATAAGAATTATGCATATGCTTCTTGGTCCCAAAAAAGCAGAAACAGGAGCAATGGGAGGAAGTTTCAACGTGACAAATTAAGGCTTGATGTGAGAAAACATTTCTAACAATGATGGCTTTGGAAGAAAGTACATTTCTTTTCATTTGAGGTCTTTAAGTACAGGTCAGATCATAATTCTTGGGTAGATTATAGTGGGGATACCTCTAGGGCATAGGTTACACTAGATGACTGTTGAGGTTCTTTTCAATTTTAAAATTCTGTGATTCAATGAAAGAATCCTAACTGGAGAATCAGAAGGCTTGCATTCAAAGTCACAACTTCTCTGGGCCTCAGTTTTTTCATCTGTAAAAAGAAGAGAAATGTAATAAATAATCTCTATGTTCCCTTTCCTTTCTAAATTTATGATCCTATAATTCTTCTCTGTTTTCATATATTTCCAGGAGTGTGCTAAATGTTGTATTGTACATGCTAAGAATTTACATTGTCTTTGTCTACAAGAAGCTTAAAGTTTAATGAAAGAGATAATCATGTAATATGTGTATATATGCCTATACACACACATACTTGAAACAATTTGTAAATAAGACAATAAGCATTTAAATGATAAACTGTTCAATATAATTAATCAGAAAATAAGATAATATTTTAAAAGAGAATTGTTTAGTATAGAAAAGCATACAAATTGATTTAGAAAAAAGAGAAAACATCATGATTTGGAATTGTTATAAAATACGGGTAGAAATAAATTAAGGGAGAGAGTATTCTAAGAAAGGATATATATAAGCAATGAAAAATATATATGAGTGAAAATGATTAGTACTCAGGGAAAATGAGGCAATTAATCTCTCTTGCTCCTTCCAATTGGTAATATACCTCCTTCCCCCTCAAAAAAACCCATCATTACATATTTCTTTTCTATCTCTCCCATATTTACTTAACTGTGAACATAATGTAGAACACTAGCAGAATACAAGTTACTTGAGGTAAGGACTGTCTCATCTTTGTATTTGAGTATTTCCACTGTCTATCATGGTTAGGGCCAAGCAAATAATATGTGTTTAATAAATATTGTTGATGAACTGATTAATCTGAACACAGTAATCCTGTAAAGGGTAGAGCACCAAATCCTGGATTCTAATACACCTTATCCAACTCAATCTGTGGAAACTTGTATAAATCATGCTACATCTCTTCAATCTCCTTGTTCATAAAATAAGAGTGTTTTATTAGATCAGCTTTTCCTAAATTGTTCCACATAATCCAAGAGTTTCATAGAATATAAATAAGAATTCTGTGAAAAATTTCAGTTCTAGGAATGTTTTCCTTATAAAATATTAAGTATGAAATTTTTACTGTATCAAAATGACTTAGAGAAAATTTGGAGCTACCAAAGTAGATTTAATTCATTTTTTTCTTTATTCTTCCCAGAGGTCTTTTATTGGCTCCATCAATATATTTCAAACCAGAAAGTTCTCTTGCAGACAAATTAGTTTTGGAAACATTGATCTACAAACCTATTTCAAGTTCTAATAGTATATGTTGCAGTATTTTTGGATAGGAAAGATGAGATCAGATATTGGAAGTACCCAAAAGTCAGAAAGAATCACTCAAATTTGATTCTTAAGTAACTGAAGTTTCTTGGGCAAAGAAATGAGATTTTGTTTTTAGAGAAATAAAAATAGGATAAGTGGAGGAAAAAATATAAATAAGAACTTTCCTCTTGATTTTGAGAGAAAGAGGTGAACCATGCTGTTCATAACCTAGATGGAGAATTATAGTTGGGACTTGTGATTAACGGAGGGAAATAATCCAACCTAGGAAAGAGGAGGTAGTCATCAAATAAGTGTGCTTGGCAAGAAAAGAAGAGACCCATGTGGAATTCATATGCTACATATTCTGAATTTTTGGTTAATTTTGACAAAGGTTGGATTGAAGTTTTACCTTTTCACTATTGAACAAGGTTTTCTCTTACTTTCTCTCCTGTTATTAAAATGTGTGTCCAACTTAATTTCCAACTTCTTTTTTCCTTTTTATTAACCACAATTAATACCCTTTGTGGGGACAGTTTAGTGGCTCTGTGGATAGAGTGACTTGCCTGGAGTCAGGAAGACTTATCTTCACAAATTTAAATCTGGCCTCAAACACATACTAGCTATGTGATCCTGGGCAAACCACTTAATTCCTTTTGCCTCAGTTTCCTCATGTGTAAAGTAAGCTAAAGAAGGAAATGGCAAACACTCCAGCATTTTTGTCAAGAAAACCACAAATGGAGTCAGGAAGAGTCAGACATGACTGAACACCCTTGTTACAAACTAGCTGCTTCTCTTACAAGTCTCTCTAACAAACTTGATTAAACTAGCTTCATGGCCTCAAGGTCACAGGTTCCCCACCTCTGTGACTAAAGATATGAGAAAGGGTTGACAAATTCCCTATAATCCTCCATCAGTTCTAGACTACTGGTCTTCCAACATCATTCAACAAATTCTTCCTTTTTTAGGTCCTATAACACTCTCTAATTTTTGTATGCATCATCTTCCTCAGTGACTTTGGTGTGACTCAAGGATGATTCATCTTCTTAATCGGTGTCTTAGCTGAAGGTATAATCTTCATTCTTATCAAGTTTTGGAGCATCACAAGGTTGGACTAGATATCAAATATATTGGTTGGGATCAAGAAGATATTAATAGGATAAAATGGTGGGCAGAATATAAAATGAGAATAATTGATTTGAAATAAAAATAAAGTCTGACACGAGGTTCAAAATAAAATCATCTAAGTAAGTACAAGATGGAATGGATATAGCTTAACAGTAGATCATCTGAAAAAGACTCATGAGTTTTAGGAGATTTATATTTCCATTATAAGCTAAATTTGAAATTACTATAAAAAAACTGATACAACTAAAGACTTCATTGAGAGTCAGATTGCTCAGAACTTAAGAACTTAGTCCCATTTTAGGCTGTCACTGTAAGATCGCATTTGGAATATTGGGTTTTTTTCTTGGTGTAACATTTTAAAAAGAGTTTTGATAAACTAAAGACATTGACAGATATCAGGAGGACAGATTAAGGACACAACATATAAAATCAAACGAACATAGTAGCAAAAGGATTGAGAAAAATGGCTCCAATTATGGGAGTAAGAAATTGTTATTTCATAACCATAACAACTATTATTATTGTTGCTGTATTTATATAATATTATCTGCTAAGTACTGTTCCAAATACTTTGTAATTATCTCATTTCCTTTATACAACCACACTTGGATATAGGCGCTCTTTTTATTCCCATTTTGTACATGAGAAATGGAGGCAAATAGAAGTTAAATGACTTGCCCAGAATCACAGAGCTTATGAGTGACTGAGATCAGATTTGAATTCAGATTTTCTTTCTACTGCACCCGCTAACTGCTCCCAAACAGCAAAAATGGGCCACAACTGCTGGCAAAAAAAGTCACACTAGCTAGAAGAAATTGTTTGGACCAAGACTTCATGTCATATACCAAGATAGGATCCAAATGAGTATGGAATTGAGCTGTGAAAAGTTACATCATAAGCTAATTTTTGAAGTAATTTCCTTTCATATCTAAAGATAAAAGAAAGTTCATGACTGAACAAGTGATAAAGAGGATCACACAAGATAAAATGTATAATGTTTATTATATAATATTTAAAGGTTTTTGCACAAACATATAATATCGTAAAGATTAGAAAGAAAATGTGTGATGAGGAAAACATCTTTACAACATATATCTCTGATAAACATCTCCTTTGGGGCGGGGGAAGAAAACAGATTCAAATCACTAATAAATAAATAGAAATTAAATCATCTTTGAAGTTCTACCTCATATCTATCAGACTGGAAAAATATGACCAAAAAGGAGAAAGATATATGTTGGAAGGACTGGGGGAAAATAGGTACACTAATGTACTCTTGGTGGAGCTGGGAAAGAAATTTCGATCTCTGCCCCAAAAGTTATGAGGCTGTCCATATTCATTGAGGCAATAATACTACTAGTAGTCCTTTATTTTAATAAACAAGAAAAATGTCCAATCGTGCAAGTAGAGAACCAAGGGGAAAAAATGGAAGAAAGAAAAAATAAAGAATTCTCCACAGTGTAAATTATAACAAAAACAAAATAAAACAAAACCTGAAATCCATCTCAGTGGTCAATTACTCCTGGTATTTTCACTCCCCCAAATTCCCTTACATAGCCCAAGATTACTTTGGCCTTAAGGCAGTATGATATGTCTCTTGGCACTACAAGTTTAGACACTGACTTTTGGAGTTAACTCTCTGGCAGCATCCTAAAGACCTTTTTCACATAGTAGGTTAAGAATCATAGATCAGATAAGCTGCTAGGCTCATGAGGAAGAAAGGGAGCATCTGTAGAGTTGTGTAGACTCATGAGGGAGAGGGGAATTTTGCAAAGAAATTGGGACCCCAGAAACAAGGTAATAGTTAACAATAACTTAATACTACAGGGGATGAAATAGGAAGCCAGAAGAAAGGGTAGTAGAATGGTAGAAAGAAGGTTTTATTCCAAAGACACTAAAATTTACCTTTATTTCAGTCCCAAATGCCCTTTCCTTAAAGCTTTTTGCTTTGGTGGCCTTGAATAACACCCATGTCAGCTTACGAACTGAACAGTCAGTCATTGAGAAAGGCAAACGTGAAAAATAGTGGTTTTGGGAAAAGTAGGAAATAGATTCAACTACCAAAGTCTCCCTACAGGTGTGTTACTTACTCCTCAAGAGTAAAAAAACCACTTTTTAAAAAATATTTAAATTAATTAATTTAATTATTTTTAGTTTGCAACTTTTATTTCCAGGAGATTTTGAGTTCCAAATTTTCTCCCCATCTTTCTCCTCCTTCCACCCAAGATAGGATGCATTCTGACTACCCCTTTTCCCTGTCTGCCCTCTCTTTTATCATCCTGCCTCTTATTGCCTTCCCCTTTATTTTCTTGAAGGGCAAGATAGATTTCTATACTCTGTTTCCTGTATATCTTATTTCCTGGTTGCATATAAAAACAAATTTTTTAACATTTGTTTTTAAAACTTTGAGTTCCAAATTCTCTCTTTTTTCCCTTCCCTACCCAGCCCCATTGAGAAGGCAAGAAATTCAACATAGGTTACATAGGTGTAGTTATGCAAAACATCTCCATAATAGTCATGTTGTGAAAGACTATATTTCCCTGAATCCTATCCCGCCCCCCAATTATTCTATTTTTTCCTTTGACCATGTCCCTTTTCTAAAGTGTTTGCTTCTGGCTACCCCCTCCCCAAATCTTCCTTCCATTCTATCATTGCCCCTTCTTATTTCCTCTCCCTTACTTTCCTTTAGGGTAAAATACCCAATTGAGTGTGTAGATTATTCATTCCTTAAGCCAAATCTAATGTTCACCGATTCCTTCTCACCTCCCCCTTTTCCCCTCCATTATAAAACATTCCTTGCCTCTTTTATGTGAGATAATTTACCACATTCTATCTCTCCCTTTCTCCTTCCTCCAATATATTTTTCTCTCACCTCTTAATTTTATTTTTTAGGTATCATTCCTTCATATTCAACTTACTCTGTGCCATCTATCTATCTATCTATCTATCTGTCTGTCTGTCTGTCTTTCTGTCTGTCTGTCTGTCTATTTCCTTCAACTACCCTAATACTGAGGAAAGTCTCCTGAGTTACAAATACCATCTTTCCATGTAGGAATGGAAACAGTTCAACTTTAATAAAGCTCATGATTTCTCTTTCCTGTCAACCTTTTTATGCTTTTCTTGATTCTTGTATTTGGAAGTCAAATTTTCTACTAAACTCTGGTCTTTTCATCAAGATTGCTTGAAAGTCTTCTATTTCACTGAATATCCATTTTTCCCCTGAAGGATTATACAAAGTTTTGCTACGTAGGTGATTATTGGTTTTAATCCTAGTTCCTCTGGCCTCTGGAATATCATGTTACAACTCCTTCAATCCTTGTAGAAGCTACTAGATTCTTGTGTTATCCTAATTGAATTTCCACAATAGTCAAATTATTTCTTTCTGTCTGCTTGCAATATTTTCTCCTTGACATGGGAACCCTGGAATTTGGCTACAATATTCCTAGGAGTTTTCCTTTTGTGATCTCTTTCAGGAGGTGATTGGTGGATTCTTTTCATTTCTATTTTACCCTCTAGTTCTAGAATATCAAGGCAGTTTTCCTTGATAATTTCTTAAAAGATGCTACATAGGCTATTTTTTGATCATGGCTTTCGGGTAGTCAGATAATGTGTGTGTGTGTGTATACACACACACACATATGTACATATACATAAGTGTATATCTCAAAGGAAGTATGATAATGAAAAAACTTCCAACTGCTACTATAGTTCTAGAAATGCTAACTCTAGCAATGAGAAGAAAACAAAATTAAAGATTCAAACATCAGAAGGGAGATGATGAAATGAAACTTATTTGCAGATTGCATGCATGGTGATATATACAGAAAACACCAGAGAATTGATAAACAAACAAATTGAGGTAATAGCACCTCAAGAAAGTGCATGGATGTAAAATAGAATTTTTGAATTATTAGCATTTTTATATAGTACCAAAAGATCTAAAATAAATGATAATAAGAAAAATATGTTTCAATATACTGACAAAATATATAAACTGTCTAGGAGCTAATCTGCCAAGATAAAGGCAAATTTATATAGATATAATGACAACACTTTGCACATATAAAGTGTGAAGATTAGAGAGCAATTTAGTGTTCATAGTTATGCCATGCCAATATAATAAAATATAATAATATATATATCTTACTTTATGGACTGATTGCTATACCAATCAAGTTATCAAGAGGATACTTCATGTAACAAGACAAAATAATAACAAAATTCATTTGGGAAAACAAAAATGTTTAGAATTACAAGAGAAATCATGAAAAAAGTAGTAATGAAGATTATCAGACCTCAAAGTATATTTATTCTACAGAGCCATTCTTCAATACCATTTGGTTCTTTTTAAAAATAAAACAGAAAACAGAACACTGAAATAAACAAGTTAAACAAGAATTTAAAGCAATAAAAGAAATCATCCAGTGTTTGATATACAAAAACATAAATTACTGGGAGAAAGATTACTTATCTTACAAGAACTTCTGGGAAAATAGGAAAGTAATATGTCAGAAATTGAGTTTAGACCAGTACCTCATACCTCACACCAAATTAAAACTCTACAGCATGTGTCCTATATGTTAACAGTGACATTGAAAAATTAAAAATAGAAAAAATAAGGAAATACACTTCACAACTGTGACTGGGGGCAGGAGAAATTATTAACCAAGCAAGGTAGAGAAAAATAAACCATTTTTATTGTATATAATTTAATAAATAAAATCAATGAAGATAAAATTAAAAGAAAAATAGTAGAATTGGATAATATACTTTAATTATCTTAAACTACTCTCTCCAAGGCAACAAAAAATCTCATAAATTCCACAAACATTATTATTTTTTAATTCAGGAAATTATTGTAACTGGATCTCACTATAAATATAAAACACTGTTTTGTTGAAATAAAAAGAGACCTAAATAATTGAAGAGATGTTCAATGTCCTTCATTGGTCTATACCAAAAGAATAAAAATTATGACACCCAAATATTCTTCAAATTTACTGATTTACTAATTTTTGCTAAAAAATGAAAGACAAGTAGCTAGGTACTCCCACATTTAAATATGTACGAGAAGGCAATAATTATCAAAACTACCTGACAATGAAATGGGGGTATA
This sequence comes from Potorous gilbertii, assembly GCA_028658325.1. Taxonomy (NCBI): domain Eukaryota; kingdom Metazoa; phylum Chordata; class Mammalia; order Diprotodontia; family Potoroidae; genus Potorous; species Potorous gilbertii. Next base: position 420,742,941 of record CM053770.1, on the reverse strand, counting down.
GACAGACATATGGATTAGTGGGAAACACTTGATACATAAGGTATAGAAAAAATTGACGGCATTTGATAACCCCAAACCCCAAATTATTGGGGAAAGATTCTTTCACAAGAACTGCTGGGAAAATTGGAAAATGCACAGATGCACATACACACACACACACATACATACATACACACATACGCATATTTTAAATAGACTTTAATCACTACAATATACCTTGTATTATAATAAATTTGGAATGGATAAATTGAATAAATACAAATTTACATGATAAAAATTATGAGAGAAAATTATTCACAGTTATGGATAGGGTTAAATTTTATAACATGCAAGGGATATAAATTCATAAAATACAAAAGGGACAATCCTGACTGATATACAATTTTAAAGCCTTTTCATAAATAATATCACTGTAATTAAATAATGAAAGAGGATAAAGATTGAGACACTATTATTTAATATATCTATTAAAATTCTGACATCTAAAATTTATTCAGAATTATTTTTAAATACATAGTAACAAAAAACAATCATGACTCAATAGACCAAAAAGTGTTCAAAAGTTATAAAAAGTTTTCAAAAGAGGAAATGTAATCTGTCAACAAACTGTCATTGTAGAGATGTTCCAAATCACAAATAGAATGAGAAATGCTAATTAAAATATACATGAGATCCAAATACACTAATTGAGCTAGCAAAGATGCTAAAAAAAAAAGGGAAAATTCATTTCTATATGGTATGTGGGATGATACAAGTTAATTCCCTCCTAGTTTTGCTATAAATTGGTTCAACTGTTATGAAAAAAAAATTTGGAATTGTACAGTCACAAAATCTAGGACAATATCCCAAAGAAGTTATTGGAAAAAAGAATCCATATATATGAAAATTTTTACAACAGGGTTTCTTCTGATAACAAAAGGCTAGAACACAATTGGGAAATGGCTGAACAAATTAAGGTATATGGATGTAATTCAGTATTTCTGTCATATAAGGAATTCTATTTATATATTTGTGTAGAATTCTGAGAAACAAAGAAAGACATTAGAAGTAATGAAGAGTGAGAGCTGAGTCAAAAGAACAACATATGTGAATATAGAAATGCAAGTAATGTCAGGATGGAGTATTAGAAACAAAATTCAAATGAAATACAATGGTTGATGTTATTAGTATATGGTCAGTTAAAGGACACATATTTCATTTTTTAAAGATCATATAATAACACTTTTCCTGAGGGAAATGTGCTCCATTAAGTGAGTTTTTAAACGTTTATTTGGAAGTGCTCATTATGATAAAGCAATATGTCTTTCCTCCCCCCAAAAACAACACTATACTCCACCCTTGATCCCTTGCTCCCTAGACTTTGTGATATTTGTACTCTGCCAATTCTCCACCCTGAAACATGACTCCTCCCCACCAAGAAACTATGCTATCTGTTTCCACTCCCAAGCTTCTAAATACTACTGAAACAAGCTATAAAATGATGTAGTTTGGATCCACTAAATATTCTTGTTTCTAACCTTAAATGAACCCACACTAGCACAAGACAAGCCTTTTTATTCTTTTGTGAGTGATTCTGTATCAAACTCTACTCTATACAAACCATCTCCTCTCTCCTCAGCCCTGACTTTTACTCCACCTTCATCTTCAGCAAATAATTTTGTCTCCCTTGGGGTCAACCATAATCTTTACCCCAATCTATAGACCAAGCCAAAATAAGTACCTCAGTCTCTTTGATGCTGCAAAATTTTGATGAGGATGTCACCTCATCATTGTGGAAATTGTTTTCAAGAAGGCTAATTGCAATCCTTCCATCCTCTCTCATCCTATACAGTTCTTTTCCATGTCCTCCTTTAATCCTCAAAAGGGAGTCAACTCAGTGTTCTAAAGCATTGCTCAACCTCAGTAGTACTTTGCCATTTTTGTGTCAGGACCCTTTATGAAGTCTAATGAATCCTATGGACCCCTTCTCATTATAATATTTTGAAGTGCATAAATTAAAATGTTTCTCATACTTCTATAATTTACTCATTAAAAGAAAACCAAATATATTGAAATAGAGCTTCTTGAGGTGAGAGATTTTTGTTTTTTCTCTACATTCCCAGAGTTTACTATAATACCTGGCACAAGTCAGGTACTTAGTGCTTGTTTATTAATTAGTTAATTGAATGATCAAGATGCCCATAATTCTTGCCATTTTTACCTTCATAATACTTCCTCTCCTCTATTCTTATAGCCACAACCTTAATTTACAGCCGCCTGAACTATTACAATAGTCTCATTCTAATTAGTATCCCTGCCTTAGCTCCCTCCATCCTCCCATCCCTTTTCTACTTTGCAAAGTGATCCTCATCAAGTATAGAGCTGATCATGCCATGCTGCCACTCAATAATCTCCTTGTGTTATATTTAGGATCAAATATAAAGTCTTCTGGTATTTAAAACATTTCACAACCTCACTCTTTCCTACCATTCCAGTTTTCTTATTCCTTCTTCCTCTTTAATTGAACCCCACAATTCAGCCACGCTTCTTTACCTAAAATGAACCCTACAATTTGCTTCAGTGGACTATTTGTGATCCTTCATACATGAAACTGCATCTCCAGACTCCATGTATTTGCATAAACTGAAGCCTATATTTGGAATTCTTTTTCTCCTCACCTCCACCTTCTAGTTTCCTTCAACTCAAATCTCACTTTCTATAGAAGAACTGTTCTTCCCCCTCTACAGCCCCTTCCCCTAAAATTACTTTCTATTTACATTGTACTGGCTCCTTAAGAGAAGCAAATGTGCTTTTTTTTGTTGTTGTTGCTGTTGTTTTTCTTTAATCTCCAGCATTAAGCAGAGTGCCTGGAATATTACAAAGCACTGAATAAATGCTTGTTGACTGATAGATTAATTCCACCAGAAAAAAATGTAAATGGAAAATGTTATGATAAAGTTTCAATATAAAATTGAAGGAATGAAAAGCCTGTACTTAGCCAATTCTTTACAAAATATTTACTTTACAAAAGTGGAAATTTATCCGTGTAAATGTCTAGTATCTTGGTATTTTATTGCCATATGATAGAATTATACTTTTTAGTTGTCTGGAGATTGATTGACCCTAAAGTTTTCATGGAAAATAATGAAAATATCATAGTGAAAAGCATTGAGAACTAATTTCTAAGGAACTGAGATATGGCTGGTATGGTTTAGTGTGAGATAGAAATGAAAAAATTGGAGCACAAATAACACGTAGGCTTCTCAAAGAAAATGCTACCCCAAAAGACCAAAAAGTAGACATCTCTACCTTATTATATTACTTTAAAAATATAAAAAACAATCCTCTAAGCTCTGTAATTGAAATATTCTTCTTTATTTAGGTAAGCAATAAATGGTTTCGTTTAAAAAATAGTTTCACATAATCTCCTTCATTTGCATGGTAGAAGAAAAAGGAGGTAAAATTATGGCAGCTCAATGGTATCAGCTTTCTCAGATTCAGTTTTCTGAAATACCCAACTCCTGTGAGACAGAAATATGCTGGGGTGTGATTGTATAGTTTCTATCCTTGAGATCCTGATAGAAACAAGATATGTATCTCTTGAGACTATCTCAGGGAGGAGAAACATTAAGTGAATACAAACAAATCTACATGTTGCCACCATTTCTCAGATCTAAATATTGCACTAAACCTAGCTGGGCTCCATTGCTTTAACTGAGCTGTATGACAGGAATCTGGTCTGTCTTTGTTCCCCCCTGTAAGAACTGATGCATTTCAAGTCTCTAATCAGCATTGTCTGTCCGTTTGCTCAGCTAATCTTCTGGCAATGTGTGATGAACAATCTGTCTATTGACTGTCTCAGCAGTTGCTAGCCCCTCCACCCTCACCCCATGTTGATCCTCATCTAGTTTCTGCTGGCTGCTCTTTTTCCTTTAAAAGGAAGAGAGGAGGAGGGAAGGCGAACTCTCTCTTCTTTTCCCCTCCCCCAACCCCAATTCCTCCTCCCTGACACCCTTCTCTTCTCAATCACTTCTTTTGGAATCCGGGAAATGTGACTTGGCTCTTGGCTTGTCCTTGGATAATTATTTCATTCCTGCCACCCTCATTTCTCTCCTGTGCAAGGGCTATGTTTCACAGCTCTGTTTTCACATCTAAGAGAATGAATTTATAGGGAATAGGGACATTTTGGTAACAGCTGTCATCACATCATCCAGAAAGTGCTAGTGATTAACGGTTTTTATTTAGGAGGCAGGGAGGGCAGAGAAGAAGAACTGAAGGATATTGACCTTTATGTGACTATAATAAACACATAAATTTGCCAATGGGTCCTTTCATTACACACTCTAGTGTACAAATCATGCAAAATCACTAGGTTGGTGGGGAGTTTTTTATTCAAAAGTTTTTATATCCCATTCTCCTCTTGAAAAGCAAGGAAGGAAATAAAAGACTGACTTTACATAGATTCTTTATGCACTTACTGTTTAAAGTCAATGTAAGAAACTGTAGTATAATGGAAAGAGCTTGTACTGACACAGATCTGGGTTCAAGGTTGCCTTGACATTGGCTGTGTGCCATTGAACAATTTATGTTTCTTAAATCTAAGTATCTTCATCTGTAAAAATGAGGATAGCATAGCAATACTTAATACTCTTTCCTTCCCAGGGTTGTTCGGGTAAAAAAGTTTTTACAAAATTTAAAACATTATGAATTGCAAAGATTTATATTATTTCATCAGAATGGATATAAGGAGGTTCTGTTGGGAAGCTCTAGTCACTTATCTGTCAGTGACTTTGTAGATAAATCATAGGGAACTGCTTGATGTACCAAGAAGTCAGAACATTTTCACAGGCTCAAAGGTGCTATTTGAACCCATGTCTTTTGAATCTGGGAGCAAGTAGGTGGCATAGTGGGTAGGGTACCATACCTGGAATCAGGAAGACTCATATTCCTAAGTTGAAATCTGGTCTTAGACACTTACTAGCTGTGTGATCCTGGGCAAATCACTTAACCTTGTTTGCCTTAGTTTCCCAATTTGTAAAAGGAGTTGAAGAAGAAAATGTATCTCTTCCAAGAAAAAAACGAATGGGATCACATAAACAATTTTGATTGAGCAACAACAATTTTCTGAATCCAAGATTAATATTTTATTTAATTATGTTATTCTGCCTCTATAAAATATTCTTTAAGTACACTATTATGGAATCAAATTTTCTAAATTATATTTTAAAATAGTAATTGCTACCATTTATAAAATACTCTTACGAAATACTTTATGTAGACATCATTACATTTGATTCTTGTCCCAATAATAGTATACTATGTCAGAGATGAAAAAACTGAACCTCACAGAGGTTTTAATAACTTGCCCTGGACCATACTTTTCATAATATGAAAGCTAAAGCAGGTCTTTCTGATTCCTAGGTCAAAATCTTAGCCACCACGTTATGATGCCTCTCCTAATATAGTTAAAGAAAATAATCTTGAAGTTAGAAAGGACTTCAGAAATGGTCTGCTCAAATCTTCCTTATATGTCAATGTACTTGGCAATATCATTTACAAGTGGATTCAATTCAGTGATTCAATTCAAACTGAAGTTTGTAAAGTGTGTACTTCATTCAGGAAGCTGTGCTAGGGACTAGGAACATAGTAGTACAAGATAACAATCTCTTTCTTCAAGCATAATTGATAGATGAGACATGTACTAAAATAGGTATGATATATTGAAGAGAGAATATGATAAGGACAAAGAAGTGGCTCCTATAAAATTCTTAAGAAAATGTTAGAGAGAGATTGACTTCAGCTGGAAGAAACAGAGAAAACATCATACTTTAATACTTCCTCTAATGGGGAAATCAGTACCTCAGGAGATACTTTTAAATCATTCTCATTTATTCACTAGTTCATGTAGCAAACATGTAATTAACATCTATTATATGTAAAATATTGTACTAAGGGAGAAGCAAACTCCTTAAGGACTTCATAATATGTTATTTATTAGAAAGTTCTGCTTTTCATTATACTTATTGGTCTTAGAAGTTCATAGAATAAGATCAGTTCCTCTTCATGTAATGAGCTATTGAATATTTTTGCAGAAAGCAACTACTTCTCCACCATTTTTTCAAGGTTAGACACGTCTATTTCAGTTTATCCTAATATATGGTTGCAAGGTTCCTAACCATCCTATTTGACTTTTTCTGAATAATTTCTCAATACCCTTCTTACATTGTGGCACATTCTTCCAATAGAGATGTAGGAGCTGTAGAGCTTTGGTGCATGTACTCAAGTGAAGATTTTAAATAGCATCAGATTGAATAATGACTAAGAAATCTAAAAAGAAACTATGATAAGTATCTTCATACTGACCCAGATTGTATAAAAAGACATCTAGAAGCTGAAAAATGATATTATACCTCAAAAAGACAATTTGCAGATAGGTAAATAAGATAAAAACTTGACATCTGCAACTAGGAACACTTCAGACATACTGAGAGATAGTAGAACTCTGTGCTTAAGAGTGGAAGACTGATATGAGAGCGCCTGGATAATCAGAGACTTCATGTAGTATGACTTTGGCTAGTGTTGGAGGCTGTGAGTCAATAGTTACAAATCATGATGTGTCTTTGACTTTAAGCAATAGCTAAAAATAAGCAATCCCCAGATCAGAGATGTCACAGGGAATCAGGAACTCTGAAGCACTCTGACATGGTTAGCTAGGTGGCACAGAAAGTTAGAGTGCTAGAATTAGAAGTCAGGTAACCCTGAATTCAAATTCTCCCTCAGACATTTATTAACTATATAATCTCAGGGGAAAATAACCTTGTAAAAGTCACTTAACCTTTCTGGTCTGCAACTTCTTCACCTATAAATAAAGAAATTGGACTTAATGACTATTGAATTATTTTGCATCTCTAAGTCTCTGATCCTATAATCCTATAATATGAAGAACCTGAAAAAACTCAATCACTCGAACAAGAATTAAAGAACCCTGGCACAAGGTTTAAATGTAGAAAGTGAGGAAGAAAATATAAGTACATAGAAGAAAACACTGAAAATTATCAAGAAATATTGTAGTTCTAGAGAAGCCCATGAACTGCAGAAGAAAAGATTAACTTTGCAAAAATTGAAAACAGAGCTTTCAGGGGATGGAAGGGTGACAGTTACAAGGAATGTATGAGTTCATGAAAGAATTGAAGAAAGAGATATAAAATGTCATTTCAAATGAAAGGAGAAGTATGAAAGAAACAATTGGAAGGAGAATGAATTTCTTAGGATACAAAATGACAAATCTTCCTCAAGAAAAGTAATTCTTAAGGAAACAAGAATGAATCCCCCCAAAAAAGAAAGAAATCCATGATTACATGAGACATTAAGAAATATTAGAATAAAACCAAAGGTTAGAGGAAAAGAAGAAAATATAAACTTTTTCCCATCAAAACAAAACTAACCTGGAAAATAAATTAAAGATAGATAATCCAAGAATCATTATATTCCCTGAAAATCATCTCCAAAAATCAAAGATGGCTATCAAATTTTGTGAAATCATAAGGGAAAACTATATAGATATATTAGAAGAAGAGGCAAAGTAAATAAAGAAGGAATCCATCTATAATAACTTGAGGGAAAATTAACAACTCCAAGGAACATCTTAGCCCAAATCCAAAGCTGTCAAGTCAAAGAAAAATATTGGAAGTCACCAGAAACTGAAAGTTCAAATACAAAGAAATCACTAGCAATATCACACATGATTTAGAATATAGAATTGCAAAGGATGGGAATCTTTGAATAAGATATTCATGATTGCAGAAGATAAAGGCTTGTAACTAGTAGTCATTTACTTTGAAAAACTGAATATAATCCTACTTTGGAAAAATAGATCTATTATAAAATAGAAGATTTCTAAACTTCCCTGATGGGAAAAAAAACTAGAACAACATTTATAGGAGCTAAAAGAATGATAGAAAAGTAAATCAATTTAGACTAATAAAGAGTCACAAGAAGAAAGAAAGGGAAAAGAAAGATATTAGGAAGGAAAGAAAGAAAGGAATGGAATTTAATATTTCTTATAAGCAGTTATGGAGGAAAACAAGAATACAGACATAGAGAAAGAAATGACAGAATGGAAACTACCTGAACTTCACTCTAACCTGAATATACACAAAAATTCACCCTCATATTAAAACTTCATATAGATATATATTAAACTCAACAGGGATAAAAGGGAGCCAGAGAAAGGGTAGAAGGTGGATTGTGAAAGGAAGACTTAGAGGGGAAAAAGGAGTAAGAAACAGTGAACAGAGTCTGGGTGAGTAAAATAACAGCAGTAGCACTGAAATACATTGCTACAATTATAGATCACAATTTTTTTTTTTACCACTATCTTCTTTTACAAAGACTGGAGTGGGGGGAAAGAGAGGAGGTAGAAGAGAGGTTGAAAGGAAATACAAAATTAACAATCTTAATTACGAATATGAATGGGATAAACTCACCCATAAAAAGAAAAAAAAGATAGGAAGATTAGACAAATAGGATTAGACAGCAAAATCCATCAATATGTTATATATACTTGAAGCCTAAATATTCATGCAGTATTTTTAAAGATCAAAGCAGTATTTATTATACCTCAGGTGAAATCAGAAAATAAGGACAACTATCATAATCTCAGACAAAGCAGCAGTAAAAATTTGATATGGTTAAAGAGATAAGCAGTAAAAACTATATTGGGTTTAATGACATCACATACAATGAAACAATACCAATACTTTGTGTATAATCTACAGAACTAAAGGAAAAGTTCAAATATAAATTTGAAATATAAAGAAAATATAAAATAAAACCTGAATGACTGGACAATTGAATGCACCTCTTCTAAGACTAAATATACCTAACAAAAATACAAACAGAGAATGGCATAATGGATTGAGCTCTCACCCAGGGGTTGAGTTCAAATCCTGCCTCAAATAATTACTGTGTGACCCTATGCGAGTAATCTAACCTTTGTTCATCTTATCTTTCCGTTCTGCCAAATGGAGATAATGAAAGTACCAACTTCACAAAATTGTTATAAAGATAAAATAACATGATATTTATAAAGTCCTTACAAACCTCAAAGTGCCATATAAATCTTAGGTAATAACTATAATGACAACAGCAACAATGAAAGAAGGAAGAAAAGAAAGGAGGAAGGACTGAAGGAAGGAAGGAAGGAATGAACGAAGGAATGAAACAAAGAAAGAGGGAAGGATTAAAAAAACCTAAACTGAATTTTATAAAAGTTATACAAAAAAAAATATGAGAGATCTCTGGCAACTAATGAATAGAAATCAAAATGTTTATAATTGTTCTCAGCTATGCATGCTATTCTTAGAAAAATTTATCATATGCTGACATACAAACTCACAAATAAATGCAGAAAGACAGAAATGTTACGTATATCCTTTACTAATAATGGTGTGATGACAACTGTAATCAATAAAGGTTCATTGAAGAAAGGACTTAAATTTATATACAAAGTAATTAAGTCTAAATAACTGGTAGGTCAAAAAATAAATCTTAGATATAATAGATATTATTTGATAAAATTATCCAAAATCCAAAACGGAATAGTAAATAATATAAAAATAGTAATCTCTGTATTATATCATTAAACACTTCTGGCCATGTGTTTACTGATCTATTAATCAATATGTTTTTCCCCTGATGGAATGATCCAAACCACATTTCACCATTTTGTTCCTTCACAACAATAAATACTTGTTAGTAATAAGGATATTCACAAAGATAAACCTTTATTTACATATCAACAACCCTCACTGCTGAAATCCAGATACACTACTGAATCTCCCCAATATATGGAAGCATTAAATATTATTGTTTGAAAACAAACAAAATTGACATACTTCTCAAAAGTTTCTCATTTTGTCTCTGAGTAAATATATATTATTTGGAGGATGGGCAGTAGGGAATCAGATTGTTATCTATAAAGTGAGAAAGGGAATCTACACTTTAGATTCTGCATTAAAATCATGTTTTGTATATATAACAGGAAACTAAACTACATTATAAAAAAGAAAGCATTGAACTTAGTCATAAACCATCACAAAATCTCAAAACTGGAAGAAATATCAGAAAATCTCTAGTTCAAATCATACCTAAACAAGATATCGGTGGAAACCAGACTTCATCTGTAGCCAGAGGATCTTCGTTCAAATCCTACTTCTCCTGACCTTGGGCAAGTCACTTATTTTCCCTGGGCATCAGGTTCCTCAGTTATAAGATGAGGGTTTCGATATAGCCTATGAGGACCTTTCTAATTCTAGAGCTATAAATCCATGACTCTGGGAATTGACTTTTCTATAACTACTGAAGAAATGCTGATTGAGAGTTCTCCATAAATAGGGGCCCTAGGTACACAGTGTTACACTCTGACTTCCTTTTAGCTATGCCATTATAATTTCAGGTTATTATCCATAACACTCTCCATCCCATCCTTTCCTCTGGAAATAATACTCAAATCAACACTATTATTCCTGGGAAATATATGTCTGTTATTTCTTCTATGACTATTCATCCCCCTTGCTATTTCCCAGACCAAAGCATCTTTCAATACCCACTACTCTCCTATGAGTGTTGCTATTCCCTATTAAGATGTAGGTTTCTTAGGCATGGGAACTGTTTTGCTTTTTTATATTTGTATCCCTACTGCTTAGCACCATGTCTGGAACATAGTAAAACATTTATTAAAATTTTTGCTCATTTTACTCATCCAAGACACCTATTACAGTTTCTGAATGGAGAAATTAATCTGTAAGTAATAACAGTATGAGAATCAACTAAAACGTGAAGAAAAACAAGTAATCTTTCAAGTTGAAAAAAAGACACCAATCCAACCACACACACACACACACACACACACACACACACACACACACACAGAGACAAAGTTAGTGATAAGGAACAGAAAAATGCTAGAACAAGAAAGGACAAGATAGAAAAAGTTAAATTAGAAAGTAAAAATTGTATTTTGAAAGCAGAGATGAAGACTTGAATTTAATCTATAATGCTAAATGTTAAAATGTAAGTGAAAATAGACTTGTATTGCTTGAAATCTTGCAGAATAAACATTGAGGAAAGGAAATAAAGATGCATTACAGAGTACCACCAGTAACAAAAGAAATTGAGGTATATTGGAGGAAAATGGAACAGAAAAATGAAAGCAATAAAAAAAAAGTTAGAATGGGGAGAAATGGAAAGGAAAGGAGGGAAAGTAACAATTCAAAAATGGTTATATTGAAAGATTTCATTGTATCAATATCCATTTACTGGTAGTTGGAGAACCCTTTCTCATTCTGATTACAAATGTCCATGTGACCCTTACTAGAGGTGTGATTGTGGGTAGTGACTAACTTCCTTGAACCTCATTTTTTTCATCTGCAAAACAGGAATAATAATGTCTACAAGATCTATCTGTACCAATTATGTATATGTTTGTATTATTGTTTCATAATAATAGATCCCTAAGGGAATATCAGTTTTCTTAAGATCAAACTTATTTCATATGAACTGCTGATATAAAATCTCATTGCCTTCATTTTAATTTTTTCTGAATTTAATGATAAAAAATAAAAGATTGCCTTGCACAAAGGAGAACAAAGGATTTCATATGAAATTATAAATCAGATATATATGTGTATATATATATATATATATATCTTGTTATATATGTATATATATATATATATATATATATCTTGTTATATTTTTAAAGTGTTTAATAAAACCAACATGTTCCTTTCACAGCTATCCTGTTTGTTTCTCTCTGGACATTCTTTTATTTCTCTTCTGTCATAGTCTCTTCTTTCTAAAACTGTTTAAATAACCACATTTTGGTTTATTTTTTCCTTTGGCAACATTTTCATTAACTCTTCTCTTTAGCCTAGATCTATTCTCCTTCTCCTAATGAAAAAAAAATTCCTTATGACAAGTAAGTACAAACTAAATAAAATTATACATTTGTCATGGTGAAAAATGTATGTTTCATTGTATACCTTGGATTCATCATCTCTGTCAGAAGATAGATAGTGTGCATCATCATTCATCCTCCAAATGCATGGTTGGTCATTGAATTGAGAAGTTTTTTTTTTTTAATTTCTTAGAGTATTTTTTTATTTACAATGCTGTGTTTATTGTGTAAATTTTTCTCTTCTTTTTATTCACCTTACTTTTTATCAGTTAAATGAATCTCTTATTAAGTCTTCTGAGCTTTCTCTAAAAATACTACTTTATTTCTTAAAGTATAATAATATTCATTTTATCTATAAGACATTAATGATTCAGCCATTCCCCAAATGATGGGCACCACTTTTGTTTCCAGTTCTTTACTACAGCAAAGAAAAAAAAGTATTGGCATAAATATGTTGTAGATATGGGACCTTTCCCTTTGTATTTTATCTCTTTGAGTGTATAGGCTTAATAGTAGTAGCACTCAGCATTAGTGATTTCTACTTCATGCTATCTGTATCTGTTCCACAATTATTTTTCCCTCACCCATTTTTTGTTCACAGTTTTCTTTCCTTTTATTCCTTCATTCTTCACACTCTACCCTCCAGAGGTAGGGTAGAGTTTTGTTTCGGGTTTTTTTTTTTTTTATTTCTTACTTGTGACTGCTTCCTGAACTTAACCTCCATTGTCAAGTCCAGCTATGAATGAGGTGTATTCATAGTCCAATCTCTTCATCTTTTTTTCCAAGCTCATATAGGATTCTAATGCAGCCTGGCTATGTAAGATGTATCCTCTTCCTCTCTTTCTTTCCTAGTGTATTCTTTTTGTCCTTCTCTGTTCTTTTTTAATCTTAAGAACATGGGAAAAAAATTATAAAGCTACTCCTAGACCATCTGTCTTATTTATTCCTTCTATGACCTTTGAAGACATTAGGGTTCTGAGAGGAAGCCTGTTTCTTTTCCCCCATGAGAATACAATAAAAACACTTTAACATAATATCTTTCCTCTCAGTTACTTGAATATCTATATTTCTCTTGACTCTTTTGCTTGCATTTTAAAATGTCTTCTCAACTTTTTTCTTCATCTTCATTAAAGGTATTTTTTAACCCCTGTCAAGATCATGTGCATTTTTACTGGGCAAGTTACTCTTGATTATGATTTTCTTCTGTAATATCATATATTAAATATTTTTCTCCTGTATTGTGGAAGCTTCCAGGTACAGAACTTTACTGTCTATTTCTCTGAGGTACTTAAACTCTTTCTTTCTGACTTCTTGCAATATTGCTTTTTTATTTAACTAGAGCACTCAGGATTTTCACTATGATGTTCATAGGAGTTTTTATTTGTGGATTTTTTTCAATAGGTGCCTAGTCAACACTTTCTATTTTTGCTATACCCTTGGGTTTTAATAGGTCCAGAGAGGTTTTTTTTTTTTTGACATATGGTTTCTTGACTTTATATTGATCAAGATTCTTAGTGCAGTGATTCTTAGATTATCTGTCCTTTTGCTGTTTTCCAGTCAATAAGTTTAGTAGCAATTATTAATGTTATTTAATAATTAACTGATTGCTATTAACTATTACTAACATGAGGCTAACATTTTTATCAATACAATTATTTACAATAGTTGATTTATTACTACTAATTTATCAATTATTATTTATTAGTAGTAACATACAATAATTACTAATAGTATAAGAAAATATTGAGTAATAATTACCAATAATATTACTACTAATTGGGGATGGTTACTGATAATATTAATCATTTTAATAACCAATTCATTTTAATAACCATTAATAGTTTGCTAATAATCTTGTATTTCCTCAGTCTTTCAACTTAGTTCTAGCTTTTTACATTGTCTAATGGATACATTAATTTTTATCTGACCCAATCTCGTTTTGAAAATATTTGTTACTTGAGAAATGCTATGTACCTTACTATTCTGTTCTAATTTTTCCCCTATAATTCTGATTTATTTTCATAGTCTTTCTTTTAGAGGTCAACTCTTGACCTTTTTGTGTGTGTTACAGAGCTCTTCTCTAATCTTGTGAGCCCTAGGGACTTCTATTCAAAATAATGTTTTTAAATGCATTAAAAATACTACATTAATTCTACACAATAGTACATTATATTAATGTGGGTAAAGCCCTAATCTTGTGTCAGGAAGAGTAAAGTACAAATCTCATCTCAGATATTTATTAACTATGTGACCCTGAGCTAGTAACTTAACCTCTATTTGTCTCAGTTTCCTCAACTGTAAAATGGAGGAAACTTCCAGGATGGCTATAAGGATCAAATGAGAATTATTTATAAAGCATTTAGCATAGTGCCTGGTACATAGTAATTCTCCAATTGATATTTGTTTCTTTTCTTCCTTCCAAAGGAAATAAATCATATTCAATTATGGTTGTGAATATATAATTTTTTTGAACAGTTCATGGATCCCAATTTAAGCACACTTGCTCTAGAGTTCTTGTGTAATTATATTACTTTTATTTTTTAAAGAAAAAGCAACTCTTCATATTTTTCAGGAATTCTAGTGGAGCTTGTATCAAGTTGTTGATTTTCTTTAAGGCTTTTCTTTTAACTGATGAAGAATGATTCTCTTCTAGATTTATATTTTGAGAATCCTATATTCCTTAATATTTTTAGACCAGGTGTTTTCCTTTGTTTCCTCTTTTTCTAGCCTTTCTGAATTAAGAATTTGTGTCAGTGACAGAATCCACTCTTCATGAAGGAATGGTAGACCTTTCTTAATCTTATCTGTACTCTCTAGGGTCTGGATAATGAACACCATATCTTCAAGTGCCTGAGGAGCAGCTGGTTGGTGGGTAAGGTGGGCTCTCTACTAATTTCCTTCATTTTTTTTTAGCAAATTCATGGATGATCGTTAGAATTCACCAGCTTACAATGAACCTGCTTTTGAATTAACATTCTTTCTCCTAGACAACTTTCCATAATAAATTGATTTGGTATTGATCATATTTTGATCCATCCCAGAACTTCTTACACAGTTTCCCTGTTACTATTTGTACCATTTTTTGTCTTTATTTCCCCATTGTTAGTCTTGTAAAGCTGTCTTGGATGAATAAAAAGAAAGATTTCCCCAACACTTGTGATTGTGATCACTGATGGCTGTTTCAAGGCATCATCCCACAGAGACAACACCATCAATCACTGCACCAGTTTGTTAGCAGGGGGCTTTATTCCATTTCTAGGGGTCTATGATGTTTGTTTTTCAACTTCAAGCCAGCTCTAAATAAACACAGTTTTATTTCAGAGTAAATGTTTTGAAGTTCTACAAAACCTCTCTTTTCACATATATTCAAAAGTAGTATTTTGGTCCCTGCGTGACATAAAAAATCTATCATTTAAAGGGCTACATTAATTTCTGATATGGTCCACAGAATCACTTGAAAATATTCAGTTCAATAAAGCCCTTATTAAAGAGATGAAAATTCCACAGCTAAAGATTAATGTTGTGAGTGTCTGTGCTCAGATGAAAGAGGTAGCATATAATTTAAAGAAGAAAAATATGACAATCTTAAAAATGAATTCTATTAAAATTTGGGTAAAGCTTATAAAACACAAAAAAGAAACTATATCTGGTCCTGATTTTCTCAAAACTTTGGCTAAGGTTTGTACTCTGCCTTCAGAAAAATAGGATATTAGAAATTCATCTGAATCTGAAATAAGGTTACAATGAAACAGCATAAAACAATAGCTAAATAAAAGGTTATTTTCATTAACTTAGTCTGTGAAGGATCCTTATGAGGAACAACTTAAATAAGCAGTTTTGGGTAACATTTGCATTCTACTTGTATCTTTGAATAACTACATTAAAAAATAAAATATAATGGATTGTGTGTCTTTATTTTGTATACAAAGGAATATGGACTGGACCTGGGACTGTGTTTATAATAGGACACTTGTAGAAGAATCTCTCTACCAATGCAAATACTCCTCTTCTCTACAAATTAGAGACAGAAATTTCTCTAGGGAATTGAGAAGTTCAACTATTCGCCTAGTGTTAAGTAACTGGTATTTGTTAGAGGTAGAATTTGAATCTAGTTCTTCCTAGATTGGAAGTTAGAACTCCGTCCCCTAAACCATGTAGTAGGCCTTTTCATTCACATAGAATTGAAGACAATCACAGTCAGTTTATTTATTTTTAACATAAACAATTTTGATAGACAAAATTTTATATTTTTTTATTCCACATGCATTTATAATTTTTCCTTCCCACTTACTAATTAAATAAAATAAAGGAAAGAAAAGAAAAAGAAAACATAAATATGTAGAGTCCATATAGCGTATCAAAGAAAATTCTCTCACTGGCCACAGCAAAAATGCATGCCTCTTTTACATTTTAAGTTTGATGAACAAATCTTGAAAGATCAGACTTCTAAGGATAAAATCAAGTGGCATATTGATAATCATGTGTAGAATTTTGAAGTTCAGTCAATAAATGCTTAAGATAAGGTGTTTGTAGCTTTTTTTGTATGATAGACAACTTTGGCAGTCTAGTGAATCATAGAGACTCTAGTTTTTTTAAATGCATAAAATAAAATATTTAGGACTACAAAGGAATTGAATTATATTAAAATATAGTTATCAAACTCTTTTTTAAAAAAAAAAACCAAGTTAATGAACCCCGAGTTAAGGAGCTTTATGTTTAGATCTTTCCCAAAATCCAAATGCTTGGATAACACATACATTGTATTGGATATAGGAAGAAAGAGTAAACCATCTAAATAAAATTATACATTGTACTCCTCCTTGAGTTCAAATTGTTTTATGTTTTACTATCCAATCAATTCTCAAAACATTTTATTGAAATGAGTAGATGATCACAATCATATTCACATTACAGATATAACCCAAAAAGAAAACTGTTCAGTTGTGCATTCAAGATCTCATTAGATCCCTTTTACACAGGGTAACCAAGGCACAAGACAAAGAAAGGAAGGAAAAAGGAAAGGAAGGAAAAAATTGAGGAAGAAAAAAGGAAGGGATGGAGTAGAAAATGAAGAAAGAAAAAGAGTGAAAGAGAGAGGGAGGGGAAAAGGTAGGAAAAAGGGAGGGAGGAAGGGAGGAAAGAAGGAAGGAAGGAAGGAAGAAAGGAAGGAAGGAAGGAAGGAATAGGACTGCTAGAATTACTGTACTTGGATAATTAGAGGGATATGAAAGGCTTGATCTGAAATTAAACAAATTGATCAGATATATTGCCTAAATTCCCACAAGAATTGCCAGGTTTCTGTTTGACTTTATAAGGAATTCACATGGTCAGGAGGACTGTGATGGAAATGAAATCTGAAACTACTTATTCTGGAAGGATATGTTTTCCACATACAGCTGCTTTCTAGTAATTTTATTGTTGAGTATAATGTTCTTCCTCATATCAAAACCAAGAAATGGCCATTTGTGAAAATTATGAAGTTCAGGGGACTTCAGAAGAGGAAACTAAAAACACTGTTACATTTTCTCTGACTCAGTGATTTACATCGTTATCTTAACACACTAACCTTTGCATGATGAACGAAAATAATAAAAGTTAGTTCCTGTCCTCCATGTTCTTCTTATTCGCTTTAAATACAAAGTCCTCAGGATTTATGATAAGAAGGAGGAATGAGGGAAACAATTTCCCAACCTGAAAAAGTTTCACCATAATCCAAAAAGCTCCAGCAAAACAGAGAAACAATAGCAGTAAAAGAAGACAGAATAGAAATACTAAATTGATCCAAGATCCAAGATCAAGCCAATATGCTTAGATTCTGCTACTAACCACAATATTTGTCAATTTGAGAGTTCGTTCTTTTTTTCCTGTGGTTTTTAATTTTATTTATCTTCAGTTTTCAACAATAACTTCCACAAAATTTTGAATTTCAAATTTTCTCCCCGTTTTCCCTCTCCCTCCCACCCAGGGCAGCTTGTGTTCTGTTACACTTTCCTCCAAACTGCCCTCCTTTCTATCACCCCTCCTATCTTATCTGCTTCCCTTCTATTTTTCTGTAGGGCAAGATAAATTTGTATACTCCATTGTCTATATGTCTTCTTTCCTAGGTGCATGTAAAAACAATTTTAACATGCATTTTTAAAGATTTGAGCTCCGCATCTTCTCTCTTCCCCTTCCCCATCCACCCTCACTAAGAAGGTGAACAATTTGATATAGGTTTTATACATGTGTAGTCATGCAAAATATTTCCATAAGTCACATTGTAAAAGACTAACTATATGCCCCTCTATCCTGTCCTGCCCTCCAATTGTTCTATTCTCTCCTTTTGACCTGTTTCTCTACCAAAGTATTTGCTACTAATTACCACTTCCCCCAATCTGCTGTCCCTTCTATTATCCTCCCTCTCTTTTTCTCTTCCCCCTACTTCCCTGTATGGTAAAATAAAGTTCCATATCCAATTGAGTGTATATGTTATTCCCTCCTGAAGCCAAGTCCAAATGACAGGGAGGCTCACTTATTCCCTCTTATCTCCCCCTTCTTCCCCTTCATTGTAAAAGCTCTTTCTTCCCTCTTTTATATGAGATGATTTACTACATTCTACCTCTCCCTTTCTCTTTCTCCTAGTACATTCCTATCAACATTTAATTTTCTTTTTTAGATATCATCCTTTCATATTCACCTCATCCTGTGCACCCCCCTT
Organism: Potorous gilbertii; assembly: GCA_028658325.1. Taxonomy (NCBI): domain Eukaryota; kingdom Metazoa; phylum Chordata; class Mammalia; order Diprotodontia; family Potoroidae; genus Potorous; species Potorous gilbertii. The sequence goes on along the minus strand of CM053770.1, from coordinate 420,724,306 downwards.
TCTCTCTCCCTCTCTTTCTCTCTCTCTCTCCACATATATATGTGTATATATATATGTATATATATATGTATATATATATATACACACACACACACATATATATATATACATACACATACACATACACTACACACACATATATAGATGTAGATATGTATGTATGTATATACATACATATATATATATATATTTATGTATGTATATACATATATATATATATATATACATATATATATATATATATATATATATATATATATTCCCTCCAACTATCCTAATACTGAGAAAAGTCTCATGAGTTACAAACATTATCTTTTCATGTAGGAAAAAAAACAGTTAACTTTACTAAGTCTCTTATGGTTTCTCTTCCCTGTTTACCTTTTCATACTTCTCTTGATTCTTGTGTTTGAAAGTCAATTTTTCTATTTAGTTCTAGTCTTTTCAACAAGAATGCTTGGAATTCCTCTACTTCATTGAAGTTCCATTTTTTCCCCAAAGTACTATACTCACTTTTGCTGGATAGGTGACTCTTGGTTTTAATCCTATCTCTTTTGACCTCTGTAATGTCATATTCTAAACCCTTCAATTCCTTAATGTAGAAGCTGCTAAATACTGTGTTATATTAATGGTCTTTCCACAACACTTGAATTGTTCCTTTCTAGTTGCTTGTAATATTTTCTCCTTAACCTGGGAACTCTGGAATTTAGTTACAATATTGCTAGTTGTCCTTTGAAGGTCTCTTTCAAGAGGTAATTGGTAGATTCTTTCCATTTCTATGTTACCCTCTGGTTCTAGAAGATCAGGGTAGTTTTCTTTGATAATTTCTTGAAAGTTGATGTCTAAGTTCTTTTTTTTGATCATGGCTTCCAGATAGTCCAATAATTTTTAAATTATCTATTCTGGATCCATTTTCTAGGTCAGTTGTTTTTTCAAATCAGATACTTCACATTGTCTTTTTTTTCATTCTTTTAATTTTGTTTTATAATTTCTTAATTTCTCATAAAGCCATTAGCTTCCATTTGCTCCACTCTAATTTTTAAGGAATCATTTTCTTCATTGATCTTTTGGATCTCTTTTTCCATTTGACCCATTCTGCTTTTAAAGGCATTCTTCACCTCATTGACTTTGTGGAGCTCTTTTACCATTTGGCTTAGTCTAATTTTAAAGGTGTTATATTCTTCAGCATTTTTTGTGGATTTTCTTTAGCAAGCTGTTAACTCTTTTTTCATTATTTTCTTTCATCACTCTCATTCCTCTTCCCAATTTTTCCTCTAATTCTCTTACTTGATTTCCAAAATCTTTTTTGATCCCTTCTATGATCTCAGACCAATTCATATTTTTCTCAGAGGCTTTGGATGCAGGAGCTTTGGCTGTGTTGTCTTCTTCTAGTTGTATGTTTTGATCTTCGTCATCACCAAAGACATAAGAAAATATCTCTTCTCTGAGAAAGTAAGAATCTATAATCTGTTTTATTTTTCATGTTCACTCATTTTCCCAGGAAATTACTAATTTTTTAAGCTCTGTGTTAAGCCAAATGCTCCAAAAGCAGCTTCTGCTTTGGCAATGGCTGAAGCTGCTTCTGGGGCTGAGACTGGGGTTGGGGCTGGGGTTGGTGCAGAGCCATAGCTGGGGCTGGGGCCTGACCAAACTCTCCTCTCAATCAGGTGAGAGACCCTTAACACTGACCTTCAAAGATATTGTTGGCATTTGTGGATTGAGAAGTCTGCAAAACCACCATAGCTGCCAGAGATTCAGTCCCCTAAGGCCTGCTCCATCTTGACCTGCAGGGCCCACATCAAACTGTACTCTGTAACCTGGCTGGTGCAATGGATCCTTCCTATTGATCTTCCAGGTTGTTTTGGGCTGAAATTTGCTTCAGTCTGTTATTTTGTGGCTTCTGTTGCTCTAGAATTTGTTTAGAGTCATTTTTTTACAGGTTGCTTTGAAGGGTTGGTGGGAGAGCTCTAACAGGTCCCTGCTTCTACTCCACCATCCTGGCTCCATTCCTACACTGAGAGTTGATTCTTCTGAAAAAAAAAATCCATTCCCCTAATCATTCCAGTGGAATTTGGCCCCCAGGGGTCACATACCTGTGTAACCTCTGTACCCTGGAAGAAACAGCAAAGGTAGGTTGAGTGGCCTTATCTGAAGACTACAGTGTGTTACTAACCTCAGTCTCAAGTGGCACTTTTATTTTCTCCTCCATGCTTCTCCATTGTCATAATAAAAAAGTTCTCCTAGTACAGGAATGGGGAAAGGGTTTGTTCTAAGAAGTTTGGATTCAGTCAAAGGGCCACAATTGAGGACCTAGAGGACCACATGTGGCCTCAAGGCTGCAGGTTCCCCACCCCTGTCCTAGTGCAAGCATACTGATGTATACTCAGAGATTTAGAACTTGAAGGGACATTTGGGGGTCTTGGAGGTCACCTAATCCAATATCATTTTACATATGGGAAAAGTGATAAAAAAATGAAAGGGTTTCCCCAAGATTACATGGATAGTAAGCAGCCAAACTGGAATTTGAATTAAGGTCTTATTAACTCCAAATCCAGTATTCTTTTTGCCACTAGATATATGTCTGGCACTGACAAGAGTCAGGGTGATATGGCGTATAGACGGTTGGATTTGGAGTTGAGAAGACCAGCTATGTGGGCAAGTCACTATCCGAACTTCAGTTCATCATTTGTAAAACTGAGTTTCTAATGGCTCTTCCTTCTCAGAATTGTTGTGTAGATCAATTGAGGTAATATACATAAAGCACTTTGCAAATAATATAAAGTAATATCAATGTCAGCTATTATTGCTAAAGCATACTAAGTCTTCCAAGTAAGAAACATATATATCCTTCTTATTGCTTTATAAAACACTTACACAGTTAAACCATGAAACACTTTAAATTCAACAAACAAGTGAATAAAATAATTAAGGGACCAAAATAAAGAAAGGTGACTGAAAATCAATAATCTCTCTAAGGATTATGACTGGTTAAAGACGAATAGAGGTGGATATGCATGAATACAGACATAGTTCTGCCTTGGCATTCTGAACACTTTCCTGAAATGGCAAGAAAAACCCAGGGAATCGCACACTCACAGGGCTTCTAGAATATGTACTGTTCTAAACTTCACTCTTTAAGGCTGTAATGAAACTGATTGAGGGCATGCAATTGGATATCAGTTGATGATGATGATGATGATGATGATGATAGCTACTTATATACCACTTTAAGACTTAGAAATGATATCCCCCCTCGATTGTCATAATAACCTTATCAGGTACATATTCTCATTTTATAAAGAAAATAAGGTTCAGAGAAGTAAAGGGATTTTTGCAGTGTCACACAGTGTTTGAGGTGGCATTTAAAGCTAGGTCTTCTTGATTCTAACTTCTGCCCTCCATTAACCACACCACTATAGGGTACATAATTCTTCTTTCCCAGCTGTATCCTCAGGCCATTAGCCTACTTTAACTTGAGAGGGCCTAGATAGTTTTATTCAGTAATACAAGATAAATGCAAGGTATTTGATGGATGGCCAAGGCACTAAGAGCTGGAGGAGGGAAGAATCAGGAAAAACCTCAAGTACAATGTGATGAAGCTAAACTTTAAAGGAAACCAGAGATTCTAAGAAATGGATATGAAAATGAATGCATTCCAGGAATGGTGAAAAATCATTGAAAAGGCATGGCCAGACGTGTGAGAAACCATAAGAAAGCTAATTTGGCTGGATTGTGGAGTGCATAAAGGGAATTAATTCCTGAAAGGTATGTTGGAGCCAGGTTGTGAAGGGCTTTAAATGCCAACAGGGGAGTTTGTGTTTGATCCTAGAAGGAATAGGAATCCAAAGAAGTTTATTAAGTGAGGAAGTAACATCTTCCGACCAAAGAAAGACCTGAGGCATGGAGAGAAAATGGGAAGTTACTAAAATACTCCAGGATAGCAGTGATGAAGGCCTAAACTAGAATGGCTGTCATGATGGTTGAGAGAGGGAGATAGAAGAAATGTTTTAGAGGTAAAATAATTCAGATTTGGTGACTGAATTTATGTATGTAGTAAGAAGGAATATGGTGTTCAGAATAACTTTGAAGTTCTGAACATGAGCGACTGAACAGTTGATATACTCTCAACAAATGTATGAAGGGCTAGAAGAAGAATGGATCTGAGGTGGAAAATGAGTCCCACTTTGGACAGATGCTTCTGTGCAAAAACAGATATGTTGTCAACTTATTGGAGTTTTTATTTAACCAACAGACTGATTAATAATTCTTAGAAAACCAAAAGGGTTTTTAAAACAAAGAACAATTTTCCAGTGACTTATAAGACTAGCAAAATCCCTAAATGCTTTTTTTAAATTCTTAGAATCACATCCAGACTGAAAATCCCTTTTCTTCAACAGTCTTCAAAGAATGTATCCAATGTGGGCCTCATATGCCAAATTTTGCTTCATAAAGTCCCACATGGAAGCATCAATTTCTTATGAATCCACAACAGACATTTGTGAGATAAGTGATTATAGTTCAGGGAATGTGGAGTTCATCGTTGACTCACACAGCAAGTGGTTTGGTAGTTAAGCCCATAATACAAGTCTAAGACCTCCGTGTCTGTAAATAATATCTACCCAGCTCAGTCCCTTTCCTTTCTCATGATCAGTAGAAAATAAACTCTGAGAAGACAAGGGACTGTTTTCATTTTTTCTTTGTGTCTCCAACAGCTAATAATTCCTGAAATACAATAACGGTTTAATAATTGCTTGTTGAATAGAACAAAATTGTAGCAGTAGCTATTCTCATCTTTAAGTATAATTTAATTCTTTTTAGGTGATGATTATGAGGACTTGTCATCCAATAATCCAATTTCAGATGAGAATGTTATTATTTCTTTGTCATTGTCTTTGAGGTTTAGAAGATCTCTAAATCACATATCTGATAACCTTTTCTAAAGCAAAAAATAACTGAAAAAAGAATGAGCAGCCAAATCTCAAATGAAATGTTTGTGCAAATATATCTTTCACATAATTTAATGTAAATATCATAAAACTATGCTTTAGAACCTATTAAACAGTAGCTTCAAAAGGGGGGGAGTAATTTTAACTAAAACAATGATTTCAATGCTTAACCATATAGTTAACATTTTGAGTTTATACAAGGTGATCCCCTATGTGTACCAGGTCACATTGCCTCCTTAAAACACACCAAGAAAACTCTTTTCATAAGAATATCATGTTTTAAACCCAAAGTCTACCTTCTAATACTTGAAAGAAAACTTGACATTGGGTGTATGTGTGTTTTCCCAGACTGTATCCTAACCTTCTCTGAACACAATGCTTCAGGCAGAGACAATCATAGGTTATGGTATTCATCTCATTTAGCCACTGTGGGTAGCAAGGTTTCTGAAAACTCAGCAGTGCAGGGACACTTCCTGCTTATGGAGGTCAATAGAAGCAGTGGCTGTAAATCTGAGAGAAAAATATGACCCAAAGGAGAGACTTAATGACAAAGTGGCAAAAGAAAAACTTAATGAGCTTTATTTTTGACTTCATATGCAGAAGATGCTAATTGTGTGCCCTACTAGGGAACAAAAGGAAATTAGCTTGTACTCCATATTATCCCTGAAAATTCTCCACTCCAGCTAGAACTAAACTTGCTCAAGGGAAGACTAGGTAGTCACATTGCAAACTCCAGCTTTAAGCATGTTGGGAAACAGTTAAATATCAAATTTCCTCTTCCCTCACCAAGAGAAAAATTGAGATGACTGTTCTTATTTTATTATTTGAATAGAAAGATTGAGATAACACTACTTACTCTGACCTCATTCTTTAGGGAAAACTTTTATTTGGACACTATGTGGTGTGACATACAATTATGCCTGAAAACCCTGAAGTAACAAATCCTGTTGAAAGGATAATTGTGAAATACAAAGTTTATTCTTAACCAATCTGTTTTTGCTTTCTGCTTTCCCTTTCACCCCTTTTTGTATTTGATCGCACTAGCCTTTTCCATTAATCTCCTATACTATCCCTTGAGTCAGGGAGGAATAAAGGAATAAAAATATTGAATAAAAGTCTTTAGGTTGGGTTTTGTTTTGTAATGTCATATATTATTCTTCCCAGGATTAACTGCATTAAAAAAAAGAGTGCCCAGGAGAGGGCAATGCTTTACCAATGGAATATGTCACTAATTAAATAATACTAGGGTTCGGTAGGATAACAAATAGATAAGTGTATTGGAGCAGATGCCTCAAAAGTTCTTTAATGCAACATTTCGCAAATATCTACTGTGAGTCTACTGTTGGCAATTCATGCCCCATAAGCAACCACCCACTCTATATATATGTAAGGCTGTTCCTATTGAGCTTAATTAAGTCAGCAAATATTTATTGAAAATTTCTGTTTCCAGATCACACCACAAAAGCCTGCTCTATGCATAAAACTTGACCTGCACAAAATTTATCCTTTATAAATCATATTATAATGAAATGGTAATCAATTCAGGGACAACAAAAAATGATAAGATAATGTATCAGTATTTTAAGGATTCAGCTAAAGCAGCCATCAGAAGAAAAATTATATCCTTAAACAGTGACATTGACACAACAGAAAATTAGATTAATGACCTGAATAGGCATTAGAAATTTGAATTTCTACAAACCAACAAACAAACCCAAACGAAGTACAGAAGAAATCTTGAAAATCAGAGGAGAAATAGATAAAGTGGAAACCAAAAGATAAATAAATGCTAAACAAAACTAAAAGATGGTTCTGTGAGGAAAAAAAAAATATTTACCAACTGGATTTGAAAGGGAGGTGCAGAAAACAAATCCACAAAAAAAATGAATAAGGTAAAACTATAACAAAGTAAAAATATATTAACAAGAAATAACTTAATATAAATTGTTCTACACCAATGGATAAATATATTGGAGTAGATGCCTCAAAATTTCTTTAATACAACATTTCACATATGTCCATTAAGAGTCTATTGTTGGCAATTTATGTCCCAGAGGCAGCCACCTACTCCGTGTGTATGTAACACTGTTCCTGTTGAGCTTAATTAAGTCAGCAAATATTTATTGAAAATTTGTGTTTCCAAATCATACCCCCAAAACAAAAGCCTACTCTATGCATAAAACTTGTCCTGTATAAAATTTATCCTTTACAAATCATATTATAATGAAATGGTAATCAATTCAGGGACACAAAAAAACCCACAATGACAGTAATAAGACAATGTGTCACTCCTAGTTTATTCTTTTTTACCCCTTAAATTTATGTTTATTAGCTAATCATTCCATCATATTCAACAGCTTCTTGATGTCTCATGGGGTGCGTACTCTGTCCATGTATACTTTTTCTAACTGTTCTAAAAATGACAAAGTACTTAGGACTTACAAGTATCATCTTTTCCTGTAGAAATGTAAACAGTTTAATCTTATTTCATACCTTATGATTTCCCCTTCCTGTTTATCTTTTTTAATTCTGCTCTTGAGTCTTGTATTTGAAAGTCAATTTTTTTTATTCAACTCAGGTCTTTTAAGCAGGAATGCTTTAAATTCTTCTATTTCATTGAATATGCATTTTTTCCCTGAAGAATTTGACTGTTATGCTGAGCAAGTAATGCTTGGTTGTAAAACGTAGCTCCTTTTGCCATCTAGAATATCATATCCTAAGCCCTTTGATCCTTAATGTAGAAGCTGCTAAATCTTATGTTATCCTGGCTGTAGGTCCATGATTTTAATTGTTTCTTGCTGGCTGTTTGCAATTTTCTCCTTATTCTGAAAGCTCTGGAATTTGGCTCCAAAATTTTTTGGAGTTTTTATTTTAGAATCTCTTTCAACAGGTAATTAGTAGATTCTTTCAATTTCTATTTTGTCCTTTGGTTCTAGAATATCAGGAAAGTTTTTCTTAATGATTTCTTGAAAGATGATGACTAGGCTGATTAAAAATAGCAATAGAATAGATCAATAGAACAGGTTAGAAAATGGAGAACTTTTTTTTAAATGGAAATTTTAAAATCCAATGTTTGATAAACTAGAAGAGATAAATGACTTAGGAAAGAAATCTCCATTTGATAACTGCTGTGGAAACTGGAAAACAGTTGGGGATAAGTTAGGCTTCAGTTACTGTCTTACAACATATTCCACAAAACATTCAAAATGGAAAGGTGAAGAATATTGAGTATCATAACAAAGATTAGAAATAAACCATATACTCCTCAGAGCAATAGAAAGGGGATCAGTAATGAAATGAAGGATAGAAGCAATCACAAAAGATAAAATGGACAATTTTGATTAAATAAAATGGAAAAACTTTTGTACAAACAAAATTAACACAACTAGAATAAGGAGAGTGATTGAATGAGGGAAATCACATAGAAAACAATCTTTCACAGCCAATACAACTTACAGAAATGAATAATACCAAAAGCTATTTGCTAATGTAGAAGTGGTCAAAGGATATAAACAAATGGTTCTCAAAAGAATTTCAAAGTATTAACAAGTATGTAAAAGAATGTTTCATATAACTAAAATAAGAGAAATTCAAGTAAAACAATTGAGAGGTTTCCCTTCACACCCTGAAAATCAGCAAAGATGAGAAAATATAGGGATAAACAATGTTGCAGGAGTTGTGGAGATACAAAAACACTAATATATTTTGCTGGCGCTGTGACTTGACACAAGCATTCTGGAAAGCAATTTGTAATTAAGAAAACAGTTACTCAGATAAGACAGCATCCTAAAATTTAAGAGTTGCAGCTAAAGCTGTTAATGCTAATTTCTTAGGGGCAATTTTTGTCTCTAAAAATTTTCACAATAAAGGAGAGATAGAGCAGATCAATGAATGGAGATGCAATAAAAAAAAATTAAATGAACAAATCAAAATCCCCAGCTAAATACCAAATTACACATTCTTAAAATTTTTTAAGAGATTAACAAAATTGGGGTAAATGGACTTCATAAATAAAAATGGGAGCTATTTTATTTATTTTTAATATAAATTTATTTAACTTTTTACATTCATTTTCGCAAAATTTTGGGTTCCAAATTTTCTCCCCATTTGTCCCCTCCCCCCCACCCCAGTACACTGAGCATTCTAATTTCCTCTATCACCAGTCTGCCCTCTCTTCTATCATCCCTCCCTTCTCTTATCCCCATCTTCTCT
>CM053770.1:420700695-420714651 GCA_028658325.1 Potorous gilbertii | reverse complement strand
GATTCCTTGAATACTTATTTTGCCCTCTGGTTCTAGAACATCAGGGCAGTTTTCCTTGATAATTTCATGAAAAATGATGTCTAGGCTCTTTTTTTTGATCATGGCTTTCAGGTAGTCCCGTAATTTTTAAATTGTCTCTCCTGGATCTATTTTCCAAGTCAGTTGTTTTTCCAATGAGATATTTCACATTCTCTTCCATTTTGTCATTCTTTTGGTTTTGTTTTGTGATTTCTTGGTTTCTCAGAAAGTCATTAGTCACCATCTGTTCCATTCTAATTTTGAGAGAACTATTTTCTTCAGTGAACTTTTGAACTTCTTTTTCCACTTGGCTAATTCTGCTTTTGAAAGCATTCTTCTCCTCATTGGATTTTGAACCTCTTCTGACAATTGAGTTAGCCTATTTTTCAAGGTGTTATTTTCTTCAGCACTTTTTTGGGGCTCCTTTATCAAGGTATTGACCCATTTTTCATGCTTTTCTTGCATCTCTCTCATTTCTCTTCCCAGTTTTTCCTCCACCTGTCTAACTTGATTTTCAAAATCTTTTTTGAGCTGTTCCATGGACTGAGCCCATTGTATATTTATTTCAGGTGTTTGGGATACAGAGGCTTTGACTCCTATGTCTTTCCCTGATGGTAAGCATTGTTCTTCCTCATCAGAAAGGAAAAGAGGAAACATTTGGTCACCAAGAAAGTAGCCTTCCATGGTCTTATTTTTTTCTCCTTTCTGGGCATTTTCCCAGACTTCTGAGTCTTCTGAGACTTCTTTTTCCTTGACTTCTGAGATTCCTCTCCACCCTCGCCCAGATCTGATCAGCTAGTGCTTGGGGTCTGAGATTCAAATGCTGCTCCCTAGCCTCAGGGCTTTTGGCAGGCAGGCCCAGGTGCTATTCAATGTGAGCTTAAGTTCCTGTGCTCAGGTGGGGGCAGGGTCACCTCACAGGCTCAGTTCCCTCAGGGGGGTTATGCAGAGACCTTCAGTAATGGACCCCAGCTCCTGCCTGCTCTGGGAGCCTCTGGTCATCCACTGCCTCTGCCATTGCCTCCCGAGGGGTCCTGAGTTATGGAGACACCCTGCTCCCCTCTCAGCCAATCCAGAAGTCTCTCTCACTGAACTGTAGCACCTGTGGGTGGAGGGACCTTCGCGGCCAGTGGAGATTCCGTCCCTGAACCCTGCTCGGATCTGTACCTCTCTGTGCCGCGTGGCCAGGGAAGGGCTGGGCTCCGCTCCTGTCCAGTGCGCGATGGACATTTGGGAATTGATTTTTCAGGGCTCTCTGGAACAGAAATCTCCTTCACTCCATTGTTGCATGGCTTCCACTGCTCTTGAATTTGTTGGGAGTTCTTTTTACAGGAAATCCATGGGCTGTGGGTTCAGAGCTAGCATGTGTGAATCTTTCTACTCTGCCATCTTGGCTCCTCCCCATTCCTGGGAGCTATTTTAAAAAGACTAACAAAATAGCTTCTTTAATTAAGAGAAACAACATTTTATGTATTGAAAACTTAAAGAAGATAACAATTAAAATTAAATTATCAGAAACTATTTTGTTCAAATGCCTCCTAACAAAAGTGAGGACTTAGATGATTTCAATGAATAGTTAAGAATTATAAAATAGCCAGGTTAGGAGAACAAAAGATTGTACAAGTAATTCAATATTATAAAGCAGAAATTAAAAAGCAATAAATAAACATTCAAAATTGGAGTAAAGAAACAAAATATTTGTAAGTGAATCCTCTCAAATTTTCAAAGACCAATTTATTCCAATTTTAAATAAATAGTATTATAGAAATAAGAAAAGTACCGATCACGATGAACCTTTCTATTATATAAATAAGGTTTTCATACCTAAGCCAACAACAGAAAAACAAAGGGAAAAAAAAAACTACAGAGCACTATCCCTGATGAACATTAATGAAAAAATGTTAGATGAAATATTGGCATAGAAGATAAACAACATCTTTAAAATATTACTTAATATAAGCAATATGGTTGTGTACTAGGAATTCAAGATTGGCTCAATATTAAGAAAACTATAAGCATAATTGATTATATTAATAAAAATAATGAAAAAAATGACATGATTTATTTAATAGATATTGAAAATGTTTTTGACAAAATACACAAACCTGTTTAAAAAAAAGAGGAAAGCATAGGAGTAAAAAGACCTTTGCTTTCTATGATAAGTTGTATCTTCAAAAAAAAAAAAGCACAAGAGCTAATATTAGAAATAGTGGGAAAAGCCTAGGCATATTTCCAGTAAGACTGAAATAAAGCAAAGATATTCCCCATCTACCATTACTGCTTGAGATGGTTTTATAAATCCTAATCATAACAATAAGATTAAAAAAGAAGGAAATGAGAAAATAAGCTTAGGCAAAGAGTAAATTATCATATTTTACAAATATTTTGATTTGTCTAAAAAACCTAAAAGAGTCAACTGAAAAATAGTTAAAACAACTAATAATTTGAGCCAATGTGAAAGATATAAAAAAATTTCACATTTTATTAGAATTTCTCTGGTTTAAAAAAAAATCCAGTAAGAAGAAAATAAAAAAATCCATTTAAAATAATTATAGAATCAATAAAATATTTGGGAATCTATCTAGCAAGAATCCCAAAGAAACTATAGTGATACAACTACAAAATGCTTTTTGATGACAGGCAGACTTAAATTAATGGTGAAATATAAATTTGTCATGCTTAGATCCTGCCAATAGAATAAAAAATGGTGATGGTATTTAAATCGATATACTTACTTATGCCATACCAATTAAACTACCAACAGGTCATTTTAAAAAGATGGAAAATAACAACAAAATTCCTATAGAAGTACAGAAGATTAAGAATCTCAAAGGAAATATTAAGGAAGGAAGCAGGTCTAGCAATATCAGATTTCAAACTATACTACAAAGCAATAACCATGAATATTATTTGGCACTGATTAAAAAGCAGAGAGATTAATTAGTGGAAGACATTAGGTATACAATATACAAAAGTAAATGAACCTGGAGCTAGAGTGTTTGATAAACCTAAAAAAAACTTAAGTAAAGATCATGATTTTCAAAAATTGATGAATAAAATGAAAAATGGTCAGGCAGAAATTAGGTTGAGCTAATCATCTCCCACCATATTCTAAGACTTACTACAAATCTATATCTGACTCTGATGTAAAAGGTCACATTATAAGCAAATATGAGAAGCAAAAAAGAAAATACGCTTTTTCATTTATGGATAGGAAAGAATTTAGGATCAAGCAAAAGATGAAGAAGACCACTGAAAATAAATTGATTGAATTAAAAAATAAATTAAATTATCTAAAATAAAAATTGATGAAATGTAGAATACAAAAAATTGAAAAACCTTTTCAAAAAACATCAATGCAGCAAAAAATAGAAGGGAAACAGGTAACTGGCGTTGAGGGAGACCTCTGAAGCAAATTACCATGAAAATACCTTGATATCCATGATATGTAAAGAACTGAATTACTTTTATTAAAAAAATGATTTATTCCCTTATAAATAAATGACCAACAGATATGAAAAGTTTTCAAAGGAAGAAATCTATGCTATTAATGATCATATTTTTTAATTCTCTAAATCAATAATAATTAGAGAAATCTAACTTAAAGCTACTCTGAAGTTTCACTTTGTATGCATCATACCAGCAAAGATGAAAAAACTAGAAAATGATAATTGATGAAAGGACAACTGGAAAACAGACACATTAATATGCTGTTGGAGTTATAAATTGGTCTACCCATTCTGGAAAGTAATTTGTAAGTACGCCTGAAAATTGATTAAACAGTTCATTAATTTCAACTCAGGAAGGCCATTACTAAACAAATACCCCAAGAAAAATCAAAGAAAATGGAACTATATCTATAAACATATTTGTAGAATTTTTTTTGTTACAGTAAAGATTTAGAAACAAAAGGAGTTAGCCTCTCAATTAGTAATATCTGAACAAGTCATGGCATATGTATGTGAAAGAATATTACTTTGCAGAAACTGATGGAAGGCATTGTTGCAGAGAAACCTGGGAAGATTTGTATGAGTTGATATAGACCGAAGTAAATAGGATTATCAAAACAATTTTTATAATAACAAAATCAAAAAGAGCATCACCTTAGAAAGACTTATGAATTCTGATCAATGCTATGACCAAATATGATTCCAGGAGACTGAAGTAGATGTAAGATGCAAAATAGGATATACATTTTCTGACTTGTACAATATGGGAATTTGTTTTACTTGACATGGATATTTGTTACAATATTGTTTGTTTTAATGGGCATATGTAAGTTGAAGGAATTAGTGACTAGGTATAGTGTAATCAAAATTTTAACAAAGGAAAAAAGAAAAGAAGGTCAATGAAGCATTTTTTAAACAATAAAAAGAGGAGAAGAGAAAAGTCAGAAAGAATCATGGCCAAGAAAAGCTTTGAAAGTTACATATTGAACGTATTATATACTTAAAGAGAAAAGCAAGCCATACATAATAGAGATTTGCCTTTTCCTGTATAATTCTCTTTTCCTGTCCTACTATATGCATGAAAGTTCTCATTTTATTTGGCATTTGTTAAGTTCCTAAATTTGGTATTTGTTAAATTCTAAAATAAATATATCTAAAGTATATCGTCCAAGTTCTCATGACCTTAGAATTCTGGAAGTCCAGAAGACATATGACATTTATCTATGCAGAGGGACTATTTTGTTAAATAATCAAGTGAGAAGAGTCCTCTCTCTGCTTATTATGGCAACATGAGATCTTTTTAAATAGAATTATTTGAGAAGAAAAAATAAATTCTCACAATCATATTGTTCAGTAACTCTTCAAAATGAAGATTTGAAGCAATGAAAAGGTAATCCAGAAGCAAAAACACACACTCTGAGAAAAGAGACACTGGTAATTTGGAATTTTTTTCATTGATGAAATGTATTCCATAATTGCTCAGTTCCTTTCTGTGTGGCCATATGTGTGTCTGTCATAATACAGTGTTAAGGTGACTGAATCCCTTGATGAACGGGTGATGAATCTCTTGAAGATGACAAGGCCATGTGAAAGTTATTTTTAGAGAATGCTTAAGACATAGTTTTTAATTGATCAACCATACCAGTTCCCTAGGAGAGAAATTTGCAGTTTTACTTAAAGAAATTGCGTATGTGTGCTCACCCTTATATACATGAGTGTATGCTAAGGAAAAAGAGCAAAAAGAATCATTCTATTCTGTGGATTTATAGACTACAAGATTTCATTTTTAATCCCAAAGCTGCAAGAATCACAAAAATGAGTTATATGAACATAAAAGCATCCCAAAAATGGCACAAAAAACTCCAACCTTCCGTAGTTTAAAATAGCCAGGCTGATTCTTTTTCAGTGCTCTTCCCCTAGTATTTATTAAGATGTTTTCATGCAAGGAAAAACTAAAGAGAAATATGAGAAATAAGAAAATTAAGAGTCATACTTACAGTTAACTTGCAAATATTCTCACAAATTCCAATTCTGATAAATTTCAAGAGGAGATTTTTTTTATCAACTATCCAGCTTCTGGGAACATAGGAAAATTGAAATGAAAGAGTGAAGAACATATATATAGATTATGATGTATTGCTATAAAGTCTTATAAAATGTTTTTTTTAAATTCAAGAATTACTCAAAAAAATTCTGAAATTAAATTTTCTCTGCATTAGGTAAATCTCTGGCCCTAAATCTTTATAAGGAGCAAGGACAGAAGGAAAGTATGTGTGTGTGTATGTGTGTGTGTGTCCATGCATGTGTGTGTTTAAAAGTATATACACTGCACCTAAAATCAATGGACTGCATAATATCAATTAATTATCAGAAAATTAGGCAATTACATCTAAACTGATATATCTGCACTCTATTTAATGGATTATTTATTTTATTGGTAGCTACAGAACTTATTACGGATTCTTAGCATCCCTAATAGATGCTGAGTCAAAAGGGCACTTTAAATAAGAAACAGTATTCCAAAAGAGAAATAAAAATAGAGACATCTGACCAAATTAATCTGGTTAGGCAGAAAAATCTCTGATGAACTCAAATTTAAAACAACAGGAATATAAGATAGGAGGAAAATCACATAACCAAGGATGAATACAAAAATCGTCCATAAGGCTATTGTTGGAAAGGTGAAACTGAGAATGAACTGGGACTTGGAAAAAATGCTAGCAAGAGCAACCATTAGGAAAAAATTAAGCTATTGTCAGGAAAGGAAGAAGAAAAAGAAAGAACAGAACTACCGAATTAATCAATCAATCAATAACCATCTATTAGGTGCCTACTATGTTCCAGTCATTCCACTAAGCACTGGTATTAGGCAGCTAGGTACTTAATATTTGTGAGACCTTGGACTAGTCACTTAATTTCTCTGTTTCAATTTACTCATCTATAAAATAGAAAGTAATATTAGCATCTACCTCACAAGACTGTTGTGAGAATTAAATGAGAAAATTTAAGTAAAGTGCTTTGCAAACTTTTAAACACTACATACATGCTATTTGTTATTACTACTGTTTGAAAACAGTAGAAAGTAACAGAAGGTAGTGAGAGGGCAGATCTGTTCCATCCTGTTTTCTCTTGCCTTAATTAAAGAAGGATATTACCTTACATACTGAAAGGTTAAACAGAGACATCATGGATTTAAAGCTGGAAGGGAACATCTAGGAAGCCATCAAACCAAACCCCTACATTTACAGAGGAGGAGAATTGAGCACAGGAAGGAGGAGCAACTTGCTCAGAGTCAAAGGAACAGTAGGTGGTTGAGAAAAGATTGATAATATCTTCCTGACTTTAAGGGTAGCTTTATATCCAGTATTCCTTGCTGTTTTATTGAAGCTCAAGAGAGGTGGGAAATGTTAAGAAAGACTGTTGAGTTCCATTCCTGAGACACAGACAGAGGATATGTCAATTTCCTGAAAGAGTTTGCAGATAAGATCTTAGAGACAAGAAATCAGAGGAGGGTGAGATACTGCAAACTAAAGATGGATAAATAGTGTTCTATTTTTGATAAGGAGAAGATTGAATTATGAAAAATTATAGTATGGTGAAATTAATGGCAATTGCTGGCAAAAATACAATACAATATAATGGCTACTATAAAGATTTTTCTATTTGCTAGCCACACCATCATCATCATTGTGGTCAAGTTTCATCATCATCATGACTCTGATTTCTAATATTAGAATAATCTTCCAAATTGATGTTTGTGGCCATAGCTATGACATATATTTCATGGATATGTGTAGTTTAATGTATGTATGTGTGTATACACACATATAAATGAGACAACAAATCTTAAATATTGAATCTATAAAATCCAATAGAACTTTATTAACATATTGGACACTAAATATCCAGCAATACTTCAAAAAATCAATAGCTAGCCCAACAACAGAATTAAAAGGAAACCAAAAATATATATTAAAAAGTAATATTATATAGCTGGCAAAGGTGGAGTTTAACCAATTTAAATAGCCTGCTGCTGTCTCTGGCTCATTTTGGTACTAGACTAAGAACAAGAAACAAACTGGCTACTCCCATGTCATAAAAATGCCCATCACCCTTAAAGGCTGTCAAACATGTTGATATTTCCTATTTCAAGTCCCTGCAAAAGAATCATAAGCATTCTCTTGCCAGATGTACTTGCCAGATGTAAAATCGCCTCATAATCTGAATAAAGGAAGGCAAAAAGAAATAGAAAACCATAGTGATGTAAACATTTATTCTGATAAAAAATTCAAGATATTTATGTTTAAAGTGATGAGAATTTAAAGAATTTTTTTCTTTTTTCCTTTTATTTTTGAAGGAGTATTGGAGGGGATTTACCTTGGTTTTCTCTTTCTTGTCATTTCCACTGCCCTTCCCCCTCAGGGGTGCTATGAATTGCTTACTAACTCTGAGGTCTCCTCATGTTTCCAAGCTTTCAATTGTTCTGCCCCCTCCCCCACTACATCACCATTTGTAAGGACTGTAGTTCCCAGCAAAGTCATTTGAGGAAAAGTGAGTCCTGACAGGACTACAGCTCATCAGATCATTTGTGGTTCCAAATAATTCAAACTGAACAAGGAAAATAAGTCACATGAGGAAACTTTTTTTGTAATGTTTCAATGTGATAGAGACACATGCAATTTACTGCTTAAAGAGATATTTATCCAGATGTAGAAGAACACACAGGAATGGTATAAAGAGAATTCCCTATACAGTGAAACTCTCTTGTAAAGATTTCCCATGTACCCTATTTATCAATTAAAGCCTGTCCTAATACACAAGTACATGTTTCCCCCTTATATCATTTCCTCACTTGCAACACTCTCCCTTCCCCCTCCCAATTCTTTGTAAATCCTTGTAAGAGGGCTATTGTTTTTATTATGTTGGAACTCAACCATCTGAATATTGCACTTAACCAAGTTTTGTGAGATTAAAAGTATAAAGGTTCAGCAAATTTCTTCATGAAGTATACAGTCAAAATGAGGCCAGGAAAGAGAGAAATATAAATAGGTAATGAGAAATGTAGCTAGGGAATTTTTTTTTTAGCATTAACAAAAAAAAAGTAAAAGATAGGAAGACTCATCCGTAACTCCTGCCCCATAATCTTATCACTGAATTTTCTACAGACTACTTTTCATCTAAAGTAATCTCACCATCCCTTTGAAGTGGTTTCCCCCTCTGCTTCTCTGTCTCTCTGTCTCTGTCTCTGTCTCTCTCTGTGTCTCTCTCTCTCTGTCTCTCTCTGTGTCTCTGTCTCTCTCTGTCTCTGTCTCTCTGTCTCTCTCTCTCTCTTTGTCTCTCTCTCTCTCTCTCTCTGTCTCTCTCTCTCTCTCTCTCTTTCTCTCTCCTGTCTTTCCTGTTTTCTTGTCTTTCCTGCTCCTCCTCCTCCTCCTCTTCCCCTGTTCTCCAAGACTCCTTGGGAGTCACTGTTTGTAGGGCCTACTTCAAAACTGTGCTGTCAGAGCCAGACTCTCCTCTACTTAGTACCTCCTCTGCATTTATACAACTATTTTCTTCTTATTTATAGGTAGCTTCATGTATTTAACTCTGGATTTGTGATCATGCGTTCACTCTCTCTTGGCTCCCTCTGTAGCACCTTAGGTTAGTGTCATGCCCAGCATAGGCATCCAAGCATGCTACCTTCTTAGCTAATAAATAATTATTTTAGCAGTCCAGAATCAGGATGCCTAGGGCAGAGTGTATCTGGAACTAGCAAAACCATGGAGCAAATAAAGAAATCAAAGAAAGTGCCTAAGTTAGCCACGCATACTCTGGTATTAGAATTTCTTCTTTTGAAAACTCACAGAGGAGGCAGGTAAAACTCCTTCCCCATGACTCCTTCCAAATGGTGATAGCAAAGAAGAGTCAGAAAGGCAGTTATAGAAGTAGAGATAAGAAGACAACTTGAAAAATAAAGCTACTATAAATCAATAGGCACTTAGAGAAAGCTACAAAGGAATTAAAGAAGGAAGGTGTGAACATTTTTTGCAGTACATTTTTAAGTTGTCATTTAAAAACAGCTGCTAGGAAGAGCTACATTTTCAAAATATAGATATGACTGACAGTTACACATATAATTGGCCAGCTCCAAAGATGAGAATATAAATAATCAAACTTTTACAAAGGTTTCAGGTAAACTCAGGAGAGGCTATCACTCTGAACTTCCAGTTAGGTAAGTGAAAAAGTCCTTCACTGAGTTAAAAACCTGATTTTGGGATAGAGAAAAAGGAATGGGGATCAATAGCTAGTTAAAGTCTGTTTTCCATCCTGTGAAACCTCTTTATAACTTTATTCCAAAGAACATTATGGAGAATGCAGGAGCTCAGTATGTCAACAGAGATCTGCCTTTTACTTCTGTTTGGCCTGAACCGCAAAACGAGAATTCAAGTATTGTCAAGCCTTGAAGAGGAATACTGGAGGAGGTCTAGATGTGTGATCCTAAATCTATGGTCCTGTGTTGAACTATGGAAAAACAATGAAAGAGTCCTGGAATATTCTTCCAGAGACCAGGTTGACATCAATAACCACTTTATAGATACCCTGATTTAACCAGTTGTGAAGATCTAACAATAAAATATCATCCAGGCTACATCTCTCAATCTTATCCACAAGGATATCACAAGAGACTTTCTCAAAAGCCTTCCTGAAATCGAGGCATGTTATATTGACTGGATTTCCCTAATGTAACAGTTTAGTAATGCAATCAAAAAAAAAATGAGCTTAGTCTGACATGACTTCTTAATTAACCCGTGCTGGCTATTAACGATTGTTACTTCCCTTTCCGAGTTTTTATAAGTCCTTCTTTATAACTTTTCTAGGAATTTGAAGTCAGTTCACTGTCCTATTAAATGTTATACTTTTATATCATTTTTGAGCATCAAGATGATGAGTGTTCATCCACATGTCTATGGTATCTTTCCTTTTTGCCACAGTTTTTCAAAGATCACCAATAGTTATAAAAGAGTTCCTACAGTCATATTTTCATGTTACTTCAAAACTCTGGGAGTGTATTTTTCCTGGTCTAGTGACTTGAACTCACTAAGGATAGCAAGATACTATATTACAAATCTTCATGTGGCTTTCGTATTATCTATTAATCATCTTTGCTTTATATTTCTCAATAAACAGACGTTCGTTAACTACCTTCTACGCTCCAGGCGCTGTACCAAGATGATGGGGATACAAAATGAAAATTTGAAAAATAGGGCCTGCTCTGGAGAGCAATTTGGAACTCTGCCTAGAGAATTATAAAATTGTGCATATCCTTTGATTCATCAATACCAATTCTAGGTCTGTATCCCAAAGAGATCATAAAAAATGAGGAAAAAGACCTACATGTACACAAATATTTATAGCAGCTCTTTTTGTGGTGGCAAAGAATTGGAAACTGAGGGGTTGTCCATCAACTGGGGAAAAGTTGAACAAATTACGATGAATGTAATAGTATACTACTGCGCTATAAGAAAGGATGAGCAGTTGGATTTCAGAAAAACTTGAAAAGACTTAGATGAACTGATACTAAGTGAACGGTGAAGCAAAGTGAAATGAGCAGAACATTGTCCACAGTAACAGCAACCCTGTGCAATGATCAGCTATGACAGACTTAGCTCTGGATCAATTATCAAAGATAATTCCAAAAGACTCATGCTGGAAAATGCTATCCACATTCAGTGAAAGAACTATGGAATCTGAATATAGATCAAAGACACTATTTTTACTTTTTATTTTGTTTTTTGTTTTTTCTTTTCTCATGTTCTTTACCTTTCATTATGATTCTTCTTCATGACTAAAGTGGAAATATGTTCAATATGATCGTACATGTATAACATATCAAATCTAAATCAGGTTGTTTTCTCTCTTAGGGAGGGGTATGGGAAGAAAAGGAGAAAGGAAAAAATTAGAACTCAAAATTTTATAAAACTGAATGTTGAAAACTATCTTAACACATAATTGAGAAAATATATACCATTAAGAGGGGAGGGGAGAAAAATAGGGCTTGCCCTTAAGAAAATTACATCTACCTAAGGAAACAACGTGTCCATACATGCAGATTATATAAGATACAGAACAAAAGATGTCTCTGTATTTCTCTCTCTTTATAGTAGATACATATAAAATGTATACATATATGTATACATGGAAGGAGAGTTAGAAAGTACAATGTCAGCTGATGGGAGGGAGTAGCACCAGCAGCTGGAGGGAAAGGCTGAGCATTCTAAGAGGTGGAAGTGAAGACAGGGCCAATGGTCTGTACCTTACAAAGGCGTAGAGACATAAGATATGATATCTTATGTGAGGAAGATGAAGAAAGCACTTTGGCTAGAATATAGGGTATGTGAAGAAGAGTGCCTTTTCAAGACTGGAAAGGTAGGTTGAAAACAGGTTGTAAGGAGCTATAAATGCCAAAGAGGAGAAGTTGTATTTGCCCCAAGAAGTTTCATGAAAACAGTGGAGTTTTATTCTGTAGGGAAATGACGGTCCATCCTATGATTTAGGAAAATCATCTTGTCAGTTTTATGGAGAATAAACTGGAAAGGGAGAGGGAGTTGGGGAGTGGAAGAAGGAGGTAGTTTGTGGGAAAGATAGTAAAGATGGTAATAAAGGCCATCCTTAATATAATGGTTACCTGGAATGATCTCCCTCCTCATCTCCATTTCCTGGCATCTCTAAACTCTTTCAGGTATCAGCTAAAATCACATGTTCTGCAAGAAACCTTTCCCAGCTTCATTCACAGTAGCGACTTTCCTCTGAGATTATCTCAGATTTATCCTGTTTATTTATAGTCATCTTCCCTGTTGTGAGACAGCTAGGTGGTACAGCTGTTAGAATGATGGATTTGGAGTCAAGACCTGTATTCAAAATCTGAAATCAGATACTAGTTGTATGGCCTTGGGCAAGTTACTTAATCACTGTCTGCCTCAGTTTCTTCAATTATATATTGGGGATAATAGTACCTACCTCTCAGGCTTTTGAGTTTTAAATGGAATAATATGTGGAAAGTACTTAGCACAGGGACTGGCACAGAGTAGATGTTTAATAAATATTTGTTCCTTTTCCTTCCTCTCCCCTCCCCCTCCCATTAAACTCTGAGTATTTGAAAGCATGACCAGTTCAGTTGCTTTGACTTTTTTATCCTCAGTCCTTAGTACAGTGCCTGGCACATAAATACTTGTTAATATCTTGACTTGCAAATGACTTTACATATATTCTCTCATTTGATCATTTGATAACGATTCCTCTGTTAGACATGTTGAGCTTGAGATGCCTATGGGATAAACAATTCTAAAGCTCATTACTTTCAGTAGAGAAAAGAGCATCAATCAGTAGATTAAAAACTTCTGCTTTCTGCCTGTGTTTTGGTGGCTGTTGTTGTTTTTAATCATTAATCACAATGATTCTTAGTGACGCTACCATCTATTCTTTGTTCTTCCCCTTGGACTCAATATTTCAGTACTTCCCCAAATTCCCATTTTTTTAGATTTTTAATTATTACATATTCAGTTTATTTTATCTCTTTCTTAAGTATTTCTCTGATGTCATGGTCCTCTTTGAAAACAAAGGACAAACACAACAACAATCTCTTTCTTATATCTAAGCCAGTACATAAGAGTTATGTCATCTGTCAATAAAGTAAAATTGTTGAAAAACGCTTGAATGACCTTTGGAGTAGAAGGTTATTAATTTTAATCATAGTGAAAGGTCTATTGTGTGGCCAAGAGTGGCATTGGTTATTTTATCTTGACTAACTTTCTTACAGCAAAGACAACATCATCATGTCAACCATTCAAAACAATTAATCAATAAGTACTTATTACACAGATGAATCCCAAAGCTACATGTTCAACACTGACCTTCCTCTTGTGATTTAGTCCCACTGTCATTTTCATGTGTCTTAAATTCTACTTATTTTACACTGAAATCAGCATATATCCATCAACTAATGGCATAGTGGGAGTGTTGCTCCTGTGTTTAAATATGATTCTTAACATTTAATGACTTTAACCTTGAATAAATCATTTGAATTCTTAGACCCTGTTTCTTCATATATCAAATAGAGATAATAGCTGTACTACCAACTTCACAGACCAGTTATGATCCTTAGATAATATAAAATACTTTGTAAACTTTAAAGTATTAGGTTTTAGTGCATTTAACTTAAGAGCATTTTAATAGATCTTGTACTATAATATCTTCAAACTACATAGAATGAAAAACTTTTAAAATATAGAGACCAAGCAGAAGAAATTGAAACTATGTGAGAATAGAGTAATATATATCTAAATCTATCTATAGTTATTAAATATCAATTTTAAATGTTCTTAAACTATATATGGATGGATTATGATCCATATTTATGCATATATGTATTGTGTACATTAGTACTATATATGTATGTGTGCATGTATGTGTATATATATATATATATGTATATATATATATATATACATAT
>CM053770.1:420653389-420700595 GCA_028658325.1 Potorous gilbertii | reverse complement strand
TTTTGGAAGCTATTCATTCTTTGTAATTTGGAAATGTTGTGGTATAACATGTTAAAAAATTATGCTCTTAATTTTTATATCTGAATAATTATGGGAAACAGTTCCATCTGAGATGATAGTCTAAATCCAATAGTTTATCTATTGGATTCTCAAGAATATTTTGAAGTCTATATTTGTGTCTATTTATTAATGAAACATTGTGAACTTCTGGTATGTCATTCTAGCCACTAAATCATGTCTTTTTAGATGCTCAGTAAACTTTTGTGGACTACCATGATAATTTTCATAATTCCTATTTCAAATTCCATTAGAAAACTGCTTTGATCAGTATATTCAAGATCCCTAATAACCCATACGTAATTGCTGGTTGTGATAACTTAGTCCTAGATTTGTATCATAAACTCTTCCAGTTCTTAAAAAAAATCTTTCTGACTCAATCATTTGCTTGACACTTTTTAAAAACATACTTTGAGTTCAGTTTATACAGAAGTTACTCAAATCATTTCATAGGTTTCATTTGTAGGAGAAAAGTATTTTCAGTTGGATTCAACAAATTAAATGGCATCTATCTATCTAAGGTCGGTTTTTGCTGTGGCTCACTGCAATGATGTCTCTTTGTTCAAAAAATATTTAAGTAATTTTTAAACTGTTTATCATGTGCTCTGAAAATATTTACCAATCTTTTTCCTCCTTTTTGAAAAGTAAGTGTTCGTCTTTCTGTAAGAGTATTAGAGTGAAAAAGGCTCTGTGTTTCATTAACATAGTACAGGTTTCTGTTAGGTTACTTTCCAAGCTTCCTATGATTCATTTTATAATGAAAGTGTATGTTAAAACTTGAATCATTAAAATATTAATTGCTTTGAATATGTTCTACTCAATGAAATTGATTTTAAGATGCCAGCACACTTCTTGGCATATAGAGCTTTGACCTGAGAGCTTTATGTTTAATGCATCTTGCCTAAAGGAAATGAAGAAAGATATTTGTAAGGATCACCTTAATCCATTGGTTCAATTGACCTTTGCATGAATCAATCAACTAATCAATCAATAAACATTTATTAAACCTTAAATCTCTATTTTTCCTTAGCATACATTAAGAAATTTACATTTATTGAGTTCAAATGACACCCTGATTGTATTAGAGAAATGTTTCATGAGCTAAAATGCATTTTTCAGCAGAGCCATATAGTTTGATGTTATATATATATATATATATGCATATACATATATAAAATACTTATATATTATATTAATTAATTAATTAAATTTTTTGATCCAACACTATAACTATGAAGTGTGTCTCAGTTTTTCTGTTTAAGAGAGATGATAATGGATTAAAGGCTAGGCAATATCATAACATACTTACTTAAACTCTCTCTTTGGAAGATGTCATGTTTTATGCTACTTGTTCTTGACATTACTATGTTGATAGCATGTTATTAGAAGAGAACAGTTTTCCATGAGAACATCAAATGTTCTAGTGTCCTCAGTATTTTGGGTCTATTTTATATGTGGGTAGTATATGAGTAGGCAAGAACAATATAACTGAATCAAAGACTTTTTGATAATCAGTAAATTCAATGTAAATATTTTGGCACTTTCAGTCAGTTTTTTCAGTAAGAACCAAACTGATAACAGTTTACATCTCCAGCATATGTATTGACTTCTGTGTATGAAACGTATAAAGTCCTGCTTTGCATGGTCCTCCAACATATGGTCTGTAGTACACATAATATTATTCATTTTTATTGTTAGTGCTGTTATTACTAGGCTTTACAAAGAACATTAAGGATTACAGACACAACATTTGTTGCTTCATTTCATCCTTACAACCACCCAGGGAGTTATTTTCCCCATTTTATCATCCCCATTTTACAAATGAGGAAATCAAACTAAAAGCATAAGTGATTTGCTTAAGATTACATAGTTAGTAAGTGTCTAGAGGAACATTTGAACTCAGGTCTTCCTGGCTGCAAGTATATCAGCCACTTCCCACCACTCCCCAACTTGTATTCTCTAGTCAGACTTGTTGCCACACTAACTTATGGCCATGCCATTACTTGTCTCCAGGAGTGCTCACTAATTTCCAGCTTTGAATGTTGTTTAGGATAAGATACTATTCAGATCTATAACTCATGAGCCACCCTACCTGATGGTTATGTTATGGCATGCACACTAATACTTTCAATCAAGTCATGAAGCAAGATAAATAACAAAGGAAATAAATCAGTTTGCACAGTACCAATATACAGATGGCTGCTGCTTCCCCACAATCTCTGTTGCAAAAGGTGAATCACGTTCTCTTGCAGTCCCCAAAACACCCCAATCATGAGACTGAGAAAGGTCACTTCAAGTCATAGCAGTGTGTGAAGATGCTAGAGAGTATCCACAAATGGTTTCTGTTCAGTCATTTGCCTTCTAGTCTCAAAGAAGCAGATAAAGTGCCTCCCTCATATCTCAGGGCATCAAAGATCAAAATCACATCTGTTCTGCCCTCTCTTTTTCCTTGCCTACCTCTAGCTATGCCTACCTTTGCCACAGTTACTCTCCCCAAGCTTCTGGATGTTCCTTTTTCGGCTCATTTCTTCCTCCTTTCCTCTAAGAATCTGCACTTCCATATCACACAACCCCTCCTCTTCTACCTAGATCCATTATCCTTTTAAATTGAATACACTGAAAGATGCTGAACTCAGGCAGGAGTTTCTGAATGATATTTTTCCAAAAATAGATGTAGCATCTGATGCTGAAACCTTTTACATTTCTGCCTGAAATAGGTTCTCTACTTTTAACTCATCTCAATTTGACTGATTCTTTGAAGTTCATCTCAGGACCCTCCCCTCACCCTCATGAATCATTTTCTGTCATTCAGCCTACATTCATTTTTCACTACTTAAAGTTTCTTTTTCATAGAATGATATAGCTATAAGGCTCACAGACACCCTAGAGAATATCTAGTCTGGTGGTATCAAACTTAAAAAGAAATAGGGTCCCTGAGGGCCACATATTGGCTTAGAAAACAATATATTAATAATGCCTGAGCTTTATTGTATTTTGTTTATATTGTAAAATATTTCCTAATTAAATTTTAATCTCATTCAGGCTAAACTCAGGAGTATTATGGGCCAGATGTGCCCTGCTGGCCCTAGATTTAACACTTGTGATCCACCCATCTCCTCAGTTAAAAGATAAAGATTAAAAACCTTTGCCTAAAATCACACAGGCCAAACATAATAGAGCAGAATTTGAGCCCATGCCCTTTGCTCCAAATCCAGTATATTTGCACAATACTGTACTGACTATTATTTGTTAGATTCCAATAAGCTCTATCTGCCAGAGTCTCTTGTCCTCTGATATGCAGATCCCTTGCTTTTACATAATATCAACAGGAAGCATGAGAATACTACAAAACCCTTTGCCATGCTCAGGGTCATTGCCAGCAGCTGCATTATTACCATGGAGATCAAGTGCTTTGCCTCCACTCTTGTGATAACATTATTGCTCTCCTTGTGGGTGCCATGAACTTTTTTCCAATAACTATTATCTTATACATACATCTTTTTTCTCAAATATTTCCTTCAGGGAAAAGATCGTGCTATTTTTCTTTATTTTTGTCCTATAATATTACCTACAACCATGACTGAGTAAGTACCTACTGTATACTTAGCCTTATGCTAAATAAATCATGTGGGACATACTAGAAAAGTATAAGATCCTGTTCCCACCTTAGGATTGCAAATGTGTTCATTTAGAAACCAGATATAAGAGTCAAAATCATTGTGAAGTCAATACCATTCCTTTAGCTAATGGAATACAGGACTGATTAAAGGCATCATACATATTTCATGCATTGGTTTAACTCTATTTTCAGTACAACCACATGTGCCTGCTTCAGTATATTTGTCTTAGATTTCAAGCTCTGAAAGAATATGGACTATGTGTGTGAGGAGGTGTTTTGTTGATGATGAAATTGCTGGGAGCTGTTGATGGTTTAGTCTTCCCCTCACTCTGAAGCCTCCTGTCAACATTCTATCTTAGAGAGGAAAATATTACTAATGACTAAGGCTATTTATAATACTAAGACATGGTAACAAATAAGTGTATATTCTTCCAAATAGCTCAGTCTCCTAAATAAACACAATTTCACTAATTCTCAATATTCATCTCCAAATTACTTACAAGAAAGTCATTATCACTTTCTAAATATTCCTATATGAAAAAACTGAGTTACAAAAAAAGGATATTTTTTATTATCTTGAACTATTTAGAAACAGTACCTTTTAAATAAAGATATGAGTTTGAAACCAAAAGAATATGCGTACTTAATGGAAACTAACAAAACAATGTGGTTTGGTGACAAGAGCCAAGGACGAGAATTAAAGACACCTTTGTCTGGGTCTCTTTTAAACCCCTTGGTAGTTTCTTCACTGCCAGATGAAGTATTTTACTTTCACAGTCTCTTGAAAATGTTATTCTTCCTAAGTAAGTACAAAGGATTATTTGTCAAAACACTAGACAAGATCTAATAGATTTTTTTCACCTTCAAAATATCTACAAATTTATCAGCCTAGTAATGGTATGATTATCCAAAGGCCTCTATTTGCAGATATTATTATGCTAATTATATACCTTATCGTGCCCTGGGATACTACTAAGCATCCTTAGCAAAATCCACAGTATAGCCACACAGAGAAAATTAAATTAGTCTCAAATTCATAGGACATGAAATGAAATGGATGAAAAACATATTACACAGATTATATCATGCCCTAGATGAACAGGCCATTGAATGAATTCATCAGTATATGTGTATGTATGTATGTATGTATACATATATGTGTGCATCTGTATACACAGGTTTCTATCTTAAGTGCAGTAGATGGACAATGAACTAGATTAACAAACATATAAGGGAAGATGGTGTTGAATCACATTTCTGCTTTTTTAAAAAATTTATTTTTATTAATTCATTTTAAACTTAAATATACAAAAAGAAAAGAAAAAACATATTATAAACTTAAATATAAAATAAGAAAAAAAATTGCCATGTGCACAGCAGAATATAAGAGGATCCAACAATAAATTTCTATTTCAAGAAAGTTTATATAATAAATATTACATGTTGTGTTCAGAACTTTCCATCTTTGCTTCCTTATAAGTTTTATTTTGTTCTCTGCTGTACATTTTTTACTTTGTTCTATTTTTCCCCTTCCTCTACCACCTTCACCAAGAAGGTAAATTAAGTACACACACACACACACACATACATAAACATACACACATATATGTATGTATATATGTACATACACATATAGGCATATATATACACACAAATACATACATATATTTAGACATCTATCGTCATACTCACATATGAATCTATGTAAGATGCATATATGCATCTTCATATGCATCTATGTAAGATCACAATATTTTTGTTCATCTTCTGCTTCTCCGAGGGTAAATAGCATCTTCCTTCAAAAGTCCATGTCTTTCCATACTTTTCTAAGTCCACCAACTTATCATTTCCTATGCCACAGCAATATTCCAGTCTTATACTCTCTAGTCATTTTAATAGTCTAAAACAATATTGATTAGTATGACTAACATATAGTGTAGTTTTTCTACTTTTCTCTTTTGATTAAAACTGTTTTAGCTTTAACTTTGAGTCATGATTACTACACCTGCTTTTTTTACTAATATATTCTACTCTGAATCTTTATTTTATACTTATGTAATCTTATTCCCTATCCCTCCTAATTCCTCCACTTTACCTCTACCCACTACCTTGCCCTTCTTTTACTCAAACTACCCCCACATAAGATCCTCCCCTTATTCTCTCTCTGCCTTTCCCCTTACCCTCTTGTTTCTATCTGAGTTTAAAGGACTTTTTTAGCTCTCCAAATATATATGTTGTTTCATCTTTTACACATTCCTGTTAATCTAGACACCCTTCTATATCCCCCTTATCTTATTCCTTCACTTTTTTATTTCTTTATAAATTTGGAAGACATTTATTTCCTTCTAAATTTGTATTGTTCTCTCTTTAGCCCAGATCAGATATGAGTAGGGTTCCCTCTAAAAATCACTGCCTTATCCTCTCTGCACTCCCTATCCCCTTAGCCTTTTATTTCTTTCTGAATTGAGAAGACTTTTATAGCCATATTATACATATATATATATATATATATATATGTGTGTGTGTGTGTGTGTATGTGTGTGTGTGTGTATAAATATATATATATATATATATATATATATATGTATATATATGTATATATAGGTATGTATATATTGTGCCCTCTTTAACCCATTCCCAACGAGAGTAGGGGTCCAGAATTACCAGTCCTCCTCCTCCTTCTAATTCCTCTGTGTTAATTCTTCTTGCACCTCATTTGTATAAGATAATTACTCTTTTTAGCTTTTCTAATAGTTTCACTTTTTAGAATCACATCATACTCCAGTCTACCTCAGTCTTTCTTTCAAACTACCCAATTACTAATAAGAATCTTAGACATACATTTTATATTTCCTCATATAAAAAGTAAATCGTCTGTTGTTATTGAGTCTTTTATAATTAGTCTTTGATGTATACCTTATATTTCTCTTGGATCTTGTATGCCAAATTTTCTATTAAGTTCAGGGGTCTTTTTTTGTTTTGGTTTGGTTTGGTTTTTTGCCACAAAATCCTAAAAGTCTGGTAACGTGTTGAATTTCCATTTGTTTTTCATTCAGGATTATGCTTAACTTTGCTGGGTAGGATACTTTCAACCACAACACCAGTTCTTTTGCTGTTTATTGTACAATGTTCCAAGATCTGCAGTCTTTTAATGTTGCTGCTGCTAAGTCTTATTTGATTCTAATTGTGACTCCACCTTAGAGTTGTTTTTAATCTTATTGCTCATAATATTTTCTACTGGAGCTTTCTACTGGGGGTTTCAAAATTTGACCATAATAATCCTGCAGGTTTTCCTCTCCTTATCTCTTTCAGGTAGATTTTTTCTATTTCTATTTTGCCCTCTTGTTCTAACATTTCAAGACATTTGTCTTTAATTATTTCTTGTATTATTGTATCGAGTTTCTTTTTTATAAATCATAGCTTTTAGGTGGTCCAATTATTCTTATGTTCTATCTTCTTGATCTATTCTCCAGATCAGTTGTTTTTCTTATGAGATATTTTACATTCTCTTCTATTTTTTCATTGTTTATTTTTTGCTTTATTATTTCTTGGTCTCATAACTTCACTGGCTTCCCCTTTAATCAATTTTAATTTTCAAAGTGTCATTTTCTTCCTTAAAGATTCTAGATCTCCTCTATTAAATTATAGATTATTGGTAGGGGAACATCCAAGGTTAAGTCTAAAATTAAGCCATTAGGCATAGGACTTTACATCAACAACAATAAGTTAGGGTCCTATAATTCTTGGTAATACCATGGAGACAATTAGGCCAAGAGCTTGTGAAGTTAGCAACATAAATATTATTTGCATCTCAGCTGGTTAATGTTTTAAAAAAAATTCTTTTGTGATGCATATTGTAAATGCTTTAAAAAGAAGTGTCACCTGACCAAAAGTTTGAATTGTTTTATCTGTTATAAAATGTGTTAAAAATGAAAAATAAAATTAAAAAAAGATTCTAGATCTCTTTTTTCAGTTGGTTGGCTTTCTTTTCATAATCTTTTTCATGGATTGTTCTTTTCTTTTTATTTTTTTCCTCAATGTCTCTCATTTGATTTCAAAGGTCTTTTTAAACTTATTCGATGAATTCTTTTTGGGCAGGTGACCATTTGACATTACTCTTTGAAGTAGGAGAAGTTTTTTTTTGCTTCCATATCTTACTCTGAAGATGAACAATGGTGTTCTCTCTTCTCATAGCAAGTTTCTATAGTTGGATACTTTATCCTTTGCCTGCTTATTTAAAAATAGAATTGTAGTAGTTTATTATTGTAATCACCTCTAGTCCTGGGGGACTGATGAAAGAGAGGACAGACAGGGCGGGGTAGACAGAAGCGAAATCCTGGTGATTAGGGAAAGAGTGAAAGAAGTGAGGAGACGAACAGGAGAAAAAAACAGGATGGAGGGAAATACAGAGTTAGTAATCATAACTATGAATATAAAATGGAATGAACTCTCACATAAAATGAAAGCAGATAGTAGAATGGATCAAAAACCAGAATCCTGTAGTATGTTGTTTACAAGAAACACTTGAAGAAGAGAAACATATATGGAGTAAAGGTAAAGGGCTAGAGAAGAATCCATAATCTGGTTCTGCCTAAACACATTTACTTATTAAATGTCATACCAATAAAGCTACCAAAATTATTTTGTAGAGATAGAATAAATAATAATTACAATTCTCTGGAAGAACAAGAGGACAAAAATAAGAGAATCAATGAAAAAATATGAAGGAAGGTGGCCTAACCATGCCAAATCTCTAATGTATTTTAAAGTGGTAATGATGAACATTATCTGGTACTGGCTGGGAAATTAAGTGGTTGGATCAGTGGTATACATTAGGTATATAATACATAACAGTAAATTGCCATAGCAACTTCATATTTGATAAACCCAAATATTCAGTCTTTTGGGATAAGAACTCACTATTTGTCAAAAAAATCTGATAAAACTAGAAAACAGTTTGGCAGAAACTAGGTATAGACCAACATCTCACACCGTATACTAAGATAAGGTCAAAACAGGTACAAGCTTTAGACATAAAGTATGATATCAGAAGCAAATTAGGGGAGCATGGAAAATTTTACTTGTCAGATCTATGGATAAGAGAAGAGATTGTGACCAAACAAAAGATAGAGAGGATCATAGAAAGTAAAGTGGATAATTTAATTATATTAAATTAATTATTTTATACAAACAAAACCATTGCAGCCAAGATTTGAAGAAAAGCAGGAAACTGAGAAAAAAATGACAGAATTTCCCTGATAAAGGTATCATTTCTCAACTATATAGAGAACTGAGTGAAATGTATAAGGATACAAATATTCTCCAATTAATAAATGATCAAAGGATATGAGCAGGCAGTTTTTTAACTGAAGAAACCAAAGCTATCTCTAGTCACATGAGAAAAATGCTTTAAATCACTACCAAAGAAATGAAAATTAAAACAATTCTGAAATATAACTCATACCTAACAGATTGGCTAATATCACAGAAAGGAAAAATGACAAATATTGTAGGGATATGGAAAATTGGGACACTAATGCACTGTTGGTGGAATTATGAACTGATTTGACCACTCTGGAGAGCAATTTAAAACTATATACAGCCCAAAGGGCTATACAACTGTGCATGCCCGTTGACCCAGCAAGGCATTGGACATTGGATATTACACAACCCATAAAATATTACAATGTCAGAAGAATAAAAATTACGAATAATTCAAAGGTCAATTGAAAGATACATGAGGGATATAAATATATTACAGTATATTACCAACAGTTATATCTACTTGATAAGCATAGAAGGTTTCTTCAAAGACATACATGTGTGAAAAAGAATGTAGATTAGTGAGTGAGAATAAAAAAAGGTTTTTACACTTGTACATCAGAGATCTGATACTAAACAAATAAGGAGGAGGGCTCTGTCACATTGAGAGGTATCTTTATGGAATACGTATGGAAAACTATTAAAAACTGGACTAAATGAGAAGTTGTAGAAGGATCATACTCCATGGTGGTGAAGTATTTAACAATACTGGTAATAACACATAATCAACAAAATACCTAATCAGGCTAATTGCTCTCTTTTCACTCTGAATGTCATGAAAATATATCCTCCAAAGCTCAAAAAAGTAAAGTAATCTTTCACAGTAGAGAAAGAGGATGAGAATACTGTTAAACTTGAAACTGGGTTCAAGTTCCATCTCAGACACTAGCTCTGGGATGCTGGGTACATTGCCTATCCTCTCTGTGCCTTAGTTTTCTCATCTATAAAATGAGGAAAATAGTAACATTTCTTTCATAGAGTCATGATAATCAAATGAAAAAGGCATGTAAAACATTATGGAAGCTTTTTAAAACTTAAAGAACAATATAAATGAAAATTACTATTATTATGTATATATTAGTATTATATTATTATTATATAATATACTATTATAATTTGTATCCTTATAATAATAATATTATTAATGAAAAATTTACCTTTGTAAATTCATCTATATATAAGAAAAAAGGGTTGTATATGTTTATGTTTATGTCTCTACTCCATCTTGTAATGTTTCCATGAGAAACATGAGCTACCCCTCTTTAAATCTATCAAAGAATTAATGTGTGGTTTATTCCTTCTTTCCTTGACCATGTTGGAGTTACAGACAAGTGACAAGTATTGGAAAACCAAATGCATTTCAGTGATTCAATTGAAAGAAAAAAAGACTACATAAGACTGACCCTCAACATAGGCAATCTCTATTTGTAAGGAATGAAATAAATGCTTGTTAAAATGAGTTGAATTGAACTGAGCCATGCCAATTTCCCATGCTGCCCTGACTAGAGTGCCATTTTGCTGTTAGTGCAATAGTTTACTTAGATAGTGAAGAAAAGCCATTCCAAAAATATCTACTGCATTTTAATTTGGGCCAAATCTTGAACTAAGGCAAATTTGTCGATTTTGACAACGTCACATTAGTGGTTAATTTCCATGCACCTCTTCATTTCCTGAACTCAGAGAGCATAAAATGCAATAGCATATTATAAAAGAGGCAGTTTGTGTTTATCCTGGTGCTTACATTTATAGTCCAAAGAGTGCTGGAGATCTCCCAAGAAATTCCAGTCTTGGGAGATGTCCAGCCAAATTCAAGACCTGAGAGGTTTAGATTTCAGTGGAGATAAGAGTCCAAATGTGGATAATTCTCCAAGTCAAACCTCTCACATGTTTGTGGTTCACCCACTATTTCTTAACGCTCAGACTTCCAAAGCCAGACTTCCATAAATAATGGCAATAATTAAAATAAGAATCATGAAAGCTACCACATATCTGAGAACACAATTCTTTGCCCAGAAAACAATAACTATTAGAATCAATGAGGAATTAGGAGGGCGGGAATAATGACAAGATCGTAGCTGACAAGTCAGGGAAGTGAATTTTAGTTCAAGTTCCACCACAAACTTACCAAGTCACATTGAAAAATTCATTTAACTTCTTAGTATTTATTTTCAGCATCTGTGAAACTGATGTAAAAGACACTTCAATCCCTAATATTATTAGGATAGACACCATTTTAAAAGCACAAAGTAATATACAGATATGAGAAATATGTGTTTGTGTATATGCATATGTGTGTAAATATATTAATCTACAAATATTGATTGAGTATGGCAGACACTGTACCAAGTGTTAAGGTTGTAAGTTCAAAGAATGAAGTAAACTATCTGTTAATGAGCTTGAATTTTAGATACAATTGACATAGTGGATATGGAGGAAGTGATGGAAGGAAGGAAGGAAGGAAGGAGAGAAAAAGAAGGAAAAAGAGAAGGAAAAGAGAAAGAAAGGGAGAAAGGAAAGCAAGGAGAATATGCCATGGAGAAGATACCTTGAAAATAATTCTTGAGATCTTTGATTGTCATTTTAAGAAAGCTAAAAATTGGCACTGTATTTAAATAGATGAGAAGTCAGAAGTTTCAGTTGATGGTTAGAGGTGATCCTGGCTATAATCTTTCTGTTTCACTGTGAAAAAAGGTAGAAATGTTTAACTGTATCTTTGTCATTTTTGTTACAGTCTTAACAAATTTTGTAGCCAGAAATGCTAGTGTTTATTAAAAACTAATGATGGAGGATTTGATATTAAGGAAGAAGTAAGCAAAAGCTTATGAGAAAAGTTGTTTCTTTTATTGAATAAACTGATGAGAGAACTCAGAATTGATTAATTAGAAAGAAGGTACATTTCTACTTAATTATAAGGAAATAACAGAATATACCCCTCTTCCTTTGATTGCCATAGAACCCAGAATGGAATAAGGTCAAGAGGAAGATTTGGGAGGTAGAGTTTTGATGTGATTATCAATTAATATACTATACAGTCAACTTAACCATCACACACTGATATTATGTGTGTCTAACCCTGCTACATATGTGTGTGTGACATTGTGTGCAATAAGATTGTGAAATGGGGAGGGAAGTATAATAGGGTGCATTAAAAAATATCACTTTGAGATAATATTGCTTGTTTCATACACTGCTTCATAAGAAAATGAATTCTAACCAAAGTGAAATTTAAGCTTTTGCCAATAGTCTAAAGTAAATACTTTATTCTGCTCTTGTTGGGCTGGCATCATGAATTGAATTCTTTCCCATTTGGTAAATCACTATCTAAGAAAAGACACCTCTAAAAGTGCACCATTTGGCTCCTCCTCTTGGCACAGTGGTCAATCTCAGACCATGCATCAAGACCTTTCCCTAACATATATGTCATTGCCTAGTCGTCCTAGGCACAGAGTCAGTCAAAGAGCTTAGACCGAAGGATGGGTGCTGCTCCTTCAAGGATACTTGCAGATATACCATGTGCAATTATTTTTACTATTCCCACCGAATCTTGTGGTTAAAGAGAGAGAGAAAGAGAGAGAGAGAGAGAGAGAGAGAGAGACAGAGAGAGACAGAGAGAGACAGAGAGAGAGACAGAGAGAGAGAGAGAGACAGAGAGAGAGAGAGACAGAGAGATCTAAAAATGTCTATTTTACATTTGTGCTTTGGGGAAAAGGGTGTGGAGAAATAATTTAGAGAAATTAACAATAACAAAAAAAGAAACCCCAGACTGGTAGGTTCTGAAGCAGCTTTTTCTCTCTTATTTTTTCTTCTGCAGCAAGGTTGTTGAAGTTCAACAGTGATTTCTTTAATTAAGAGAGAAAACAGAAGAAAATGAGAAGGAATAGTAAATAGTTCTCTCTACTGCCTAAGGGGTTAGTTACAAAGTAAACATTTCATAGACAGGGCCAGCATCTCCCATAATGAGACTGCTCTGGCTAGCAAAACAGCAACTCAAGTCCCTCATCAAGGGTATTCGCTTGGAAAAATTAAGTGACCCACTTGTTTTGACTAAAGGGAATCTTCACAGTGGCTTTTTGCAATCACCTAAAGCAATTTTAGGATCCCTTCTACTTACTATCGCCTTATTTTCCCCCAAAGCTCTCTCCCATTAAATTTTGTTTTAATGACACAGTCTCCACACTGGTGGTCCAAAGTCTAAACTCATCTACTAAAACATCTCTCTCTCATCTCTCTCTCTCTCTCTCTCTCTCTCTCTCTCTCTCTTTCTTTCACACACACACACACACACACACACACACACACACACACACACACACACACACCTTTGGTGAGCAAAATAAAGGAGGAAATTTCTATCAACCTTTTTTCCCTTTATCCAAACCAAAGCATACTGACAGATAAAGGGAAGCTTATAGACATTTGCCAGACTTACGATAAGCTCCCCAGAGGGAAGATGCTATATAAACCTAAAATATAAATGAGGAACAATGTTTTTGGTGGGAACAGAACTATCTAGTAAAAACCTCAGAAACATTCACCTTCCTTCTCATCAGTGTTGCACAGTGTAAATATTTGGCATGTATTGGAAAGTGTCATGACTTATGGCAAAAAGGTCACTACCAAAAGGTAATAAATACTCAGTTTCAAAAGGCTGAATAATATGAAGTATCATTTCTATTAAATCAATAAGGAGATCAATACGAGGGACTAACTAGGTTAAAAAAAAAAGACTAGATTAAAAAACATGACTTTTACATCAAGTATTTCCAGGAAAAAAAATAACCTGGGTCATGTTTCAAGTGGTTAAGGAGTAAGTTAGAAACATTAACTCTCTAGCTATTTGTACTTTTTAGCTATAAGCAGGAGGTATGAACTTGTTTCCTCACTTATCATCTGAGGTTCTCTTCCACTGAAGTAAAATTAACCAAGACTGTGTGCTTTACCCTCCTGAGGTGCCATTTCTTTGCCCTGTGGCTCAAAATTTTCCCTTCCTTATTTCCTATGTATTCCTCCACTACAAGGAATTACATCTGATTGATTTTACCCTTCAATTTCATCACAAAAGAGAAATAAGCATGAGTAAGATTGGCTCATGGTAAGATGGCAATATTATGGTCTGATTTCACCTAGCACTCAAAGGTAAATACCAATCATAGCAGTAACTTCAGCACTATCATCAAGAAGGAACCCAAGGCCCATTCCAGCTAAGCAGGTGTCCAGTGTCCCATGGCATAATCAGTCCTTCCTTCTCCTTAGATTCATTCAAATCCTACCATTCTTTAAAGGCCAACTCATATCTAGACTCCTCCATAGAGACTACTTCAATTTTGTCTCTTGTTTCCCTGAGCTCTTTTTGGACACTTCATAATTTAGCACTTAATTGTTCTTGAATTGAGATATAGGCTGCCTGGAAGACAAGACCTATTGTTATATTATTTTTTATATTCTCATAGCACTTATTTTGATGCTGGTCATACACTAGGTCTATAGTAAATACCATATCAGAGATTCTTAATTATTTTGTGTCATGGAACTCTTCTCATAATAACATTGTAAAATAAAACACATAGTTTATAAAGCAAACAAATTATATTAAAATACAGTTATCTAAACTTAAAAAATTTTTAGAGATCCTCGGTTAAGAAGCCCTTTACTAAGAATACTACTGTGCTATAAAAAATGATGAACAGGCAGACTTCAGAAAAACCTGGAAAGATTTTTATGAACTGATGCTGAGTGAAGGAAGTAGAACCAGGAGAAAATTGTACATAGTTACAGCCACATTTGGAGATGACTAACTTTGATACACTTGGCTCTTCTCAGAAATGCAAGTTTCTAAGACAACTCCAAAAGGCTCATGATGGAAATGCTAACCACAACCAGAGAAAGAATTATGGAGGCTGAATGCAGATGGAAGTATACTATTTATTTTCTCTTTTCTTGTTTTATTTTGTTTCTTCTTTCTCATGGTTCATTCTATTATTTATAATTCTTCTTTACAACATGACTAATGTGAAAATATGTTTATGAATGTATCCGTAGAGCCTATATCAGATTGCACATCATCTTGGGGAGGGGATAGGAAGGCAGAAAGAGAATTTTAAACTCAAAACCTTGTTGAAACTAAATGTTGTAAACTAAAAATTAATTAATTAAAAAAATTTTAAATAAAAAGAAACCCCAAACTCGATAAATAGTTGATCTATTCATAGTGCTGACATTGAAAAAGCTATATCACACACATACACACACACACAAACACATACACACACCTCTCTCCCTCTATTTCTCGTTTCCTTCCTGTGAGGGAAGGCCCACTATACTCACCTGTTATAAATATACCTCCTTGGATAGTCTCCAAGCATAGCAAATTCTGCACAAAGTTGGGTCATACCCCAGAAAATACATACTTTCTTCATGGAGATTGGTATTGCAGATACCAAGCTAAGGTTTATGGCTGGTTGTACCTATGTCCCTAACAGGTCACCTCACAGAGAGCTCTCTTATCATTCTTGGGTATATGCTGTTCTGGGAGGACAATGTAGTATATGAATAGAGAATGGCAACTTTCACCTGCCAAACCGATTGACTTTAGCACCTAGATCTAATTGAGGTTAAAGACAGAAGTGCAGTGATTAAACTGTTAATATTTCCACAAGGTAATAGTTTGAACATGAGCAAGAGACTATAAGAAAGAAGGGCCAAAGACACTGCTGTTCAAGAATGATATTCCCCCAGAGACTATAATGCTTCTGCAATGTGTAGTTTAATCCTGAAGAGTGGTGAAGCAATCAAATGCAATGAAATGTCAAGAAGTGCGAAGTCATTGAGCCCTTGAGCAGTGTACAGTACAAGGAACTTGAGGAAAGCCACGTAATTTGGTTTCAACAACTGACTAAACACATGACTTCCATGCTTAGGTCTTCCCCTAGGACTTTTCTGGCTTAAAGTTGTTCTAAGGGATAAATGTCTCGATCTTTTCCTGACCATCATTAGCCACATGTCCTTTGATCTCTAGCTGATAACATACTTGCTCTCAAGCACCAAGTTCTGTATCCTGACTGTTTCTTTGTAACAGTCCCCAAAGACCTATTTTGCTATTGCCACTAGGTAGTAAACTCTCCATGACACGATCTCTTCAAATCTAAACATGGGGGAGTGAGACCTAATTAAATATATCCTTGAATTTATCCATCACTTCTGGGGAAAAACAATGGAAAGAGGGTGAGAGGACTCAAGTAATGCCTCTCCACATTCCACATTATCAGGAACAATTAAGTGTTCTAAAAAAAAAAAAAGAGGGCTTCAATGAGAGGGGGAAAGGGAGGGAGGAAGGACAGTAATCTGAAAAGGTTGAGGGGAAACCTGATCCATGTCAGCTGGTAGGAGGGTAAAAGAATGTCACACAGAGGAAGAAATGGGGGAGGGAATGAAGACCACTGTACATTTGAAGCAAAAGAAAAATAAATTTGAGACTCTTCCTGAAGAGGAGGTAACTACCTCTACCTAAGGTCATGTTGTCCTGATTGGTACAAGCACAAATGTATATGACATATGTAGCTGCCCTCAGATGCCAGGCCATTCTTGACATTCCATACAACCTCTCATTCCAGCCATCTTCTTGTGATCCTCTTTGACACTGTGGATATACAACACACACACAAACACACACTCACACCATACACATGAACATCCCACTTCCTTTTCTGAAAACAGTAATCAGAAAAATATTATCAATATTACTGGAAAGAAAATGTCAATTGACTTCCCTATGGCTCTGTTCACCATCCCTATCGCTTCCTGAACAACACATACTTCCCTTGTTACCACTCTCTTAAATGTATTTTATCCCCCAATTAGAAATTAAGCTCCCTGAGGAAATAAACTGCCTTGTTTTTGCTTGGTGTGATGGGTCAAGTACTAGAAATGAAGGCAGAAATATCTGACTTCAAATCTCACCTTAATATGTTTACTAGTTATGTGACTGGGCAAATCACTTAACTTCTCTCATTGCCAGTTTCTTTATCTGTAAAATAGGCATAGCATTATTATGGGGATATTAATAGCACTTACTTTGCAGGCATGTGGTAAGGATCAGGTGAGATAATGTACACAAAAAACCATACATAACTTAAAGTGCCATATAAACATTAGGGATTATTACTGTTGTATTTGTGTCATTAAACTCCCTATGACTCTACTTTCCCTAGCACTTAGCGCAGTGTTTGGCATTTAATAAATGTTTCTTGTTCGTGCATGCATACATGCATTAGGAGGCTGCCTGACCTCCCAGGAAGGTGCCAAGTGAGAAATCATCCGGGAATGATCAGAAGAAGAGAAATTCAGTCAATGACTCACAACTCAAGGTAGATATTTGTTGACCTAATCACAATTAAAGAGGTCTATTGTGTTCTTAGGGCACATCCAAGACAAAACAGAGAACCATCCAAGACTGGTAAAAAATGATTGACTACCATCCACTTCTGGTGGGCACAAATAATACAACCAGAAGAAACCTAGAAAATGTTCCCAAAGATTACAAAATCTTAGGTAAGAAGCCAAAGAACATAGGGGCACAAATGGTGTTTTTGTTACTGCTTTCCATTGATGACAACAAATGCAAAAGAGAAAAATAACTTTGAGTTGACTTAGAATTGGTGTCTTAGAGTGAACTTTGGATATGGAAGCTATGGCTTAAAAGTCCTGCTAGGGGGCATGGAGGCAGCTAGATAATTCAATAGTTAGAATACTAGACTTCGAGGAGAAAGAAATGATTTCAGTTCCTGCCTCTGTCACTAACAAGCTGCATGACCCTGGAAAAGTCATTTAACCTCTCTACATCAATTTCTTCATCTGTAAAATGGGGGCAATATAACAATACCTACATCACAAGATTATCGCGAGATTCAAATGAAATAATGCATAAAGTGCTTTGCAAATCTGAAAGTGCTATATAGGTGATTGTTATTAACTT
Source organism: Potorous gilbertii (assembly GCA_028658325.1). Taxonomy (NCBI): domain Eukaryota; kingdom Metazoa; phylum Chordata; class Mammalia; order Diprotodontia; family Potoroidae; genus Potorous; species Potorous gilbertii. The sequence goes on along the minus strand of CM053770.1, from coordinate 420,682,626 downwards.
CGTTGTCATCATCATTAAAAAATTAGAATATTATCTCCTAACTGGGATGGAATGTATCTGAGAAAGACTTATAATAATGTATTTCTTTGGTGCCTTCCAAATCTAATGAAAAAGAATGTAAGCTGACAAGGATGAAGAAGAAATAAAAGTATCTACATATCCCCCAAGTTAGATACTATAGAGAGGAGTTAAAATTCAGGAAGAAAAATAACCATGGAGATACATAAAAATTCACAGGAAATAAAATCGAGGAAAATGGGCTGGTAGTTAAAATCTGTGGTCTCAAATATCTAAACACAAATGCACAAAGTTTAAGGAACAACCTAAATAAATTAACAAGGGACAAATGGGACCCCAAGATTATTACAAAGATTTCTCTCCTGCATGCTTGAAAATTCTCTCACTCCTTATCTCTTCCTCTTAGCTTCTTTAAATTCTCAGTTGAAGTTTGACCTTTTAAAAGAAGTCTTTCCCAGTCCTTCTTAGTCTTAGGGCCTTTCCTCTGAAATTATCTCCAGTTTGCTCTGTATGTATCCTGTTTGTATGTAACTGATTGCATGTTGTCTCATCAATTAGATTATCACCTTCTTGAAAGGAGGAACTGGTTTTTGCCTTGCTTTATATCCCCAATACTTCTCACAGTACCTGGCGCACACATTAGGTACTCAATAAGCCTGACTAACTTGTTGACTGGAGGGAAAAAATATATCAGTGGAATATTTCACTGGATGGGTATATCTTCTTTAAAAGAAACAAAATGGATTAAGGGAATAGAGTAGCATATGTATCATGAAGGTATTCTCCCTTCCCTCGGGAAATCCAACAGTGGTATCAAACTGAAATAGAAATAGGGGCCACTAAAGTATGGGTAAGGATTCCTGTGGGACACATATTGAGTTAGAAAACCACATATTAATATTACCTATGTTTTATTGTACTTTGTTTATCTTCTTAAATAGTTCTCAAATACATTTTAACCTAATTGAAGCCACATTTGGGAGTGTTGTGAGCTATATGCAGCCTAAGGGTCACATCATTGTCATTTCTGGTACAAACATCTGGGTGAACACAAATGGAGGGAGAAAGAGAAAGGATTCTGTCCTAAGATTATACAGACCACTTGGAAAAAAGAAGAAATACATGAGACACTTGGGAAACAGATCACAAGCCTGACATAAAAGCATGATATAGTTGCAATGGGGGGTTTCAGTTAACAAGACATTTTTTGAAGTCCCTTCCTCTTCCTCCTTCCCCCTCCTCCTCCTCCTTTTCCTTCTTCTTCTTCTTCTTCTTCTTTTTTCTCTCTCTCTCTCTCTCTCTCTCTCTCTCTCTCTCTCTCTCTCTCTCTCTCTCTCTCTCTCTCTCTCTCTCTCTGTCTTTGTGTCTCATTACCTTTATAATGAGGTATAGACTGCTCTTGGTTTATGTAGGGATATGCTTTGCCTGATTTCAGTCAAAGCAACCACATGGAAGCTCAGGACAAACTTATTTCTAGCCAAGATGACTCACAGGTTTGTACTGCCGGTTGAGAAAGGGATCTCTAGTTGTCTACAATGCCAAATGAACCTGTGACTTGGAGACTGCTGAGCCAGAAGGAAGTGTGTATACAAAAGGGGTATCCAGCCTATCTGTGTCTCTTATCATCTCTCTCTGTCTCCTGTCTGTCTCTTTCCCTGTGTCTCTGTCTCTGTTTCCTCTCTCTATCTCTCTTTCTTTTTCCTCCCTCTATTCATCCTTCTCATCCTTTTTCTTGACTTTGAAGCGAAGGAATTGGTATGAGTTACCTCCCAAGAGCCAGGTAGTGGTAAGAATAGTTGCTTCTGCCCTATCCAAGTGGCAACTAAAAATATATATCCAGTTTAAGCAAGCCTTTAGCTGGGGAGGAGGTGATTTTCTTTTGTGCTTACGTTTCCTGATCTTAGAAGTATGAGTATTCTGAGATAAGCATGCCCACGAACCTTGTGAGTTCAGGAAATCTAAATGTCCCATCAAAGGTTTACTGGCAGTTGGAGCTAAATAACAGCTGAGAAATCTACCAGGTGAGAGTGGCTGATGGCAGGATCTGTATCAAGGGTCAAGACAAAATAAAGACAAGTGGATGAGAAGTATTCATCGCCAGAGGGGAAAGAAAACGTCTTCACGGAGCTGGACCTCTTATGGCAAATAAAAGTTGAATGTCAGGAAATTAAAAAAAAAACTTCCTACCAATTAGAGCTATTTAAAAGTGAAATTGTTTGCTTCAAGAGATAGTGAGTTCCCCCTTTTTTGAGGGTCTTTAAGCAGAAAATAATGACTTTACAATATGATCCAGTGAGAGGTTTCTATTTCAGGTATGGGTTAAACAAAATGGCCAATGATGTCCCTTCTAAGTCTACACTTCTATGATTGGGGAGATTTCCTGGAGTCCACCAACAAAGGAATCTATTTAGGATAGCAACGAGAACTGTGATTACCCTTGCATAGCAAAGTCCCTCTGTCAATGCAGCTAAAGAAATTCTCTACAACTTACAGTCTTAGAGAGTTGCCTGGAGCAATGAGATGTTGGTGGACTTGCCCAAGGTCACACAGATAGTTTGGGTCAGTGGTGAGACCCAAACCTCATTTTTCTTGACTTTAAAACTAGCTTTTTAATCCATTCGATCACTCAAACAGTAAAGTTGGGGAATAACAAATTTAAATAAATACATGGCTCAGAGAGTCATCAAAATGGTACAAGTACTTATGGTCCATGCTGTTGAAAATGCTACAAAGAGGTTGGTTTTTTTTTCAGTACCTCCAACAACATAAACCATTGAATATACTCTAAGGCAATCTCCTTTTATGTCAAATTAGGCATTGTACTAGACCATGTCATAGCAGAAATGCTCATAAAATGATAAAATAGAGGGAGCTATGTGGTACAGTGGATAGAGCACTGGCCCTTGAGTCTGGAGGACCTGAGGTCAAATTCAGCCTCAGACACTTGACACTCACTAGTGGTATAACCCTGGGCAAGTCATTTAACCCTGATTGTCCCATAAATAAAATAAAATGATAGACTATTAGAGCTGCGTTGAATCTTGGGGATCATTTAGACTTTACAGATGAAGAAATTGAGGCCAAGAGAAAGGACATACCTGCCATTTTCAAGATATCCAACAAATACATGGCAGAGTCAGTATCATAACTACATTCTTCTGACTCAAAGCCCAACACCCTGTGACAAAATATGCCATAATATCTTTCTGCAGTAAATGTATAGGGAGAGGATACAATGCTCTTTTCCTCTTTCTCCCACCGTCCCTAACTGGTTGAGCTGTCAACGAACATAAAGTCACCTAGCCATGGTTTTAATTGATTGTTGTACTGACCAGTCTAATGCTAATTGAAAGTTCAACCATCCATTAACAAGGCACTCCATGTCTTCAACAAGAAAAGAGCCAGGGCAGTAGTCTGAGGTTGCAAAGCATAAGCTGCTGCTCAGAAAATTCAGAAGCAACATCAGACTTACCAAATTCTCAAATGTGTGTTAAATTAAATGAAATTGAATTGCTAGTTAGTGTCTCCCTGACCACCTCATAAGTAACTCAGATGGAAGAGGGAAGACTTTGCCCCTAGGGCACAGATGTCCTCTTATATCCTTAGTGTAGCTATGACCCTGTATGATAATGCAGACTCAAGTAACCTTACTTTATCTGCAGAGTAAACAGTATTCCAGATGTGTTAGAGTGGGGTTCGTAGCAGGGTATGGCTTTGCTCCTAACCAGCATCCATAGCAATAGCAGCAGAAGCAGCCAAAAAGAAAAATTTGAGAGCCAGTTGGAAATATTAAACAGCCTTTGAGGAGTTGGATGAGGGGGCTTTTTTTCTCAGTGTTTCTGATCACTTCTTACCCTTTTCGCACTTGTAACTGCAAAGACATTCATACACATGTGTTTCCAGCCATAAGTAATCTCCATAAACTCCACTATAAATCTAACTTTGGTTAAATGTGAGGGCTTCTGTTTTGTTATTATAGATCTTAATCCTCCATGGGCGGTATCTCTCATTCCACCAGAAAAGGGGGGGGGGGTGCAAGAATCACCCAAATTAGCTTAGAGCTTTTCCCAATTGGGAGAGAATCAAGCCTGAGCTCCATCAAGGGACAACTACAGCAAGAATGAGAAACAAAGACTCTCCCAGGCTTGCTATAAAACTGGAGTCTAGTCAGAGCTCACCTGCTGTTAGTACCCAGGGCAGTGATAGGGAAAAAGTTCCAAATGCATATGAGTATGGATCCTTCTCTGTGTGTGACTTTAATAGCCTGCAGGCAAATGAGGAGGGGAAGGGATGGAAATTCACATCAGCCCCTCTCATTACCAGCTTGTAAACAGTATTCCTTTTTCTGTAAAACTGACTGCAGGCATGTCAGTCACTGAGAAAGTCACTATTTATTCCAAAGACAGAATATAAAGAATAACAAGTTTCACAGATAACCTATGTTAGATTGTATAAGGTCTGTGTAATTAAGAAACAATGATCCATTATTTCTTATCAATAAATGAGAGGGGGAGCAGAGACTGGCACCATGTCTGCCTCAAGCTTCAGTGTGGTTTGATATGAAGTAAAGCAAGGTGATAAAGCAAAGAACTGGGAAAGAACTCTTCAGAGAAGCTAAAGAAGCAATAATGTGTAAGGGCTAACTCGCTGTCTATGGAGTCAGAAAGCCTGTTATGTGAATCATGCCTCAGACACCTAGTCATTATACAACTCTTTCTCACCCAGCCTCAGTTTGCTCATCTCTAAAGTCTGGGTAATAATCATGCCTAACTCAGAGGGATTTTGTGAGGATCCGGTAAGATAAGTAAGTGCCCACCTGCTGAAAGAATAGGAGCTCTTTGAGAACAGACACTTGTCTTGTATTTATTTTTGTATCCCCAGTGTCTGGCACATAGTTAATGCTTAATAATTGCTCAGTTGTATCATGGAATGAGTGATGAACTTGGAGTCAAGAAGATCTCTAGCTGAATCACTCTGGGAGAGTCACTTAACCCCTCTTAGTCTCAGCTTCCTCATCTGTAAAATGGGGAAAAACAATGCCTACCTCATAGAGTTATGAGGATCAAATGAGGTAGCCTATATAAAGCATTTTGCAAACTTCAATGTACTATGTAAATATTATTTACTGATAAAGCTCTTTGTGTGTATATATATATATATATATATATATACATCATCATTATATAATTAAATATATTAATATATCATATGTAATATATATTATTACAAATTCAAAAATTAACATTGTAGAAATGACAGTTACTGTTATTAATAATATCTACTCTACTATTGAAAAAGTTACTATATTTATTGCAGCCTCAAAAGTAAGATCAAATTTGGCCTGAATTATCCAGCTTGATTGTCCACATTTATCAAATGAACCAGTAATTGGCATATCTATCCACTTCACTTGGTGATGTGTAAACACATCTGTAGCCAGAGATTCATCAACACTGTTTACAACATCAGTGGTCTGACATTATAATCTCTCTTCACGAGCAATAATAATGGATTATTGGCTCTCCCAAGCCAACTCATACAAGACTCCATTCCAGTCTTATAATAAGGCAAAGACAAAGCTTTATTGAAGAGTGCATGTCACTTCTTTACTTATTGTCTCACCGCACCCCAGAAGTAATTCACAAGTTATTGAGACTTGAGTTCTACTTCCAGCTCGCTGCTAACTTGTATGATGACTTTAAATTCTTTTACCTTTCAAGACCTTAGTGTCTTCATCTGTAAAATGAGAGAATTAAATAGAGTCACCAAGTAATCTCTAAGGACTCTTCTGTCACTAACATTCTGTGAAGGAAGTCTACTATTTGCCAGGCAGTGTGCCAAGTGCTTTATAAATATTACCTCATTTGACCCTCATAACATCTCTGAGATATTCCCCTTTTACAGTTGAGGAAACTGAGTCAGGCAGGCTAAGTGACTTGCTCAAAATGACACAGCGTCTGAGGTCAGATTTGAACTTAGGTCTTCCTGACTCCGGTGCTCTCTCTCTATTGTATCACCTTGCTGCCTGCCCCCCACCCCACAATGACTATATGTTTCTATAACCTATATCAAGAAGTTATCATTCCCAAAGTCATGGCTGATAAGATAAGTGGTCACCTACAAAAGTTCTTCAGGAACTTTTCCAATTATTTTATTGGAGAACTAAGTGGTTAGATGAACCCATTCCCAAGAGGCAGTATCATCACTGGACTTAAAGTCAGGAAGAACTGGTTTTAATCTTGCCCTGTGAGTCTGGGCAAATCAACTAACCTCCCCAAGTCTCAGTGACTTCATCCCTAAATGGGGTTGATCATAGCAGTTACTTGAGAGAGTTGCTATGAAGTTCCAACAACATGATCAACACAGAGCACGTTACCAACATTCTGATGCCATATAAACATCATCATTATTCCATTCACTACCTTTATCTTCTTGCTTCCTTTTTGAACATGTCAGAGAAGAGGAAATCAGTTTGCCAGATGCTTTTTCAAAATATGAGGGCAACCATAAATAAATATGTATGAATAATATATGTGTATATGTGCACACATATACACACTTTCTAAATATGACTGTTTTGAATATTTACTTAAAGGTAGCTAGTTGACATAAGAGAGTTCTGGGCCTAAAGATAGATCTGAGTTCAAATCTGGCAACAGACACTTAATAGCTGTGCGACCTTGGGTAAGTCACTTAACCTCTGTTTGCCTCAGTTTCCTCCAGTGTAAAACAGGGATAGTAATAGCATCTAAGTCCCAGAGTTGTTGTGAGGATCAGTGAGATAATTTTTTTAAAGTTTTTAGCACAGTGCCTGAAACACAGTAGGTGTTTAATAACTATTTTGGTTTTTTGTTTGTTTTTACCAGACTGTAGAACACTGAAGAAACAGGAGTTTTAAAGAAGAGCAAGGAAGGGGGTCTGTTGGGAGCAATGAGATCCACGTTCGATGTCTTAGTTTGGGAGAGCTACAGACATATCCAGGACATATATAATATGATGATATTACATGACTTGTAAAGTGCCTGGGACTGAGTGGTACTTAGGACTGGGAAAAAAACAGCACAGAAAGGAACAAAAACTTCAGATGCTAGACATGTAATTCTCCTTCACAATTTAGTCTAGAGTGAGCCTAGCCTAAAGATCCACAGAGTCCTTTTCCCTATAGTAATTGTTTAATAAATACTCATTCCATCTCTCTATCATCTGTCATCTAGCTAGCTGTTAAGCTATCACATTTCAGTACTCTTGTATTGACTGGAAAGCTTTGTCCTAACCAAACCATAGTCATCTAATGATACTACAACGTTGTTTTATATTATATTTCTTATTGACCCATTGGCACCTCAGATTAGGCTAAAGCCTCCCAGGAGTGAAAGATTAGTGTAGATCCAGGAATTTAAAATTGGGTATCATTGCTATAGCATCTAGCATACTTCTTTTTTTGCATTTGTTCAGCTATTTATTGACCCCTTAGGGCTAAATCTTTTCCCAGTCAATCTGAGCTAACATGAAAAATTAAGATCCACTTCCCCCAACCCCTTTATCCTGAACAATAGATTGAAACATGAACTGTCAGAGGTTGCCACTTTGGTAATAATTGTGTGCACCCTTTTGTTGGGTTAATAACAGTCAAGCGCACAAAACCTGTCAAGAGAAAAAACCCTAAAGGTCTCTTTTATGAGATGCTCTGAGGTCTCAGAAGTTTCCATTCTTTTCAGCTTCAGAATGATACACATGGTTTTGGGGGGGAGGGGTGTGATTCACTTTGCCTTATTGTTAGTTTGAGAGAAGATATCATTTACTGTGCTACCTTTGTGTTTCTATGAGAGTCAGATAACCTATTTAGAGTTTCTAACACTTTTTGTTGGGCAATCTGGACCTTCCAAGTGCACTGTAACTCCTTGGCACTGATTTCACCAGCTATAATGCTCAAGTTTCTTAAGGTTAATGGAAGAGCTGCTTAAAAACAAATAAATAAACCAAAAAAAAGAAACCAAACAAACCCCAAAATACTGCAGGGAACAGGACACTGGTCAAGCAAAGGAAGCATTTCTGCTCTGTTTCTGGGTTTTTATTAGTATTTTACTCACTGTTACAATCCCCCCACCTCTTCCTAGAGATCCCCTGCCTTAATTTTTCTCCATGATTGCACTAGATTTATTGCTCCAGTACATTTCTGCAAAAAGGGGGTTGAAGGGAAAGAAAGTACTTGAATACCCTGGGGCCTGCCAGCATTCGATCACCTGACTACTTGGCACTATTCATAACAAAAACATTCCTGAGGGTTCAATTGTATTGCCAGCACTAATCCAGGGTTAGAGACAAGCTAAGGGAACATAACAAAACAAAACAAAACAGAAAAAAGCAGCCCATGCCTACTCGGAAGAGCATGAAATTAGGGGAGAGATCTGAGGAAAAGGGAAGTAGGCCTGGCTGTCCACAGACCTCTCAGAAATGTTCTGTACAGCCAGACTGGTGTTTACACCTCTGCCTGTTGGAAAGAGCCTAAAGAGAGGCCACGTCATCAAGATGAACAAAGTCATATTATTACAAATAGAATTGCATTATTCATTGTATTTTATGGCTATCATGACTTTATTATATTTAATTTTTCATTACCATTTTTCTCCGTTATTGTTTTTATTGATAATACTCTTTTTTTACCCTGTAATAAAACCACTTCCCTTCATCAGTCACTGTTTATTTTCTGTACTTGCTGTCTCCATGGTGCAAGGTGCATAATTGTTTTTCATTCCTCAGAGCCCTGCAAGGATAAAGAAGGCAAGAAAGATGGAGAAGGGATGATTCTCCCCCACGGTTTTGCACATCAGACACATTGCTGCTACCCTGGTGCGGACTGTATTTTCATCTGACCTTCTCAACCAAAAATACCCATCATTTACAGTACAGACAGTGCTTCAGTAAAGAAAAAGGGAACCTGAAGGAGGAGGAAACTCAGCAGGACACATTAAACTGTTACAAGTCATAAAATGTCTATGCCCAATGGCGAGCTATAAAGTGGAATGGATAAAGTTGTTAAATGTATACTATGGCCGGATTGAATTCTCCCCCTCAATTTCTGTCCAGTGAAACTCAGCTTGCTGTCACACAAAAAGGCTTGTTTTCCTTTTGTTGGGTGTCTATGAAGTCAACTGAGAATCATAGAGGTTTAAAGTCAGAGAGAGTATATAATTGATATATTCCACAAAACACCAAGAGGCCTTCAGCTGTCATCGCTTCTATTTTCTGTTATTGGCATGAAGAGAATGAGACAAAGAGAAATGACTTACCCAAGGTAACACAGCCAGTAAGTGATAGAGTCAGGGATACAGCCTGGCTCTCAAGAGCTCCTTCTATAATAATAGTAATTTTGCTCACAGTACAGCATTATTTTTGTGAAAAGACTTCTACCTGCACATGTAAGGAAAATTTCACATAATTCCCCAGGTATTTGCTCATAAACATACACTTGCAAATGTAGATTCCATTCAGTTTCTGCATGTCTCCTGGAAGTTGAACATCAGGGTATAAATGTAGGCACTGAATATCTTTGGGGAACACTTGTAACCAATCAGTCAATTAATTAAACATTTTTAAGTGCCTTCTATGTGCCAATGGAACAGAAACTAGATATTTTTTCAAGCTAGAGCAGAAATAGTCAAGGGGGTGCCTCATTGAACAGAGTACCCCAAACTGCTCCTGTGCTGAAATAGGGGGTGGTCTAGTCATCACGACTGTAAAGATTTGAGGAGAGGTGGGCAAGGAAGAAGAGTGATCCTCAGAATGGTAGTTGGAGCACATTATAGTGGAAGTTGCAAAGACCAAGGACAGAGACAGTGGTTGCTTCATGGATTTCCCACAAGAAAAACATTCTATTACCTTAGGGCAAAGCCCTGTTCTCCCTATACAAGTTACAGCTCTATCTCTCAATGTTGTTGTTGTTTTTTAAATTTTTAATAATTAAAAGTAGTTTATAAATTTATAACGAAAATTTCAAAATTTCACCTACTTCCCAAAAAGAGAAAATAAAGACAATGGCAGCTGACGGCCTTTTGGTGTTTTGTGTAATATATCAAGTATATACTGTCTTTTCCTATAATTGCACACTCATTATCCTTATTACAAAAAATGACATGATTAAATACCATTCATGTTTTTACTGAATCTTTCACTGTATGATCTCAAAGCATTTTGCAAATAACAGTGCATTAATCTTCATATCATCTTAGTGTGGCAGGTGAGTAAGAGGTATTATTAGTCAAATGCAAGAATGCATGTGTTGGTGGGGTAGCCTAAGTTATCCAGAAAAATTTCTCATTTCTCCTCTTCACTTTGCACGTGTAAACATGTTCTATGTATATCTTTATCTAAGAACCCTCATATTAAAATAATAGATGAACACAAAACCAGTGAGGTAAGTGCTATTTATTGTCCTTAATTTACAGTAAGGAAAACTGAAACAGGCAGAATTTAAATTAACTGCCCAAGGTCACATTGCTAGGAAGTGTTTGAGGATAGCACAGATCTTCCTGAATCCAGGACCAGAGCTCTATGCTCTGTGCATCCTTGCTACCCTATGAAGTAGCATTTATAAGTATCTAGTATGTGCCAGTAACTGACAACAATCCTTTTATTTGTTCCTTACAAGAACCCTGAGATATCAGTGTTACTGTGATCCCCAGTTTACAGACAAGGAGAGTGAGTAAACAGAATGCAAGTGACTTTCCCAAGATCATATAGCTAATAAGTACCTGAGGCAGCATTTGAACTCAGGTCTTCTTGACTCCAAGCCCAGTGCTCTATACTCTGTGCCAACTAACCACCTACTGATTGAGTATTTCCTTATCTATCTGTCCAACATAAACTGAACTTTTAGAAATACTAGTGTTTGAACTGAAAATATAAAGAGGCCAAGAAATCTGTCCCCAAAACAGATGATCTCTTTGCTACCTATGTATTCTGGAAAGCAAAGAGGGAAGAAAACTCAATATAATAAAGAAATATAGGGGATTTTGGAGGGAAGTCAGTGAGAAGGAGTTGTGAAGTAAGAAGAGGAAGCTTTTAGAGAAAGTAGGTCTTTTTGATTGATCTTGTAGACTGTATCAAATACTTTTGGAAAGAGGAGGGTCTAAGTCTTATAAATATATCAGATCACAGAAAGAACTTTATGAGTGAGGCAGGAAGACCCATTTGAGATGGCATGAGAAAAATGGAGAAGAGAAAACTGATAAAGACTTTCCAGGAGAATCAAAAGTACGTTACACATTTGGAAGGGTTGAGTGGCTACAAAGAAGACTTTTTTAGACTAGAACCCACAGGAAGACCTGGGGAACCTAGGGAAATTTTTTAAAAAAATAAAAAAGGTTGTTTCCTCAGTGATTGTACAAGCTGAAGATAAAGAACCTTGTGGTGAAATGATAGAAGGAGCAAAAAAGATGGGGGCAGGGGGAATCTCAAGAGTAGTAGAAAGTAGAATTGGAGATAACTGCTAAGGCCATGATTAATGAGCAAGGTGTACTTAGCCAGATTAAGTAATGAGACCATACACCTATAATATACTCACTCTGACTGTAGCTCATACTCTGATTGCCTTAGACTTTTGTAAAGTAGTTTTGCATTCACTAACACAAGTTGCTTGAAACTTCATTTTTAAATGACTGCTTCACTACCCAGACGTAAGTATTCTAATATAAAGCACACTGACTGAGGGGTCAAGGGTCATTACATTCTAATCCCTGCTTTGGAAGTAATTTATATGATTTCAAGCGAACTGCTTAATAAATCATAGGATCAAACCTGGAATGAACCACAGAAAACAGTAAGGTAGCATACTAGATGGAAAAGCACACTGTCTCTGAAGTCAAAAATAAACTGGGTTCAAATCCCACCTATGATGCTAAACATTGCAATGAGTCAGAGAAAGTCACTTAAACTTTTAGAGCCTTGGTTTTTTCACCCTTAAAATGAGATGATTGGACAGGATGGCATCTAAGGTACCCTGTAGATCCAGATGGTCCCATGTTCATCCAATTCAACCCCTAGTCTTTACAAATTAGGTAATTCAGACCCAGAGAAGTTGTGATTTGCAAAAAAATTGCAAAAGGCAAATATCTGAGAATTTAGCAGTTAATACAATTATAGTCTATTAGGTATTGTCTCCCCTCCTCCATATCTCAAAACTACTCTTCTTCATCCTCCTTTATGTTCATTCTCAAATCTCTGATAAGGTGACCAATCTCCTTGGTTCAAATGTGCCCTTGGTCCCACATATTCCCCAATATCACTTAATAATTCCCTCTAATCTTCAACCTCTTCTTTTTCATTGCTTCCCTCCTTATTGCCTAAAACATGACCAGTTCTTTAAAAATCTTCATCCAATTTTGCCATCTCCTCCAATTATCATCAAGTATCACTTCTTTCTTCCATAGCCAAAATCCTAAAAAGGGGTATCTGGATTCATTGCTTCCATTCTTAATCCTTTTCAATCTGGTTTCAGTGCCCATGACTCAAGTGAAATTCTCATCTCCAAAATTAACAGTCTCTCCCATTCACCTACTCTCTGTCCTAGTCAAACAAGCCTACCACCATTTGTCATTTATGGCATTCCATCCTCCAATTCTGTACCTTTGCAATATATCTGCAATATACTCCATATTTATTTTTCTTTGTATAATTACTAATTCTCAAAGCACAATTCCTTCATGAAACTCTTCCCAACTGCTTGAATCAATTACATAAGAATATCCCTTTTTCCAATGAAAACTTAATTCAAATTAAAGTCAATAAGATGAAATTAACATGATGAATTTGTTCCAACTGACAATGAATGCAAGCCTGTAACTTCTTAATATAGTATACACAAATACAAACCATGTCAAACACCAATGTAGATCTGATCTGTCACTATCACCAACAATCAATATGATCTCATGTCCCAGATGAGATGTATTGTCACACAGCTTGTTGCATTTGAAAACAAAGTATGTAAACTCAAAGTCACACAACATTTACAAAGACTTTAAAATACCATTTGTAATATCCACTTTGGGTTTACTCCCCCAATCCATGTTTTCAGAGGCCTTTGGGATCCTCAAAGAGGTGGTGTTCATTACTTTCAGAGCTCAGATGGCTATCCTTCTAATGTTAGCTAATTCATTCCCACTGGCATGTTTTACCTTAAAGTTCATCCAGTAGACTTGGTTAAATTTTTAGCAAAGGTGTTTGCTTAAATGGCATAGCTAGAACTATATCTATAAAACATCTTCTTTAAAACCAGGATTATAGTGTCCAACCAATATACAGAAAGTCTTTGGGGAGGTATGGGAGACACTTGCCACAAACTTGAAGTACGATGGTAGTAAAGTACATATATATAGGGAACACATACAGCCAAGAAAACTCACATTTCCAGTCAGTCCGTTACCCTTATACTCAGTAAACTCCAATGACTCTCCATCAAGTCCAAGATCAAAAACAAAACCTTCTGTTTGCTTTTCATAGCCTAGCCCCTTCCCTACCTTTCCTGTCTTCTTGCATCTTCTACTTCCCCACCCACCATGTACTCCTCAATCCAGCAATATTGCCCTGCTGGCTGTTTCATGGATAAGACACTGGCCATTTTCACTGGCTGTTCCCTCATTCCTGGAATGCCCTCCCTCCTCCTTTCTCTCTCCTGGCTTCCTTGCCTTCCTTCAAGCCCCAACTAAAATCATATCTTCCATAGGAAGCCTTTTCTAAATGTTTTTCATTCTAGTTCTTTCCCTCTGTTAGTTATTTTCTATTTATCCTGTATACATTTGTGCGTATTTCCTTAGTTGTTATCTCCTCCATTAGACTGTGAGTTCCTTGAGATTCGAGACTGTATTTCTATCTTCCTTTATATTCTCAACAAAACACAGTGTCCAGTATAAAATTAGTGCTAAATAAATGCTGATTGACTGATTGGCTGACAGAAACTCAGGGCCTCAACCTCCTATCTTTCTCCAGAAATCCCCTTACAATTCAGTGATGGGTGTGAAGGTGGTGACTAACATATTGCTCCAATTTCTCACCTGGTTGGTTTCTCACGCAGCAGGCACCTTATTGTCTCTGCTGAATGGGTCAATCTATTCCTGGTCTGGATCAAGATAATCATTTGTCTGTTACTCTGACTCCTCACCAAACTAAGTTGCTATGGGGCTGGACCAGCTATGTCTTTTGTGACTTTTAGTTTAGCTACGTGATGACCTCTTCAGGTATAGTGCTACAATATTCTTTTCATCTGGAGTGTTACTGTGTTCTCTTAATGAGTTATGACAATAATGCTTAACCTGAGATTGGCAGAAAAGCTTCTCTTCATCAACTCCTACAGAGATTGAACTCTGAGATCTATCATCTCCAGATAGGAGTTGATAAATCTCTTGTGTTTGATGGTCTTTCCTGATTCGAAGGTAGTTTCCTCTGTGAAGTATATTAATTTGACTTCTGGTAATCACAGCAGTGGCAGAGTGGATAGACTGGAATCTGGAAGACTCATCTTCCTGAGTTCAAAACTGACTTCAGACACTTGTTTATTGTGTGACCCTGGGCAACTAGCCCAAACAAACCATGTTTGCCTTGGTTTCCTCATCTGTAAAATGAACTAAAGAAGGAAATGGCAAACCATTACAATAGCTTTGCCAAGAAAACCACAAAGGAAGTCATGAAAAGTTAGACAGGACTAAAAAATGACTGAACAACAGTCAATTCCACTTCCCAGATTCTTTGTGAGATCTTATGGAGACGAATGACTAGGAATTAAAGTATAAATGCAGTCAGTACCCTATAGGCAAGTTGGTTGTTTTGATTGTCTTTTGTATACTGTTGAGTTATTCAAACTTCAATCTCCAACTCAAGGTATGGAATTTTAATTTTATATCTGAAGGTCTTTCCCCATTAATTTCAGTCCCTATCTTTTGGCTCTTCTGGGGCTTTGTCTTTTGCTGAAGTCTCACCAAGGCATACTATAACACAAAATATCTGTTATAATTCTCAATATCATTCATGTTGATAGGTATAACAAGCTACCTCTCCCCTTGGCTTCCTCAACCTCACAAAAAAAAAAACTTGAAGGCATACAAAAGCTGTAACTTTTTAAAAAATTTAAATAATTCAAAATCATTGAATTTTTCAGAAATTGAATTCAAATTTAATTATTTTATATTTGTCTTTAATTTGTTTAAAGTAATAATATCATTCTATGATGGTAAAGCATATTACTACTTAAAAGAGAAGATCTATGGCAGGGTCCGAAATTCATATAAGCAAAGACAACTAGTTTAAGTAGCAGAAATGCAAATACTGTTAAAAGACAAATCTGGAAAATATTTTCATATATATCACAGGAATTCATTAATACTATTCTTGATGGACAGAAAAGACCATTGTGTTTGCTTTGTTGCATCTAGTTTGATAGAAGATAAACCTTAATAAATTAAAATATCCTGGAAATGTACATGTAGAATACACTAAGACAAAATATTTTCCAGAGAAAATTAAAGGAAAACTTTTGTCAAAAATTCTGTCTATGGACATGATTGCATGTATCACATAAATTTGCTTGGAGAACTAAGTCTACAGTCTTATTCAATAGAAGCTTTAGTGCTGAATGCAGCTATTGATTTGATTGAAATAATGCTTGATGAATTTTATACAATGCAATTTGTAGTCTTTCCACTTGCAAAAATACAGTGGGAAGAGATTTACACATATTCTGAGAGCTTTGAGAAATTGAGTAAATTCTTCCTATTATGTGTTGCAAGGGGGTGAAGCAACAGATGTTTTTAAAAAATGCATATATAACTACATGATATCTTGTTGAAACTAATATTAGTAAAGATTTGTTACTTTGAAAACCTATTTTTGGTAGTGAAACATCAAGAATTATTTCAATGTCATTGCATATTTTAGTGAAAAGGATATGTGAGAGAATTGTAAAATCTGACGTTTCACTATTAGAGTTTAAAGACTATGAAGGCCAGAAGTAGGATAGCAATCACTAGTTTAAAATGTAAGTCCTCATGCAATTAGGATGTATTACCTGCTTTTAGACAATCTTTCTGTATTGGGAAATGTACATGAAGACATATTTGCAACTTTTAAAGTTGTTACAGGAGTCTTCAGCCTTATAAAAGCTTTATGAAATGACAGGCTTATTGTAAAATTGTGTGATATATAGAAGCTGAGTAAAATTTAGTTCTATATCATTATGAAAAATATTGGTTTGATTATACTAAGGAACTTCAATGAGAATTTGAGTTAAAAGAAGAAATGACCATTTATCTTAATGATAATAGTCAAGAGGAAGAAAATTTATTTTATAACAAAAATTTCCTCTAGAACTTTGATATTTGGTGGATTTTTTTTTAACTAAATACTTTAAGTACATTTTTGCATGATTGTCCAGATGTCTGATCCAGAAAGATAAAGTGACTGACTGTTTTTTTTAAAGCTATAGACAATTTTAATAATTTTTGTAAGTTTTCCAATTTTAAAAAATGTGTCTTAAAATGAAATAGGAGAAAGTAAAGGCTGCATATTAATCACCTAGCTAATTTGTAGAAATAAATCTCTTTTGATTCTAAAGATGTAGATATTTTTAAAAAACAAATGGATAAGGATTCCATTTATCAGAATCTGGTATGATACATTCATTTCTACTCCATTTGCATAAGAAAGGTTAATAGATTTGCCTTGTGATAGTCAAGCATTTGAGCCTTTAGATGAATAAAATATTCTCTGGCTTAACAAAATAACACAAATTTTATTACCTTTTTAAACATCTTATTTATGTAAAATTATTTTCTGTTTTAATTGTTACAAAGACAATTGGCTAGTGATTGAAAATAATTACAAGTAGTAATAACACCAATGTTACCCCATTTTAAGAAATTTACACTAAAAAAAGCTCAACTCCACATGGATATTATTATAATTAGTTTGAGGGTTTTAATATAAAATTAGAAGAAATTGTGCCACTAAAATTACATATATGTCAGGCTACATTTCTTATTCAAGATTTTTGTATTATTCAAATTTTAGGGATATGCATTAGATCAGTGATTTCATTGAGAAAGGAAATTTCAATTAATTCAGGCCCAATTTTTTTTTTTTCTGCAACTTCCAGTCTTAATCCAAGAGGACTGAAAATCAGGTAATGTAAACATTGTGCATATAAGTAGGACTTGAATTCTGGTATTCCTGGATGCTATGCTTCTTTTTGTATTAAAATTAAAATTTCAAAACTTTCTTAGTTTTATTTAAAATATGAAGTAAAAAAATTACTTACATAAATTATTTTATCCAAAAGCAAAATGGAAGAAAGAGCACTCTGAATTTGCTTCCATTTTCCAATTCCAGTTATTCTAAGAGTCAGTCATTTTACGCTGCCTTGTAGTCTGCACTGATTTGGGCCACAACTTTTAACAGGTAACTTTTACAGAAACCCTTCCCCATGAAATTTGATAGGACTTCATTGGCACAAGTCATGATAGAACAACGGTAATATAGACTGAATTTAAAGTTCTGCAAATCACAATCCATAACTCTGTATCTCATATAAATTATACTTTTACTTTTTTTGAAATGTTTCACTAATACTATCTTACTTGATTCATATAATAAGTCTGTGTGGTAAGTTGTACAGGTAAAATTAGCTCTATTTTACAGAAGAGGAAATTGAGGTGCGAAGATATCAAATGCCCTGCTTAAGGCCAAATGGAACACCCAGTATGCCAATCCAGATCTTTTGTCCCCTATATGTTTTTATCTTGTATGAATTTTGTCTGTATTTTACTCTAAATTTCCATTGGATAAAAAGGGATAGATTAAGATAAAGGACTAAAGAACTGGTTACCTTCACAGTTCCCCAATTCAAGGTAGTCACAGTACCCTCTTCCACATTACATTGTAAATAATATTTGATCTTTCTTAAGGAAAAGGGATAGATTAAGATAAAGGACTAAAGAACTGGTTACCTTCACAGTTCCCCAATTCAAGGTAGTCACAGTACCCTCTTCCACATTACATTGTAAATAATATTTGATCTTTCTTAAGGTCCCCTTTCATTTATTGAGTGGTTTTTGTATCCCACCTATTATTATCTATTGTAGCAAAAAGGGATCCCTCCACAAAATCAATCTTTTCAACTCTTTTTAACCTGGGTTCTTAAAGCATCAACCTCTGTTGTTCTCCTTCCCAACAGTTTCTTTAGTGTTTTCTTCAGCAGTAATCAATAAACAAGCATTTAATGAGCACTTATTTTGTTACAGCCACTACGTTAAGCTCTGAAGATACTGACAAGAGTGAAACTGTCCCTGTACTCAATGCACGGACATGCTATTGGGCAGATGAGAGAGAGAAAAAGAAAGAGACAGAGAGAGACAGAGAGAGAGCATTGTACACAGGTAAATACAGACTATAAAGAACACATGCATAAATACAAAGTAGTTTTTGGAGAATGGTCACAAGCAACTATTCCCCTTACCATCTTCCTGTAAAAGTAACTTCACAGAGACTCATGTAAAAAGTCCCTTCATTTTTTCCAGATGAAGAGCTACTTTTATTTATCTAAAGTCTAATTATCCACCTGCCAATATTAGGTTTATTTTTTTTAACTTCATAAAAGTAAAAGTCACCAGCACTGAGAGATCTGGTAGCATAAATAATCAGCCTTGTGTTAGAGATGGAGATGAAATCAGAAAAGAGAGAAGGAACAGGAAAAGAAAGGTTTCCAAATCATATTAATTTCCCCTAAATTCAGACTGCTAAGCCTCTCTAAATTATGCTTAGTATTTTAGCACAGTTAATTGCATTACCAAGGAGTATCATTTCAATAGAATTCATTACATGCTGGTGGAGGTTGGCTTCATTTTGATTGATTTACACTATAAGATCTGCCACTTGGAATTGACAAATGAAAGGGATCTCCACTGAAGACTTAAGTTGCAGAAGTGGTATTTGGTAGAGGTAGTTCCTCACTAGGGCCTCCCTAAATTGATGAAATCAAAAGTTTAATAAAAATGATATTATTAAAACAAAATTCATTTACACATGTATATAAAAATATACATATAACACTTTAATATTTACAAAGTGCTTTATACATTTTAACTTTGATTTTCACAGCAATATTGGAAGGCAGATACTCATACATTCCCCATTTTACAGATGATCATACTGAGTCTAAGAGGTTAAGTTACTTGTCCAGTGTGAAAGAGTTAGCAAATAACTGAGGCAGAATTGGAACCCAGGTTTTCCTTACCCTAATTCTTATGCCACTATATCACCTTGCTACTTCAATGGATACTTGCTATTGACCAGTGACAACTAGACAAAATGAATAGGTGCTCTCTGATGTAGAGCAGGAAACATGCTGTCTTCTGTTGCCATGCATTTATACCAGCCACCCCCAATAACTGGAATGTGCCTCAGTTTCTTCATCTGCAAAATGAACTGAAGAAGGAAATAGAAAACCACTCCAGTATTTTTGCCAAGAAAATCTCAAATGGGGCATGAAGAGTCAGAAAGGACTGAAATGACTGAACAACAAACAGCAACGAAAAGCTTTCTCCTCATCACTGGCCTTCATAAGCCTTATACTCCTTTTATGATTCAAATAATAAGGATAGTAACTAACATTTATAGACCAATTTTATGTTTGAAAAGTACTTTATATACTTTGCCTCACTGAATCCTCACCACAACCCTGTAAGGCAGTGGATATTATTGCCCCATACGATATAAATGAAGAAACCAAACCTGAGAGAACGTAAGTGACATTCCCAAGATCACACAATTCATAGCTGTGTGAGGCAGGATTTGAATCTGTGTCTTTCTAAAACCAAATACTCCAGACATTATACCATGATCCTGCCTTCCCCAGAGAGTCTTCCTTTCTCCTTGCTTCTCCTCTAATGTTTTAGTCATCTCTCCTTCCTTAAATATTTCTGTTGTTCCTTATTAGATAACTTTATTGTCCACTTCAATTCCTACTCTATAATCTCCTTTTTGTGTTATTGACATATCCCTACTACAGCATTTGTACTTAATAAAGACAAAGACTTTTTTCCCTTTTTTATCTGTAAGCACCAAAAGCAATGCTTGGTACATAGTATATGCTTAATAAATGTGTATAGAATGAAATGGAGTCACTGGAAAGCTGCATGCCAACCTATTCCACAGTTCTGCCAAGGTTTACTATATGACCTTGAACAAGTTGCTTTTCCTTTGTTTTAGTTTACTTTGACATAAAGGGGTATCATAACATTTAACCTATCTCTTGGGTGCGTTCAGGTTTAATGAATAAATGTTTATAATGTCTTCTGAGCTCCTCACATGAAATGTACTGTAGCTGTGAAACATTATTGTTGCTATTACAGTACTGCCTTGGGATTCTCAGTCTTTAAGCCAGCTGGAGATAGGAGGGCTTCAGAAATAATAACAGCTCTTCTTCCTGGGCTACCTTCCTCCCAAAGAACCTACAGACATTATCTCACCAATCCCCACAACATCACAGCAAGACAGATGGAAAATAAGACTTCATACTTTCTTTCTGTGAGTAGGGAAACTAAGGCAAAGAAAGGAAATCATGGAACTTTCTAAGCATGACAAAAAGTACATGGAAATGATGAAAATATTGTTCTAATAACAATGCACTCTGTTTATGAGAACACAGAGTCTACGCAGGCAAATTCATGAACCCCAAATTCGGTCATTCAGAACTAGTAAAGCAGCATAGCTTGGTGAAAATGGCACTGAATATCGTTTCTTTGTCACATAATGGTTGTGTGATCCTAGGCAAGTGTGTTAATGCCCAGACACCTAAGACCAGAAGTTGTAGAGCAAGTGCCAGTCTGCATTGTTAGAGGGAATTAACTTCTCACCAAGAGTTCCCTGTGCCTATGAATCATATGTCCAAGTTTTTATTTTAAAGGTGGGCATAAAGTCAGAAAGTCAAGGTCCAAATCCTCACTCATTTATTTTCCATGTGATGAGTAAGATAAAAACTCTTTAAGCCTCAGTTTCCTCCTTTTTAAAGTGGATAAAAGTATCTTCCCTGTTTCCTTCACAGGGATATTACATAGACTACATTTAGTAAAGTGTAAAAAGTTGTAAAAATATAATGAATTGTTTATTTTAGGCAGGACAGATTGAATTAATTTTCCCAGGATAAAACTGATTAATAAAGACTAATTATAATGGATTAATCTAAGCAACTATTGGCTAATTCAAAATATTTAAGATAACATAGTCAAAGCTACAGAAGTACAAGATGGAGGGACAATTATTGCTAGATAATAGTTCATATGAAAACGATCTGAAGATTTTAACCTTGTTATATAATTTCACTGGTACACTGAAAGCAAAATTTGTTTTCAGTGAGTAAGAAGTGGATATTCTCCTCAAAGAACTGAATGTCATTAATTATACTCTAAAAGAAAAGACTTTGTCAGTGTAGAAGAAATTTCCTACACACACAAAAACATACACTTACCTGCATGCATATATATGTATATAGATACATATATATGTACATTCTAGTATACTGACTCACGATAAGAAATAAGCAGAGAAAAATCATCTTTCCAGGTGAAATTAGCCAATTCCAGTACCACTTGCAAGTGACTGATCTTCTTATGTTTCGTATAAAGGTGAAAATATAAAGGTAACATATCTGATTCAATTTATAATGATATATGAAATGAAAACAGTCCTTCAAGACACCTGCAGCAACAAGCTTATTCTTTGAAGCATGACATTTGATTTCCCCATCTTAGCATATGTATGACTCCAAACATTGTTATTGATCATAAAATTATCCTTTTAAAAATATACAGCTACACTGTTTGATTATACTACCTCCAACTGTAATAAATTCAGACTAACTCCCCTCAGTGAACAGTTTTCCTTTCAGCTAGTTCTAAATGTCCTGTCATCAACTTCATTGTGCAAAACCTCATTCTCTCTTTTTGTTTGGTTTTTAAATATTTTTTCCAATTATATGCAAAAACAATTTTTACATTTTTTTAAATGGTGAGTTCCAAATTCTATCCTTCCTTTCTCCCTCCCTCCCTTATTCAGGGGGCAAGCAATTTGATATAGGTTATACATATGCAGTCATGCAAACATATTTTCATATTAGTCATTTTATGAAAGAAAACAGATTAAAAAAGGAAAAGAAAGTTTAAAAATACTATATTTCAATCAGCATACACACTTCATCAGTTATTTCTGTGCAAGCAAAAAAAATTATTTTTCATCGTAAGACCCTCAGGAATTGTCTTGCATCATTGTGTTGCAGTCATCCACAGTGAATCATCATACAATATCATTGTTATTGTGTACAATGTTCCGGTTCTGCTCACTTCACTTTTCATCACTTCATACAAGGTTTTCCAGACTTTCTGAAAGCATACTGCTCAGCATTTCTTATGGCACAATAGTACTCCATCACAATCATACACCACAACTTGTTTAGCTATTCCCAATTAATGAGCATTTCATCAATCTCAAGTTCCTTGCCATCACAAAGAGAGCTGCTATAAATATTTCTGTATGTATAGGTCCTTTTCCTTTGTTTAATCTCTTTGGGATACAGACTTAGGAGTGCTATTGCTGAATCAAAGGGTATGCTGAATCTGATGGTCCTGTGGACATAGTTCCACGTTGCTCTCTAGAATGGTAGGATTAGTTCTCAACTTCACCAATAGTGTGTTAGTGTCCCCATTTTCCCATATCTCCTTCAATATTTGTCATTTTCCTTTTCTTCCACATTAGCCAATCTGATAGGTATAAGGTAGTACCTCAGAATTGTTTTAATTTGCATTTCTCTAATAAAAAGTGATTTAAAGCATTTTATGTAACTATAGATAGCTTTGATTTCTTCATCTGAAAACTGCCTTTTCATATTCTTTGTCGCTGTTCAACCATTTTTCAGTCACACCACACTCTTTGTGACTATATTTGAGATTTTCTTGGCAAAGATACTGTAGTGGTTTCCCATTTCCTTCTCCAGCTCATTTTACACATGAGGAAACTGAGGCATACAGGGTTAGGTGACTTGCCCAGAGTCACAGATCTAATAAGTGTCAAAGGTCAGATTTGAACTCAAGAAGATTAAACTTTCTGACTCTAGGTCCATTGCTCTATCTACTGTCACCTAGCTGCCCTTCATATCCTTTGATAATTTACCAGCTGGGGAATGACATAACATAAATCTGACTCACTTCTCTATATATTTGAGAAATGAAGCCCTCAAAGAAACTTGCTCTTAAAAGGTTTCCTCAGTTTTTTGCTTTCCCTGTGATACTGGCTGCATTGGTTTTGCTTGTGCAAAACCTTTTTTAATTTATTGTAATCAAAATTATCCATTTTTCATCCCATAATGCTCTCTATCTCTTGGTTTGGTCATAAATTCTCCCCTTATTCACATTTCTGACAGGTAAACTATTCCATGCTACCCAAATTTGCTTATGGTATAACCCTTTATGTCTAAATCATGGAATCCACTGTGCTCCCCACTTCCATTTTATAGGTGAGTTCATCTCATTCCCTTTCCCGGTAATGATTAATAAGTGTGTATTTCCTTCCATCCCACTTTTTCCACTTATCCTTCTCTCTCTCCTTTAGCCCTGTTCCTCCTCAAAAATGTTTTGCTTCTTAATACTGTCTTCCCCAATCTGCCCTTCTCTATATCAACCTCATCTTCTCTTATCTCCCTCTCCTCCTTCTTTCCTATAGGATAAGATAGATTTCTACACTCAACTAAGTGTGTTTTGGGGGCCATTCTAGTGAGAGTAGGTAAGGTTAGAGCATTTCCTTCTACTCCCACATCTTCCCTTCCACTGTAAAAGCTCTTTCATGCCTCTTTTATGTCACACAAGGTATACCATTCTACCTCTTCCTGCCCCCTCTCTCAGTGCATTTCTTTTTTTTCCACTTTTTAAAAAATTTATTAGTTTTTAGTTTTGTACAATCACTTCCATAAGTCTTAGATTTTCTCCCCCTCCCTCCCTGAGATGGCATGAAATCCTATGTGGGTTCTACACATACGTTCTTATTAAACACATTTTTACATTCGTCATGTTGCATGGAAGAATTAAAATGAATGGGAGAAACCATGAGAAAAACCCAAATAAAACAAAACGTAACACAAAATAAAATGATCTGCTTCATTCTGTTTTTCAGTTCCATAGTTCTTTCTCTGGATGTGGATGTCATTTTCCCTCAAGAGTACTTTGGGAATGTTTTAGGTCCTTGCATTGTTGTGAAGAGCTAAGTCTACAAGAAAAATTCCTCACACACCGGGGTTGTTACTATGTTCAATGATCTCCTGGTTCTGCTCCTTTTACTCAGTATAAGTTAATGTAAGTCCTTCCAGGTCTCTCTAAAGTCTTCCTGTTCATCATTTCTTATAGCACAATAGTATTTCATTACATTCATATACCACAACTTGTTCAGCCATTCACCAAATAATGGACATCCCCTCAATTTCCAGTTCTTGGTTACCACAAAGAAAGCTACTTACTATATTTTTGTACATGTGGAACCCTTTCCCATTTTTATGACTTCTTTGATACAATCCTAGAAGTGATAAAGCTAGGTCAAAGGGTATGCACATTTTTGTAACCCTTTGGGCACAGTTCCAAATTGCTCTCCAGAACAGTTGGATTAGCTCATAGCTCCACCAGTAATGAATTAGTGTTCCAACTCTCCCACATCTTCTCCAGCATTTATCATCTTCCTTTTTTGTCATGTTAGCCAATCTGATAGATATGATGTGGCATCTCAGAGTTGTTTTGATATGCATCTCTCTAATCCATAGTGATTTAGAGCATTTTTTCATATGACTATAGATAGCTTTAATTTCTTCCTCTGAAAACACCCTGTTCACATCCTTTGACCATTTATCAGTTGGAGAGTGACTTGTATATATTTGACTCAGTTCTCTATATATTTTAGAAAGAAGGCCTTTATCACAGATACCAGTTGCAAAAATCTTCTCCCAGTTTTCTGCTACCCTCCTAATCTTGGTTGCATTGGGTTTGTTTGTGCAAAAACTTTTCAATTTAATGTATTCAAAATTGTTCCTTTTGCACTTCATAATGTTCTCTATCTCTTGTTTGGTCATATATTTCTCCATCCTCTATAAATCTGACAAATACACTATTCCTTGCTCCCCTCATTTGTTTATAGTATCAGTTTGTATACCTGGATCATGTATCCATTTGGACATTATTCTTGTGTACGGTGTCAGGCATTGCTCTATGCCCAGTTTCTGCCATACTGTTATCCAGTTTTCCCAGCAGTTTTTGTCAAACAGTGAATTCTTATCCCAGAAACTAGGGTCCTTGGATTTTCTCAAACAGAAGATTACTCTAATCGTTGACTACTGTGTCTTGAGTACCTAACCTATTCCACTGGTCTACCCTTCTATTTCTTAGCCTGCATTCCTCTCTCATCCAGTGCCAGCAAAGGGTGTGGTCCCTGCTCTTCTGGCCTATTCTCTGATCTATGAGTAGTCACAAACACTCTTTTTTGTTCTGGAATCGTGACCAGGGTCCTACCTCCTCCTAGTGATCTTCCTTGTCCCAAGACGACATCTTAGAACTATGTATGGATGATGCACAAAGTCCTACACCCAGTGCCAGCAAAGGGTCCCCTGTAACTTCTTTCTAACCAGTTGTCCAAACCCCTTGCCATCTGTTGACTGAGAGCTCCAGAAGCAGCCACCAATGCCACTTCCACTGATTTATTCACCCCTAAAGCCTGCTGCTGACTTGTTGGGGCAGAGCCTGTACTGGACTCATTCTCATCTCAGTGAGACAGACCTTTTCTTCCAATCTTCTTAGGCTGGAAAACTGTTTTACCTCATCCTTTTGTTGGTTCTGCCTCTTCAAAATTCATTTTGGGACATTATTTTAACATTTTTTGAAGGGAATTTTGGAGAACTCACTCTGCCATCGTGGCCCCACCCCTTATTCCATATGTTTGTTAAACCAAACTTTGTTCTCTTATCAGTGAGCAATTTGAAAAGAATCATAGGTCTTTATTCTTAAAGCTGGATAGAGTCTTAGATGCTATCAAGGTCAGACCCTCCTTTTTATGGATGAGGAAACATATACAGCTAGTTTCTAAGACATAACTTGAAGCTTTATCTTCTTGAATTCAAGCCCTGAATTCAAATCCTACCACACTGGTACTATCAATATAACCAAATAACAGAAATGTACTTGGTTCAACATTGTCCTTAGATATCTGGCTATTCACCAGTTTTGTAGTTGTCAAGGTCCTAGGGCTAGTTAATATTTACATGGGACCTGCTATGTGCCAGGTGCTATATATATATATATGTATCACCTCATTTGATACTTGCAATAATCTTGGGAAGCAGCTCTTGTTATAATTCCCATTTTACCAGATGAGAAAATGAAAGAAAACAAGTTACATGATTTGCCTAGACAACTAGTAAATATCTGAGTCAGGACTCTAACTCTTCTTGACACTAGGCCCAGTGCTCTTATCAAGTGTTCCACTACCTTACAAGCAGTAGTAATATTTTCAAGACTACATAGAAATCATATGATTATATCAAAAGATTCAGAGAAAGCTTTTGACACAACACCCATTCCTATTAAAAACACTGGAGAGCATAGGAATCAATGGAGTTTTTCTTAAAATTGTAAATAACATCTATCTAAAACCATCACCAAGCATTATACGTAATGGAGATAAACTAGAAGCACTACCAAAAAGATCAGAGGTGAAACGAGGATGTTCATTATCACTGCTGTTATTCACTATGGTACTAGAAATGTTATTTTTATCAATATGAGGGAAAAAAGAAACTGAAGAAGTTAGAACTGGCAATGAAGAAACAAAATTATCACTCTTTGCAGATGATATGATGGTATACTTCAAGAATTCTAAAGAATCAAGTAAAAAAACTACATAAAATAATTAACAACTTTAGCAAAGTTGTAGGATATAAAATAAACCCACATAAATCATCAATATTTCTATATACTACCAACAAAGTCCAGCAGCAAGAGATAGAAAGAGAAATTCAATTTAAAGTAACTGCAGACAATATAAAATATCTGGGAATATACCTGCCAAAACAAACCCAGGAGCTGTATGAACACAATTACAAAACATTTTTCACATAAATAATGTCAGATCTAAATACTTGGAAGAATATTAACTTCCTATGCATAGGCCAAGCTAATATAATAAAAATGAAAATTCTATCTAAATTAATGTATTTAGTGCCATACCAATCAAATAACCAAAAATTGTTTTACAGAGCTAGAAAAAATATATTCTAAACTGGCTTTAGATTGGAGAGATTGTTGGGTCAGAAAGAATGACAAAGAACCAGTTTGGATTCTCATGGTAGAAAAGCTTGACTCTCAGAAGTCTGAGAGTAACTGGAGTTGTAGTCTGTGTCTGTCTGGCTTTGTTTCCCTAGATGGTATGTGTCCCTAGGTCTCACATAGACTATATATCTACAGTCATACGAAACATATTTCTACTAGAAAGTATTTGGAAAATGTAAAGAGACTACTTTCAAAGTGGTAGAGAGGTTAATAAATTGTTACATCTATTGGCAACACTTCCCATAATTCAATTGTCCTGTCACTGATTGCAGGAGAAACAGAGGAACTATCTATATCTATCATCTGTGACTAGACCCAATGGGCTGGCAAGGAATCAGGGAAAGTCTATTAGTGTTGGAATGTTCATTTCTGATAATTCTATGTGGTTGTATAGAGACATCTGTTCTTCCTGGTTCCTCCCTCCAAAGCATCAATGAGTTATACAGCAGGCAACAATTCACTACATGTGGCCAATGGGCATCCCTTGGCCTAGCCAAATCAGTCAAAATTCTGAAATGTTTTTTTGGCATAAGGAAATCCAGCAGGTCTAGAACAAGAGGAAATGAATGCTGAGAAAATACTCATTGATAATTCAAAGTTAGAAGGAAAAATAAAGTAGGAGAGTTATCATGACTTATATAAAAAATATTCATTCCCCTCAAATATCTATGGAATTGATTTTCAATTAAATTATTTTGATAATTCCCTACATTCTTTATTGTGCAAATTCAGATCTGGCCTTAGGAAGACTTTGGGGAGGCAGTCTTTTAAAAACCCAATCACCTACAACTGAAAAGAAAAGAAAAAAAGAAGGAAAGGGAAGAGAAGAAAAGAATAAGAATGTAAAGAAAAGTCCAGGAGGAGCCAAGATGGCAGAGTATAAAGATTCATATATGCTAGCTCCGAATCCACAGGCCATGGATTTCCTGTAAAAAGAACTCCCAACAAATTCTGGAACAGTAGAAGCCGTGCAGCAACAGAGTGAAGGAGATTTCCATTCCAGAGACCCCTGAAAAAACAATCCCAAAGGTCCATCACATACTGGACAGGAGGGGAGCCCAGCCCTGCCCTGACTGTGCAGCACCGAGAGGAGCAAGCAGATCCGAGCAGGCTTCAGGGACAGAATCTCTGGTGGCAGCGAAGGTCCCTCCACAGACACACAGGTCAGTGAGAGAGACTTCTGGACTGGCAGAGAGGGGAGCAGGGTGTCTCCATAACTCAGGCCCCCTCGGGAGGCAGCAGCAGAGGCAGCAGGCAGCCAGAGGCTCCCAGAGCAGGCAGGAGTTCTGCAGGAGCTCCATTACTGAACATCTCCGCATAAACCCTCTGAGGGAACTGAGCTTGGGAGGTGGCCCTGCCCCCACCTGAGCACCAGAGCTTAAGCTCACTTTGAATAGCAGCCAGGCCTGCCTCTGAAAGCCCTGAGGCTGGGGAGCAGCATTTGAACCTCAGACCCCAAGCACTAGCTGGGCGGACCTAGGAGGTGGTGGAGAGGAATCTCAGAAGTCAAGTAACTGGCTGGGAAAATGCCCAGAAAAGGGGGAAAAAATAAGACCATAGAAGGTTACTTTCTTGGTGAGCAGATATTTCCTCTCTTCCTTTCTGATGAGGAAGAACAATGCTTACCATCAGGTAAAGACATAGGTGTCAAGGCCTCTGTATCCCAAACATCTGAAATAGATATCCAATGAGCTCAGTCCATGGAAGAGCTCAAAAAAAGATTTTGAAAATCAAGTTAGACAGGTGGAGGAAAAACTGGGAAGAGAAATGAGAGAGATGCAAGAAAAGCATGAAAAATGGGTCAATACCATGATAAAGGAGACC
>CM053770.1:420551813-420652889 GCA_028658325.1 Potorous gilbertii | reverse complement strand
CAAATGGGGAGAAAATTTGGAACCCAAAATTTTGTGAAAATGAATGTAAAAAGTTAAATAAATAAATTTATATTAAAAAGAAGTCCAACTTCTGATAGCTTGATGACCCAAAAGAACACCAAAGAGTAACATATCATCATTACTCATCAAGTTAGTAGATGACATGACTGACTGTGATGGCTATCCATGTGTGTAAGTATCATCAGAAAGAAGACAGTTTTTTGAGAAGTGATCTTTTCTATATGGTATACATAAAAATATTGGTCTGTGTGGCTACAACCTTGATTTGGAATTATTTTCTATACAAAGGGTTACAAAGGAGACAGTGACAATCCACATCAATTTATCTCTAATGCCTTTCTTATCTTAGGCATCCAGGTGGAATGGACAGATATTAGGATGAACCCAGCAGGTCCAGCATCTTAACTAGATACACTCCTTACCACTCACAATTAAACAACTTTTGCATGTTTGAATTTATTTGGGGTATCCTTAAAGGAGGTTAATTTGGTTCCAGTTGAATGTCCTTGATTACATGGTATTCAGACCGAAGGAGATTACAAAACAATAGACACAACCTAAATGTCTTTGTGTTAATTAAATTGCCAGAAATTTTATCATGAGACTGGGTAATGATTCTATAGCCCAGCAGGACATGGTCCCTTTAAAAGAA
The DNA here is from genome assembly GCA_028658325.1 of Potorous gilbertii. Taxonomy (NCBI): domain Eukaryota; kingdom Metazoa; phylum Chordata; class Mammalia; order Diprotodontia; family Potoroidae; genus Potorous; species Potorous gilbertii. The sequence continues at coordinate 420,652,216 of CM053770.1, read as the reverse complement.
GCTGAGAAGCTGAACTACAACCTCTCTTTGCTGACTTTGCTGACTGTGGAATCAGATGGCAGGTCAAAACAATTGGGACTAGGGAGAAAAGAACTCTATGGCACAGGAGAAATAGACTTAGGCTGGGCACAGAGGCTAAGAGATTTGCTTAGTATGCTAGCTTCTGATCTCTGTCCTGATAGGGTCAAGGTTTTCCTTCTTCTTGTGTTTCTAACGCCAGCACTGTTCTTAGAATTAGGAAGTACATTTCTTATCTCTATCTCATTGCAGTAAAAGTCATAAGGGAGTTATCCTTTGGTTCTCCCCTTATACTGCATTCTTCATTCTACGACAGGGCAAATCGTTCCAATTCTAAGTTATGTTCCTCTTCTGTAAACTGGGTACAATAATATCTATAGTACCAGCATCACAAGATCGGTAATAGGATCCAATAAGATCCTATTAAATGTACATTTCTTTGCAAATTTTGGATATTTGGATGGTGATTATAACTTTGGAAGTTATAGAAAATGTTACTATGCATTGTTTTCTGAAATAATAACTATTCAGAACTTTCTGGGAAAGAGTTCAGTGTTCTTCTACCTCCTGATTTTGATATACGGTACTTAATGAAGCGATGTAAAAATTAACTAGTTTTTTGAAGCCAGAATCATTGTAACCGATTAATGTGTTGGAACAATAAGAGTTGGGCTGAAATTTGTGCCTATGTGTGCTATTATTCTAAGTTCACTGCCTCTTCCAATATGTTTGTCTATGTGGTATCATTTCTAGCCCACTGTCTTTCCCAATATCCTCCCTAAATAAGTATTTGAGACTCTTTTTTTCCTCATTTCATGGAGCCTCCTCTCTGCTTGGACTATTTCAAATTTTTACAATGAAATCTGAAGCCAGGTGAAGCCTTTACGTTTCTTTTGGAATCTGAAACTACCCAGTTTGCCAAGACATTTGCCAAGATTTGATGAACTTTTCTATGAACCTCAAGAAATTTCACGCTGGGGCAAAAACCGGAAACGAGGCACATTTTGCTAGGTTTCAGATTTCATTCAGACCAGCTAGCTAGGCTCTCCCCCTCTCAACTGTGTTAATTATTTCCTGACTCAAAATGAGGGAAAAAAATTAAATCACTCTCTAAACTATCAACTGTACAACATAGTATTTCTTAAGAAAAGAGGACTCCTTAGGCAATAGAAATATTAAAAATCAAGATGACTTCACACCATCACATATATCTCATCTGGTTCTTTTTCTTGGTGGGTAGAAATGCCAGAAGATGTTAAATTCTTTGAATAGTACTAGAGTTGAAATTGAAAGAAACCCTCAGCCACAGTAATGGAGGTAGAGACTTTGCCTTTCTAGAAGAAAAGGAATGAGAGCTTCCAAGGTTGACCTGGGATTACAAAACTTACCTGTGTTTTCATAGCTTTTTAACTTTTAATTCAATTTATTTCCATTAAAAACAGCATAGTTCAGAAACCAAAAAAACAAAGATATTACAAATTCATGCTCCCAATTTTTCTTAACTTTCTATCTCCCCAAATGATGATAGATAAAGTTCCAAGGAAATGATTCTGCTTCTCCCAAAATGTCTTTCTAAACTGGGTCACCCCTTGTTTCTTATTTATCATGATATTTTAAGTGTTCATTATATAACGATAATCTACAATTTGCTTATCACTTTACTCCCTAGGAGCTTAGAGTTCTTGATAAATCCAATGACATGATTCTTGAAATGAAAAAAATCAGGAAAAAATGTGGATGATTAATGATTGTCAAATTTAATTATCAACTAATTAGTTAAAGGAAGACATTCTAGGAAAAGTTAATAGGCCCAAAACATTTTAGATGCAAGAAGACTTTGCATAAATTCCCTTAATTATTTGATAATGAATGATGACAAAATTTCTTCAATCTATAGGTAGAATGGTGGCAAGAAGATTTACCGTTCCCATTTTATTTTTTGGAAAAGCCAGAGATTAAATGATTTGGTAAAGTAAAACACAGAGACAACTTGCAACCTTAAAATCATGCAATTTTATTAGAGTTAATGTATACTAAATCTTGATAGTAAAATTAATAACACATTATTAATGTTATCTTTCTCATAGAGTTATAACCATTTACTCTGTCTAGCAGGCTGTAACCTGCGTGACAACAGACTATGTCTTAGCTAAACTTTTAATTCCTTCTCCTCCAATGCCTAACACCATATCCTATACTCAAGAGATAATTTTAAAATAGCTATTTAATTGACAATAGTTTGTAACCTCCTCGATGTCAGGGGTTGGGTTTGTTTTTCTTGTTGGGTTTGGGTTTTTTCTGTCTTTGTTTCTCCACAACCTAACAAACCTGCTGTATAGAGGTCTTCAGTCCCTCTATCCTCCAATTCACTCTGTACTCTACCAGACTTCTCCTTTTAAAAAAAAAATGCCTTATTCATACTACTTACTTATCAAAGATCTTTAAATGACTCACTATTACCTATTTTCCTTTAAATCAATCTTGCCTAATAGATACTAGAGACAAAGAGAATGTTTGTGAAGGACATTGCAGTAATCCATGAGTGAATGGGTGAGAACCTAGCCTAGGGTGAGGACAGTGTGAATGGAGAGGAAACAGTGAATCTGAGAGACATTAATTCTAATTCTCAGAAATTTAATGAAGATTACTCAGAAAAAAAATTTTCTAAAAGATGATCATGTCCTGAGATAGTCATTGCTAAGTAAGGACTTGTTCAGGTCAATGTGATCATCCAGGAGAGACGATGGTTTTGCATCCTGTCAGCCATTTGATCTACTATAGCATTGTCCAAAGCAAATGACATGTGCAAATTTTTATGCCCATAGGACCATCATGACTAGAAGAAAGGCCAGGAAAAATAGTTCCCAAGTTTCATGTTTCTCCTTTCAGTCAAAAAATATGATTTCAAAAGTAAATAAATGTAGGTGATTTGTACTGAAGGAAATTCAAATGAGAAGAAAGGAAGTGTGATATTTCAGATTTGTCCACTGTCTCAACATTTTTTTCCTCCCTCCCAATTTTATTCAAGCCTGAAATGCCTTTACCCCTCCTCCTCTCCAATTATCTCTGCTAAGCATTTTAAGGAGAAGCCCAGGCTCCTCTGTGAAGTGGTTCCAGAGTCCCAGGAGACATTCATGAATCCCCTCTCTTTGGAATTCCTATATCACTTGTTTGCGTAAGCATTTATTGGAGACTTGACATATGTAGTTTTTTAAAGCTATTTTTAGGTATATATGCTTTGTCTGAAGACATATATGTCTTACATATGTCTTGACTTGAGGCATCTAGGTGGTGCAGTGGGTACAGTACTGGGCCTGGAGTCAGAAAAAACCTGAGTTCAGATTCAAGCACTTATGAACTGTGACTGAATAAGTCATTCATCTCTCCTTGCCTCATTTTCCTCATCTGTAAAATGCATATGATGTCCACTGAAGTCCCTTCCAGCTCTCAAATTCTAGGATTCCAATCTTCATTTGCCTGTAGGACAACTCTAGCACCCAAGGACAATTACTTTCCATGTTAGATTCCCTTGTGAGAATCAAACAAGATAACTGTGAAACACTAAGCACAGTGCCTGGTACATAGTAAGCATTACATAAATGTTAGCCATGATGATAATGATGATGATGATGATGGCCTAGACAACTAGATGATTAGTTCCTTTAGGTAAGTGACTATGTCTAATACCTCCTGAATTGCTAGCCCTTAGCATAATACCTTAAATGTAGGATATATTCAGAAGTATTTTTCAATTAAACAAGCAATAAACACCTACTCAGAGCAGAGCACTGTTAGGTATGAGATAAAATAAAACCTAAATAGAACAAAATCTCTGTCCTCATGGAATCTACTCAGGAACCATGATAAATAAAAACAAATATTATAGTATAAAAGGAAATGGAAAGTATAAAATAGAGAAGTCAAAGTACTATGCTATAAAAAGCTTTGAGGGAAAGGGTGATATAATTACAAAGTAGAGAGATCAAAATAGGCTTCCTGTAGGAAGTGGCAGTTGAATTAATTTTGAAAAGATGAATTAAAATTCAAAAAGTGCTGGGGAAAGGGGGAAAATGCTAATGCAATCTTAAGCTGCAAAGAAAGTTATAGCTTCCACGGATAAGGAAGTAGTAATCCTGCTGCACTCTGTTCTTGTCAAATCACATCTAGAGTATCATGTTCAGTTCTGGGTGTTGCATTTCCGAAAAAGACATCATTAAGATGGAGAACAGCCAGAGAATGGCATCCATGATGATACCATCTAAGGATAAATGGCAGGAAGTAGGGGTGTTTAGCCTAGAGAAGAGACGATTATAGGGGGAAGGACATGATAGCTGTCTTCAAGTACTTGAAAGGCTATTCTGTGGACAAGACATTAGGCTTGTTCTATTTGGGTCCAGAGAGTAGGACAAGGAACAAAAGGCAAAAGTTATTACGATGTAGATTTAGACTTGACTTGGGGTAAGAGGAAGGAAGGAGAAATTCCAGTAATTTGAACACCAAGTGTAATGAGTTGTCTCTGTCGTTAGTAGGTTCCCTTTTCGCTATAATATTGAAAGCAAAGGATGGACGACAAAGGGAAGGGGTGTCATAATAAGTATTCTTTTTTTCCACTTTCAGGTTGGATAGGATTGGTATTAAACCACCTTTCTGTGATTGTGTAAGGAAAGTTTTCCCAATAAAAGAGACGCATATAAACAAGTGTGCGGATGCTTTGGAAAGGAAGGAAAGTAGAAAGGGAATGACAAGGAGTCCAGTTTGACCAGAGGATACAGTAGATGTAAGGGAATAGAATGAGATGAAGTTGGAATAGTAGGATTACATCAGAGTGTGGAGAGCCTTGAGTATTAGACTAAAGCTTTAGCACTTGCTTGGCAAGCAGCATAGAGCTACTAAAGAAACTGGGGGAAAGATGTGACATAGCAAAATTAACTAGGTATCATGGTGGAAAATAACCATAGGGTATGGAATGAGGATCTGTGATCAGGTGGTGACAGTGTGAAAAAAGAATGGGATGTGAGACAGAAGCAGAATTGGCAAGATACGGTAACTGTTTATATATGGGAGATAAAAAGGTCAAGATATTTTTTTTTTAAATCACTAAGTTTTTGAATACAGGTGAAGACAGTGACCAAACTAATAAAGCCAGAAGAATGAAAATGTTTAGGGTGACCTCTGGGACCAAATGGAACATGTTTAATTCTTCCTCCAGCCTTTCAAAAAGCTATATCATAAACACATATCATGCCTCCCACTCCACTCCTGACCAAGACTCATCTTGTCCAATCTCAACATGTCTAGTTCATTCGACCAATCATCATATGATAGTCTCAAAGCTCTCAATAATCCTGGTTGCTTTCCTCTGTCTGTTGTCCAGTTTATCAATGTCCTTCTTCAAAAGGATGACTGAAAGCAGTCATCAAAATGAGGTCTTATAAGAGCAGATTACAGTGGAGATTATTACATCCCTATTCCTTAAAGCTATGCTCCTCTTAATGCAGTCCAAGATCACATTAGCTTTTTCAGCTGACGCATCACACTGCTGACTCACAATGAACTTGTAGTCCATTAACCTTTTCTAAGAACAATTCCCTTCTGTTCATGCCTCCCTAATATAATACTTTGAAAGTCGGGGGGGCTTTGTGTCCAACAAAAAGATTTTATCTTTGTCTCTATTAAATTCCATCTTATTAGATTCAGGCCAATGCTCTAGTCTGTTTTGTTTTGGGGGGTTTTTTTTTTGGATCCTGATCCTATTATCCAGTTTATTAACCATCCCTACTAATTTTGTGTCATTTGTAAATTTGATGAGGAGACCAGTTTTTTTCCCAAGTAATTGATAAAAAAATGTAAATCAGTAGAAAGTAAAGCACAGATCCCTTTAGTACTCTACTGGAGACCTTCTGTTAGGTTGAAGCTGAATGATTAACAACTATCCTTTGAGTCCTGTCATCCAACAAGTTCTAAATCCATCTGAATATATTATCAATTCCAAATCTCTCCAATCCTCACTAAAATAATATGAAATACTTTATAAAAAGTTCTTGAAAATCTAGATATGCTATATTCACTAGGTTTCTTTCATTGAAGGAGTTGTCCCTTTTGAGAGGCATCTAGGTAGCACAGTGGATAAAGCACCAAGTCTGAAGTCAGGAAAATTCATCTTTGTAAGTTAAAATCTGGCTTTCAGATACTTACTAGCTGTGTGACCCTGAGCAAGTCACTTAACCCTCTTGGCTCCATTTCTCATCTTGAAAATGAAATGGAGAAAAAATGGTAAACTACTATAGTATCTTTGCCATGAAAACCCTAAATGGGGTTGTGAAAAGTCAGACATGACTGAAAAATGATTGAACGGAACAGAACAAAATCCTGTCAAAATAGGAAATGGAGTTGTCTAGCATGATCTGTTCTGGATAAAGTCATACTAGCTTTTTGTAAGCACCTCTTCCCTTTCTAGATGTTCACTAATAGTATCTTTCATGATCCATTCTAGAATTTTCCTAAGAACTGAAGTCAAGTTCACTGGTCTCTAATTTTAAGATCTTTTCCCATTTTTTAAAGCAGCAGCAACATTTGTCCTTCTTCAATTTTACTTCTCTTGTTTTAAACAATCTTTCAATGTTATTGACAGTCATTGTAATGACTAAATCTTTCAGTATCTGGGAATGTAATTCATCAGAGGCAGCTAGATGGTAGAGCGGATAGAGAGCTGGGCTGGAAGTCAGGCAGCCCCCAGTTCAAATTTAGCCTCAGACATTTACTAACCTGGGAAAGTCATTTGATCTCTATCTGCTCTGGTTTTTTCAAGTGTAAAAGGGGGAATAATAATATTACTTACCTCTGAGTTGTAGGATCAAATAAAATAACATTTGTAAAGTGCTTAGCATTGTATCTGGCACATATTAGGTGTTTTAATAAATGCTACCCCCCTTCCTTTATCACTTCATTAAAAGTAACTAGTTCCTTTCCCAGTATCTTCTTACTTAGCTGGGGTGTCAATTCCCTGTTAATGATTTATGTTGTCATTTCCAGTATAAAACTTGTTCTTTGCAGGAAAAAACATAGCAGTGCTGTCTTCCCTTTACTGTCAATTACCATCACATCTACCCCAAGTTAAGATTCATATTATTTTTGAACTTCCTTTTTCTCCCATTACAGCTTTAAAATTGCTTTTGTGATATTCTTTATAGCTTTCCTTGACAGCCTTATCTCATTCTGATATTTAGCTAGTGACATTATTTTAATGCAACTGTATCAAACTAAAATTCATCCTCTGTCACCTGCTCTTGTTTCCAAGCTTTACACATTTAAAAAATTTATATAAGTTGATGGGTGAGCTCCCTATGCAGCCACAATGATCTCATCAGATAAATACCATTTTTATTTCTCATTGAAACTTTTTCCCTTTGTGTCTGTAGAATTTAATTCTTGGATATCTCCCGTCCCTTCTGGGATTACTATTTCTGAAGAATTTTACTCCAAGAATTCTATGGATCTTTCCTCTGAATCCTTTGAAATCCACTTTCCCCAAATTTGGAGTACATTTCAGACTATGCCTTCATTTCTTCTCACCTATTCTTAACTGGACAATTAAGACTCATACATGACACCTTGTATGTATGTAAGCTCCCTTTTTTTATACAATGGCATTGAACCCAGGTCTGATCTATCTAGAGAAAAAACAGTGGATGGCAACACTGATTCAGGAGATCTGAGTCTTTGTTTTGCCCCTGTTTGTGACTAGTTATGTACCTCTGAATCCTATTTTCCTTATATGTAAAAAGTGCTTCAGCTAATTAGCCTGTTTGAGTCACTTCCATCCCCACCACTGTTTGGTTCTAATTACTAAGGAGTCACAATATCTTGCCCCTCCCCTGCATAATTTGGGACTTTAACGGAGACAGACTTAGCATAACAATCACAAGAAGTAACTGGGCTCCCAGTGGCATCTTTTGCTAGAGTACTGTTTATTTTTTTCGCTCTTATAACAACTTCTTCTCATGAATATCTTTTATCCTGGTTTTTATGGTCCTCTCACACATTCTTTTCTGCATCCTAGCCTAGCAAATGTTCAGGGAAATCACTTAACTTGAAGATATTTCTTCCCCCCTAATATTCTTTCTCATTCATAACTCCTCTTTATCATCAGTGTGGTTCTGGAAAATATTTGTGGACTTTAATATTCTAGTTTGTGGGAATATATTTGTTCATGATTGAGTTCAGTACCTGCAGAACAAGAAATATGCAGCTCTCAAAGGCAGTGGTTTTTCTCTAAAAATTTATTCCAAATCTTGGGTGGCCTACATTTGTTTATCACAACATTTTTCTAAATGTCAGATATTTTTGAAGGCCTAATATTTTAATTCTACCTGCCACATTACTGTGCAATTGTTAGAAAGTCAATTTCTACTTTACAATCATAGAAACTGAGGCAAAGAGGTATTACACTAGTTGCTTTAAGCAACACAGCCAGGGTGTGGTAGAATGAAGAAGAAAGGAAGAACCCTACTTTATGACCACTCTCCTAGTCACTCATGATGAGACATGGGGCTTAAAGATGCTTGAGAGGAAACTCATAGAATAGATCGGACAATGGAACAAATTGGTGCAACAGATAGCAGGTTCATGCAAGGATGAAGGGAAGGTGAGTATAGATGCTTCTATTGAGTTATAGAGAGAAAGGAAAAGAATTCAAGAGAGTTTGTCACTTTATCTAGAGGTATTAAGTTGTTGGAAATGTTTTGATCAAATCCTTAAGTTAAGATGCAAATACTTTAAAGTAAATAAAATAAATAAGCATAAAATTCTCAGCTATTATGAAGGAGAAGTTGGATGCTTTGAAGAAAAAAGCTGTTATCCAAAGTTTGACACACTAGATCCAGAGAAGATGTCAGGTGAAGGATCATCTATGTAAAGTCAGAGGAAGAAGAGAAAGAGTAGTTTGTGATTCTTTGCTCAGTAGTATAGATGTCTACAGTCATCCTGGTCCAAGTAGTTAAGATGTCATCACAGTCATCACCATCAATATAAAAGCTAGTATTTTGGGAGTGTTTTAAGGTTTGCAAAGTGCTTCACAAATATCTCATTTTACACTCGTAGCAATTCTGAGAACAAAGTGCTAATATTATTTCTATTTTACAAGTGAAACTAAAGCAGACAGAAGTTAAATGATTTGCCCAGATTCACACACCTAGTAAGTGTCTGAGGCCAAATCTGAACTAAGAACTTCCTGACTCCAGGTCCAGTGCTTTATCTATTGTGCCATCTAGATGCAAAGAATCTCACAAGACATATGAAAATAGATGATAACTACTTATTTTTGATAATTTTCATGGGCAAAAAAATAGACTTTCAGAATAAACCTAAATTAATGCCAACAATTATAAAGTACTGAGAAAGAAACTGAAGACTCTAAGGACACTAGGGTGTTTTCTTCACTCTTGTCATTAAAGGAAAGGGATGTAGAAGAAGACAAGAAATTTGAGAGGTAAAGAATTAGTCAAAAATTTGGTATCTGAGAAAGAGATTTGAATTTCTGTACCATAACCTAAAATATGAGTTAACAGATTACTGGACAGAGGTGAAATACAACAAAGGTTGATAAGAACATATTTGTGTCATGACTTGCAACTCTAATCAAAATGGATTTCAATTAAAATAGATGAAAGAAGAAAGTGATGGTCAATATATATCTCCCAAGTTATGTCATCTAAGGAGCATCTCCCAAAAATTGAAGAAACACTGTGACATGTAGAAATCTACAAGGACAATATCCAGGGAAAAACCAGTTTTAAAATTCATGGCCCCAAGTATCTATAGACAAATCTCCAAAGTTCAGAAAACAAAAGGTATTCCAGGTCCAAATGCAAGGAGGCAAATTAGACCTCAGACTTCGTATTGAGACTTGGCAATATTGGAGCCATGACAAGACCATGACTTAGGTTGGATATACCTTATTCAAAAGAAGCAAATTTGAGATTTAAGCACAAAGAATTAAGTTTAGCCATTACTAAGACTTAGTGGGATGCTATTCACAATTGCACATGGCCATGCTTCATGATTAGACAATGGCAATGAAAAGAGAAAAAATTTATCAAAAAGGTAGAAAGTAGAACATACTGAATCTTGTCAGCATACATGTCCATGAAAAACTAATAGTCTAAGGGTAGAAGAATGATGAGTGACATTTGGTAAGAGAAAAAAAACATGGAAACACAGGGGATATAATTATTGTACATGATACGAAATAGCTTTCTGGAATGATGAAATCAATTGACAGTTACACCCACAGTACATTAGTGTCCCTGCATTCCCACAAGTCTTCCAATAATTGCTATTTTGCTCTTTTGTCACCTTTGACAATCTGATGAGTGTGAAGTAGAATGTCAAAGTTGCTTTAAATTGCATTTTTCTTAGAACTGATTTGAAACATTTTTTTATGGTTATTGATAAAAATTAACAAATCTTACTTAGGTCTTTTCCACTAAGGTAGAAAACTTTAAAACCAGAAATGGTAAAGCTCAATATAAAGTGGCACTGGAGTATAAGATAGCTGATGAAACAGTATGAACATACAGAAAATATTATTTTGGAATTTTTAGTTGATATAAAGCAGATAAATAGTCAATAATGACTGCATATGTGATCTTATTGTATAGAATGGAAGTGTCAAACTCATCAAATAGACCATGAAGCCCGAATACTCCATAGTGCTTCTGAATCAGATTGAAATGTAACTGATAAAAATGTTTAATAAAATAAATAAAAATACAATAGAAAATAGATAATGTCGATATATGATTTTCTAAGTCAATATGTAGCCCACAAATATCCTTATATACAGTTTAGTGGCCTTATGTCCTTTGAATTTTAGACCACTGGATAGAAAACTTTGGAGTAAGGAGGCTCACTGGAACTTGAGTCTAAGTCATCCTGGCTGTAAACCTAGGTCTTTGTTCCCTATGTCGTGCAGCCTTTTTAACATAAGGGGGAAACCAGTAATGAATATTCTGAAAGAATTAGAGTCCTATGGACTCTGAGTTAAAATTAATAATATGAAATTTAATGGGCATAAATATAAAACTTTATATACAGGTCCACAACATTAGCTGTTTGAGTAATATTTACTATTAACAAAACACTTTAGTGCTTGCAATGTTCTTTCCTGACAATATAGGCAATGAAATACAAATACTATTGTCCCTATTTTACAGATTAACCAGAAAAAAAGAAACTCAAAGGTGTTAAGAGACTTACCCAAGGTCACACACCTATTAAATGACAAAACTAGGACTCAAATTCAGTTATTCTAACTCCACAGAAATGCTTAATTCATGTTAAAAAAAAAAACTTCCCCAATATTTACCTGGATCTGTAATCTCATTATAGTTCTGTCGAAGGATGCAGATCACAATCAATCCATGCATGCCATCCTGTTTTGATATTCTTATCCATATACTCTCATAAATTCACCATGGCAATACATGAAAATGACCTAGGAATTTTAATTAGGTTCTAGCTTAATATGTGCCAGCAGTGTGACATGGCTGTTAGAAAATGCAATTCAATCTTAGGCACAAATATTAATCTTAATACTCGAAATAATCCTTCTGTACTCTGACATGATCAGACAATGTTTGCATTATTGTATTCATTTCTGGTTGCCATGTTTAAAGAATATTACCAAAGTAGGAGCAATCAAGAAGAATGACAAGGCATATTCAAATCTTATGATAAATAATTGAATGAACTAAGGATGTTCAACCCTGAAAAAGAAAAGATCTCAATGTGTTACATGACACTCCGGTAGTGTCTCTATGAACGCATCAATGTGAATATTCCCTCCAAAAATGCAGATTGCATCATAGATTTGTGGTGAAGGGCAAATGAGATTGTGTGTGTGTGATTTGCAAGCAAATTTACAGCAAGATGTAAATGTTAGTCATGTTTTATCATCACAACCTATGAACCAATGGTTCATTCATTCCTGCCTATCTTATGCAATTCTCATTCACACCCTCCCATTGGTTTATAAGAGAGTCTAACCCTAACAAAATAATAGGGACTTTTTTAGTTCTCCTGATACTGAAAGAATATTAATGGAACATTATCTGTCACATGCTTTCACCAATGACCAGTCCATTTTTTTCCCCAGGTCATGCTTTCATTTGGTGACATCTTTTATATCTTGCGAAAGTTCTTGTATTATATTTTGACCTGCTCTTGCCCACTTTGTGACCCTCCACTGCCCTTTGGATAATCCTCAATTTTACTTTTTTAGACACTACAGTATTCAGTAATTCATAGTTATATAACATCACCAAAAATGTATTTGAAAAGTCAGCATGTGTTTTAGAGAAAAGCTTGGAATCATTAAGATAACTTTGCAGTTCCTGTGAAGCAATTTAATCTACTCTCCTCCTTTGTGATTCCAAACTCAACTGACTGTCCACTTACAATGCATACTTGACAAGAGATAGACACACAAGAATATATTCACATATATATTAATATACATATATACATGATGATGGATGAGTTCTATAAATTGTTCATATAGCTTCATATGATAGTCTTGAAAACAGGCATGCTTTATACCCTTGATTTTCCCTGTGCAGACAGGCTAAAGTCTTTTGAGAAATTATTGATCTCATTTATGAGGTCCTGAAACGTAATAGGGCTTGAGGCCACCAGCACAATGTCATTCGGAAACACGAGTATCTGGAAGACATCATCAGCTATAGAGAATCACTCTTCAAATTGGACTCTATACTGCTTCTTGAATTAATGTGGTTACTATCTTTGGCAAGCATGTGGTCCACGAGTTATATCAAGTTTTGTATTAATAATTTGATAGCTGACTTCAAGTTACTTAAGGGCTCTTGTATAGAAGAAGGATATTTCCAAAAGACAGAACTAGGATCAATGGGTGGAAGTTACAGTTACTTGTGTTTCCATTTAAGGAAGTATTTTCTAACATTTATATACTGGAAGTAACTTATGGCATTGAGAAGTAGTGAGTTTAACATCCTTGAAAATATTGGAGTAGAGGCTGGATAGTCACCCTGTTGTAAAGGACATTTCTGAGATGGGCATTAGCCTACACTAAAGAACCTTCAAATTTCCTTCAATCGTGTGTCTGTGGGCTAAATGGAGCTGGTAACCTGAGAAATGAATCTTCATTTGGCCTTGGGAGATTTGGAAAGACTTCCTAGCCTTCACAACCACAAAGGCACATAGATACAACTTGTTCATATTCCCAACAGAAAATTAGGCATATTCGAACTGATCTTTTATTCTTTGCCCAAGAATGCCCTAGTAGTTCACCTTCCTAAGAATGTAGTGAAAAAAAAAATGTTTCCACCTCCTTCAACAAGATTCTCTTATGTGGCCTCCTCAGAATTGCAATATATTCCCTGTCTCCTGCTAAAAGAAACAGAGTATCAGAGGATACTGGAGTCCCAAACTCTTCTTCTCAGTCAGTGACTTCTTTTGCTCAGTTTATGTCTGAGAGCTAAAATTAAACAAGTGGAAATTGCTTGCCTCAAAGCCCACATCCTCAGAAAGAGAAATAACCAGTCTGCAGGGCAGCAGAATGCTAATTAGCTGAACACATAAAGAAATAAGATTGGGGGGCTGGGGGGGGGAAGGTGCAGAAAGGACTAGGCAGTCTGGACAAGTAGGAAGGAAAGTGAAAGCCAAATTGACTTTAAGGCTTTCGGATGCACCAGGCATTGTGCTAAGCACTGGGGGTAGAAAAAGAGACCAAAGACAGTCCTTGCCCTCAAGATGCTCACAGTCCAATGTTTAGATGGTGAAGGAAGAACTTTGCCAGGCAAGTGGGAAGGAAGAGGGAAGTGGGTGACCAGGAGAAGAGTAAGGAGAGGAAGCCTGTCATGAAGGCTGTGCTATGGAAAATTGGAGGCAGGATCAGGGCTCATGACGATCCTGGATCACATAGATGCTACTATGCTATTATTTTCATGCTATATAAAAATATATTTGATTTTAATTTTTATGCTATATAATTTTGCTATCATTATTCCCCCTAGGGTAAGGCGGAAAACTACAACTACCAGGTAATGTGCAACAAGGTGTCATAGAGTATATGTTAAATTTGGGATTAAGAAGACCTGTGTTCAAATTCTGCCTCTGGCACTTAGCTTGTGACTGTGGGAAATTGAAGTAATCTTTCTGGGTCTCAGTTTCCCTGTGTACAACAAAGGGATAATAGTATTTACCATATTAACCCTGCTAGGTTTAGTATAAGGCTCAACTTTCCCAACCCCCTTTTTATTTTGCCATGTTTTTATTTACTTTTATATGTATACATTATTTCCCCAATTAAACAGATCTGTGAGAGTAAGAACTGTCTTTATATGCTAGCTCCTGTCATAATGTCTATCATATATAAGATACTGAATAAATATTTGCTGATTGATTTATAAAAATCCTCTGGAGCTTTCATAGGCTATATAAGTATCAGTTAGTATGATAAAACTGCACATTTACACTGTACTTTGTACTTTTCAAATCATCAGCCTGTACAGTACCTTATTTGATCCTTATGATGCTCCAGTGAATAGCTAGGTGTTTACTTATCCCTTTTTATTATAGATGAGGAAACCAAATCTCAAAAAGGTCCAGTGTCTGGACCAAAAGATATTCAAGTTATTAGCAATGCCAGGACTGCTGGTGTTATGAATAACTCTTATAGTGTTTTATAGTGTTTTTAGGAGCAGCTAAGTGGTCAAAGGGTCCTGGAAACAGGAAAACCTGAGGGTAAACCCAGCCTCAGACACTTACTAGCTGCATGATCCTGGACAAGTCACTTAACCCTGTTTGGCTCAGTTTCCTCATATGTAAAATGAACAGGAAAAGGAAATGGCAAATCATTTCAATATCTTTGCCAAGAAAACCCCAAATGGGGTTACAGAGGGTAAGACACAACTAAAATAACTGACCAACAACAAAGTTGATCATACATCTTCCTCATAATAAACCTAAAACCGAGGTCAGTATACAATCCAAACATTATATCCATTTTAAAGATGTGTAAACAATCTCAGCAAGCTAAACTATGTTGTCTTGTTGTCCAGAGTTACTTGGAGCTGAGATTTGAACATGTTATTCCTTGCATCAAGTCTAGGGACCTTTTAGCTCTAACATTACTGATAATATGCTCAGTACTCCTTATGCTATGATAGTCTTTCTGCTTAAATGAACCAGTGAGGATTTCTCTGGATTGTTTTATGTACCATCTATATAACTTTAAGTTCTTTCTAAGGTTTTGGACTTATTTAAAGAATACTGATCAAATAATTTTAACTAACATCAAGGTATATATGCACATACACATACACACATTTCATCTGTTTCCTTTCTCTTTCTGTAATTCTTATGGGTGAATTATTTCATTTTATATTTTTCAAGATAAGTTGTTGAGCTCTTCATAGTGGAAACATTTGTGAAAAAGTCAGAATGTTATCTTCTAGTCAAGAAAATTGGGCAAATGTTCCCCATCAAAGGCTGTTTCTTGATCTTTCCACTCTAAGCAGTTCTATCTACTGGCTGCCCAAACCAATCTTGAACTGGTTTTGATTTTGGTTATTGAACCAATTACTCCAGAGAAGTATTCCAGCCTTCCTCCCCTCTATGATCAATGATAGATATAATTTCCCTGTCAAGACGAGCTTTGGGGGAGGATAAAACAAACATTTGGACTATCATTGGAACTAAGAAGAAATTTGTCAATCTTAAAATGCAATTTCTTACAGCATCACATCTAGCCATGTGATTGCTAGTGGAATATTTCCAAGATTTTTAATGAAATGCAAAATAATCTTTCCACAAAGACACCTCAGAAAAAAGAAGCTCAACTCAGAAGTAATTTCTACCTACTCTTTAAAAAAAGAACAAGTATAGGGCATTTGACTACTCATTTTCTGGTAAGCATAGCAAAGCAGACTTTGAGATATTTTGTCTCCTTTTGAAAATGGAATGTATCCTCTTCAGCAGTGATCTTTTGTGATTTTTTTGTTTTTGTTGTTGTTTCTCTCTGACATTTATGCGGCACCATCTCATGCTATTCATACTGTACAACATGGATCATGTCGCAGTCCTTTCAGAGATTCTTCAACCCAAATATAAAACCAAAGCTTATTAAGCAGACTTACATTGTTAGAACTGAGAGCATTTGAAGTGTTAATGTGTTTTAAGAGCTGCCAATGGGGGTGGGGGGAGGTATCTTGTATCTTGGCATGCTTTGTATAATGACTTTGCTACATGCATGAATACATTATTAGCAGACACAAACATACTCAGTCTCACATTATATTGATTCAGTGAATGATTGAAGGGTCATCAAGCTATCTGTTAACGCCTGCACAAAAGAAGATGTTCAATTTGTGATGGCATAATTTTGGCCTGGTTTGCATAAAAGCAAAGACAGAGCAGCTGCAGGAGTATCTCTTGTCTGGTTATCAAAATAAAAATTGAAATTGGTCCTTAAAGCAACTGGACAAGCTAGTTATCCTCTCCTTTGGGGGTGTTTATGTTTCTTTCCATTTTGTCAACAAGAATCCTGCTACAAACAAAACATTAAACTCTATAGTCATATCCTGCTGGTTCATCGCAGGCTGTTTCTATGTATGTGCTGGTTAACTCTACTTATAGCAATATATGCTGAATCTCATCAAATCCTACGAAACTGTCTTGTCATTCATTTTTTTAATGGAGCTATTAATTAAATCAAAGGTGATGACAGAGAATAATATTTTGGGTTCTAATTTCTTAAAAATGAGCATTGCCAGGTGCTTTTCTCTGGAAACAGAGGTATTTTGTTCTTTCTGAGTTATCAATATGCTGAGCCATTATTTATAAAGTGTATAGACCTGACAGTCACATCTATGTGTTATAATGAATTGGAAAATTACCACCTAGTCATTGGAAAAACCACTGAGGTAGACTTTCTGTCTACTTCAAGTGAATGATTTAGTCTTTGTGGTCTACTGGTCCTTAGCTTCTTTTCTTAGGTTGCCACATGTCATAGTATATTCAAAAAATCTGCTGTGACACTAAATATGCAGTTCTCCCTGTTTCCTGGAGCTGAGCTAAAATGATCTCTTGACTTAAGAGGTCACTGTCCATTTTTATCACTAAGACTCTGTTCTATTTTTTAGGGAGGAAAAGGCATATCTCTACTATAAATTTGTTTGGCAACTTTCTAATTATTTGGGTATTATATTGATGATTGTTTTATTTTTTAAATTTCATTCACCAGATTTCAATGTTCCATAAAGAAAATTAAGCTGGTCCTAATGGTAGCAGCATCTTTGATTGAATATGCAAAGGAACTTATGCTTCAATATTTTAGTGTATTTGTGATATCCTTGAAATAGACACTATCTCCATATGTATGCCTTCTCGTCACAAGAATTAAGGAGTCTTATGTTCTAGCTCGTTGGGAGAATTCCCATTGCAACTCCTCCTAGCCTCATCCTCATCCCAAAATTTTTATGGACTGCATGCTGAGGGCTTTACTATAGCATGCCTATGTTTAACCTATTCATATAACTGCTCGATCCTCTTTTCTAGGAATGGGTTGCTTAGAGTCTCTGTTTGTCTACTTATAATTTGGGTATTTTATCTAACTTGCTTTATATACTACTTAATGACTATTTTTGCTACTTATTTGATTCATTTAGATTTTCAATTTTGGGGGCATAAATGTGTTATTCAGTAGTTGCCAAAAAAAATTCTTTTGTTTTTTCATCCATTTGTTGTGAATTTTTGCTTCTCTCTCTCTTTTGGCAATCTTTTTTCTCTTTTTTCCAAACAAAGTAGTTAGTGATTTATTGGTTTGTTAGATTTCTTTTCCTAAATAGCCAACTTTTTTAACCAGCTTTTTTGTTTTCTATTTTGTTTATGTCTTGTCTATATTAGCATAGAATTATTAATTTCTCAGTTTTTGAGATTGTTGGTATTGTATGCTCAATACTTTGGTCTTCTCTTTTTCCTCTAGTAACTTTTTAGTTAGAACTAATATATATTAATAGATATCTCAATATTATCATCCTCAGCATTATAACTATTTATTTTATCTCTAATTGGTTCCTTTACCAACTCATTTTTATAATAAAATTTGTCTCCATATTGATTTTATCTTTTTTTTTCTTATTTCAAAGGTTTTAATTTTCATTGTGCTATGATCCATAAAAGGACATATTGAATATTTCTACCATTCTGTGATAATTTATGAATTCTTTAGGTCATATCATATGATAAATTTTTGTAAAGATCTCAATGACTGAAAAATTGGTATACTTTAAGATTTCTATTCAATAATTGCCATGAATCTATTCAAATGAATTTTTTTATATATTAAGTTTAAAATGTCCATCTTGTTTCTGCATTTCCTTGTCTTTCCTTTGTATTTGTCAAAGTCTAAAAGCAGCATCTTAAAATCACCTATAATTATTGTTTTGCTAGCTGGGTTTGGAGACATTTTAATTTCTTTTGCTTTAAATAATTAAATGTTGTGCCAGTTGATTGATTTTATTCAATACTAATATTCTTTCATCATATAAGGGATCCTCACACAAAATACTTTTGTTCCCTTGAGAGAACATATTTTTGCTACTGTCATGTCTCAAACCATAATTACTACTCTAAGGTTCTCTAAGGTTTATTGAGCTCTGAAGTCATTCCTAACTCCAAAGTTCTGATGCTATGAATTCTTATGTTTTTGATATTCAGGTGCAATGCAATAAATTTTATTCTGCTTTCTCACTTTAGCTCTATACGCATCTTTATATTTCAAATGTGTTTCTTATATGCAGAAAACTACTGTTTCCTTTTCTAATATACTTTACAAATCTTTTCCATTTTAGGAGCATTTATTCCATAATTGTCATATTTTTCTCTGTCATTAAATACTGCTAAATTATTTTTTAAAAATCTGTAGTAGATGCTTACTGTGTGATTTGAATGAAACAATCTCATCCTAGTCTCCTCCTATCATCTCTGAATATGTACCTTTTCTCTTCCCTGCCCTATTCTGAGCTTCATTCTTCAGTCTTCCTTTTCTAAAGATCAATTCTAGATACCTGCAGTTGGTTTATTTGAAATTAACTGATCCCAAACTCCAACCCTACTCACCAACGCACCTCTTCCTCCTAATTCCTACCTTTCCCCATCCAGACCAGATCCCTTTATACTACTGAGGGAGATTTAATCTCCTCCCAGTTCCCAATTCCCTCACTAACCAAGATAAAATTATGATTCTTGTCCATCCCTTTCCACCTTCCATGCACCATTTTCTCTAGCTTAAATGAATTTCACTAGTGATTATCTGATTTAAGAAATGTTTTTTCAGGTGTTTTGTTTTTTTTCCTTTCTACCTTTCCTTTCTATCCAACCTTCTAGGACAGCTAGATGGAACAGCGAATAGAATGCCAGATGTAGAGTTGTGAAAATTCATCTTCCTGAGTCCAAATCTGGCCTAAAATACTAGTTGTGTGACCGTTGGCAAGTCACTGAACCCTATTTGCCTCAGTTTCCTCATCTGTAAAATGAACTGGAGAATAAAATGGCAAAGCCCTCCAATGTCTTTGCCAAGAAAACCCCAAATGGGGTCACAGAGTCATATGCAACTGAAAGAACTGAACAATAAATCCAACTTTCATGAGATTATCCCAAATTTGCACTTTTGTTATTCTCACAATGAGAATTCCACTTTGAGAAAGTGGAAATTCTAAATAACAATATCCATTTTTCTCTTTATAACACACAAACATCAATTAATTATCCATCTTTTGCATATTATTTTGGTTTATATTTAAGTAAGTTTGTTTAATTTTTGCATTTACAAAGATCCTGCTCATATTGGGTTTTAATTGAAGGGACAAATGAAAATATGTAATCATACTGAGTGTTTATGTTTTTTCAGGTAAAAAGTATCTATAACTATGTAGTTTATGTTATAAGGGTGGAAGGGCAATGTATAAGTCAGTTCTCTTGCCTTTTAAGTAAATGTTATTTTTATTAATAGAAAACTAGAAAATTTATCAGAAGATAACATTTTCTGTCATTTATGATCATTAAGGAGTAGTCTTACATGATTCAAACTGGCCTCCTTGTTATATCAATTGATTCATGCTAACTATTGCTAAATCAAGTCTTTACCATTAAAACATTAGAGCTAAGTTAATATATTTCTGAATGAGTTAAATATAAGTTTCCTCCCCCAGTCAGTCAACAAGCATTTAAGTGCCTATCTACTATGTTCTAGTCACTATGCAAAGAGCAAGAGATTTCTATGTTCTTGATTTTTTTTCAACCTATATTTTGTCCCTTTTGTTCTAAAAATTTTCAAAAGTTACATGATTTCCTGAAATTCAGTGTTCTGTCTCTTTATTTGATTATGGTTTTGGGGATCAATAATTCTCAGATGATCTCACAGGACTCTAGATCAAGATACATTTCTTTAGTTTGTAGAGACTTTAAGTGCATCTCAAAATTCTCTGGGATTTTTTTCTTACATTGATATTGCTTTTCATTGCAACAGTCTAAACCAATCTCCTTTGTTTTGTCTTGTTTTGGGCATTCTAATGCTTAATAGATTTTCTTACAAATTTTAGTGAGTGTTCTTTACTCAACTCTGAACTTTTGATTCCCTTACTTGTCATTTCAAATTCTCCTTCTTTCTTCATCCAATTATTTTTCACTCAGCTGATTTACTATCTTATCATTGTTTTATTCTCATTTCTTTGTCAAGTTATTGTTATCACAATATAAGTGAATGGTTGGATTAATGTATTTATTAAGTTTTATTTGTCAAAAAATAATGTAAGCACTAGATAAAAAATATAAAATTGAAACAGTCCTTGTTTTGTCTTTTTCAGTGTTTTTGTTGATTGGTGGGGGGCACTTTTTATTTTGAACTTGAACATCAAAAAAAGGACCTTTCCACAAAGACAGCAGAGCACAAAGATTCTATATGAAACCATGAATCACTTTTCTAAAAAGTAAGTAGCAAATTATACATACTATTTTCAACGGTATCCTACTTTTCTGTTCTTCCTTCTGAATTTCCTTCTTTTCACTTCGGTGTATTTTTTAAATATTAAAATGCTCTTCTTTTATTTGGCATTATCATTGTTCTCCCTCCTTCCATTTCAATTCTGTCCCCAATTACTCAAGAGAAAGAAAAAAAAACTCTAGTTAAAAGGGCTTTATAAGACTAATAACCATAGTCAAGCAAAATGAGACAACACAGTAGCTATGCTCAAAAAAATGCGTATTTCTGCCATTTATGCCTATCACTTCTCTGTCAATAGGTTGGTAATAGGCTTCATCGTAGGTCCTCTGGAGACATGGCTGATCATTGTGTTAATCAGAATTTTTGCATCTTTCAAAGCTATTTTTCTTCATAATGCTGTTGTTCTTGTATAAATTCTTCACTCTGCATCAAGGCACATTACACAGGAATCTCTGAAGTCATCTCTTTTGTGATTTCTAATGTTGTGATATTATTACTTTATATTCATATTTATTCAGCCATACATTCAGTGCAATTTATTCAAACATTCCTCCACTGTTTAAGAGGCCATGTAAAGTACTTGATTCTAGGTTATTTCATTTATCTCTTCCTCATTTTATTGCCCCATTTAGTGTAAATTTGTTTTGTTTGTGATTATTCTCTCCCTGTTACTACTTCCCCTCTTAACCTCCTTTCATCCTCCAATCTCAGGTTCTATCTTTGTTGAATTTGATAGAATGCTGCATCAAACTGTGTTGTTGAACCTTTCTTTCTTTATTCAGATAACAGTAAGATTCATGTGACGTCAACTTTCTACAACCTTCCCTCCATATTTGCCTATTCTATTTCTGTGTGCATCCCAATTATGAGAAAGAACAGGTTATACTCTTCTTCCTCCTTTATTCACTAGTGTATTCCTTTTACACTTCCTTCTTTTTGCCAGTCTTTTCAACCTCTGAAAAGGGGTTATATCCATCCCCAGGACATTGGTTTTACTTATTTAGTTTCCTCAATAT
This sequence comes from Potorous gilbertii, assembly GCA_028658325.1. Taxonomy (NCBI): domain Eukaryota; kingdom Metazoa; phylum Chordata; class Mammalia; order Diprotodontia; family Potoroidae; genus Potorous; species Potorous gilbertii. The sequence continues at coordinate 420,630,142 of CM053770.1, read as the reverse complement.
TCTTCAAAGACATCAAGGTTCTGAAGAGATACTTCTCCTCCCCTTGATAGAACATTATTATTACTGCATTATGCAATTTCCTCCCAATTATTCAAATAAATTCTCCTTTCCAACTTTCTGCAAACTCTTTTATTTCAAAAGGTCTATTCATCTCTGATCTCTTCATCACATCACAAATGCTCAACAATTCTCAATTCCATTAGGTTAATTTATTTCTACATAGGATTACACTCAGTATTACAGGAAGAGTTATCCTTAATTAAAAGCCTATATCTTTTGCCTTTTAGAATATCATCTTCCAGGATCTCCTCCTGCTTTTAGCAGAACCTGCCAGGTTTTGTGTCATCCCAACTGTAGTTGCATGTTTCTTGAATCCTTTATGGATGATTGCTCTAATTTTTCCTTGAGAATTTATCTCTTCCTTTAATTCTTTTAATAAGCTTTGGACTAGCTCTCTTTCCATTCTTTCACTCTTATTTCTGAGTGTTTCATCATTGTTATTGTGATATCAATGAATAAGTGAATAAAAGAACCAAGATAGATGGATGGGTAGATGGATGGATGAACTACTTAAGATATGTCAAATACTGTGCCAAGCACAAGGTATACAAATTGAAGTGAGATTGCACCTGTCCTCAAAACATTTGCATTCTAATAAAAGGCGATGACATTGGAGTACTAGAGGCCAGGGAAGGGAGCTTTGGTCTGAGATTAATAACGTTTTTCAACTTGATCCAAAGAGCAATCAATAATCTCTTTCTACAATCAATAGTAATATTAATCAAATTACCATTCCCAAAGCAAGAGCTGGAAAGTCAGGCTAATTCAATATATTTATTGTGTATTTTACAAAAGGAACTCTTCAAGGCACTGTGAGGGATATGAAGATAAGTAAGAAAGAATCCCTGATAATTAAAAGCTTGCAATATCATAGAACAACAATCATGTACATAAATAACAATAATATGTGATCAAATATGTATACTATTAGAGAAGAAACAAGTTGCCCTTTTTTAGAGTGTAGAAAAATGAAGCATATTATAATGGAAAGAATAGTACGCTGTTGTAGACTGAAAGTGAAAATACCTGGGATCTGGTTTCAATTTTTTATGACCTTGTCAAGTAACTTAATTTCTTGGAACCTTGGTTATTTCTTCTATAAAGTGAGGGAGTTGGATTAGATGATCTTTAAGGTTATTTCTATCTCTAACATGGAATGAGTATGTGAGAAGTTACATGCTTAGTAAATATGAGAAAGCTTCATTTACAAGGCAGTACTTTAGATATATGTTGAAAGACAGCTAGGGTTAAAGTTAACAGAAATATTTATGAGAAGGGTGCATTACAAACAGAAGGAATGGTATGAGCAAAAGCACTCATATAGAAATATATATGTTTAGGGAATCATAACTAATTTCCTCTAAAACATAGGCTATCTTAAGGTATTAGTAGAAGATAAAGCTACAAATAAAGAAGGTCTTTGAATGTAATATTGAGGAGCCTGAACTTTATGCTGTGAGAAGTAGTAAACCACTGGTGATTTTCAAGCAAAAGATCTCAGCCAGAGGAAAATAATGATACTTAATAATTCTTAAATCCAAAAGAAGAGTCGCTTTAAATTTTCTGTGAAAGTATAGAATACTCATTCTAGATGAGTAACGACAATAACTAATGTTTAAGGGAAAAGGTACAATATTCCATGTGTATAATTTCTTTAAATATTGCTCTAAATTTTTCTCCTTAAAAAGTTTGATAATAAATCTGTGGTTAGAAGTGGTTTGATTAGATAATCAAAAAAAAAATTCTTACAACTCCCAAATTCTATGATTAATTCATAATAATTAGTAAATTGCCAATGCTCATATATTCTAATAGTGATTTTTAAGGAAAAGACATAATTAGATGATTTGTGTGACTCTTCTTAAGTCTGTATTCTGGGATAACCTAGAAAGATATAAGCAGAAAGAACTCCTGTTCACTTCTTGGCAGCTACCAAACCAATGGGATAATTCCTGATAGGAAATAATCAACCTCACCTATAAAAAAGTTGTTTTACAAACCCAAACCTGTAAATGATGAACAAAGATACAGAAAATAAATGCTGCATTATCAGGGAAAATGTCATAGAGAAGAAAGGGTTTAACAAGGTCTTTATAGGATATGTCATATTTGGATAGGCAGAAAGGAACCAAGATGGCATTCCAGATGGGAGGAAAAAAATAGGCAAAGACCCAGCAGAGACATGGCATATAAGTAATAAGAGTAGCCAATGTGGTGGACAGCGATTAGACATCTCTCACTATTATGGGAAAGAATGGAATGTGAAGTCAACAAGGAAAAGTGGGGAGCAGGTTGTGCAGGGTCTCAAATGCCAAACTGAGAAAGTAGGAACATATGCCACACACAACAGAGCACTTCTAAAGATTTTTGGAGAGAAATGAAATAATGAAAGCAATGATTTAGTGATTACTCTAGTAAGCAATTGATAGGGCAAATGGGGAAGAGAAAAATACAACTAGTCTTGGAGGGAGAGGCTCTTGGTTCAACTTTTGATAACCATTTCCATCTCTTAGAAACCATTGCTTCCTTCAGAACTATACTAAGGCATCATTTTCTGCATGAAATCTTCTTGATTCATCCCCTCCACCTCCACCTTCTAGGACTCTCCCTTAAACATTTTTGTCTTGTATCTATTTCTTTTTATGTTTTATATATACTCAGTTATGCATATATACCTCCCTGATGGAATATAAACTCCTTGAGGTCAGGGACTCCTCATTTTTGTCTTTATATTCCTAGTGCCTAGTGCAGTGGCCACTTAAAAAGTGTTAACTGATGTCTAATGAGGTGACCATAGACAAGTCACTTAAATAGTGTGAGCCTCAGTTTCCTCCTATATAAAAATAGGCATAAAAATACTGGCACAACTGATCTCTTAAGAATGTTATGTTGGGACATTATTTTTTAAACCCTAAAGCAATATATAAATGTGAAAATATCAGTTGGAGGAGAGAGAGGAAGAAAGTGAGAAACCCATTAGGAAGTTTTTAAAATTTCACAGTGTAGAATACTTCAGTGAGAATTAAGGGAGGAAGAAGCAGACATGATATTGTAGTCGAAGTGTACTCCCAAACTACTGGGTCAGAAGGAGGAAGTGAATTATGAGTTCAGGAAGCAATATAAACTTGGTGTGGAGGTATGAAACAGAAGGGATTGGGGAGTCTATGTTACCAGAATACATCACAAAGAGCTTGCTTCTAAAAGTAGGTTTTCCATAATATAGATTTAATCCTTCAAAAGGTGCAGAAAAGTTTCAAGAGAAAATGCCATTCTGGCCAGTAAGAAAGAAGTGGCTATTCCATCTTAAAGTTTTTGCCAAATAAAGTAGGAAAATCTGGACATAGTCTTGTGGATAGCAAATTTCACGAAGTCCAGGGGAAAGATATCTATCCTTTCAGTGTAATCCCCAAATTTAAAATTCAATAGGAAAAGTCATATCAAAAGGAATGGTATGCTCTCAAGAAATAATTTCTGGTAATACAAGCACAAGTATATTAAGGAAGGAAAGTGGGAATTATCTAAAGAGACCAATGTAGATAAACGGAGAACTCTGTTACCAACCTGTATTTTTATGCCTCAGAAGAAAGCAATGGTAGTAAATGAAGATGAATATAAAAGATTGAGACAATCTTATAAGAATTTTCTGAGGCATGCCAAACCAGAATGAGTTGAGGCTGTCAATGAAGCTAAGGATAAAAAAGAGGACTCTTTTAACAATACTGGGAGAAAAAAATGAATTAAAGAAAGCACAGGATTTATGGTTAGGCTAGGTTGTAGGCTAGGCTTGACCTTAGGCTGTTCTGGTAGTTCAGATTTCAGATCAGAAATAGTAAGGATATTAGCATACTATCTAATGAAGAAAGAAAGAAAGAGAGAGAGAAAGAAAGAAAGAAAGAAAGAAAAAAGGGAAAAAGGAAGAAAGGAAGGAAGAAAAAGAAAGAAAGGAAGGAAGGAAGGAAGGAAGGAAGAAAAAGAAAAAGAAAAAAGGAAGGAAGGAAGGAAGGAAGGAGGGAGGGAGGGAAGAAGGGAATGAGGGAGGGAGGAAAGATGGAAGGAAAGAAGGAAAGAAAGAAGAAAGAAAAAAATTGAAGGAAGGAAGAAAAAAGTTTACTTAGCCATAGCAAGGAAAGCATATTTAGCAATCCTGAAGAATTGCTGGTTCTTATACATTAGCTACTTGTATTTAGGCCACCAAGAACCTACAAGATTAATGATCTAAGCCTTAATCTACTGAACAAAGATAGCTAAAATGTGTCAAAGATAAGTACAATACCTTTCTTTTTTTTTTTGGAAAGGGGAAGGCAAGGCAATTGAGGTTCAGTGACTTGCCCAAAGTCACACAGCTAGTAAGTAAGTATCAAGTGTCTGAAGTCACATTTGAACTTGGGTCCTAATGACTCCAGGGACAGTGTTCTATTCACTTACTGTACCACCTAGCTGGCTCTTTAAATATTAGAACTTAAATACAAAGTAAGAAAGGATAAAAAAATAAAACATCTTGTGCATAGCAGGACATAGAAGGATTCAAAATATGCAACAATAAATTTTCATTTCAAGAAAGCCTTATGATAAATAATACGAGTTGTGTTGATAATTTTTCATCTTTGCTTTCCTGTAAATTTTCTTTTGTTCTCTATGCACTTTTTTATTTTTTCCCCCTCCCTCCTCCCTCAATTAAGTTTGGATATGTTTCTCTATAGCTATAGATATATACATATACATAGGCATATATACATACATACATAGACATATACTTTCTCAAACAAATTCTACTCCTGATCTTTGTTTTAATGTTTATGCATATCTCTTGTTTCCTATCTCTCCTGCCTTCTCTATTTTACTAAATACACTACCTTGCCCTCTTATTATTTGCCTACCCCCCCTCTAAGGATCCGACCCCTATTCTCCCATTCTCATGAATCTAAACACCCTTTTATACTCCCATCTTACCTATTTTCTCCCCTCCCCTCTAAAGATCCCTCTCTTGTTCTCTCCTCCTTCTCTATGCCCCTACCATTTTATTTCTTCTGAATTTAGAAGACTTTTATACTCTCCTAAATATAATATGTATTATTCCCTCTTAAATTCATTCCCAGTGAAAGTAGGTTACCAGAACTATCAGCCCTCCTTCTCCATCTAATTCCTCTATTTCAAGTTTTCTTCTTGCATCTCATTTGTATAAAATAATTACTCTTTTTAGCAATTCCTAAATGGTTTTATTTTTAAATTCATATCATACTCAGGTTTACTCCAATCTTTCTTACGAGTTACCCAATTATCAATAAGAATCTTAGAAATACATTTTACATATATAAAAAGTAAACAGTCTGTCCTTATTGAATCCTTTATAATCAGTTTTTAGTATATATACATTATTTTTGTCTTGGCTCTTGTATGTTAAATCTTCTATTGAGTTCAGGTTGTTTTTTATTTTTTAACAAAGTCTTGAAAGTCTGACAGTATGAAAGTCTGATCCAATATCCATTTCTTTTTATTCAGGATTATGCTTAACTCTGCTGGGTATATTTTCGGCCAGAGCCCTAGTTCTTTACTCTTCAATATGTAGTGTTCCAAGAACTGCAATCCTTTAATGTCTCTGCTGCCAGGTCTTGTGTGATTCAAATTGTGGCACCATCATATTTAAATTGTTTTATTCTTGTTGCTTTTAATATTTCATCCTTAAGTTGGAGGTTTGGAATTTGACTACATTATTCCTATGAGTTTTCCTCATCGGATCTCTTTTAAGTGGTAATAGATGTATTTTTTTTTCTATTTCTACTTTCCCCCCCTTGTTTTAATGCTTCAGGATAATTTTCTTTAATTATTTCTTGCATTATTGTATCAAGATTTTTTTTATCATAACATTATATTTAGTCTGATTATTTTTATGTTTTCTCTTCTTCATCTCTTCTCCAAATCTGTTGTTTTTATTATAAGATGTTTCACTTTCTCTTCTATTTTTTTAATCATTCACATTTTGTTTAATTATTTCTTGATGTCTTATAATTCTGCAGACTTCACCTTACCTAATCCTAATTTTCAAAATGTCATTTTCTTCCTTAAGTTTCTTGATCTTTTCTAACTGGCTGACTTTCCTTTCAAAAATCATATTTTTCTTGAATTATTCTTATTTTTTTAGTTTTTTCTTCCTTCTGTGATTTGATTTCTAAAGTCTTTTCAAAGATCTTCTATGAACTCTTTTTGTGCAGATGACCATTTGGCATTACTCTTTGGGGGTTTCTTTACTTCAATATCCTCCACTGAAAATGAACTCCGGTCATCTCTATTCTGGTAATAGCTTCCTATGGTTGGATTCTTTCTCCTTTGCCTGAACATTTTTTGTGGTAATGGCTTAATTTTTGTAATCACCTCTAGTCCTGCAGTACAGGAGATGGTGCCTCTTGCCCCAGATCTTCAGTTTTCTCCTCCTGCCTGGAACCAAAGCCAAACCTCCAACCTCCTCTAAGTGCCTGCAGCCAGAGACTTTCTGTCCCATTGCTTCTCCACTCACCAGGTGTGTGCTGGTTCCCTCTCTCCACGGTCACTCTTCTCAGTACAGCTGAGTTTGGCGTTCCTTGTCATCAGAGCTTCCCTGGATCTTCCCAGGCTCAGAAGCCCAATTCCTGTCACTATGGGTGTGGGGGGAGTCCCTGTGGCAGGGGCCAAGGCAGCCTCTCAAAATCAACTAAGGCTTGCCACTTGTTATTAAAGTGGACCCTAGCCTGGAAGTGTTTACTCTTGACAGGGACCAGACCTCAACCTGGGATTTTTCTACTGATCTTCTCAAATTGTCCCAGGAAGACCCATGTTGTACCCCTATTCTTATTTATTTTTACCCTCACTTAGTTTGCCCTAAGGTGCTATTCTTTTGTGGGGGGAAATCTTGAGAGCTTGGAATTTTCTGACCTAATCTACCATCTTCCCAAAATCCTTTCTACAATACCTTTGTAGAGGAAAAAAAAAACCTAGTCTGGCCTGAATTAACAGACATTCCTCCTACCACAAGGTAAGTGGGAAGATGATAGAATATAGACTTCTTGAAGGTAGAAACACTTTGTGCGAATGCGGTGTGTGTGTGTGTGTGTGTGTGTGTGTGTGTGTGTGTGTGTGTGTGTAGCCCCCAGGATCAAATTTCTCTGGTATTCCAAGCCCTTTTTAAACAAAACCTACCTCCTCTACTTTTCCAGTCATTTAATACCTTCTGCTTTTCCATGTACTCTTCGTTCCAGTGACACTGACCTCCTTGATGTTCCATACATAAGATACTCCACTTTTTGGCTGCACATTTTCTCTGCTTGTCCCACATGCCTAAAATAGTCTCCCTCATCATCTCTACCTCCTGGCTTCTCTGATTTCCTTAAAATTCCAAGTAAAATCTCATCTTCTACAGGAAATCTTTCCAAACTCCCCCCTTAATTTTAGTGCTCTCCTTCTTTCCATTATTTCCTGTCTTTCCTGTATGCAGCTTGTTTGTACATATTTGTTTACTTGTTTTTTCCCCATTTGACTGAAAGCTCCTTGAGGACAGGGACTATCTTTTGCTTTTCTTGTATTCCCCAGAATTTAGCATAGTATTTGGACATAGTAGGTGCTTAATACATGTTTATTGGCTAACTAACTACTACTGAGCACAGTGTCTTATGTGAAATGTGTTCAATAACTATTTGTTGAATTATTTAAGAATGAATGGAAGAGACCAAGTAGACCTACTTAATTTTTATTTTGCTTATGCTTTCTATATTAAGAAGAATAAGACTTAAAGAATATGGGGGGAAGTGTTTGGGGGGAAGTGTTTAATATAAATTGTAGACCCCCGGAAAAATGAGGAAGAGTTAAAAAGAATGTCATCATGCCCAGAAGAACTACAATTATGAGTATTAAAAAAATGGAAGGTGTGATTTATAAGATAATGGAGTACAGATGAAATATAAATGTCTATTCAGTTTTCAAAAAAAAAGTAAAAGAATATAGATTCTTCAAATTATACTCGTGGCAAAATTCTAGAACATATTACTAAGAGCATAGTTTAAGATTATTTAGAAAAAATCTCAATAAGGTAGTTTAGCCTGGAGCAAAGCAGTGTGATATCAAAGCTTTAATAATGAAAGAGTTCAATGGTGAAAGCAAAAAAAGATGAGAGCAGAGAACTGAGGGCCAAATCTTGGTAAATTGCTCCAGGGAAGAGATAGGAAAATGGAATAGTAACAAATTATGGTTATGACAAAGTATTGGTCAATAAGACCCTCCCTTAATGCATTCACCCTTCTACCTCACTCTCCTTCAGGACTTGCCTCATGCTACCTACACAAGTTATCTTTCCTGCCCAATCACTTTTCACAACTGACAGCTGCCAGCATCTTTCCACTCAAGGCTACTTTGCTTCTGCTTTGTAGTGTGTGTGAATGTGTGTGTGTGTGTGTGTGTGCGTGTATGCATATATATATATATATATATATATATATATATATATATATATATGGACGTGTGTATATGTATATGGGGGTAGTTCAGAACATCTCATACAAGAACAGATCTTACAAAGCTTATTTAATTTTTTTTCAAAGCATTACTTAATTTATAGATTAAGAAAATATAGTCATTGCATAGTTAGATAGCAGCAAGGCATTTAACAAAGTCTCTCATATTTTTTGTGACTAAGACAAAAAGATATGGATAAGATGATAGACAATTTATTTGATCATAGATATAGATTGTGCATTTAGTACTGGAAGGGATCTTGAAAGTCATCTGTACAAGACAATTATTTTACAGGAAATCCATTGGTTCATAAAGGATGCATGACTTTCCAAAGATCATGCAAGTGCTAAATGACAGAGTCAGAATTTGAACTCGGGTTCCCTGATTCCAAGTCATGATATCATCATCCCACTCTCACCATACTGCCTAAATCAGATCCAGAATGTTTCGATTAACTGGATCCAAAAAATGACAATTACTACATTGCTGTCAACCTTAAGTAAAATTTCTATTGGATGGCCCCAGGGATATCATTAACTCTGTGTTGCTCATCTCTCTCTAATTACTGTATAAAAACATATTTGGTATACTGATGAAATTTGTCAATGACAGGATAGCATAAGAGAGAGCTAACTCACTGAATGACAAAATAAGTATTCAAAAAGATTTCATCAGGCTTGAACAATAAACTGAATTCAGCATGAAATATAATATGGAAAAATACTGAAGCCTACACTCAGATCTGAAAAAAATCCACCATATGAGTAGAGGGTATGGGGTAATAAGGCTAGATAAGAGACTACAGGACAAAGGTGTATTTGAGTGGGAAGAAAGACATGTTAGTGGACAACAAACTTAAATACAATATTATGGGTCAACAGTGTGACATGACAGACTAATGAGGTAGTTCAGAGCTACATAATCTAATCTGAATTTAGGTCACATTAATAGATACATAGTCTATAGAATAAGGGAGGTGAGAATCCCACTATGTTCTACCTGGATCAGAACACATCTCCAGTATTGTGTTCAGTTCTGGCCACCAAATTTTAAGTTGGGCAAACAAGTTGTGAAATGACTGGAGATGGCATCAGAAAAATATTGGAAGAAGAAATTAGAAATTTCTAGGCTAGAGAAGAAAAGCTTTATGGATCTCATAATGCCTGTATTTAAAGGGCTGTCTTGTGGAAATGGGATTGGACTTGTTTTAATTAGTCATAGAAGAACTAAATGCAATGCATAGAAATTTCCAGAGAAAGAATTAGACTGGATGTAAAGAAAAAAAATCCTAATAAGTAGAGTTGTTTGAAAGTAGAATAGACTTATAAATGATTTAATATGTTTCTGAACCTTTAGAAAATCTTCAGTCAGAGGTTGGATAGCTACTTGCCAAGGATGTGATAGAGTAAATTCCTATCCAGGCACCATTGGACCAAATGATTTCTAAAGTTGTCTCTTATTCTCAGATTCTATGAAGATTCAGTAAAATTCCTAGTAGACTTTGAAAGGATTTTTTTGAGGAAATTTATTTTTATTAGTTACATAAATTCAGCTTAATCCTCATATACAAGTAAGAGGTTAAGCATAGAGAAGCACATTTAGGAGTTAGTCAATCATGAAAGATGTTTTTTAGTGCCTATAACACATACCAGGCATTGTGGCAAGTGCTAGACAAAAGACAAAAGTTACAGTTCCTGTCCTGCCTCAGGGAGTCTATTTTCTATCAGGGGAGATATCACGCATGCACACACCTACCTATGTGTGTATATTTATATGTATATGTACATATACAAATGTATGTGTATGTATATATATGCATGTGTGTACATATATACACATGCATACATATATACATATTTTGTGTCTATATACATATGCATATATACACACATATACATATACACACACCCATATATATGCATACAAACACACACACACACACACACACACACACGCTACAAAGCAGAAGCAAAGTAGCTTTGAGTGAAAAGGTGCTGGCACCAGTCAGTTGTGAAAAGTGACGAGAAAGACCTCTTGTGTAGGTAACATGAGCTGAGTCCTGAAGGAAAGTGAGGCTGAAGGGGGAGTGCATTAATCTACTTAAAAGTTGTATTTGAAGCTTTGATAACAAGAATTTTCCAATTATGAAAGTAAAGAAAGATAAGAGCAGAGAGTTGAGACTTGAATATTGGTGAATTGCTACATTGAGAGACAGGAAAATCAAGAGGAACCAACAGATGAAATGACAACAGAAGAGTCAGAGGCCTTAGACAACAACCAGGATAGCAAAAAAAAAACCACAGCAAGAAAGAATTTCTAGAAAAGTGGTAGTCAACAATGGCAAGTATGAAAAACAGAACAAGGATTATGGAAAGTGAGAAAAAATAGTGAATTTGTCAAGAAATAAATTATTGACTTTGAAGGGAACTTGCAGTAGAATAGCCTAAGAGAATCTAAGACTTAAGGAGTGCCTAAGGTGTGCAGGTGGTAGATATAGATCACACATTCAAGAAGTTTGGCAGTGAAAAGGCAGAATAATAAAATGGCAGCTATCTGTGATAGCAAGAACCAATGAAGGTTTTGCAAGATGAGTAAGATTTAATTGTTTGAAGATGAAGGGATTGCATCAAGGGAATGAGATACTTGAAAGACACTAGATAGTAGGGAAAAGGTATGGAAATGAGTGAGGTTCCTTGGGGATCGGAAAGGGAGGTTATTCATTTCCTCCCAAGTAAGGCTTGGTGGTTGGGAAGAAAAGCTGAGGAGAGCTTATACAAAAGTAGAATAGATAGTCCCTTACATGCTCTGTCTTTCCCTTCTCCAAATAGTGGATGAGTGTTTTCCCCAGTCAAACTCAAGCCTGTTAAAGACCTTAACTTAAAAAGGCCAAGGTCTCTCAGCAGCTGGAGCCATCTCCAGTCATCCTGATCTGTATCTTGCCACTGGACCCAGATGACTCCAGAAAAGAAAGTGAGGTTGGTGACTGCACTTAAATCCAACTCACTTGCATATCATGGCATCACCTCCCTGATTGCATGGTCCTCTTCGAGAATGAAAGACAAACAACAGCAACCTCCCCAAATATCCCACCCCACAGCTCAGCTAAATCTGACTGAGCTACCAAAATTTCTAGTTACAACAGTAAAACTGGCTATGTCCATCCATTAGTCTTTTCTTTTGCTCTAAATCTCTACACACTGAATATTGTCCTCTTTTCTGGGTCACTATAGTTTATTAGTTTACCAGTTGAAGTACCACCTTCTGTATGAAGGCCTTTCCCAACCAATCCAGTGTATGTTAATCTATCTCTTGTTTGAAATTGATATCACTGACTGTTCCACTCATTTGTGTGCTCAAGTATACTGTTCTGTCCTTTTCTGTGTGTATCATATCACTTGAACTAGACGATAAGTTCCTAAAGGTCAGGGGCCCTATCTCACTTTGCTTTTATATCCTTCTCAGGAGCTAGCATGGGGTAGATACTAAAAAAAAAAATGTTTATTGAACAAATGAGGATGTGGTTGTCAGCAGGGTGCCTGCATCAAAATGCCCAGCTTTGAACCAATAACAAAGCTATGGGAACCGAGAGTGGTATAGAATAATCTACCTAGACTTTGGGTTTTGTTCCAATTGGTCTTGGAATATAAATTGATACAATCATAATGAAACTGACAAAGGACAGATGACATTTTGGAAATAGAAATGGAATTTTGGATATTGCGGCAAAGCATTTGTCACCTCCCTGGCTGATAACAGTCCCTGTTCCCTTTGGCTAAATTTGGATCAAATGCTTGCTAAGTACATGAAGCCAGCCAGAACTGCATTGTACCTCTATTTTGTGACATATGAGCTCCCTGCTTTAATCTCCCTTTTACTGTATAAAAGAGGATCTGAGGCTGTTAGACTTCAATCCAGTGATTCATGCAGCTGGCACACAATGGATTCTACCTCTCTCGTCACTGCTACACAATATCAAGCTAAACAAAATGTCTTAGAAAGCTACAGTACTTGCAGTTAGACTGTCACAGATTCCTCTCCCCCTCCGCCTTTTTTCCCACTAAGCAAAGGAGCCTGAATGCCCAGCACCTGCCTTTTTACTGACATTTTCACAAAGGTAAAGGAATGAACCTTTTGTCAATTCCAACCCAACGATCTGTTTTGAAACAATGAAATGAAAAAGCCTGGGCCGTTCTCCTTGCTACTGGATTACAGTGCAGAGGATTAAAATAAAGGACACTTGATTTTATTGATTTAATGAGGGATGTGGGCTTTTACAGGAGTATCCCTTGTGGCAAAGGAACAAGGCGAGTTGGCAGGTACCTCCAGTCAGGCACTTTTCTCTTGTGTTTTTTTCAGTGGTGCTTGTTTACGTGTTTGGCTGTGATGATGACCCACAGTGTTCCATCCTGGGCTGCAGGAAACAGTCAAATGCCTGCAATGATTTCTGCCTGTGTCTCCTGACAGAGAGAAAGGGAAAGAGATACTGAGGGGCTGCAGCCCAGTACTACAAGATCAAGGACTGCAAGGGAGCAAACAGGAGGAGGCAAACCTTTGAAAATGCAGACCCAAATCAAACAGAAAAGGAGAAAGAAATGACACTTTCTACCTGTACCAGAAATAGTGTGTGAAAGCCATTATTTCTTAACACAGTATATTTCACCCAAGATTCCCCCTTCTTTTCCCATCAACACCCTCCCCCTCAGCCCCCACTCCAGTTCCCCCCCACCTCTTCTCTTCTTCTCTAAGTTTGAATAGTGAGGTAACCAAAGGAGTTCAGGCTTGGTGTTTTGTTGGGGTCTGATCCTCGCCCAGCTAGATAATCTTTTTTTTTTTGTCTTTGTTCTCATCCTCTTTAGGTTTTCTTAGGATATTATTGACATTTTCATATGGTAATTCTGCATTATAGGTTTGCTCCTTTAGATTGGCTAGCTCTTTTACCCATACATTGGACTCTATTGTCCCCTCTTCCCTGTGAAAGGGACATTCTCCATCACCTGCTGACAAAATTTAGGGACTTCTACTCTTAATCCACAAATAGATGCTGGGCTGGTGCTAATGAGCACGCACACAGCAGCCTGCATTTGTGTTAATGCAAGCATATGTCTGTATACACTGTGTACATTTATTTAAATGTATTTATATAGTCCATCCATAGATTAAACACCCCCAATTCCCTGTGGTATTACTGTCTCTATGATTGCTAGCTTAAAGAGAAACAGTTCCTAAGAGCATATGGTTTCCAAAACACAGCCCTTCCCCCTCCTGTTCAGTTTACACAAAATGAGCTGCTATACTCCCTCCCCCCACGGTTCCTTTGCTCTTTGCAGGCAAGCAAGTCTGAAACCAGGGGGCAAAATCATTAGTTCCCAATTATCTTAAGCCATGCAAGATAACCTCTCTCTCAAGGGCTGGTGGTAAAATATGCACATGGTTTGGATGTCTAGACAGTTATGAAATATAGGTGTAGGGCTCCGCCTATGCACAACAGCCATGCATCTCAAATGAAGTGCTTTTATTGCAGAAGTATAATCACCGGGCTAACTAATTACGTCAATACCACATAGTTAATTAAACCCATTATAGCTACTATTCCCATGGAGGGGAGGTCAAACAAAGCGGCCATCCTCCTGATTCTCCTGTGCCAACAAAAGGGAGAGAAATTAGATAAAAAGCATAAGGGCTTTTCTCCTCTTCAGGTTTTTGTTTGTTTGTGTTTAAGTTGAATAACTCCTGAGTATGGCAACCTAGAAGCCCTAGAAAGGGAATGAAACCTTCCTTTCTTGTGTCTTTTCAAAGGAGAACCTTGTACTTTACCTATGTTTCACTTAAATGAAAGCCAACTGGTTGCCTGTTCAATAAAAGAGGGAGGAAAACCTGAGATGCTAAAAAGCATTGATTGAATGGTCACTGGCCATATATTAATATCTTTCAAGTAAATATGAACTATGGAGTGTTTGGATCAAGGTTGAATTTTGTGAACTTGAAGTTTGGATATAGTGAAATTAGATTTCACAGGAACCCTGTTTGTGTATCCAGCTCCCAGGTAAAGTGGGAGAGGGATGTCAAGCTGAGGCGTTAAAGTTCACCAATTGAAAGGCTACGCAAAGATCTGTATTCTTCAATTTCAACTGAAAAAAATCCTCACAATGATACTTGAATATAAAGTATAAGACCTAACTGGAAAGAAATTTCCAGAGACTCTGGTACAGGCATTCAGTGTTTCCTGAGAGAGCCATGTGGGGGAGAAGAACACACACATACACACACACACACACAAACACCCTTCCCACAAACAAGAAACTGATCTCTAGAATGCCCATCTCTGGAAAATAAGACGAAGATATTTTGATTCTCCTTGTCTGAGAATTTGCCAGGTCATTATATCACTGTCACACCTTCTTCTCAAAGCTGCTCATTGTACATAGGAGGGATTTGCATTTACTCCTCCTGATTAACAAAGAAAACTTTGTATAAAAGAGCTAGGCACTGAGACTTGCAAATGTAGCCAGCCTGACCCCCTGCAGAAGAAAGCAGACAAGCAGTAGAGAGGAGAGGTAGATGAGGAACAAGAAAGAATGCTTTGATCCCGATACAGCACACACAATGTAGCAGGCAACAAATGCCTGCACACTCTGACCCTAACTAAGAAAAATATGGTACAAAGTCAAATAGCAAAGAGCAGTTTAAAACACAGAGTTCTCTGGGGATATTCAGTCTTGGAAGCTTAATAAAATAAACAAATAAAAAAACAAGAAAACATCTTGTTTTAAGAATCCTAATCTGCAAATTATAGGATTCTTTCGACTAATATAGTTTTAAAAAACCTTATTTTTCCTGTGAGTACATAATAGCTTAAAACAGGCAAAACAACAACAAAAATCCACATAGATATCTAGAAAACTGAAGGTCAAATTTTAACAGGGTATAAACTCATCCCTTCCTCTGCCCAATTTTTTAAATTAGTTATTTGGACTAGATTGATGAAAGAACTTTGTGACAATGAGCAAAGTTAAACTAAGGAATCCCTTGTCTAGGAAGATGGCAGGATCTTCTCTCCCCCTCCCCCAAAAAAATTGGATTTGTTTGCAATGATTTGTAAAAAAATGCTAACTAGAAAGCAGGGAAATGAAATAGATGACCTTTCAAGGTCATGTCTATCCATTCATTGTGGTTTTGTGTTGTTGTTTTTGTTGTTTTGGCCTGACCCATGATTTTATTGAGTTAGGAAACTCCTCACAGAAGTTGATTGGCAGTCCTAGAGAATTGCCTAGTTATGTATTAGGGGCTTGACTGGAACCCAGGGGTCCTAAACTCCAAAGCTAACTTTCTATCTACTATGGTAGTACTAACTTACTATCTGCTACAACCTCTTACATTATCGTGTGAATTAATTAAATTCCATTGTCTTTCTGGACAGTGATGCCTTTCTTAACATAGACAACTCTATTAATCTAATGGAATGGCACAATGGGTAATCAAAACTGAACTATCCAAACTATTTTGGAAAGGTATTTTGGTTTTTTTTTAGTAATTTGGAAATGCACAGTATTAACATCTATTGCTAGCTTCTTACTTCCCTTCCATTTTTTCTTGAGCCAATCAATACATGATACATACCTGCAGAATCTGTGCAGAGAACCAATCCCTGACTTAAGGTAATAGTGACTGACAAAGCACTTTATATACATAGATATATAAATGGCATAACTAGATCTTCACAAGGGCAGTTAGGTAGTCCAGAGGACTGAGCTCTGAGCACTGGGAAAGATTCATCTTCCTGAATTCAAATCCAGTCTCAGACATTTACTAGATGTGTGACCCTGGGCAAGTCATTGAATCCTGTTTGCCTCTGTTCTTTATTTGTAAAATGAGATGGAGAAGGAAATGACAAACCACTGTAGTATCATTGTCAAGAAAACCCTAAATGATATCATGAGGAGTTGGATATGATTGAAAAACACACGACGGAGATCTTCCCAACAGAACTGTAAGGAACGTACTGGAATTGTTATTCCTATTTGACAGATGAAGAAATTGAGACAGAAAGAAGTTAAATGACTTGTCCAAAAACACACAGCTGTTAAGTGGCAGAGATGAAGTTTAATACAGGGACCTATTGATTCTACATTGAATGGTTTGGCAACTATACTATCTACCTGTGAGACAATGAATTAATTTGGAAGTAGAAGACCTGGGAGCAAATCTACTACTTTTAAAGGATTTAATCTTGTTGGACCACAGTTTCATCAGGTATAAAATGAAGGAAGACATGACCTCTAAGATACCTTCAATTCTGACTCTATGATTTTGAGGTCCTTTTTGTCCTGGTTGTTTTTTCCTTCATTCTCGAAGAAGACTGTGACATCAGGAAGGTGATGGTATGACTTGCAATCCTGGCAAACTGAGATAAAGAACCTAAAAGTATCCAATTGGGATGATCAGAAGCAAATGAAAATGATCGTATGCATTAAGGAAAAGGATAGATTGATACATTAATAGGAGAGATGGAGAGATAGATAGATAGATAGATGGATGGATGAAGTTGTAATATATAGAAACAGATACTATTTCAATATTGAGACAGTTATAGGTAACTAGTGGTATAATCTTACACAAGTTATTTAGTCTTTTAGACTTCACTTTCTATACCTTAAAAATATGGCACTCCAGTGGGACCTCAGATGACTTCAAAGGTGCAAATTCTAAGATTACATGATTTTTTTTATAACTTTTAGACAAGTAAAAATCATACAAGTTAGCATAGTTTATATGCACTAAGAAAACAGGGAATGAAACTTCTTATTATTAAGATATTTGAGTGTAATTCTTGCCAACTCACTGGGAGGCAAATGGTCATGAACAGAGTGGAAACAGTCATGCTCTGGACAGAAAAAGGCATCAGAGGAAGATCTACCTGCACAGGCAGAGGAACAGTGTAACATGGACACAGGCAGACCCTCTGAACCCAATACCCAGATCCCTTGTGGAGAGTAGGGGCCACAGCATGGGCGATTTAGTGAAGCAGTGAAGAGGATGCTATGTTATTCCTGTCATTCCACTGTAGCACACTTCTGGCTTTTTTTGGCCATACTATAGAGTCTTTCTCTAGGCTGAAAATCAGCAAAGATGTTTTTCTGTCATTGCTCAGGGGCCAGGCACAGCCATGAATGTGGCTGCCAGAAGATTCTTTCCTACAATCACAAAGTCAAAAGAGGCTTTAGAGGTCATTTAGTCCAATCACCTACTGAATGCATATGCTATCTATAGAGTTTGAATACATGAATAGGTGTTGATGAATACATGAAACTTCTGTATAAAATTCCTAGCAAATGGCTGGTTGATATCTTGTGTTTTTAAGTAGCCTATTGTACTTTCAGGCTACTATAATATTTAGGAGGTACATTCTTTATAAGAGTCAGTCAACAAGCATTTATTAAGCACTTACTATGTACCAGGCTCTGTGTTAAGCCCTAGGGATAAAAAAATATAAAAAAAAATTATTTGCCCTTTAGGAGAAAATGGGGGAGAGGACATTCACATAACTATTCTGTGCAAGTTAAACATAAGTTCAGACATATAACATAAGCTAGCCGTGGGACTGCTAGGAAAGACCTCTTACACAAGGTACGTTTTAATTCAAATCTTAAAGAAGCCCAGAGAAGCCAGGAGGTAGGAAAGAAAGCATTGCAGGCATGGGAGCTAGCCCATAAAAAGGCAAGAGTTGGTAGTATTCTCTGAGTGAAAGGAAATATAAAAAGACTGGAAAGGAAGACTGGAGTCAGGTTGTGAAGGACTTCAAATGCCAAAGAGAGCATTTTATTTGTGATCCTGGAGGTAACTGGGAGCCACAGGAGTTTCTTGAGTAAAAAGAAATGATATGGTCAGACCTACACTTTCATGATATCAGTTCAATAGCTGAATAATGGGTCAATTGATATGGGGAGAGACATGAGTCAGGGAACACTGAAAGTTGTTGCAATAATCTAGACTGGAGGTAATAGAGGCCTTCACAACAGTAGTAGTCGTATGAGAGGAGAGGAGAGAATATATAGCAGAAACATTGTGAATGTAGAAAAAACAAAACAGGACAAATTTCTACCCATTTGTCTTAATGTATATTTCTGCTCTTAGGCCACAAAAGAAAATAGTGAATCCTTCTTCCTCGGGTACTCTTTCACATATTTGAGAACAGCCATCATGTGCCACCTAAGTCTGTTCTCTATGCTCCACAGACTCTATATTTTCAAATCATCCTCGTATAACCTATTTTCAAGTTTCACTGTCTTGTTCATCTTCCCCTGGGCACAGTCCAGGTTGTCTGTGTCCCTCCCAGATCTGAGCACAACACTATTACATAACCAAGAGGATGCTGCTGCTTATGAATACCAAAATTCCCTAGGAAGAATATTAAGTTGAATATCATTTTAAAGCAAATTTACAGTTTGAGATTTCCTAGGAATTATAAGTTTATATTTTGAGGCTGGTAAAGGGAACATAGAACTTAGAATCCTAAAAATAAAAAGCTAAGAAACAAAGCAGTATACTACAATCTAGAACAATGATCAGGCCATTGCTACCACCTACATAAAACTAGTGAAACATATAGAGTAATAACAAATAAACTCACAGCTGCCGTTATGGGTGGAGTGAATGACTACCACAATGCAAACACTCAAAGGAAAACAGTCATATTTTTGGCATTTCAACACTTTTCTGCGTGTGAAATTCTTTTGGTTTCATGGTTGAGAAAAGCACTTATTGTGGTTGAAAATAATTTTCCTTTCTGTAGATAGCCTTTTTCTGTTCCACAAACATACCATCAGTTTAAAGTGAAAGATTTAGTTGGAGTTTTGAGGAGACTTCCTCCTAGTTTGGAAGAATTCTGCAACAGTGCAGAACTGATCAGCGTAGACAGGTATGAATGCTTGGAATGAATGGGAGTTCCTGGAACTCTACATGCACTTGAGAAAATTTGACAAAAGAAAACAAAAAAAAAATCAAAATCCAGTTCTATGAAGGTAGTGAAGGGTTTCTGGAAGGAGGTGGAGGATTAACAAGGAGTTACTTCAGTCTTCTCCCTTACATTGTTGTCTTTTCTCAGATACTACCTCTCACTTCTAGTAGAGTGGATCTGAGCTAATGATCAATCAGTCAATCAACAGTTACTAAGCACTAGTCAATCAATCACTCAACAGGTTTTTATTAAACACTAGGCAACATAACAGGTACTGTACTAAGTTTTAAGGATGCAAATAGAGTGAATGAAAAAAATCCTTATGCACAAGGAGGTTATATTCTAATGAGAGAGAAAAGAAGATATTTACACTATAAATAGAAATAGAATAAATACAAAATAGATTTTTAAGTAGATATTTTGAGGGGAAAGTCATCAGTAGTTGAAGGAACAGGAAAAGCTTCATGTAGAAGAGTTGTGCCTTGCAGGAAGATAAGAGCTATATAAGGTGGAGAAAAGAAGACAGTACATTCTAGCATATTGTATGGTCATTTATGTGTCCTTTGTTCTCAAAGAGGACCAGGACATGAGGGAGGTGATGCCATAACATTTAAGTGAATTGGATTTAAGTGAGAGAGGGGTGTGCAAAGTCACCAGCTTCACTTTCTTCTCCAAAACCATCTGGGTCCAGTGGCAAGATATAGATCAGGATGTCTAGAGATGGCCCCTGATGCAGTGAGAGACCTTGGCCTTTTTGGACAAAGGGTTTTAACAGGTCTCAGTTTGAATGAAACACTTATCCAATGATTAAAGCTAGGTAAGAAATGAGGTGGCCTCCTTTATCTAGTCAAAAAAAAGAAAAAAAAAAACAATCTGAGAGGGGAAGACCCTCAGGGTTTCTGGCCAAAACAGTAACAATTGCTATTTACATTCACCCTGAGCCTCATACACTTACTAGCTGTGGCACCAGGCAAGGCATTTAACTTCTCAACTATAAAAAGGCAGGAAATAATAGTACTTATAATACAGGGTTGGGTTGCTGTGAGGACCAAATGAAATAAAATTTGTAAAGTGCCAAGCACATAGCGTGGCACATAGTAAGTTAATAAATGTGTGTTCCTTTCCTCCTCTTCTAGTGGAATAAGATGTTCCCCAACACAAAAACTTAGAATGATATTTGACTCATTCCTCCTGTTGGTCTCTTATAACCAGTCTTTCTCTAAGACCTATTTTCCTTCATATTTGTCCCTCTTTCAGTATGTCTGGTACCCGAACCCAGTAAATGTACTCATCATTTCAAGCCTACATTATTGCAAAAGCCTCCTAATTAATCTGCCTGTCTGTAGTCTTTGTCAAGTCAATCCATCCAGCACATTGTTGCCAGGCTGTTCTTGCTAAAATGCCTCTCCTATCATTCCTATGCTCAGAGACATCCATAATTCAATTCTATTATCTATAAATTCCAAATTCCTCTCCCCAGTTTTCCCTCCATAATCAGGCCTTAGCTACCCTATCTATGTAATATTATTCTAACAAATATTCTCTCTAGAAGGGAACTTAGGGATCACCTTATCCAATCAACCCATTTTATGAATGAGATTTATGAGGCTTGAGGAGCTTTCCCAAGGTCCCTCTGGTAGTTAGTGCCAGAACTGGGGCAAGAACTCAGGCCTTTTTACTTACAATTCAGAACTCTTTCCTCTGCACTGAACTATCTCTTACTCGATGATAAACTCTCCATTTAAGTCAGATTGATTTCTTTTTGTTCTCTGATCACAGAACGATAATCCTTGCTTCCATGCCATGGCCTGTGCTGTTGGTCTCACCTAAAACATCACTCTCTCTCCTCTCCACTAAACAAATCATACCCTTTCTTCAAGACTCAATTAAAGCCCATCTCATTCATGAGTTATTCCCAGATAATCCCAAAACAAAATTCTCAGATTTGACCAACAGGCCATAGTCTGCCAACCCATTGCCTAGAACATACACTTGATTTTGTACCATCACTTATTGCTAGACGTGTCTCCTCATAAAAATTACAAGCTTCTTAAAGATAGGCACTATAGTTAAACTTCTAAACCCCACAGTACCTAGTAGAGTTCTATGCACAGAGTAGGCCCTTTATAAATACATGTTGATTAAGTAACAGACTATTTTCTTTTGGGATGAGAAAGAATTAGGACACAACTTATGTTCACCATTGCCTTTATCCATATTGATTATGTAACTGAAAGTAGATTAATGTCACTGTGTTAGAATCCTGCCCAAATACCAAAATATTTTTGAGAACTGAAATCCATGTCAAACCACAGTTGACTAGGGACTTGTGGTTGTGTGAGGTTTGTACTTCATTCTCAAAGAGGACCATGACATCAGGAAAATGATGACATGACTTGCAATTGGTTTTGATTTGAGTGAGGGAGAGCTTTGCAAAGTCAACAGCCTCACTTTGTCCTCCAGAGTCATCTGCGTCCAGAGGTCAGATATTGATGACGACAACTGGAGATGGCCCAGGATGTAGTGGGAAACCCTGGCCCTTTTAGGCGAAGGTCTTTTCAAGCTCTCACTTTGAAAGAGGCAAGGCCTATTCAGTGAATAGGCTTCTTTAAGAAGTGAGTCAAGGGATGGCCCCTTTAATAAAAATGTAAGATAAATCAACCTGGGAGGGTAAGATGCTCAGGGTTGCTGACCAAAAGCGAAACAGTTACTGTTTACATTCACTCTGAGCCAGGAGGGCCCAAAAAATAGCCATTGAGCGGTATTTGGGCAGGGACCTATTGTTGTCCAATGTGTGAGATCCAGGGAATACTTAACCAGGAAAGAAAAGTTGGATGGGACTTAGTTTGGGGCAGGGAGGAAGGGGGGGGCTAGATGAACTTATTGCTCTCTTCAAATATTTGCTAACTGGAAGAGAAATTAGAGTTTTGCTTGACCTAATGAATGGGGAGAAAGCTAAGACTAAAGACTGGAAGAAACAGTTACATTTCAAAGTAAAAAACAAATTTCTTAACAATTAGAATTGTCCAGAAATGGTAGGGGCTGCCTCATAGGGTAACAAGATCTCTGTTGCTGTAAATCTTCAAGCAGTGACAGTTAGCTATTTTTTAAGCACATTATAGATCTTGGGATGCCAGGGATTCAGGAATTTGGCTGACGTTGGATTAGATGACTCTTGAAATTCCATCTAGCTCTCTAATCCTATGATTATCCTAAATTATCAAAGTCTTAGGATCATAGGGTGAGTACTGGAAGGAACTTTGGAGATCACTGAGTCCTTCATCTTAAAGATGAGGAAGCTAAGTTCCAGAGAGCTGAAATGATTAGTGCAGGGTCATGTAGCTAGTAAGTATCTTAGGCGAGATTTAAATTCAGATCTTTTTTGACTTCAAGTACAGCACACTTGTCCACCGCACCACTTAGTTGACTAAGTCCTAAGTATTTTCTTTATTTCATACTTTATCAAACTACTTTCCATACCTTGACAATGCTCATCGTAGCTAAAATCCCTAACATAGTAAGACTAGACTTGACCTCCAATGTTCTAGGAATTCATTTTAAGGAATATAATTAAGTGGTATTGTCAACATCTGACTCAGAAGGAGCTATCCAATTCCATTTTATCATCCTGTTCCCAATTTTCTCTCTACTTGATTCTCAGAAGAAGAAAAAAGACTTGTTCCTGAGACTAATGCAAAATAATACCCCACACTAAGCTGACCTTGCCAAATGGGCCTTTGAGCAATGTATGAAACTGAGAGGGTATCTAATCCTAGGATGCACATTGTTTGCAGAAAACTATCAAGATAAAGTTTGAAAAATGAAAGATTTTCTTCTAAAAAGAATGCAAATATAACCAGAAGTACCATAGTTTAGCAGAACAAACACTGGAAACCTTGGAAATACTAGACTGGAAATTTGGATTCTGATTCTCAATATGTTACTAATGAATTCTATACACTTCAGAAAAATCATTTATCATTTGTAAGATCCACTTTTCTCACCTGTAAAATGAGAGGGAGGAGCAATTCATTGTGGTACGATGGAAAGACAATGGTTTTGTACTCACAGGACCTGAGTTCAAGTCCCTGTTTGGCTATTTACTATCTATGTGACTCTGGACAAGTCTCAACTCTTCTGGACCTCTTATCTGTAAAAGATTTTAATTGATATCTGATGGCATTTCCAGCTTTAATTTTATAAGGGCAAAATTACCTTCAGCTTCTAAATTTTTGTTTGATTAATTTTATTATTCAATAATAATATGTGTAGAATTATTTCATTTCTGAATTAACCATAAAATACTGAAATAGTTTAACTCTGAAATAACCAAGTGACAAGTGTGAATTAGAATGCTTTCAGCAAAATAACAATGTTCAAAATATGTAAAATAGCACCAAAACTTTAGGCAAGACAAGGAAATTGACCAAAATTACATTTATCCAACAGTCAAAAAAATTCAACATTTCTTAAGCATCTGCAGTATACAGATAAGGTCATTTTTGCGGCACTATGGATCTTATCAAACAAATACATGGTACAAACTTTCTTGTGGATTGTACAGTCTATTGGAAGTATCTCAAATATATGCAGAACACGATAAATACATAAATGAAATATATTGCTAATAGCAGATGGCTTGGACTCCTACTCCATTGAAAAATATTAAGGCTATATGGTCGGATCTCTTTCAATGCCCCTTCCTCCTTTCAAACTTCTCAATATGATTATCCAATCTAGGATTACCCAATCTATTCTCTTTCTCTACTGTTTCAGAAGATACAAATGTACCTCTTAATAAGACTAAATCTGCTCATCTGTTGATCCCATTCCCTATATATCCTCTGGGGCTTTGCTCTAGAAAGCATCCTTTCTCTATGATGCATTTCAATATCTTATGTCCCACAGGCTACTTCCGTCATTGTTAAAAAAAAAAAAAGAAAAAGAAACCAAAAGATCCCAACTTAAATGGGCTTTTCTACCTCATCCAGTTACCTTTCCCATTTTTCTCTTAACTTTCACAATTAAAATCATTTTTTTCATTTGTATATATCTGAGGCTTCCACTTCACCATCAGTGGAGAGGCAACATGGAGAAAATACTCTAAATTTTGAGTCAAAGTTCAAATCCTTGCTGTAACACTCCCTAGCTATTTGACTGAAGTAGTCAGACTAGGTCATGAGCTATAATTTCTTTACATTCTTAAAGGACTCCTTTCAGAAAACCTTGCTGAAACAATTCTTGCAAAGATTACTAGTGACCTTATAGTCACTAAATCTAATTATCTATATTAAATTCTCATTTTTCTTTACTCTCTGAAGCATACAACACTTCTAATTTATTTATATACATTCTCCTTTGGCTTCAGAAACATAATATATTCCCAAATCTCCTCCACTGCTCTCTAATTACTTCTTTGACTCTCTTTAGTAATCCCTTTTAAAGTGAGTGTCCACCGCTTCTGTCCTGAAGTTTCTAATTGTCTTTCTATATACTCTCTCATGGCAATGACCTTTGCCTTTATGTAGATGACTCACAAAATTTTAATTCCATCTCTGGCCTCCAGACTCACATTTCAGAACTGGAGGATGTCTACACCTGAATGTCTCACTGGCCCCTTTTTTATTTTGTTTTACTATTCCATAAAGCATTGAGGTTAAATCTATCCATCCACTACATTTCTCCTTGTCCAAGGCTTCTATTTTTATTTCTTACTTATTTTTAATTCTGTCCTTTCCATTTCTTTGAATATCATTTCATACTAAAAAAAAAAACCAAATAAAATATATTCAAAGAAATTAGGAAAACATCTACAGCATGTTTAATGACACAGCAGGAAATCTTGAAGGGAGAATGAGAGTTAACAATTAATTCTCTCCATGACACAGTGCCATCAGTCTAACTGATTTTACGCACTCATGTTTTTAGCTTTTCCTCAAATACATATAGACTTCTTCGAAGTCAGGAACCTCTGTCCATACTTCATTGTCTCATACTTGTTTTTTATACTCACAGACATACACAAACACACACATGCACATGCACACTTTTTACTTAGTATAGTGTTGAGAACATAGCAGGCTATCAATAAATACTTATTGAGTTGAATCAAATTGGAAAAAAAAGAAAATAATTAAGTGTCTAGAGACAGCATTGTTTTGTATTTCTTTAAGTCTCTATTTACAGTCTTCTGAATCACTGACTTTATGTATTTTCTTGACTGAGGGCGATTTCTCCTTGCCTCTCTACAGCCAGACCTGATGACTGGGAAAATTAAGCCAGAAGAAAGATATACACTAGATTTGAAAATGACATAAGATGTCTTGTTCTATTTCTAATTCAGATGATCTTATGAAACATGTTGGACAGGAATACTACTGTTATTTACTGAACCTTGAATGCAGTTGTTTTCATAAATCTAAA
Organism: Potorous gilbertii; assembly: GCA_028658325.1. Taxonomy (NCBI): domain Eukaryota; kingdom Metazoa; phylum Chordata; class Mammalia; order Diprotodontia; family Potoroidae; genus Potorous; species Potorous gilbertii. The sequence goes on along the minus strand of CM053770.1, from coordinate 420,604,227 downwards.
TCCTCATGCATTAGTCTTAACAGAAGAGTATTGTGATCTATTCCAGGTTAATGTCCAATGATGAAGAGCTACAGAGTAACAGAGAGCTAGAAAACAGAAGATACTATTTACAATAACACGATTTTGTGGAAATTGTTTTTTCTACTGTCCTTGACTATGACAATTCCACTTAGTCCCTTGGGCAGGGGGGATCCTCCCCATTTAAGAGCTGATAAAGACACTCTCTTTGGTTCACATAAAATCCATCTCTATATTACGTTTGTTGTTATCAACCATTTCAGTCACATCTGTCTCTTTGTGACCCAATTGGGGTTTTCTTGGCAAAGATACGGGAATGGTTTGCCATTTCCTTCTCCAGCTCATTAAACACATGAGGAACTGAGGTAAACAGTGTTAAGTGACTTTTCCAGAGTCACACTGCTAGGAAGTGTCTGAATTCATATTTGATGTCAGCAAGATAATTCTTCCTGACTTAATGCCCAGTGATGGGCATGAAACGTTGTGCTGTCTATCAGCCTAGCTTTATTTTACACTGAACCCCCTTTTCCTGACTAATAGATGCAATAAGAGGCTAACAGATTTCTAGAAACATAGATCAAAAAAGCATCAATCATTCTATCCAAGTGCCATATCCTTCCATAAATATAAATGTTCACAAATGAAAACCATGCGATCACAGTCACATTTATTTTCACAAAGGCTTATCTTACTTTTAACTTCATGTGGACATTATATTTATTCTTCTTAACTAAGTAGCTTGTTGATATGAAGAGACAAGTAAAAACTGAAAGAGAAACTTTTCAAGACAAATGACCCAGATATTTCCCCTCCAAGAGAAGTTAGGTATTGAAACACTTAAAGACACACACCCACACACGCACACACACACACACACGCACACACACACACACACACACACACACACACACACACACACACACACCCTTCAGTGGAAGTCATATAAATCTGAGAGACAGTGTTGCCTATTCTGAGTATGCAATGGTGGCTAGGGGAATAGAATATTCCAAATAATTTTCAAGCCCTTTTGAGAGAAATCTTCACCATGTATTAAACATTTTATTTAATGTGAAATCCCAAAGGGCTAGACATATACATATTCCAGTGTGAATACAAAATTATATTTCCGAATTGCTACTGCAGTGTAAAAAACAATGAATATAACATATTCAGAGAAGTTCAGGAAGACAAAAGAATTACAATAGGATCATAAATTGAAAGATAGAAGGAATATTTCAAGTCATCTACTTTACCACCATCATTTTCTCTTGTGGAAACTAAGGGTTAAAAAAAAAGTTAGTGACTTACTAATATAACATAGTAAGTAAATTGAAGTACCAGGTTTTAGACTCAGATCTTCTTACTCCAAATCCAACACTCTTTCAAATGTACCATGTAAAGTAAGCAGAAGCAGGAAAACAATACAGGTACTACCACAAAAACAAATGGAACAATAAATTTAATCAAACACTATAATTCTGATAACCAACTTTGGCCCTGAAGAACCACTGGAAAATTTGCTTCTTTCCCTTGATGGTAAAGATGAGGAATTAGAGGTTTGTGGCAGTATATCATGCACACGCACACATACACGCACACGTACACAAACTGTATGTCATTCCCATTGATGCTCATGCTCATTTGAACAGTTCCAAGTACATGACATTAACTGAAGGCTAATCTGAAAACACAGGCGCAGTGTGGTTATTCTTGTCTAAAAAGCAACAGAAATAAATCAGATGTGAAATAGAATAGCTGTTGTGAAATATAAACATTGCCCATGCATAGAATACTGAGAATTATGGAACAAAGAGCTCTTTGCAATTGTAGTTGCCATAGGATTTTGTAAAATTGTATGTCTATCTATCTGTCTATCTATATCTATCTATCTAATTATCTATTTCTCTTATCTCTATCTGCATATCACATAATTGCACATAAAAATTGTATGTACATAATTATATGCATAATTGTATATAAAAAATGTGTGTGTACATACACACAGTTGAAGGTGAGCTCCTTAAGGATATAGACTATGTGTTTTGTCTTTCTCTGTATCTTATTAAAGATTTGTTGATAGACTTTAGATGTTTATTTTAACCTCCAAGGCCTATTTCTTCTGTACATATCTGGTTGGGTCAAGCCACTTTTCCTGGTCTGAGTTCCTTAAGTACTATTGCCTTTTTTTCATCCAGGAAATGAGTTGCTGAGGTTTTGCTTCTTAATGCGTAGTTCATTTTCATCCCCATTGAAAATAGGTCACCAAAAAAAAAAAAAGAAAGAAAAAGAAAAGAAAAGTCATTCCATTAGTTGTCCTCCCAATTTTATCTACAACTATTCAGAACTACTTGGTTTATTTTTCACTTATTCAAATCAGATTCTGATTTATGTAAGATGAATCATAAAGCCGGGTAAAAGACTTCCTGAACTCCCATTTCATCAATGAGTCATTTCTTAAATGAGATTTCTATGATCTCAAACAGCAATAGCAAGCTCCCTTTTCCCCAAACATAAAATGCTGCATTAAATATGTCCATTAAAAATGGAAACCTACTTAATGCCCTTAATATTATAAGTATACCACATAGTACAGTTATTTCAGAAAACACATGCAAACCAAATCACATTTATTAGAAACTACAGTGTAATATGAAGAACACTTGATTGGCCAGTGAGACCTAGGTTATAATCCATGGATGTAACTGACTTGTATGTTGACTTAGACAAGTTATTTCATGCCTCTGAATCTTAGTTTCCCCAGTGATAAAATTCTTTAATTCCCATTTGCTATGGATTCATAAATTTTTTGAGATATATATAGTATGTCTTGAGGGGAAGAGAAGAGAACAAGCATTTATTAAGCACTTACTATTTGCCAATCACTGTGAATAAAACACTTTAAAATAGCATCACATTTTATTTATCTTTTGTAAATACAAAATTTTACATATTGCATTTTCTTAAATGAAAGAATATCTGTCTATAATCCCCATGAATATTGCATATATATATATATATATATATATATATATATATATATATAGATATAGATATTTGGTTTGAATATTCACATTTACGTTTGCATACACAATTTGAATTTGTTTTATTTCATAGCATGACTTATGTATAATATGAAGAAGGTTTTTAACTACAAGTCATGCAAAAGCAAGAAAATAGAATATCTGATGAAAGAGTTAGGATTAATCAGCCTTAGGAAGAAGCATTAGTTGACGATAGTGGAGATAAGTTCTTCTCTAATATTACTGATAACTGAAATAATTATGTGATCTTTTCATTTGAAAACTCCTATGCCAAGAAGTAAACACCTAATTATTTACATGCTCACTATAGGATCTTTCAAAGTTTGCTTTGGAATTCGGCAATGCTGGCATATTTTCACACCCTCTGTCATACAAGGTAGGATTATTTTCCAAGGTACCCATGCTCTTTATATTACTCTAATATAATAAAAGATATCATACAACAAATAGATTAAAGCATGAAAATAACCATATATTTATAGAGTTTAAAACATTGTCCAAATAGTTTATTAATAATAATTGTCCATTTATTAAAAATATTGCAAACATTATGTATGATGCTACCTAAGATGTATGTCAGAATTCAAAGAATCAGAGAGCTAAAAGAGATAATGAAATGTGTGTGTGTGTTTATTCTCAGGTAGAATCTGTATCAAAACAAATTTTGCTTTTAAAAAATGTGTATAGTATTTTCCATTATCAAAGCCAATTTAGCTATTGGCTTTTACTAAATGCCTATAGAAAAAAAATCCCCATTGTTGAGAAAAGATCATTTAACCAAAAGATTACTATTTTTTTGTACTGAAATTAAGGGTTTTGTGACTTGCGTGGTTATTTTCTCTTAGGGACATTTATGATCAATCTCCCACCAAATGTGTTTTTTTAATCCATGACCAAAAACATAAACATATATCTCACTTGTTAAAAGTTCATTAAAAGAAAAGTAGTAAAGTAATTCATGTTGTATATAAATATATATTTCCCCAATGAAGTCCAAATGGTACCTTATCAGTGGAGATGACCCTGAATCCTTGAAGGCCATTCCAGTGGAATATAAGTTTTTGCAGGTCCTAATAATCTGGAAAGGCATGCAGAACAAGTTTGTTGACAGAATATGCTGGTTCTGACTACCAGGCTAGCCGTGTTTGGAGAGGTTCATTGATATAAGGAAAGCTATTAGATAACAAATTGATTTGGCCACAGTCACTCAAATATGCCATTTTGTATCTCACAAATCAAGTCAAATTACCAAGTATCTACTAAGCTCCTACTATGTGCCAGGAAATATCTTCAGTTTTGAACAGAAAGATAGATTGCAATGTACATTAGTAATGTATGTATGTATGTATGTATATGTATATATATATATGAATGATATCATGGATCTTTTAAGTACTGATGTATGTATTTATATTTTTCCTAACTATATGTATTCCCACATTTACTAAATAAGAGAAACTAAACATGAATTAAAATAGTATATGTGTTTTGCAAAATGTTGAAAAGAGATGGAAAACTGACCCAATAATCTGGTTTGATTTCTCTAACTGGCATGATTTCCCAGAACACAGAATAATTTTTAAAGAATTAATGTGTATGCATGTGTACATATGTATTTTTGAATGCAAATATAAATAAACGCCTATACATACACATACATTACACACACACATACACCTCACACACATAAGCTTTTGTTTTCTCTTCTCTGTTTCAAGACTCATGAAAGTTTCTTCTGTATTTGAGCATTCTATAAAGATTTGGCACTCTTTTGGCTTTCACAACATTGTGACAAACAATAGCATTGACATTTTTTTTTTCACCAAAGTCACTGGTAGCTAATTATTACTTAGTTCTTCAGCCTTCTCAATATGCCCATTAGCCATAGACTGTCTATGTGGGCTATGTCTCCTGAGGTGACTAGATTGTTGCCTATGATAGGGTCCAAGTATTATTTATTTCGAAATATAAAGTAAGTTCATTCCATTGGAATTTATTTAAAGATGGTTGATTTTCACACTCTTTTTTATTCTTCTTTTATGTTTATTTATTTTCTGGGACACTTTTTTTTAACTCCTCTGGCTTGTAGCAATTAGGGCTTTTAGCTCAGAATGCCTTTTATATGATTCTCAAATCATATTCAATATATTTAGGGAAACTCCAAAAAAGATACTCATCACTTTTTTATTTGCCTCTGCCTCATTTTTAGACCCATGGACACCAGAAGACTCCGCATCTTTAATCACAGCATCATCTCCTTTATCTTCTCTTGAATAAAGTTCAGATATTTTTCAATGCAGTCTCCTCTTCAGAACTCAACTCAATCACACCTTCATTCATTCCAAGATGATCACTCTATATTTTCTGTTACTTCATTTGAATTCCATTTTTATAAACTAAATGGCTCATAAAGATTGTAGTTTGATAAGTTAGAGTTATAGTAATTCCTTCTGGCTCATGTGACCTAACAACAATTTTAGATAATGTGGTTTAACTGGATCTTTTACCAAGTTGTCATTAGGCTTATTTTCTCTTTTGCTGTTTTATATTGTTTTATAAGGTGATACTGATCATAAAAAGTCCTGCTATTTTCATCTAGAAAGTTTTGCAAATGAACTTAAATTCTAAAGCAATGTTGATCTTACTGCCAAGACCTTTTATTTGATAAGAAAATAAAAGAGTTTGCTGCCTGAGGGAATCTCTCATTCTCTAGAGCTGGTATGCTGTGGTAACTACTTTGCATTAAACTTCTCTAAGAAGAAGTATTCTGGGCCAGCTATTCTGGAAAACAACTTAGAACTATGTCCAAAAATTTACTAAACTTTACATACCCTTTGACCCAGTGATATCACTACCTGGCCTATACTATAAAGAGATAAACAAAAGATTAAAAGGATCTAGATGTACGTAAATATTTATAGTAGGTCTTTTTGCAAGAGCAAAGAACTGGAAACTAAAGGGTTAACCCTCAACTGAGGAATGTCTGAACAAATTATGATAAATGGATGTAACAGTTATAAGAAATGACAAAATGAAAAGTTTCAGAGAATCCTACGAAGAATTTTTTAACTAAGTCAGAATGAAGTGAATGGAACTATTACTGTAATATAATCAAAACAACTTTATAAAGACATGCAATTTTGAAAGTCTTACAAATTCTGATCAGTACAATGACCAACCATAATTCTTGAGGAGCAATGGGGAAAAATGATATCCACTTTCATAGAAGTGAGACATATAACAATGCAAACTGAAACTCAGTTTTTGGATATGGCCAAGAGGAAATTTATTTTACTTAACTAGGCTTATTTGTTATAAAGGTTTTTGTTTTTGTTTTTCAATGGGTAGAGGAGATGAGAAGGAAAATACTTTTTTACTCATCAAAAAGGATTTTTTAAAATGATAGATTCAATGTCTTTAACTTCATATATTCTTTGATTTTTTTCAAAGTCAACAGCTTATTTATACATTTCAAATTGAAACTGTAGGAATAAGATGCATTGTCTTCTCATGTTGATCTTTTTCTTCTAATTTGGTAACTCCAAATTTTACTCTAACCAGTTGATACCTGACTACAGACAATTACTTCTGAAATGACTGTGATGTGAATAACTAGTCATTTCCTATTTGTTTAAAATATAGTCAGTTTCATTTTTTTATCATAACCCTTGGCATTCAACCTATTCCCCTTGGGCCTCATTCACCATCCTCATAACTTTCTGGAGCAAAGCACCCCTCTCTGGCTACCAAAGGGTAATTATTTATGGGTGTTATTTCCCGCATCACAATACAAGTTCTTAGAAGGCAGATATTGTCTTTGCTTTTGTATTTGTGTTACTAGTGCCTAGCATAGTAACCTATGTTACTATGTGCCTAGTAACCTATATGCCTAGCATAATAATTGGCATGTTTAATAAATGGTTTTTTCATTCATTTTTCATCATTCATTCAATTAACATGTCTATCATGTTCAGAAAAGAGTTGGGGAAGGAGGGAACAGATAGCTATGTGTGTGAGAGAGAAAGCATTAAAGTAGCTATTTCCTGTCTTTCTTTTCACCTTCAAAATTTACTCTCACCCCAACACTACCCTTCCCCTCCAGAAGTTTCTATTACTTGTGTTAGTGTGGTTGGTTCAAGATCTGACACTGGGCTGATTTTGTTTGGAGAGTATAATAGTTATTGTAGCAGTTATTGAGGAGAAAGGTAGTACCAAAAAGTGTTTATGAATGGAACTTTTGGGAATCACATGAATAGTTAGTAGAATATTTACTCGTTGAGGGCAGGGAATTTATTTTTTTTCTATATTCTCAGCATATACCAGGAATTCACCCTATCCTCACCTCCACCTCCTGGTTTCCTAGGCTTCCTCAAGATTCAGCTGTAGGAGACAAAACACCCTCCACACTCCCTTCATTGCTTCATTTCCTCTGAAATGACCTTTCATTTAAACTGTTTATATCATGAATGTACACATATTTCATGGGTTTTTTTTTTTCAAATTCTTTGAGGACGGGTACCATATTTTTTCTTACTTAGTATCTGCATTTCTTAGCACAGTACCTAGAACATAGTAAGAGTTGTTGACTGACTGACTGTGATACTAGGTAACTAACTCATTTAATCTCTATGGGCTCTAGGCTACTCTAGACTATAAATTGCAGAGAAGGTTCCAACCTGTAGGGGTTCATGGAATTTCTTCTCCTGGGACTTCCCTCAACCACTGAAATAATAGGTTCAGTCCCTATTTCTATCCTAAAATATGAGTGAATGTAATTTTTAGTCATAAAACACTTTATAAATGTGAAATAGTATTTAAATTAGCAACTTTAAAAAAATAATTACATATTATATCCTTCAGGGACCTGGTTGAGGCTAGAGCAGAGCATGGCTAAGATCTACTGCAAATATTCTGTAGGGACAAATGGTCTTCAATTTTTCCTCTATGGTTCATTGGTTCTGTTAGGACTTCTCAAGGAATGAGGATATCCATCTAATAGTTTAGTTAATTCACAAGCATGTGTGAAGTACACAGGGTACACAACCAAGATGAAGAAGACACAACAGCCTCAGGGAATATAGTGTCTAATTGGAAAAAAATTGTAAATAAACCAATTAAAAAACAATTACAAAAGAATATATCTGGATGTGCAAATACAACGGAACAGAATGAACTCAGGGAACGCAAAATCAAGAAGTGATCAGAAGACTTCATGGAAGATAGAAATTAAAGTCGAATATTTTCTTCTCCCTTTCATCAGTATTTCCTAGCCTCAAAAATAAAAAAGGAAGGGGATTGAAATTAAAAGACTTGGTTAAGTGAGATTTAAGGCTCAGCCTCTGCCCCTTAGCCTCCACCCCCAAGGAGAATATTTCTATAGCAGGGTCCCAGACCCCTAGTGTTTTACTCTGGCTTAAGTGAGGCTATGCGACTTGTTTCTAGGCCCCCTATGTCAGGGTCACTGGGAAAGGAGAAACTTATGAATAAAAATGAAAGGGGGTCTGAAAAATGTAGATGGCTGCCAAAGGGGTCCTTTGTGGGTCAAAATTAAGCAGTCATTGCCGTTGAGGACAAATGTTTTAAACATCTCTGTTCCTAAGCAGCCTCCAAAGGTTTCCTTCAGGAGGCATATGCATAGGTCTGTTCTAAATGGCTTAATTTCCTTAATCAACTCTTTCATTGTGGGTTTTTAATTTCATTCCCATGCCTATTTTTTTTTCATTTTGCCATAATACAGCTCTAAGCACCGTGGCAAACACTTGACAGTTTGCTCAGCAGGTGCTGGGCCCTGCAAAGCTTGCATAACTCCACCTTTTATTAATTGGGTTTCGAAATGTGTTCTTGTGTGAACAGAAGCTAAGATGGGACTATTGTACCTGTCAACATGAAACTGGGCGAAATAAAATATTTGGAATGTGTTTTAAAATAACTCATTGTAAATTTGATCGGCTAAGGATTTAAACGCAGAAATATTTCGTTAATGTTGAAATAAATAATAACGCAATCGAATGGCAATGGAAATAAAGGAACTATGGGGTTTGTACAAAGCCCCTGAGAATTTGATGACAATGAGGACCTTTGCTTCTTTTCCCGTAGGTCATTCGTGGATTGGATGGGTCTGGGAAAGAATTTAATAAAAGTCTTCAGAGTTTGTGGAGGTAATTACACCTTGAAAATAAACTCCCTTTATTCTGGATATGTAATATTAAAAATTTCCTAACTAAAAGAGCTAATGGTTTTCCCAATCCTCCAAAAACATTTTTACAGTCATCTAGGGAATTTCTCAACCCAAAATAAATATTTTAAGGTCATTTCCTTGCTTGGTCTTCTTAGAAATAACTCATTCAACCTGTTAACCCCCACTTACTTTGCTCCTAGGCAGAGCTGTGTCTACCTAGAAAAACTTTACCAAAAGTTGGCTTAGTGATGGATATATCCCTTTTCTCCCTGACTCCAGCACAAGGAAGCTTTCCTAGAAAAGCCAGAAGTTTGAATCTGACCCCTGGGGAAATAGACCTGAACTTTCTGGTCTCTCAAATCACAGAGAATTTAGTGTTCACATAGTGTAGGGATGTCTTCAGAGACAACCATCCCAACTTCTATCTATACTGAGGAATTGGTTCCCTACTATTCACTTAGGGATCTAATGGGGTAGTTCTGAGAGGTGGAATGTATCTCTTTTAGTGTTACATTCCCCATAGGCTCTCACCAATGAGCTACTTCCCACAATTATCAGTTGATATCAATTAATTAGTCACATAGCCTTTAAAAAGGGACGTTTAGTAAAATGATATGGTAAGAACATTTGGTCCAAAACATTGTCCCTAAATCCTCTCTCTCAAGCATATACAAAGTCCAGAGAAAAGAGGACTCAAGCTTGGAAAGTAGTTGTCCTCTTTCTGGATTATACAGTTAGGTATGGTGTAACATTTGTGCTAGTCTCCTAACAGAACCTTGAATCTACCTCCCTCATAGCCTTCAGCCTGTCTTTGACTTCTGATCAAGGAATGCTACAGCAGTATCAAAGAAAGAAATATGATGCATCTGGACCCTTTGAAGATCATAAGGTTCTTCCAGTCAACATGGATGGGATAGGAAACCAAAGCTGAAGCACTCTCCTCCTCAGATACCACTACTACCACCACCACTACCATTTAAGCAACTTCCAATTTCCTCTCTGGGAGAATTTCTCTTCTACCTGCTAGATGCTCAGATCTCTTGAGTTTTAAATACCTGGTTTTATGCAGGCCCCAGAGAGAATGAGCAAGTCCCTCAGCCAATCATAAAATTTTTTTGGACTGAAGGAGTGAAGGACTGGGCCTTGTTCACATCTAGTGATTAATCCTGATGTGCCCTTACCTGAAAAATGTATTGGACATGACATAGTTTAAGTTGGGCGAGATGGTATAATTTGGTTAATTGCTTCATTCTTCTTATAGATTTACAGCCCATCTAATACAGCACTTTCATTTTTTAAGATGAGTATCTAATCCAACCTCTTCATTTGTATAGACAAGGCCCAGAGACAGCTCAAGATTATACAGGTAGTTTGTAGAAGAATCTGGATTCAAACCCATGACCTTTAACTCTAAATATAGCATTCTTTCCCCTGAAGCATATTTCTTCTTACTAGTTCTTCTTTCCTAATGGACTCTGCTCTGATCCCTAGATAATTTAATGATGTTAAGGGGCAGGAGAAGGCTCCGTATGTTTGAATAGCATTATACTAGACAGTATAGGATAGGGTTGTTCAAGTTCCCAAATCCTAGATTACAATTATGTGTACCAAGCTGAAGAAGATAATAAATATGTTCTTCCTTTCATGAATTAGAGTTTGGAAGAACAAGGAGTTCTCAGCCCAAGGAGGAGAGGTTCTCGAATTATCTTATTCCTTTCAAAGTAAATAGCAGAAGCTCTACCTATATACCTTTTCCCCACCCAACACAACATTATTTTCATCTTGGCATTTTGAACACTTTTTACAGGTATATTCCACAAAGTAACCCTATGAAGTAAATATTGAGGTATCAGAGTATTTTTAAAAGGCAAAGCACCCTGAATATACAACTTACTATTATACTAATTCTATAGATTAAGAAAGGGAAGCAGAACACAGTTGAATTTCATCCAGGTTATATGCAGAAAGCAATTGATGGAGTCAGATTTGAAATCAGATCTCCTGAATCACACAATTAACAGTTAGCCAGGAGTCTTCCTGAAAACATGCTTGATTTTATGAAGACTCATCATGTAGTCCTTCTTCCAGGCCTTCCAAATGCACTTCAAATTGGGTCTTAAAAATTAATGTTAAAAAAGGTTCCTAGAACATCATGTATAATTTCAGACTTGGTCAATGGGCCAGTTAATTTTTCTGAATTGTCTGTAAACCACCCAAAAAGACATTATCTTTTGGTACTCTGGCAAATAGGCATATCATAATTTTCTTAATTGACTTAATCCAATATTAATTGAATGACAACCTTTTCTCCCCTAACTTTCTCTACTATTTATTCCCCAATGGGAAAAAGAAACCCAGAGCTACTGCCTGGATTTACATTTTATCATGCTAGAGATTAGAATTTAGAGTCCTTAAATACAGGGTAGTTGGTTATATAGGAGATATGACTTGAAGATTGCTGAACAAACTGTTTCTGTCTAGAGATATTTTACCTTTCAGATTTTATTAATACATCAAAAAGACACTGATCTATTTCTCATCTGTACAAAATCTTTATGAGACTGATCTAAACATACTCATTGTAGGTATTAGGAGGAAATAGGCATGCTTTTGCAAGAGATATTCTCCAGTGGATGACATGTTTACCATCACAAAATGAATTTTAAAAATCTACATAAAACAAGTAAGCATAATTGCTTACTTTTATGAAAAAGTGTTTCACCCAGTAGAGCAAAATACCATCTTTAAAGGCTCTCTTTCAATAAATTTTCTTCCATCCATAAGTTAAAATTATTGAAGATCCCTTAAAAAGATTAAACAACAGAAATAATCTTGCTCAAAAACCCTCTTATTAGAAGCGTCAGATAAGGCATAAAATGGAGAGATGCATGCCTGCCAAAAGTGTTTGTCAATGTGAAGGAATGATTCAGAAATAGAGCTTAAGTAGGGGGAGGGGATTCTCTTTGTAAAGTCAAGTCCTCCAGATGATCCTGTTACTGGATAACATTGTGTTGATTGCATTAAGTCCAGGAACACTGTAAAGCCTTTTTTTTTGCAAGATAGGAAATGACTCAAAAGTTTAGCCTGTTGATCTACATGGGGAACAAAATGAAGTGGATCATGAAAATCCCAGCTTTATTATTGCCTAGATTATCAGATTTAGTTGCATAGATGGATTATAGAACTTTTCCATCAGATAATGGGACCACTGGGCCCAGAATCAGATGAGAGGAATATAAAAGGCAAGATTACTTTCAGAAAATTACAAAGCTCATTTAATGACATCAAACTTCTTCCAGAACCATAATCCATATTTTTAATACCACAGCTAAAGATAAATAATACATCAATTACTTGAGCAGTGAAAATAAATATCATACAGAGAGCAATGGAGAGTTGCATGATGATTATGAGCTATCTGCAACATATAACCAATGATGAATTATAAGGAATGACAAGAATAAAAGATGTCAACAAGGAAACATATGATAGGAAAATCAGATGACCGGGCTATGTGTTGAGGGTCAGGTATGGCAGGTTGATAGAATGTTCCACTGGTATCATCCCAACATGAGAAAATAGGGGAGTCTACAAGCATGTTGGGTAGATCTCTAAGGCGAGTTTATTCAAGGACATGAATAAGAGGCACAGGGGACAGGCAGGCATAGATGATGATGCACTGCATCATTGGAGAGACTATCCAAATTGCTAAGTTCATAGGTCTGAGTATTGAATTTTGAACACTATTACCAAAGTGTTACTTAGAAGAAGTCAGACCCTGAGAGAATGCCAAGTTATTTTTTGTGAGAAAGAGAAAGATTGGAGTATGGTCCCTCTATAGGCAGATGGGGCATCACAGTGTGGGTCCTCAAATAACTAGAGAAGATGGTGCTTGTCAGAAAGGCAGCAGAGAGACTAAAAGGAATTAGGGAAAGCACTTAGACTATAATGGGCTTTCCAGGATAAACTAAACCTATTTCATAATTTTACTCATGATAAGTCCTGCTGGAGAACCACCAGATGGGCCTGTACTTTTCCAGAATTTCTCTGGATGAGTATCAGGCTACATCTTAAATTTTATTGCATGATTTCTTGTAGCTCAGTCATGTTCTTCTGCCTAATCTTGGTCATGCCCTCCCTCAGAAGAACAAATCCTGGATCCAACCTGGGGCATCCACTGATGCTATGGCTTAGCTTTAGATTCTTGTGCCAGAGGTGAAGAGTTCTCTTGCCTTTTAGTCATTTCAGGGTAACCTTTCTTCTGGTGTAAGAAGAGAAGCTAAGGAGCAGAGTGGTTAGGGCACTGGACTTGAAGTGAGGAAAACCTGAATTTGAATCATGCTTTGAATACTTACTAGCTCTGTCACCTTGTTAAGCTTGTTAACATCTTTCAGTCTCAGTTTCCTAATTTGAAAAGGGGATAAGTAGCACTTGCTTCACAGGTTTGTTGATAGGATCAAATGGAATAATTACACAAAATTCTTTGAAAACTTAAAATGCTACATAAATGTTAGCTATTATAATTCTCACCACCCTTGTCTTTAAACCCTGTTCTTATACTATAAAGAATATGGTTCTGGTTTCCTCTCTGCCTCTTCCATGCTTGCTGAGGTTGGTTTCTTTTACTTGGTCCTGATTTCAAGTGAGACTGGGTGAGGGGTATTCAAGAGCTGGCCCAGGCCCAAGTGGAAGCCAGCTGCAGGGCTCTGCTTTCTGTGGCCTCTGCCTTGCCCCAGTAGGTGAAACCCTTGAGGAAGAGGGAATGACCCCTGCGCTGACAGCCAGGTCCAGAAAGGAGTCGTTTGAGTCCAGTGGCAAGACAGAGATCAGGAAGACTAGAGATGGCCCCTGCTATTAATGGAGCTACAACCTGGATCATCCCTTTTTGAAAGTAATTTGGAATAATGCTGAGAAAATTACTAAACTGGACACAAACCCTTTGGCCCCCCAGTACTACTACTAGGTGCAAAGAGATCAAAGAAAGAAAAATAGCTCATGTGGACAAAATCCTTGCTAGCAACTCTTTTTTCTGGTGGCAAAGAATTGGAAGCTGAGAAGATTCCCGTCATGTATGGAATGGCTGAACATGTTATGGTATACAAAGGTGATAGAAAAATATTGTAATATAAGAAATCATACGGGGAACTTTTCCATAGAACCCAAGGAAGACTTGTATGAATCACTGTAGAATGAAGGAAGCAGAGCAGGAAGAAAATATCCAGTGACAATATTGTGAAGACAAAGAACTTTGAAAGATTTAAAACTTCTGACCAACACAGCAAGCAACTATTTTTTTCAATAGGATTCGTGATTTTATATCCTACCTAACTTCTGACATATATGTGATTGACTTTTTATTAGAACTTCCAGTAAATAATCTGAATTTATTTAAATATTGACAGATTTGACCACTTTGTTTTCCAAAGGACTCTTAAAAGTATTTTTCAGCACCACAATTCAAAAGCATCCATCCATTCGGTGGCACAAGAAACCTTGCAAATGTAGTGAATTTGGGAAGGCCTTCAGTAGTAAGACACAACTTGCATTTCATCACAGAATTCATATTGAAAAGAATCCTTATGAATGTAGTGAATGTGAGAAGACCTTCAAGAGAAATCACAACTTAGAGTGTATCAGAGAATGCATACTGGAGACATTCTTTATGAATGTAAGGAGTGTGGGAAGGCATTTCTCTTCAACCCAGAACTTATTCAACATCAGAGAATTCATACCAGAGAAAACTCTTATGGCTATATTGAATGTGGAAAGGAGTTCTTCAGAAAGCAAGATCTTCCTGTGCATCAGAGAATTCATACTGGAGAGAAACCTTTTAAATGCAGGAAATGTCACCAGAGAATTCATACTGGAGGGACATGTAATGAATATATGGAGAATGGGGAGGGTTTCCACTACAACTCAGATCTTACTCAACATCAAACAATTCATACTGGAGAGAACCCTTATGAATGTAGTGAACATGGGAATGCCTTCAGGAATAAGGCGCACCTTAAAAGTATATCAGAGAATTCAAACTGGAGATAATCTTAATAAATGTAAAGAGTGTGGGAAGGCTTTCTCCTACAACTCAAATCTTATGTGGCATCAAAAAATTCATGCTGAAGAAAAACCTTATAACATTAATGAATGTAGGAAGACTTTCAGAATGAGGATACAACTCAAAACCAGAAAATTCATTTAGGAAAGAAACCTTAAGAGTATAAAGCATGTAAGATGGCCTTCAGATAGAGGACAACACTTTATGGCCATTAGTGAATGCATCCTGGTAATATTCTTCATGAATGTAAGGAGTTGGGGAAGGTCTTCCATTGCAATTCAGATCTTATTAGACATCAAAAATTCATGTTGGAGAAAAACCTTATGTAAGTAGTGAATGTGGGCAGGCTTCAGAAAGAAGCCACATCTTACTGTATCACAGAATTCATACTGGAGAAATTCTTTATGAATGTGAGTAGTGAGGGAAGGCTTCCCATCCCAAGTCAAATCTTTCTCAGCTTCATATAATTCATAGCTTCTGAATGTAAGGTAGAAGGGAAGGTCTTCCACCTGAATATATCTTCTACTAAACTTCAGAGTATTCCTACTAGAGACTTTTTTGAATGCAATGAATGTGGGAAGACCTTCAGCCTGAAGACACAAGTTGTTCAACATCAAAGAATTAATTCTTTAGAGAAACCTTTGAGTTTGGGAAGGCCTTTAGACTAAGGACGGTACTTTATGTCCATCAGAGAATTCCTACTAGAGAGATTCTACATGATTGTAAGGAGTGTGGGAAGACACCCCCAGCTGAATTGTGTGATTCTGAGCCCCTAGATGCAGTTCAGAGAAGCCTTATTTAGGCACTATGGGAGAAGAAGATAGCCTTCTCCTCTGTAGAGGCCTGCGAAGGGGCAAAGATTTAGTGTTATCCTCCCATAGAGCTTCAGGGAGGGAGAGGCTATGCGGGATGATTCAGGGGTTACTGAGTGGATGGTGATGTTGGGAGAACCTTAGTATTAACTTTAATCCCTGGGCATATGACATGCAAAACTCTTAGGGATGAGCTCTTGACCATGAGATGAGCCTGAGCCTAACGTGTGATGAATGATTGTTGGAGATGCTTGAGGAATATTTCCTGATGTTACTGGTGCTGCTTCTGCTTCTGTCCATTTGGGTGGCCACTGTGGACTGTAGGGATTTGGAATCACCTTCATTAAAACAAAGCATCACAAAACCCTGTGGCAGATGTTGATGTGATATGATTTCTGCCCTGTGCTCTGAACTGAAGTGCCGGGTAGACAGTAGGATTAACTATGACCTCATGGTAGTCAAATGCCTTGGCATCTCATTAGTGACACACATGAAAATATGAATAAGATTCCCATTATGTTTAAGGAATATAAAGAGTTTTCAATAAAGAAATCAAAGTGATCAGAAAAAGAAAATGACATTCTAGAGACGATGTGGAAAAATAGGGATGCTAATTCAGAACTAATCCAACCATTCTGGAGAACAATTTGGAAATGGAACCAAAGGAATATAAAACTATGCATACCCTTTGACACAGCAATATCACTACTAGGTCTGTATCCCGAAGAGATCAAAGAAAAAAATAAGGCCCTACATATACAAAAATATTTATAGCAGCTCTTTTGGATGGCACAGAATTGGAAATTAAGGGGATGCCCATCCACTGGGGAATGGCTGAACAAGTTGTGATACAGCAATGTAATGTAATATTATTATGCTACAAGAAATGGTGAACAGGTAGATTTCAGAAAAACTTAGAAATACTTACATGAACTGATGCTGAATGAAGTGAGCAAAACCAGGATAGAATTGTAGAGAGTAACAGCAATATTGTGTGATGACCAACTTTGATACACTTAGCTCTCCTCAGCAATCCAGAGATCTAATTCAATTCCAAAAGACCCATGATTGAAAATGCTATCCTCATCCAGAAAAAGCACTATGGAGTCCGGATGCAGATCTAAGTTTACTATTTTTGATTTTTCTGTATTTTCTTTCTCATGGTTTTCCCCTTCTGTAATGATTTGTCTTTCACAATATGACTAATGTGGAAATATGTTTAATATGATTGTACATGTATAGCCTATATCAGAATGCTTACTATCTTGGGGGATGGAGGGAGGAAAAAATGGAACTCAAAATCTTAAAAGAGTGAACGTTGAAAAACATGTTTACATTAATTGAAAAAAATAAAATACTATTAAGTGAAAAAGAAAAGAATATAGTTCTAAATGCATGGCTAAGGTTAAATTTAATATAATTCTTAAATATACCCAAAAGAGGACAAGTTTTTATGACTAGGAAACAATAATCCATATTTTTAAAACACTTTAATGTCCATAAAAAGCTTTCCATTTTATAAGTAAGAACATTGAAACTCCAAAGAGGTTGTTATCTAGCATTTATGGAGCACTTTACATTTTACAAAGCACTTTCCTTAAGTTACTTCATTTGATTCTCATAACAATCCTGGGAGACAGAAGCTCTTATTATCCCCATTTTACAGAAGAGGAAACTGAGGCTGGTAATGGTTAAGTGACTTGCTTAGGTTCACCCAACTATTAAGTGTCCGAGGTAGGATTTGAATTCAAATCTTCCAGAATTCAAATCTAGCCCTCAAGTTGAATGAACTAAGGTTTTACAGCTGGGTTAAAAGCCAAGCCTGTCCTAACTTCCAAACCAGCACATGTTTCACTAAGACCTGCTGCAGCCTAGTATTTCCATTTGCCAGTTCTCCCTCCTGCTCCTTGGAAGCAGCACTAGCCACAATCCTAACACCCTGCAATTCTTGCAAAACAAATTCCACAAAGCTCAAGGAGAATATTCTTGGTACTCCCCTTGCCTTGCCACTTTAATTCCTTTCTTCCCTAATTGATCCCAAATAGTGTGCCCTGCTGAGAATGCCTAAGGGGTTCTTGTTGGATGGTATGAACTTCAGAGACTTCTGGCTGAATAAAACAGAACACATTGGAAGCTGCTTGTAGTTGTTGGAAATGCAGCATATAAAAGGCTACTTGTGTGATGGATGCAGAAATAAAGATTATCTGCTTTCCCTTGGAAGGGAAGAGTGGCTTTTCCCCAAGATAATGCTTCCTCAATCTTCTCATCCAAGTTCAAATCCTTGCATTCTTTCTTATTCATCCATCTTAAACATTTTGTCCTTAGAGTGTAGACTTTCCAGTGCTACTTTCCACATGTTTTTTTAAATGTTCCATTTTTTTCTGTCTTGGCACAAATAGGCACCTTCTCCATTCCTTCCAGTCTGTCTTCCTAACCCAGTCCTTCATGCAGCTCATTCTTCTCTTTCACATTTCACCTAAATTGTTCTGCAATTTAAAGGCAAGGACTGTATATATTTTTACATTCCCCAATGTCCCTAACTAACATGGTACTCTTCGCATAGAGTAGGCACTGTAAAAACTCTGAAGTCTTGATTGTGTCTCAAAACTTTCCTCTTCTAGGAATTAAAGCTATCTATAGTCATAGAAAAATGCTCTAAATCATGGATAAGAGAAATGCATAGTAAAACAACTTTGAAGTACTACCTCACACCTATCAGATAGCTAATAGGACAGAAAAGGAAAATGACATTTTGGAAGAGATATAGAAAGTTGGAACACTAATGCATTGTTGGGAGAGTTGTGAACTAACCCAGCCATTTTGGAGAGCAATTTAGAACTGTACTCAAAGGGCTATAAAACTGTACATATCCTTTGATCCAGAAATACCACTATTAGATCTGTAGCCCAGAGATATTAAAGAAATAGGCAAAGAACCAATTTGTACAAAAACATTTATTGCAGCTCTTTTTGTGGTGTCAAAGAATTGGAAATTGAGGGGCTGTCCATCAATTGGGAAATGGCTGAACAAGTAGTAATGTATAATTGTGATGCAATACTCTTGTACTATAAGAAATGGTAAGCAAAATGCGTTCAGAAAAACCTGGAAATACTTACATGAACTGATGCAAAGTGAAGTGAACAGAACCTGGAGAACATTGTATATAGGAAACAGCAATCAATACTGTAAGATGATCAACAGTGAATGATTTAGCTATTCTCAGCAATACAATGATCAGACAATTTCAAAGGACTTATGATAAAAAAAAATGCTGTCTACCTCCAGAAACTGATGGAGGCTGAATATAGATCAGAGCATCTTTTTTATTTTTTTTTACTTTCTTTGCTTTTCTTGTTTTTTGGGAAAGGGGAAGTGGGCTGTGGTTTTTTTGGTTTTGTTGTGGTTTTTTACAGTATGACTAACATAGAAAGATGCTTTGCATCACTGTGTATGTATATTCTATAACAAAGTGTTCGCTTTCTCAATGAGGGGGGAGAAGAGAGAGAGAGACAGAATTTGGAACTCAAATTAAAAAAACAAAAGTTTAAAAATTAGTTTATGTGTATTTTGAAAAATAAAATGTAGATTGCCTGAAAAAAAATGAAATAAAAACTTTCCTCTTCTGTGAAACTTCCAAAAGTATCTATTCCCATGGTCATGACCAATGGGACATTCAAACATCTCATCACCATCAATGCCACTTCTGTCATTTGCAATAATGATACTGAATATATATTTTAAAAGAAGAATTGGCAGAATAAAAACATATACCCTAGATTCCTCCTGCCACCTCTGTCTTTCTGAGCATTAAATCACCACGTTCCCTTTATGCCTCGCCTGTTGGTGCTTTGCCTGTCTCATTTAATTTGTAAGTCCATCAGGCAGGGAACATACCTATACATACTATCTGCCTACAGCTATATTGAATACACAGTGCAATTCTGATACTTAAAGCATGTTAAAGGACAAAATAACATTAATATTAAAGAATAGTGAAAAGGAATTCCTCCTCCCCACCATTGAAAAAACACAGAAAAGTAAAAGGCTAACCCATATATTCCACCAAGTAAATGTTTAGCTACACTCCCATGGATATAAATTGCATAAATTCAACCTTTCTCTTTTTTATTTCCTTGGGTTTTTTTCCTGCATCCTTTAAATCAATGTTGCTTTAACAAACTTTCATTAGTATTTGTCACATTATTGCTAGATTCAGCTACCTTCTGCATTGTTATCATTGCATTCACATTCTCAAAGTGTATTTGTAATGCATTCTCCACAAATGATTCTGAAGCAAGTTGCTATTAAGCATATCATTATAGCATATACTGTAGAAAATGTATTTTCAGAATATGCCTAAGAGTTTATGAGGCATCTTAAAGATCCTGAAAGAAATGGTACAAAAGTCTCCTGAAGAGGATTTTCCTTCTTTAAAAGCTTTTGACCTTAGTTTCTTCTAGTTGAAGACTTAACCAAGACCTGTTTTCTGTCAACCAATCCAATTCGGTATTAATATAATTCAGTACGAGAGACATCATGGTACTGTAGAAAAAATAGTGATGATAGAGTCAGAGGGCTTGTATTCAGATTCTGCTTCTAATATTTGGTACTCCTGTGATGTTGTTCAAGTCAAATAAGAGGATTCAAAATGGCCCCCGATTTCTCTTATAATTCGACATCTATTATCCAATGAACTAATACTTATTGAACTTCTAACTATTTATTTACTATATTTAATTGATTGGGTTGTTCAAAATCTTCCTATGTTTAAGTATATGATTTATGGCTTCTGTACTGTTTTATAATGCCTAATTCTTGAGGGTAAATTGATATGACTCCATCTCAAGATCTCAGCAGTTATCTCAATAGAAAACTAAAAGGAATGATCTCACAGATGTTGTCAAACATTTGGACACCATAAAAGCAGATTTTGCAGTTTTCTTAGAGTTAAATAGTATTGTGTATACACACACACACACACACACACACTTTATCCCTTCAATTTGAGCTATGTGGTGCTTGACAGACATTACACCAATCAATTAATCCATCAATAAGTTTTTGTTGAGTGTCTATGAAATTCCCATTACACTGTAAGCTCCTTCATTAGACTGTGAATTTTTTTGAGAACCGAGACTATCTTTTACCTTCCTTTGCATCCCCAGCACTTAGGAGAGTGCCTGACATATAGTCAGTACTTAATATAGTCAATCCTCAACATTTTCCTGTTTAACTTTTGTGACTTCAAGCCTTCGAGCAATTTTATTAGCAATCTCATTTTCACTTTTGATTTGGGAACTGCATCCATTCAAGGCTATACACAATTGAGAAAAAAATGAGAGACATAGTGTGCACAAGTTAGTCTTATTTATTCTACCATCAGAGTAAAGAGCTTCCTGTGTATTTGTTACCTTTAAAATTCATGTGTTGTGTTGCACTTATCCCCTAAAGAGTAGTGCATGTCCTCTGGGCTTTAAGTACAGTCATGCAAAGTCAGTGATATAGCTTAGTGAGAAAATGAAGTGTTAGATAAACTTTATGCTGGAATGTCTGCAGTAACTGTCAGCTATGATTTTGGTGTTAACAAATCGATTCATTATATCTGCCAAAAGGAGGAAAGTGTTTCAAGTTGGTTTGTCCTTCACAATCTCCAATGCCATCTACCAGCCATGAAGAAAAGAGTATCAGAGATGAAATTGATATCTCACCAGTCTCTGAGTCTTCTGACAGCAGAGACTGAAAATCCCAAAGACTTCTTCTTGGTGTTTTGGGGGTGGGGGAACAGGGGGGCAGCCAAGGTAAAGAAGTTTAGAGCAGTAAAATATACAGTACAATGCCCTCACACTGCCATCTGACACAGTAGAGGGTAAGATTCAGGTTACAATTTTAATGAATTTTATCTATAGCATTTATGATTCTGTAGATTTCATTTGTTATGAAAAGTGAATATTGTCTGCAATATTTGTTGTGTTTTTATTGAGTTGTTAGCACAAAAATCATAGGGAATTACTAGCGACAAAAAGGTTTTTCATGTTACCAATTATATTTTGTGTATTTCATTTTATGAGTTATTTCATGGTTATTATGTTAGGAAATGCATATTATTAGGATTATTGTTTTGTTATAAAGAAATGTATACAGAAAGTGTATTTTCAGCAATCTCTGATGAAAGATTAAAAATTTTGGTCATCTCAGGAATCTAACCCTGTTTCTCATTGGTTCAATGTATCAATATTCACATTTTTTACTTTTACATTGTTTTCAAGGAACATTGCCTGTGCAAAAGTTGAGAATTGACTGTAAATGTTTATTCACTTTCTGACTTAGTAATATGTGAGATATAAAATAGAAAAAACGACTCTGACTTCAAATAGTTTATTGTCTAATTGATGAAAAGATACTCATAATACCATGCAACAAAAGAGCATGTCAAATGAACAGTTCAGATTGTTTTTTTCTGTTTCATTTTTTTTCCTTGCATCTCTAGGACTTAGCATAATGCTTAGTGCACATATTGGGTGTTTTATAAATATTGATTTATTGAAAAAGTACTAAAGGTATTTGACTAGCAAGTGATTTCTTATAGAGTATTCAAGAAAGGCTTTATGAAAGAGGTAAATTTTGAGATAGGTGTATAAGAAATGCTTTTTGATTGGCTGATAAACTCAGGCAACACAAGCACATCAATTTTGAAAGATAAAGGGGAGGAAAACATGAGAGTGGGAGTTAGAATACTTAGGTTTTCTCCCCATTTCTACTATTTATCAGCCATCTGATCAAGGCCAAGTAATTTCCCTGGGTCTCAGTTTCCTCATCTATTAAATGAGGGAGTTGGATTGGGAGACATCTGTTAATATAAATCAGCAAGGTATTAAAAATCTGATAAAAACTATCCTAAGGTAGTTGTCATGTTTCGTAATGGTATAGCCTTGATAACATAGACCTACATGAGTTTCTTCTAAAGAACAATTTTCTAAGAGTGGAGATGAGATTCTCCTCAATTCATCATCAGGGAATGCCCAGTTCATGTATGGTACAAAGTCACCATGAGAGTTAAACTGGGTATTTTTTTTTTTTTGCTTCATTAAAACTTTTCTTTTTCTTTGAACAAGAAGAATGAACAATAGTTCACATTTTTTTCAGTTGTGTCTGACTGTGACCCCATTTAGGGTTTTCTTGGCAAAGATATTAGAGTGGTTTGCCATTTCCTTCTCCAGTTCATTTCACAGAGGAAGACTGAAGCAAACAGAGTGAAGTGACTTTCCCAGGATCACACAATTAGCAAATGTCTGAGGCAGAATTAAACTCAGAAAGAAGAGTTTTCCTGACTCCAGACCTGGGACTTTATCCACTGTACCACCTTTTCCTCAAGATGTTACTAACAGCCTTGGAAAAAATCCAAACAAGCATGATTTTTTTAAGTGTAATATAATTCCAAATCCAAAGTATCATATTTATACTTCAGAACAATTTGCAATGATTTTTAAAATAGCAAGTCAAAAGTCTTTCTCCCACTTTTAACTGGCATTAGACACATAAGCAAGATCTATGTTCAAGTTCTTCAGCCCTGCACTAGGTACTCAAGACCTGAATTTTATTCTGGAAGCTGCCACTGACTAATGCTTGACCCTTTCTGCTTCCATATTTGTGAAAGTCTTCGAAAAGGAGTAGCATAAATCATATTTTATTTGGGGCACAAAATTGCTAGGAATTGACATGATTAGTTTGGTTATTTGTTTTTAACTATAAAACCCCTTTATAGAGACAAAGGACATCCAATAGGTTCAAGTATAAAGTAAAAATCACTAAGACTGGGAGAGGCAACAAACTTCATTTATTGTAAGACGTATATTTTGATGCTAGTCTACCCTAACATGTGGAAACATTTAGTCAGATCCACTAATAATATTTATAAGTATGTTGAAAATTAATGTGTATATATAATTCAGGAAATATATTTAGATGATTATGATTCCTTTTCCATGTACTATGAAATTAATTACTCTTGGCATTGGAGAAGGGGGGTCAGGGAATGGGCAGAGAGGTGCCTTTGAGGGATATACGGTACCCCTGCTTTATAAGCTTCCTGTAGAAACCAATCGACTTGATAGTTATAACAAGGTACACATGACTGGAAGCTCTCCTGGGAGCCAGACTGTGTAACTTTCTACCCAGTTAGCCAAACTATTACATAACTCACAGAAAAAGGGCAAAAGGCAGAGCAAATAGTCTCTGTATTTATTGTTTTCCATTTGTAGTGAAGATGAAGAGGCAGAGAAAGCCTAATGTATGGGAGGATGAAGGATGGGTGTGGACCTAAGTACAGATGCAGCTAAATCTAATCTGCTTATTGTGGTATGAATAGTGACAGCTCCCACCAAGTTACTGGCAAAAACAAATAAACAAAAGCCACCAAAAAAATGTTGCTACTTGTGCTTTAAGCAACTAAAATTGTAAATATCCTCCCTAAATCATCTAAAATCCTCCTATGCCTCATTACATAAGGATAGGTGTAGCCATATGAGTTCATATGATTTATTTCTGTCTTTCTCTATCTTTATTTCTATAGGGCTGTGTTTCTCTGTCTCTGTCCCTCTGTCTCTCCCTCCCTCCTTCCCTTCTTACTCTTTTCCATCTGAGTCACATAGTACAACCATCTACAGGATTGCAATGACCAGTAAAAGTGTACAATTCAATGAAATATGTAGAAAAATTTGTGGGGAAATCACTTTGACAATGATAGAGGAAAGAAATGCAAATTTATTTTTATTTATTTGTTTTTATTTTATTTATATTTATTTTCTCAGGCAATGCTCTAAGATTGCAAAACAAAACAAAAAATAAAAAGAATATCCTCTTTCATTGATTTACTGTGTTTAGAACCATTAAAAATGTGCTCTATATTTCAAACCCAACTGAAGTTCAAGCTCATTTGAGATCTGCTAAATAGGTATGCGGACAGACAATAGGATTCAGGGTACTTATTAAGAAGAATCTAGGGTAGTTTAGTCACAAGAGAACTCTCTTATAAAAGACTTAGTTGTATTAAGTGTGAATAAGTGAGAAATGCAAATATTAAATTTATCATTTGATCAATAAGGAAAATAAAATAAAGAGGGGAAACACAAATCAAAGCCACAAATTTTGTTGATTCTTCGCAATCAAGAAGAAGTTTGTGAATTTCAACTCCTTCTAAATACAGCTGAATCACCCACCCTGAAAATGTATTGGTTTCTTCCCCTCTGCCAATCACACTTTTGTGACTTCATCCTTTTATTTTCTGTATACAAAAATGACATGAAAATACGTGAAATTTATTAGACTTGTTCTATCTAAGGAAATCGTAAAGTTAAACATCCATCAAATGCAAAGGTTAAAATGAAATTTTCCCTGTGTTTGTTTTCTTATAACTTCCATTTCACAAATGTCAATTGTTTTTCAAATGATAACACCCACTTGAAATTGATGATTATCTAAATATTTACTTTATTGAATATATTTATGTATATAATAAACAGATACACATATATATTGACCATGGGCATGACACTTAACCATTCAGTGCTTCCAGGCAACTCTCTGAGACAAGAAGTAACATGTAAGCTTTCAAATCTATCTTCATAAACCTACCCAAAGTACTACTGGGAGGTGATCATCCAGCCTCTGCTTTAACAGGTTCATATAATCATAGAAATACCTGGGCTAGAAGAAAACTCAGAGGCCATCTAGTATACCCTCCACCCCCAAATGGAATGCATATACAATGGATTCTTACGAAAAGGAAACTCTGGATTTCAACATAAAGTAAGAACATATTCCCAAGGGAATTTAGAAACCATAAAGATTAGAACTTAGTTCTATAATGGTCTCATTTCATGGACCTTAAACAGTATGTTACATCAATCCTCAACAAGTAAAAATTAATCAGGTTCATAACATCAAGTATTTGGGAACAAAGTTAGGTATGGAAAGGAAGTATGAATATAAAAAGCACCATTTTGCTTTTCAGCACACCTGAGAAAAAGTTACAGTACTTTATTATAGATTTTTGAGGGGTAAGAATTTCATTAACTTACGCAGAAAAATTTCAAATTTAGAAATGAATGAATAAGGAAGTATTGAAAAAATTATTAAGTGGTGCCAAGCATGATGCTAAGCTCTGGGGATATATATATATATATATATATATATATATAAGTTAAGACACCCTCCTGTCATCAAAGAGACTGAAAGGGAGAAATAGAGGAATGGTGGCCAGGGAGGGGTGTTTTCATTTGGAAAGGTATAGAGATGTCAAGAGCCAAGGGGAGTAGATTGACGTATCATTACCAATAGCAATGCCAGCAATGGTTCTACTATGGATCCAGAACTGGAAAGTGGGGAAGGAGTAAAGGAATGTAAGAGGTAGCAAACAGCTAGTTACAATATGGCTGGGAAGCAAAGTAAAGCCTGACTGTTGACTGGCTTAAAATAAGGACCATGTAAGACACTCACCAGTCAGAGCAAAGAGGGTGGGAGAAGCTATTCAGATTGAAAATGCCAGCGTTGAAATGGTCAAATTCTATTTAACTCTTTGGGTTAAGGGCACGGTCTCTGATCTGGGCAGCAAGACAGCTGAAGAAGACAACTTTATTTATTATATTGAGTCATATAATTTCAACCCCTTGGCTCACTCATTCAATAAGAAGAAGAGGGAAATGAAACCAGTTTGACATAATTTCTTGGCATACAGATGCTAGTACCTAATGATCTCTGTTTCACTTTCAAAGAGATCACAAAATCATGTATTTAATAATCCTCTCAATTTTTTCATAACTCAAATTATGCTTCTAGCCTCTGGTCTCTGGAACCTACTTTTTTCCCCTTGTTGAAAATGGTATATTTGCCCATCTTCTGCCTTTTAATGCCTTTCCCATTCTCCATGATTACATAGTAATCAAAAGCTTATCTTCATGTTCTATCAGTATTTTGAGATGTAATTCATCTGGGATTGGAGACTTGAACTCTATCAAATCAACAAATCCTTTCCTTTAATATTCTTACCTATCTTTATCTTGGCATCCATCTTCAATTTCCTCTTTAAAATACTTGTTCTATTTTCTCCAGGCTAAAAGCTATCTTCCTTGATGGAGAAAACAAAACCAAAATGTTAAATAGTTTTTCTGTCATCTGTAAACTTTAAACCACATGCCCCAGGTAGTGTATCTGTCCTTTATTCTTATCCTATTTTCTCCAAATATACCTTAAAAGTATTTTTGCACAAACTCCAACTCATTCTAGCTGGCCTTGAGCCTTTCCTTCCTCATTTTATTATTTACCTTTCTTTCTCTCTTCCTTCTTAGTGTATCCTTTTATATACATATATAAGCTCAGACAAGAGTTCCTTGTTCTATCACATTAGAATATTTAAGTGCTTCTTCCTTTTTATAATTATATTTGATTCTATTGTCATAATTTTATCTTTGCAAACCTTCCATTTTTCTTGAGCTACCACACATTTTTCTTGCTTCTAACCATGAAATTATGCCTATTTTTCTCTAAATTTCATAAAATGTGCTTTCCTAAAGTTTAGGGTACATATCTGATTGGTTAAAGTTACTTTCTTTCACTATTCTGTATTCTAATTCTTCTACTTTTCAATTTATCAGCGTTTCCTTATTTATCAAAATTAAACAAATGGTAGCAAAATCCACTTTTTCTCCTTTTACCAAATGTAATTATTGTTAAGACAAGTATAAAATTTATAAGAAGCTTTACTTTTATCAGAATAAAATTTCCAGTACATATCTAGATAGTAGTCCCATATGAGTATAAAATATTTTCTATTGATTTTCTAAGTTATATTGAGAATGTAGCCTGATTACAATATACTCCCACAATACTCATATCTGTTTTATTTTCCTTCTCTCCTACACAACTGTTCTTCGTTGGACTTCCATTCTTGGTTTCATGGATTTACATGCATGTAAATCTCTTCTTGCTATTTAGTGCTTCCTACTTTATGATCCCTCTTATCAGCCTTTTCTTTTTTGTAACAAGTTATATCATTCCATTTCCATGTTCTAGTCCTGAATCCCATTACAGCAAGACTCAGTAATACTGATAACGTTATTTATTTCCTTATCTCAGAATTTCAAGACCACTTTTCTATCCATGTTTTATTTGTATCTTTAAAAATGGTTGTAAGTATTGACTTTCAATGAGTTTTCTTTATTAATTTTTTACCATCTCCTTCACTTTTACTCTACTTCATTTATGATTTGTATTTACTGTCTTCCATTGTGTCCAGTTTTATTCTCATCTGATTCTCCAAAAGTCCTTTGAACCAGAAGATTTCTTTCAGATAGGTATCACAAAGTCTGTATGCTAAAGAGTAGTTTCAAAGTTGCTATCAAACAGTTGCCAAATAGGTGT
This sequence comes from Potorous gilbertii, assembly GCA_028658325.1. NCBI lineage: Eukaryota > Metazoa > Chordata > Mammalia > Diprotodontia > Potoroidae > Potorous > Potorous gilbertii. The sequence continues at coordinate 420,575,709 of CM053770.1, read as the reverse complement.
CACAACGAATATCAGCTTTTCTCTGTAAGGGAGCCATCCAGGACCATTTAAAATACACTAACTACTCTCATTCTATATAGTAACCATTGACTCAAAGGGCCAATTTTATGAGACTCTCTTGCCTCAAGGGAGATTGATTAGTCAATATCCCAAGCCTTTATGAGGGATGGGCTTAGTTGATGAGAGCTACTCTTTTGGCTTCTATATATAAGAGAGAGAGGATGGGTAATTCCAACCTCTCTTCAGGTACATGAAAGGAAAAAGGCTAAGAGGAAAAATAAACATGTAGAACATAGATCATGTCCCTATTCCAAGCTTACTATGCTAAAGACTTCTGGGAAATTTCCCTGTGGATGGTATCTCTTTCTTAGTTGAGCTATCTCATTTCAAATGGGAGATTCCCTTCAAATTGTAGTGCCTCATGTGTAAATATATAAAATTATTATTATTAATTATTATATCTGGAGGTACATAAACAAAGTGAAGACATACTCTGCCAAAGGACAAATATATAATAATATGATATATCACCTATATGTATTATATGATATGATATATGATGTGATATATTATATCTTGTCATATCATATTATATACATATATTATTCATTATTGTGTATACATATATTATCCATATCATATGTATATTTTTTTATTTCCTTTTGCTACTGGCTTGGATTATTGAGCTTATCTTTTATGTATGTTCATTGTAGAACTGGCATCAAGTGGGAAGGGTGTCAAGCCTTGAATATTCCCCATCAAAGGACAGTGTTCAAGAAGTTATCTTGAACCTAAAAAAAAATCACATTCTCTAGGCTAATGATAATTAAGGGTACAGACAGATATAATTCTAGCCCAAACAACCACTCTCAGAGGAAAGTAGATTGACCAGCCTCTGTCCCCAAATTCCTGTTTCCCCTCCTGTCAAGAATCAAAATATCCCTTGGAGAAAGGTGGGGAGAGAAGACACTAGAGATGTCTATTTTTGCCTCCTTTTGAGTCATAACTGGACTTCTATATAGATATGTGACCTACATGGGTAACAGTATTTCATCATAATACATACATAGAATATTTTTATATAGTTCTTTTTAAATGGCTATGTGGTTACTAATCAGTAGATTATTGGAAGCAGCAAATTAAGTCAACAACAAATCAACAAGCATTTATCAAGCATTTACTATGTGCCAGGAACTGTGCTAAACATTGGGGATGTAAATCCAAATAAAAGCAAGATACTCCCTTTCCTTAAGAAGCTTACATTCTAAGGGATGAAGAAAACTTTAAAAGGGAGTTGTAAAGAGGGATGGAGAAAAAGAGGTATAATAAGCATGCCAGGGGCATGGCAAGGAAATTAATAGAGGGGTGAATCTGGATGGTCTTCAGAAGCACTGACAACAGAAGTAAGTGATACCCTGACAATTAGGGAGATAATCAAAAATACTACCAAAACAACCTGATAGAAATATCTCATAATACACAGTAATTTAATATTATTTAGTGCAGAGACAAATATCTCTATGCATTTCAATAATCTCTAAGGAGAACATTGCATTACAGATAACAATATAATCATGTTCCTAATAATATTATTAATATTTTTTCCTGAATCATTTTATTAAAAAAATTAAATTGTTTAGAAACAGAGATGTGTATAATATGTTTTGGAAAGATTTCCTGCAAATGATTGGGTGATTTTTTTCCTTGTTTGGATGTCTAAAGGGCTAAATTTTGCTCTCTGGAAAATTCCCTTAGGTAGATCCTTTCAATCACCTATAATGCTAGATAAATGAGACATTACTATAATTCCAAAGCACAACTCATTGTTTTGTTAAGGGGAAAGATAATTCCCAAATGTTCAAAGAAAAAAATGTGAAGAGGTAAAGCTAGGAGATAAAAGAAAGAAGAATGGTTTAGCATTGAAAATGTTTTGCTATTCTCTATGGATTAAAAGAGGCAAGATAATTATACTAGTTTTACTGAAATGTAACCAAAAGACAATTTTTGCACAATCAGGGGAACTACTGAATGAATCAGATATGTTGGGTCAGGAATGAGTACTATCTTGCTGACTCCATGTCTGGGGATAACTAGACATGTAGTCTAAAAAGATACCTGTACTTTTCTTTTTGTTTTATGGCCCCAGGGAATTTTGTATGAAAGAAACATTGATTTTTTTCCCCCAGACAATCACATACATGCTTACATGCAAATATGGAAGCTTAAGCTATATATAGTCCAGTCATCTGAGCTTCTGCAAAGGTGTTTGGTAGTTTCCCACTTTAGAATTTTTCTAAGGAGGCAGTGTTGATTAAATGATTATTTGCATGTGCACATCAACCTGAAAATAATTTACTTAGCCAATGAATTCAGGCCACAGTAAACACTCTATTTGATTTGGCTTTATCTCCCTCTGATGAGACAGCCAGACCGAATTTCCATTATTCCATTCTGTTGCATTGCTTGCTACATCCCATCATGCTTTGCAGTATTGTGGCAAATCCACGTAATTTGAGTAACACAATATTTCCTGACATCTACTGCCTCAGATGAAGAGAATACACAATGTCAGAATGGATCCTACTGGCCAGTCTGACGATTTATATCTGATCCAGATGTCTAAAGTCATTTATGGCCAGTTCCATATCTGATTAGTCTTATCATTGAAGCAAATGACTCACTTGCTGACAGACTGAATCAACAGATAATTTATGACCTGTGCTTCTGTAATTATTTCAATAGCCTTTTCTTAGCCTTCTGTTTCTACTTATACAAAAGAACAATTAAGATGAAAACCAATGACTAAAAGGTTCTTAAAGCAAAGATCTATTAAAATAAAAAATATTATTTTGTACATATCACAACATTTACAGCCTTTAATTAATTGATCTGAAAATGCTCGGGACTCTTCATTTTATTAAATTAATAGCAAAGTATAGGGTTGTTGTTTTTTTTTCCTTTCTACTTATTTCCTGCCGGTACTAGAGGGGACTAGATGCCACAGTAGGTAAGCATGCTAAACTTGGATTCAGCAAGACGAGTTCAAATCTCACTTCAGATACTCACTAGTTCTGTAATTGTGAGCAAGTCACTTAACCTCTTACCTCACTTTCCTTCTCTGTAAAATGGGGATGATAACAGCATCTGCTCCTAAAATTTTTGGAAGGATCAAGTAAGATAACATGTTATCTCATAAATAATGACATTATTTCATAAAACAATGATCCTCATATTGAGAGGAACAAGCAAGATAACATTTACAAAACTTGGCAAACTAAACAATAAACTAAATTAAAGAACTATATAAAGACCAGCTATTAGTAGTGTTGTTCAGTTGTTTCAGTGGTGAGTAACTCTTTAAGACCCAATGTGAGATTTTCTTGGAAAAGATAATGGAGTGGTTTGCCATTTCCTCCTCCAACTTATTTTATAGATGAGGAAACTAAGGCAAACAGGTTTAAGTGATTTGCCCAGAGTCACACAATTAGTAAGTGTCTAAGGCCAGATTTGAACCCAGAAAGAGCAATCTTCCTACCTCCAGGCCCAAACTCTAGCCACTGAACCACCAAGCTACGCTGCTAGAAGCATACCATTGAGAACATCAGAGAAATTACTGCCTGGGGAAGTACATACCCAGACCTTCCCATCTGCAGCTGCTATCAATTATTCTACTCTGATGTGACCAGAAATATCATCTTTCAGTAGGGAAATGAGTCAAAAGAGCTCTACTGCCACCTCTCCAACTAACCCCCACACATGCACACACACATACACCCTCTACCCTGTGACTTCATTTTGCTTTTCAAACATTAAAACATTCTGGTACTTTGTATTCTAGTCCTCTGGGAAGTTAGAGAAGTAAACTTGGTGAGATATGAGGCAGAAGAGTGAAATTATGTGCCTTTTAGAGATCTCCATTGGATTTCTAAGATTCTTAAGAAGGATACCTCAGCCCTGATTATTACAGAAACATAGACCTCTCTGTGTGTTGGTGCATGATTTACACTCCTGTGGAAGAGCCCAATTTTTTTTCCTCTCCATCCTGGAAGATAAGTGAAGGACAAAAAGTCTATTAAATACAGCTAACCTACTCATTTTTGTAAAGCAATATAAGAACTATGTGGGAGCAGGTGCTAATCTATCAATGAAATTGTCAGGAAATAATTTAATACTAACAGTAGGAAAGTGTGTACCAGGATATCCCAAACAATTGCAAGCTGAATGAATCCTTGACTTATTATATAAATACCTTCTCTAGGACTCACTTTTGTTAAAAACTCAAACAGTTCTGGAAGTAGCACAGTGTAATAGAAAGAACACTGGTCTAGGAATCAAGAATAAACTAGTAAATCACTTAACCTCTCTTTGCCTTAGTTTACCAATCAGTCAGAAGAGAGATGTTTGGACCAGAAAGTTTACAGGTCCCTTACAGCTCTGTATTCCCACGATTTTGTAGACTGAGTATGTGACCTCCTGGATCCCATGTAAGTTAAATGTCTCACATAAAAGAAAAGAAAAGAAAATAAGCAACAACCTTAATTTATTTTTTTAATTCAAGAAAATAATATTATAAAATATTGGAAGTGGTGCCATTTTATGACCATTGTGAATAGATAAGTCAATAAGCTTTTCTTTTATACAAACTGTAGAATTATTTTGGGAGAAAAAGAAATTGTAGTTCCTAGCATCATCACCTATTATCTCTTTCTCTTCTGTCTCAGAAGAAAGGTGATCCCAATTCCCTGCAAAGACTATTAACTCCTTTTATTTCCACCCCTTTTCCCATTCCCTTCCACCTCTTTCAGACTTGGTAGCAGCAATTAATTCTTTTCAAATGCATCTTCAATCTCTCCCTCTCTATTGTCTTCCGGTTTGCTTACAAACAAGTTCAGGTCTCTCCTCAGTCATAAAAAAGAAAACTGCCTTCTTTCATTCCTTTGATTCTTCTCAATCACCTACCCCCTATCCTATTTCTCCCTACTTCACTCCTAAACTTCTTTTCAAAAGGTGCCTACATGGTGCACCTCCATTCTTTCACTATGCATTCTCTCCCTAAATGCTTGCAATCTGCCTTCTTTCCACAAACTTTTGAAATTCTCTGACCTCTTAATCACCAAATCCAAAAGGCTTTTCAGTTGTTATTTTACCTTCCCTTTCTGAAGTCTTTCATGTGCAAATACCCCCTTTCTGGTTACAGAGATTTTAGACTCTCCAGGTCCTCCTTTCTCTGGCACCACTCTTTCTCGGTTTTCTGCACTGCAATCTCATCCTTTTATGATGCCCTCGAAGTGGGTGTTCACTAAGATCTGTTCTTACCCATCTTCTCTTCTTTCTTCACATTCTTCTCCTTTGACAATATCGTTCACTCGAACAGCCATAACTACTTTGATGGAGATGGCTTCCAACTCTGTTGGAATACCAGACCTGTTTTTACAACTGCTTCCAGAACATCCCCATCTTGATTTCCCAACAGCATCTCAGACTCAAACATTCAAACAGAGCTGTGATTGTGTTCCTTGAATTTTCAACCATTAAACAAACAAATATAAAATTCCTACTATGTCTGAGGCTGGCAATAGAAAAATGCCCCATTTTGAGGAAGTGACATTCTATTGGGGGATACAACATGCATAGAAATAATTGTATACAACACTAAACAAAACACAAGGTGAATTTCAATTAAAGGAGGGTGTTAGCAACTGAGGTGAGGAGCAGAAAAGGTTTACATGTAGAAAGAAATAAACTTCTGAAGGAAAGAAGGAATTCTAAGAAGTAGAAATGAGGTGTCTGTAGGGAGGAAAGTCGGAGCAATGGTGAAGAGACAGGATATGGGGTGTTGTGCAGAAGAAATATAATAAGCACTTAATAAATGCTTGTTGCTGAATCACTGAAGGCTCGTTTGACTGGAATGCAAAGTATCTTAAAGGAAGTAATAGAAAATAATATCGGAATGGTAGATTGGGCTCGGGTTGTAAAGGGCTTTAAAATCCAAACAGAGGCATTTACATTTGATCCTAGAGGCTATGGAAAGCCATCAGAGTTTATTGAGTAGGGGAATGACTTTGTTAGATGTGCACTTAAGGAAAATTGCTTTGGTAGCTATGTGGAGAATAAATTGAAGAGACAAGAGAATTGAGGCAGGGGGACCAAATAAGAGATGACTGCAAAAGTCTTAGAAATTATTGTGTAGGTAGAAATGACAAGATTGAATAGCTGATGGGAGATATTCAGGGAAAGACAGTGAGAGAGGGAAAGACGTGTGAAATGTCAAAGATGAATTGGATACAGATCACAACCTATCTATGCCTCTTTATTATACACTACACATCCATATCTTTCCATAAATTTACCACAGAGGGTCTACACAATGTAGTGGGGGGGGGGGGTCTTTCTTATTTTCTTTTAGCATTGAGATAATACTAATGAAACAACAGTGAGTCCATCAAGTATCCCTCACTCTTGCCAGATGACCAAATTCACTTCTTTTTTATGTCAGATATTTTTGATGATAACCTTCAGACTACTTTTTCTTTGTAATATGTTATTATTAATGCATTTCAGCCTGCTCACAACCACAATGTGTCTTTAGATTTAGGTGATCTTTAATTTTAACTTTTCTGATACTTTATTGTTCCGTAACTCAAAGTCATATAATAATGACAGAAGGATGTAGACCTTCAAAAGATGGCCTTTCATTTAGGGAGAAGCCTTGGTTCATTAAAAGTAATTAGTAACTTTCCAAAGGCAGGCAATCCATTTTATTCCTCTTGATGTATTTTGGGCCCAGCTCATTGTCCATTTGCAGTGTCTATCTAAGACATAAGTCCATTCAACTATGTATCCAAGACATATCTATCAAGACATAAGTCTTGATCCAAGATTTTTTTTATCATATTGATAGTTAAGACAAACTATTTTTATGTGATTAAGGCTATCATTTAGGAGGATTTTCAGTGTACCAATGGATCTCCTCCATGACAGTGGTAAACACCTTTCTCAAGTATATTTCTACCTCTCTTGTGCAACTATTGACAGTAATGATAGATCAGAAACTAATAGAACAAGATTATCTTTGTCATCATATCTTTAAAGAAATCATATAATTCTGACATATGCATGGAAGATGCATTTTTTACTTTACTGAATCAATTATTTTCATTCAACAAACTATGAACACAATGAGATTTTTCATCCCCTACATCTTTCAGTCAAAGTTGTGTGCTGTACATACAATGGTGTACAGTAGTGTAGAGTACTATGGACTATTACTTGTAAAAGTCTGCAAGTTTTCTTTAATATTCTGATCAAAAATGCCTTTAATGTGTGCATATTATCATAATAAAAATGTTAGATGTATATGAAAGTAGCCATATGAACTGAAAATTATATAAATATTTGCCAATTTGGGGAATAAAAATATTGTCCAAGTTTTTTTTCAGTGCTTGTGGTATCTTCATATACCTTGAGAATTTCTCTCTTAATTCTTTCAAAATTGTGCCTCTGCCACCATGGACATCCTTTGTTTACCATCTACATTGTCTAATTTTTTCAATTAGAAAAAATTTTCAATTGTTATTTTCATCACTGCCATTTCCACTTCCACTATAAATACATCTGTGATTAAGATGTTCATATCCAAATGTGGAAATTCCACTCTCCTTGATAATGAAAAATTTATCAAAAATCTTCTGCAAATTATTCCATCTTTTATCTCATTATTCTTCTACTTTCATTCTTAAATGTCTTAAGATGACTTTAATGTGTCTCTCAATATTTTTTGTTTTTTTCTCTTTACTATTTCTCATTATTTTATGAGGTTATATTACTTATAATATCCTACCACTTTCATTTCTTTTTTTTTTTACACAAAAAGTTTTACAAAGTTTACATTCTAAGCCTGTATTTTCCAATCTCTCTTCACTTTGAAGAGTTTGCACTTGCCTAAAATGTAACACACAGTTTTCAGGCTCTCTTATTCTCCTGGAAAAAAGGAATTTTTTTGCATAGTGAATACCTTTATATAAAATTATTATCTATGTCCTTTTCTCAATCCACTCTCCATATTTTTTAATTTATCACTTGCTTAAATAAGTCTGTTTGGAATTTTAATTTCAAGCCACATCTTTTTCTAATTTGGTAAAAATAGAGTCCAAGCATAGTATTAATTTTGATCATTGCATTCACTAGCTGTTGGCCTGACTGAATGAAGATAGTTGATTTAGGAAAGTTCCATATCATTAAAAAATCATTTTCCATCCATTAAAATATAATAAATGTTAGCTGGTATTTCTATACTTTCCTTCAACCATTTCTGATTTGTCCATGTCAACTAGTTTAACTAGATCAATTAGAGCTGCTTTAATTAAATCTCTTCTTATTATTTTTATAGGTTTTATTAATTTTTTATTTACTAAGGTAGTTTTAAGTTCCTTTGGTTTCTTCACTGAGAAGTTGTTTTGATGTTATTTAGAGATCTTAATGTCTAGTAACTTCCAATTCTTTTCTCAAAGAAAGCGTTCAAGAATATAGGCATGAAGTTTCTGTATAATCTATAAACATTTCATTTCTTTCTCTTACTCCTATTTTCCAAAATATTTTTTTTGCCACCCTCACCTATATTAACTTTGCTCTGAAGTCATCAAGTGTCTTCACATACACTGTTTTAAGCTTTAGGGTCTTTTCAAGTTTTATTATTGTTTTGATTTCTTTTGCTATTCTATAAAGTACACTCAATTGTTTGCAAGTGTTTTGCAGATGTTGGTACATAAGCTGCAATTATGGTCATGGTATCATATTTGCAAATTCTGATCATAAGCATTGCAACATGAAAAGGCCAAATATCCCATGAAATGATGTTTCTTGCTGTCTTTGGATGTGTGATAAATTAACTGTGCCAAATTTTTTTTTTTGCCTCTCCAAGGAGAACATGAACCTTCCATTTAGCTGTAATATTCTTGTCTTCTGTTTTCATTTATAGCAGGAATGTCAATTTTGGAATGGTTGAATTCCTTCTTCAGTTGTTGGTGCCCTAGTTAGGACCTGGACAAGGTTTGGGAGTACCAAGAGTACCAAGCTAAGCTAATGTTTATAATGATGTGATTCGAAGATGGTTTAAAGAAAAGTTTTCCACCACTTTACCAGTATTACTACTCACTACATGAGTGTAAGTCAGGGGCATAGGATTAAGGAAATTTTCTTTTCTTTTCTTTTCCTTTGTTTCCCAAATTGTCATGGCCAAAGGATTTCTCATCAAATGTCCAGCCTACTATCAACGAACTTCTCTTTATTTTCATTAGTTAAGTAGATACAAATGTCTGTTGCTGACTGTGACCAAAACCTTCCTGGCATGCTAGAGCCTATTATAGCTTGTATTCCACTTCCATAGCCTTCGCAAACCCAAGATGATCTCCTCACCACCATGAGGCATCAGGATAGGACTCCATAAAGGATGTAAAATTCAACTTTCATAAAACTAAATTTATTTTCTTTCCTTATTCAAATCGTCCTCCTCCTGACTTCATTATCTCTCTGCCACCATGTCTCCCAGGCATAAAGCTTCAGGGTCATCTTTGAATTGTTCATCTCTTTCCTGTCGTGTCTCTAACCAACTCCCCTATTGATTACAGCTTTGAAACATCTATCCACTCTCATTTCCACTTCCACTCTTCTAACGTAGGCCTATATCACCATCACCACTCATCTGAAATATTTCAACAAATCCCTTACAGGTCTTCTCACATCAATTCTCTCCCCCATTCAAATCTTCATACCACTATCAGAATAATTTTCTTTGCACATATATTGGCCACTTACTAAAAAACTTTATTAGCTTCCTATTTCCTACTAAGAAAACCTCAGACACCTTTGTCAGATATCCAAGGTCCTCCAAAATTTGATGCCACCTTAACTTTCCAGTCTTGTCTATATAATCTAAGTTCTAACCAAATTTGAATTGTTGGTCTCTGCTCCATCCAAAGCACCTTGCACATTTCTGTCTCTGTATTTTGCCTTACACTATTTTCCCTATGCCTTCACTAGTCCCCCTCTTCCCCCTTCACCTGTTTAATTCCTTCCTATCTTTGAAAGCTCAACCTTAATATATCCAATTAGTATACCCTATTCCATTGGATTTCACAAAATATTTCATTTTGTATATCTATAATATCATTATCCCATATTCTTCTACGTTAGAAATAAGGAATTGACCTGTGATTTCACTGATACAAGAAATTCTCTTTATCAATGAAGCTGGGCACATTCTCTGAAACTTATGATCTTAGAAAGATTTCAATAGCAATTCTGTCAAACTTAAATAGAAATGAAGACTACTAATCAATATATAAGGATCCCTGCCAGATATATATTGACTTAGTTTTAAAATATAGTGTTATTTATGTTTTATTGTATTTTTGTTTATTTTATTAATTATTTTCAAATTACATTTTAATCTGGTTTGGGCCTTCCGGAAATATGTGAGCCACATGCAGCCTATGGACCTTGTTTTTTACTCCTCTAGTCTAGAGTACTGAGTGGTCAAATCCCAGGATTAAAGAAGCAATATATATAAGAGATGAGACTTCTGCCCAAGTTTCCCTGACTTCAAGGCAACTCACTCTCAACTCTGCCACATTGCTTCTCCTTCTTTGACATGAGTACTATTTATACCCAGCTATGCTTGTTACTATTTGTTTGTTACCAAAAAAACAAAAATGTGACTGGCAGAGCAACTTGAAAACTATACAAACAAGTTGTTTCTCATGCATATTTAAAGATCATATAAAACAATTTGATAAATAAAACCACAGAGATGAAATGGCTCAACAGTTTTGATTTTTTAGCTCAACAAAGTATAAAATGAGTACTCTATCTGCCAAAGGAGTGACTGTCATGCAGTATATGCTGCACTGAGTCAAATAGAAGGAAGATTTCTTATAGATAGTAAGGTCCTCAAGATGCTACTGTTTATAAATGACCATGTCTTGAACACATCAAGCCTAGGGTACTACTCACAAAGGCCCATAGTAGATGGGCTTAATAACCCACCCAGGAAAAATCAAATGGATAAAGAATACATATTTCCCAGTTTATGACTTACTATTTTTCATTGAGTTAATCTATCAGTCCGGGTATCTTGGATGGGCATTGCAAATGGAAAATGAGTTTAATCTAGACTTGAGTAGGAAGGTGAAGTAGAATAAATTATTTGGGGGGAGGGATGCTTTTTTAGGTTATTAACTTTAATAATCTTAATCTAAACACTACTGCAAAAAGCAAATTTTTTAACATCAATATAATCTTCAGGATATTGTATGACTGCAAATCATGCAACATCACTCTCTCAATACCACTAAAATTGCAATGAATCAAAGAGCAATGAAAAAACTAAAAGGATTGTATCTTGTTGCCCAAGACGTCTTATAGGAAAGAAGTGGTATAAAGTTTGTTCTCAGAGACATGGAAAGCCAGGAAAAGGAGGTTATCCAGTAATGTGACAAGAACAAAGGATAATAGATGGACACCTCTGTGCGACAATGGCTTTCTAGGAAATGTTAAAATAACTAGGGGTAAGCCTTCACTGTGTTGGGTTGAATCTACTTGGAGAATATGTAGAAAGGTACACACAACAATCACACAAAATTAGGAGACATAGATAGGCTATGATCTACATCAGTGGAGGGAGTCAACAAATCTAAATGCATAGATATATCCAATTACTGAAGTGTAATTATTTATTTGTGACTTATCTCACTACAAGAGTATACTAATGCCCATTAAATCAGAGGCTTTTTATTGGTGTCATTTTATTTTATTTTATTTCACATTTGTTGCCAAATATAAGCAACTGGGCAAAATGAATCAACAGCAAATAAGTCTGACTATTGCATACTTATGTATAAGTATGTATATATGTGTGTACATATATATTACATAATATTGTATTTTATATATATACACATATATACGTAATACGTACATTTTCATATGTATATGTTACATATCTAGATCTAATATTCTACATTCAAACTATTCCACCTCTGCAAAAAAGGGAAATACATTTTCTCTAATGTTCTATAGTATCTATATAATATATACTATTATATCATTAGATGAGAATTAGCCAGGAGTTTTTGTTCTATTTGTATTTTGTAGTCAGTGCACATATCATTTCCTGATTCTTCTTACTTCATGTTATATTAATTCACATAACTATCCACACATCTCTGAAATTTTCATATTCATCATTTTTATGGTACAATATTTCATTACATTCATATACCACAATTTGCTTAGCCATTCACCAATCAATGAGAATCTACTTTGTTTCTAGTTCTTTGTTTTATTTTGAAGTACATGGGACTTTTCTTCTTGCCTTTTTACCTCCTTGGGCCAAATGCCTGGTAGTATTATCTCTGTCTCCATGAGTATGGACAGGTTACATAGCATTTGTTTTCTAACGTATTTTCAGATGATCAGAGCAATTCCAAGATCCATCCTCTCCCTTACACATCCAGATTTCTACATGTTGGATTGGCTTGCAATAGAATACATTCCCATATCCCTCCTATCTCTCTCCATTAATAATTCTGAAAAATATTATTTGATGCATATGTCAAATATCACATTGAGCATTTGACTCTAAGGTAGGAGGTATTCTTGCTTGAAAGAAAAAAAAATCACAAGATAAATTCCATCAGTCTGGTAATCCAAAGATAGATGAATCTTTGCTTCAAAATAAGTGTTGAATACTGGGCAAATCATGTCATTTCTCTAAACCCCAGTTAATATATAAAAGGAATAATTTGAACCAGAGAAAAATTTAAGTCCCTTCAAATTCCAGTATTTTATCTGGTACAAATAATTTTATTCTCTTTCATTCTAAAAAGAAATTCTACTAAAATGCCTCATGACAACATAGAATTTGCTATGGCCTCTAAGATACCAAACCATCAGAGCTCAAACTTTGGCTGATTGTATCCTTCTAGAAATGTTCTAAGTATGATTATGTGAAAAGGCTAAATCTACTTTCTAAGAACAGAGAGAATTTCATTTCCAGTAGGCTGGTTGCCAAATGAAAAATTCTTTGTTCATGGCAAACCATGAAACAATGAAAACAGTAGCAGAGTAGTAGAAAGAGGGACCAAAAATACTAAGAATTGAAAGGTTTTTAAACAATTTATGGGTATTACAATGACTGTTGGCACTCTGAATGTGAGGCCATTATCTAAGGACCAATGAGTGGATATATACATATATACACATACATACACACATATACATTAGGAGAATCAAATCATATCAATCTACATTCTGGATATAAATGATATCAGGAGACAAAAGGAAATTAGAGCTACATTGAAGAATGACTCATAGTCTCCTTCAAGAGATTGGGGAGGAAAGGTCAATCTGGATGCTAGGGTTAGTACTGTTGGTTTTGTCCTTTGTCTCAAATCAACAAGAAATGTCATTTCATGGAATACTTGTTCAATTCATATCTCAGGGCTCATGATAAGGATTGCAAAAAGATCATCATGGAAATAATCAACACTAATGAATCAACCTCTGTTGCAAAAGATAAGTAGATAAATTATTTCTATAAATAACTCAGTAAGATCCTTCAAGCTAAATCAACATATACCATGATGCTCAGTGACAGTGACTGAATTTAGGCTGAATCTATGCATCAGAAATAAGGAGTAAAGCAGACCTAACAGTTGTATAACACACAGAGATCTGACAGCTATATATCATGAATGCTTTACTGAAGGAAAGAATAAGGAGGTGCTGAACAAGGGTAGCACTGAATAGCATCACAAGTAATTAAAATTATTATATTTTAACAAAGAACAAATGAGTAATTGCTATTATGGGAGTAATACTGAATTACTGACTTATTAGAGCAAAGATAAAAATTAATACAAACTTAAAAGAAAAAGAATAAAAATGAAAAATAGGTAAGATATGAAATTTTAAGACTCAACCAGATCTATTTAAACATGTTATTGGTAATCCAAAATGTGATATGAATTGAAGAAATGACATAGACATTTATTACAGTAATTTCACATAGACGTTAACTAATGTAAATCAACTACAATAATGCCATGACAAAAAAAAAGTCTAAAATGCCTTAATCAGAAAATACTTGACTTACTTGTCAAGTAGAGATGTGCAATCCAAGGATAACATTAGTTTGGAATATAAGTGGGTTTGTAAAATCTTGTGGAGAAATGTGGTGAAAAATTATGAACAAAAAATTGCCACATAAAATTGAACCAATAAAAAGCAAAACCTGTTTAAAAAAAAATTGGCAAGAGACCCAATGAAACAAAATCATCTCAGGGGCATTTATGGATAAAGTTCAAAAGGAGGTCAAAACCAGAAAAAAGATGGAAAAGAGCTGCAATTTTATCTCTTTTCACCAGTAAGAATGGTAAAGCTATCAGACTTAGATACTAAAACAGTCTTGGCTATGCCTATGAGGGTGGGAGGTGAAGGGAGTAGCAGAGAGGGGAAAAGACATTAAAGAGAACAAAGATATTAAAACATAGATTAAAATAACTGTAAGTGGAATATAATGTTGTATAGTGACAAAAGCACTACATTTTGCCTAAATGAAATAAAACTCAAATCCCAGCTCTGACACTACTTATTGAAACTTGAAAAAGTTACTTTTATCTCTCTAAACCTCAGTTTCCTCATCTGTAAAGTGACAGGCTTGGACTAGATGAGCTTTAAGGCCTCTTTCAACTCTAAGTCTGCATAGAAATCCATCCGGTAAGTAGATAATTGTTAGACTATAAGGAATCTCTTTCCAAGGGGCCTAATAGATAAAATGACACCAAAGGCATGAAAAACATCTTAGATCTTATTAATAACAAATGAGAAGACCAAGATAGCATCTGCGGTACTGACAAATATACCTATCTTCCATGTTTGTAAAATGTTTGTGTGAATAATAAAAGGCTTTATCTCATAAGTGGGTAGAGAACTGACCTGGAAGCTAGGACATTCTAGATTTATGTTCTGTCTCTGAAAAATACTGGCTCTGTGGCCATAGACAAGTAAGTCCCTTCTCCTAGTGCTCTCATTGACTTTGTAAGACTGTAAGTTAGAAAAAAGGACCAGGTCATTAGACTATAAGTTCCTTGAGAACAGAGGCTGCCATTTGCCTTTCTTTGTATACCTACTGATTAGCACAGTGCCTGGCATATAATAGGAAATTAATTGGTCTGCACCCAAGAATTTCTATGCACCAATGAAATAACAGGTCTAATCTCTATCCTATGTGAATAATACATGCGTGCAGGGAGGGCATCCTCAACAAGAATATTAGTAGGAAGCAGGAAGTCTTTCACACACAATATTCTACTTTGGACAAATACTGCAAATACACAATGAGTTGGGCACAGAATAAAGGAGAGAGGAAATAGACTCTATTTCTGATGAGAAATTGCATAGTTACTTTAATGACCTCAGATTTTCTGCTGAAACAAAGATCCATCTTTTTAATACCAACATTCTTCTGGGGTTGACATTTTATTGTGAATCATGCAATGTGGAATATTTGAGGAATTAAAATTGAGTATAACAGGGCAATGAAGAGGCACATACTGGGTGTGAACGGCAAAGCAAAACAAATAAGGAGTTAGAGGGAAGGATACTATCCAAGAAATATATGATCACAACCAAAGATCACAGGTCATGTACAAGAACTGGAGATGACCAATGGACAGTCCATGTTGCCCACCAGCACCGTCTCAATAGCAAAGGAAAGTAAGGAAGGGATCCAGCATGTTTTATAGCACCACTGGGAGGAAATGGTCCAGAGTTCAACTTCTAGGAGAATGTAAAAAGAGTCACACAGAATGTGTAAGTGTGAATGCCATTTGAATCACTGGAGGAAATATTCATATTCATGTTATGTTTACAGTTAAAAACTCTGACAAAATTAATGTTGCTCCTTAATTCTGGGATAGCTATAAAAAGCTAGAACATCTGGAACTAGAACCTTTTTATTCTATCATATGTACATCTGGAATCCAATAGAGGCTGGAGACATCCCAGGTACATGCTGCCTTAACCCTATGTAGGAACAGAGTCATAACAAAGGTTATAATAAATTTTACAGCCCTGAAAGTGGCCATAGGATCCTAGATCCCATCTTGGTTCACAGACTCCTAGAAGTAAGTTCTCCAGAGATATGGAAATAGGACACAGAGTCTCGACATTTGCAGTAGCCTCTTTGTAGATCCATAGTTTACCTAAACCCAACCATCTAGGATACCGTGCAGTTACAAGAGTCTAATTATCTGTAGCTTAGCTTAACAAATAGTTGAATTGCCCAGGGATTTTCAGTGACTGTGTCGGAGGAGTTAGAGAATAATAAACACAGTCAAAGGGAAAGGGAGGAGCATGACCTTTGGCAGCCATCTGTTCACGTTGTTTTTCAAGGCCAGAAATGGTAGGAAGAAAACAAGAGGATTCAGCATATCCATCCCTTCTCTAGGAAAGTAATCCCCATTCTACTCTCTATTCATCAGAATGAGCTGGTTGCATTACTACCTAGGGTACATATACTTGAGTACAGTCACTATGGGCAAGTCAGTTCAGTTCAACAAACATAGATCACAGGATCATAGATTTAGGGCTAGAAAGGACCTCAGAGTTTATATGATCCAATTCTCCCATTTTTCAGATGAGGAAATTGCAGCCCCAAAAGGTAAATTGACTTGTTCAAAGTCACTCAGATGGTAACAGAGGCATGAGTCAAGTCTAGGTCCCATAACTCCCAGCCTAGAACTCTTTCTACTATAATTAAGAGCCTTAAGATGAAATGCCTACTTTGGATCAGGTACCGTATTAGATGCTAGAAAAACAAAGTCAAGTGAAGAGCATCCCCCATTGATCAAGGAGTCAACATTCTATAGTTTCCATTATCCTCTCAAAAGCAAGGGAAAGTAAGGAACCTCTCCAATATGCTGCATATCCTGCATATCCCCACTGGGAGGAAATAGGCAAGAGTTTTTACCTTCTGGGAGGTCACAGAAAGAGTCACAGTTAATGGGTAACTATTGATGGGTTGCAATCTTTATTATTGGAGGGAATATTCATATTAATGATATAATAGAAAATTTTGTACAGTTAAAATCTCTGATGGAATTATTGTTGTTTGTTAATTCTGAGATGGACATGAGGAGCCATCTTTAGGAGCTTCTTAGCATCCATCCACCTGAACACAAAAGAAAGATATAATCAGTGGCAATGCTGTCAGAGTGACGGATGAATGGATTTCAAAGATTTCTTTATCAGTGTAAAGATTCCTTCGGTATGGAGGTTGTGTTGACTGGTCAATATACTTGTCTTCTGAGATACTGCCCCAAAGTTATCAATGTATATTTAAGCTCTGTGTGTTCAATAAATATAGTGTTTTTTTCCAGGTTATCTATATGTGAGTAATTTAATTTGTCAGGAAAGCTATGAAAATATGATATTTTCAATGTCTAAAAATGCTAGGATTTGGAAGAATAACTCTTCAAGAAGATAAATGAAGCAGCAAGGGCTTCTGGAAAAGCATTAACTGTCTTTGCAAGTTTATTTCCTTTGTCTGGACATTTCATTTCTATTACTGCCGCCTTAAATTGCATTGGCTTTTTGGATAGCTACGTGAATCATACTGTTTACTCATTTTAGACTTGCAATCATTTAAAAGGCCTGTCTTTTTCATATGAACTATTGATTAGTCAGGTCTCTTTTATGAAGTACTCAATTGGTTTTCCTGAGATCAGTATCCAAATTTATATTCATCACTATTAGCTCTTTAATTAATTTCTGCCCATTACTCTTGCCCATCAAAATCCTTTAAAATCTTGGCTCTATCAGTCAAGAAATTACCTTCTTGTCTGGCTTTGAGTTGTGTAAAAAACTTAATAAGCATGTCTTAGAATCTAAGTTCCATGAAGACAAGGACTGATTTTGTCTTTGAATCCCCAGTCTACCACAAAACCTTGAATTAATCACTTAATTAAGTCATGATGAGGAGAAGATATGAGTTGGGCTAGATGGCCACTGACCAAGCATTTACATGATCCTAGGGATTCTTATTCAGTTATGTATCAAACTTGATACTTCCTAACATCCCTTTCAATTGTCAAATTTCATGATTCTGTAAACATAGCAAGTATTTAATAGATGTTTATTGAGTTGAATTATCAAAACAAATTATTCAATTAACTATGAATTGAATCCAGCTATCATCTAACCCACCTTTTTCAGCATTTCTGCAAAAATATTACGAAAGACTTCACCTAAAGCCTGAATGAAATCAAGTATCTCATATTGACAGCCAAGGAGACAATCTCCAACAACTTCATGAAGAAGGTGGATGCAGACAAGGGGTGCCTCATTTAACCATTGGCTGATAGAGGTCTAAATAGATGTGTTGCCAATATAATAGTCCTTTTCTACTCTGCCCTGATGAGTTTATTTCTGGAATATTGTGCTAAGTTATGGGTATAATATTTTAAAGGATACATTGACAAACTGGATGGAATATTCTCAGGAGGGCAACTGTTTAATAGTAATATTAGTAAAAAAAAAATGAAAGAGGTTAATTTCACATAACATATTCTGTGAACCTATTCTGACTCGGAATGGTCACTTCCTTCTTTCCTTAGTGCTAGCATCTGCTTAATTACACCTTCTAAGGTTCTGCCAGAAATCCATGCCAAGTTCACTGTCCTCTGGGTTTCATGATTGGCTATTTTCCTTTTATGAAAATTGGCACATTTGCCAGGCTTCAATCTTCTGGTATTTCTTTTGTTCTCCATAATATCTCCAAGATTCTACAATCACATCTGCAAGCTCTTTCAGTATACTGATAGGTAATTCGTCTGGATGCAGAGACTTGGATTCATTTAAAGCCACTGGTACTGTCTTTTTATGCCCACACCAGTCTTAGGCTTTTGTTCCTTCCAGCCTCCATTTGTTCTACCCTTTTCATCAGTGTGATGGCAATGATGGAAGCAAAGATAAGTAGTCCTGCTTTCTCTGGTATTTGTTACATCATTCACTTAAAGCAACAGCCATATCCCTTTCTTATTCTTCTCTTGCTTCCCACTCAGCAAAAAAAAAAAAGGAAAAAAGTCCTTTTTATTGCCCTTTGAAGCTTTTACATCACTCAACTCCTTCTGAGCTTTAGCCTTCCTAACACTATCCTTACAGCTCCCAGCCATGCTTTTTTATGTGTCTCTCCTTCTGCTTGTACATGTCCTTTTAAAATCTGTCAGCTAAAGAGGGATAAAGCCACATGTCACCTCATTTCCACAATCTGATTATGTTCAATTGATGTGATCTGATTGGTGAAAAACTTTGAGCTTCAAAAACATCAGAGAAAGCATGATAAAATGTAACAGATTATTCATTCAATGTCTCTCTTCCTCTTTCTGCTTTCCATCCCCTATAATTCATGAATGATGACATTGAGAATTAATCTTCCAAAGAGAGTCTATCAACAAAAACATTGCAGCAGGAAGAGGGTATCTGTATTTCCATAACCTAGACACTAACTTTTCAAATGTGGAGTGAGGGATATTTGTAATTGTCAACTGGGAAGGGGATATGTTTTTTTTCCTCAAGTATGGATCGATTTACTTTGGAAATCAGATTTTGGGAAAAACCAAACTAAAGAGTAAAACCAGATCATTTGCAGAACCTCTCTGCTTTTGTACAGTTGAAGAGATGTTTTGTTTCTGTGCTTTACCCCCCCCCCTTCAGTCTTCTATCCCTGCATTCTGACATCTGTACCTACTAAAGAGGTTTTCCTCTGTGTTTGAGGACTCTAGCAATTGACCCTCTCACTATCTCTTTTACTGGTATATGGACATAAGTTTAAGCGGGACATTTAAGGATTTGAGGGAGCTGTATCTCAGAAGAAATCAATAGACTAAATTTGCTCACTTTTAGATCCTTTTAGTTCTTGAAAACTAACAGTTTCAAAGAGGGCTATGACATAGAGGTAGCTCCACAGTGAAAGGTCTTCCTCAAAGGTACAGCCCTCTTTATTCCCCCCTCATCTAAGCTATATCTGGATTCCTCTTCACCTAGGGCATCACCTTCTCTGCTCGTGACTGTGTTTCACACCTACTCTGTTTTCTTCTATGAAACTAGGATGATTCAAGATGCTACAAAAAATTTAGGCAGCTCAGCTTTTGGCAAACCTCCTGACATCATCATTGATTTTCGTAGCTGTCTCCCAAGTGGTGCTCTTGTAAGTCCTGACTAATTCATCAGCCTTTTCCAAAATTCATCAAACACAGCAAAGCTGATGCTATGATTTTATTCCAGTTTCCCCACCCAATAGAGTCTTTTCTATGCTCAGACGTAGACCAAAGGCCTCTAAACAATAAAGAGCCCATTAGCCAAGAAAACATCTATATTTATGACATAGAATCCGTTTATTACATGAGGTTAACTGAGAAGGAAACTGACTGAAGTGAATTTCCAAGAAGGGAAACTGTTCTTTGGACTGTGCTATACATCAGGCCACTATAGGCATGGGTCATAAATTAACCTCCCTTTTGGGGGGAGATTTACAACATGTACTGTCTTTTACTACCTCAGCAGCTTGCTTTACCATCAGTGTGCTGAGAAGTAATTGAAAAAGAGAGAAGCGGGGGAGAGAGAGACAGACAGACAGAGACAGCAAGAAAGAGACAGAAAGCAATCGTGTAACCCAAAAAAACAGAAAGAAAGAAACTATGGAAACTGCAGTCAGGATATCTGGGTCAGAATTTTCCTTAGCCCTCAGTTTCTTCAACTGTAAAATGGAATTGATGATGCTGATGCAACATGACTTGGAGAATTGTTTTAAGGAAGGCACTTTGCAAATCTTAAAGTGAGATACAATCCATCATTCTGGATTTCTTTCTTTTACTCTTGATTCCATCTTCTGGAATTCAGGGGAAATCTGGATTTTTATGGAAGGCCCCATAACATAGCCCTTGGCACCTTTTATATCTATTGGAGGGCCTAATAGATGAACAGCTAAATTAGTTTTGCTGGTGTGAATGTAAGACATAACTGTGCTGTGATTACCTATGGAGGTTCGATCTAGGTATGGATACTCTACAGAGTCCTCCTCCTCCAACCCAGTATCTTCCTGCTAGCTGACATAAGTCTAAACCCACCTCCATTCCTACCTCCTGCAATTAACTAAGAGATCGCAACCTGGGTGGGAAGTGAGGGTAGAGGGGAAAAGGAAACACCACATCTGCAGTGTCTACATTTTAATTAGAACACTGGAGCCCTTTTCATCCACAAGCTTTTCACTCTTTGAGACTCCCCCTGCTCTATGGCTATCAAATCTCTTCTCTTATACTCCTTTTACCAGAACCTATGTAAGAAAAAACCCATCTGTGCAATGTCCCTATGCTCTCAGTCCTTTCTGGTTTAGCCTCATCCTTCCCTAGTGTCTATATTCCTCTGCCTACCCCCTCCATATCTAGGACTAGAAGGTTCCTTTTTCCTACTGCAAATTTCACCTCCTCTGCCACCACTAATCAGCAGCTTCTCCTCTCAAGTTCATATTAGGTAACTGCATCATCTGTTCCATATTCTTACTGCTGTCTTTTACTGGTGTCTAGTTCACTTTCTAGTCTTCAGTGAGTTCAACACCTGAATCACAATTTGCTTATCCATTAAAATAGCTACTCTTCATTTGGTGTCCAGTATTTACAATGATAACTTTTCAATGAACTTCACCTCCAATATTATCAAACTCCTAGTCTTCTTTAGAACTCTTTAACTCTTTATCTTTAACTCCACAGGGTTAGATATATCTTAGATCTCAGCTGTATCCAAAATTGTACAGCTTCCAAGGTCTTGAACATTGACATTCCTCTGTCTCATCACAATTCCATAGATGTATACCTTTCTTACTGCTTCATTTCTTATAAATAAGTTGTTTATCTTTTTTTAAATGCCTGTCTTTTAGTTTCTCCCTGTTTTTTTTTATCATTCAGTCTATCACCTTTGCTCCAGACTCATTCCTCTCTATTCACAATCTGGACCATATATATTGTCCAGTTCAATGAGGCACTACCCAAATTGAATCATTTGCCCCACTTTTCAAAGTAGTTCTCATCACTAATCTTCTTCAATGCTGTGTAAGGTACTAGCCTATTTGATGTAAATAGTTTGTCACTGAAAGAGCAGAAAAAGAACAGTTGTGTGAAGAAAACATAAAAATTGACTTATGAACAAGTATAATCTCAGATAAAATGATAAGGAGAGACATGGATTTTTCTGAGGACCAGAAGAAAACTGTCCTTCATGTGAGTGTATGGTATGCATTGTAATGATGGCTGCAAGATACCACAGTGCATCAGTTAATTCAGATGTGACTGACTATTTTTAGAGTTTGATAGGTTATGACTTTAAAATAATAAAGCAAATGACTATTTAGGTCAGGAAGCTACATCAAAGAAGTGATGGCCAGTCAGGTTGCATGGGAGGAGGAAGTCAAGGGAGTCAGGGAACTCAGGGATGCTGAGTCAAGAAAGCATTCTACCCTCTGGTGATTGACTAGAGAAGGTCTAGATCAGCTGAAGAAGCTCTTTAGCTGCTGTTCTGATGGATTAAAGCTTAATCTTGCTGTTATTTATAAAACTGTTGGAGCTTATTACTCTCTAATGCCATTTATAGCATGACTGAGTAGAAACATCTTGGACTACCTATTATTCTCTACTATCTGCTCTGATATCGGAAGGAAAAACTGAGGGAAGTAAGGGCTCTGCATTTACTTTTCTGTAGGAAGCAAGTTTGGCTTTGAACCATCTAGACACAGTAGAATTTCCTGCTATTTGTGGACCTAGGGAGTTTTAAAGTATTCTGGCTTAGGGAAACTTCTTGTTTATGAAAAAGCTTGATGTTTATATACTTTTACTAAAAGAGTATAAAAATTTCTCAGTGCCCTATTAAAGATAGCTATGAACTAAAAAAGAGGCTGTCACATTTTCATTGGCTTTGGATTTGTCCAACAGCAGAACTGTGACAACCAGAAGAGCAATTAGCAGAGAAACAGAGAAATAGCATCATATGGTACAGACTATCCCTTCTTGGTAGTTTCCCCCCTCATTCGCCTTTCTGCTAAGTACCTGTAAGTATGTGCCCAGTTTCCCCAATAGGCACCGTCCATTGTTTGGAGAACGAAATCTAGTTTATGCATGGACTGCTATATTATGACTATTCCTGCTCTGACCTTCTATCCAAAAAAAAAAATGGTACAAATATTCACGTTCTCATCTTCTACAGAGTAAATGTTATGAATATTATTGATTTGTTATTATTGTTTAATAAATGTTTAATGTATGAGATTTAAGAGTCACATTGTGACTGATTTTATTGTAAATGGGAACACACCAGTGAGGGTTCAGGAGTTACAGTAGCAAATATTAGAAATACATGAGAAGTGGGAGGGAGAGAGGAAAAGAGGAGGAAAGGGAGAGAGAAGAAAGACATCCTCTACTCCCTTGGAAATCTAGAACCCAGTGCTCCAGTGCACTCCAGGGAATGCAGGTGGAATAAGTAAGCCAGACCAGAAGGCAAGAATGCTACGTCTGAATCTCCTCATCCTCCTGAACTAACGCTGCCACCATTTCTTCAAACTCTGCACTGTCTTTCCTTACTTTTCCAGCCAAACCCAGAGAAAAAGCCATCTACGGAGGGGGGAGGAGCAAAGATGGCAGAGAAGAAAGACTCACATATGCTAGCTCTGAACCCACAGCCCATGGATCTCCTGTAAAAAGAACTCCCAACAAATTCTGGAACAGTGGAGCCACGCAGCAACAGGGTGAAGGAGATTTCCGTTCCAGAGAGCCCTGAAAAACCAATCCCAAAG
>CM053770.1:420370334-420551313 GCA_028658325.1 Potorous gilbertii | reverse complement strand
CAAATGGGGAGAAAATTTGGAACCCAAAATTTTGTGAAAATGAATGTAAAAAGTTAAATAAATAAATGTATATTGAAATAAAAAAAGAAAAAGAAAAAGCTATCTACAATCCATTGCATCCATTTCTTAACCCTCATTTGCCATTTGACTGAAATTGATCTTTTCAAGGTTACCTGTAATCTGAATTTCTAAATCGGACTATTGTTTTTTCATTCCTCATCTTTCTTGATTTTTCTGTAGCTACTGTTATACTTGTTCTTCTTTCTTCTGGATACATTACCCTCCCTCTGTCTTCATGATACTCTGTTTTCCTGGTTCTCTTCATACTCTTCTGAACTTTCACAATCTCTTTTGCTCTTGGACAACTGTCATACAAGACCTGCCCCCTATAACTAGGGGATGCCCTAAAACAATGCTGTCAAACTCAAAATAGAAATAGGGGCTAGTGAACCTTACCCAAGGATCCACGCTGGTCACATATTGACTTAGAAAAACATATATTAATATTATCTATGCTTTATTATATTCTGTTTATTTTGTTAAGTATTTCCTAAATTATATGTTACTCTGGTTCAGGTCACACTTAGGAGTGTTGTGGCATATGTCTGATGCCTCTATCCTTTCAATGGGGTCCTCTTCTTTTCTTTCTGAACACTCTCCTTTTTGGCAATCTGACCAGCTCCTCTCAGTTCCTTTAATACCAAAACTGATGCCTTGGAAATCCATATATTTCGTACACATCTTTCTTTGATCTATAGTCTTGTATCAGCAATTGCCTCTAGGACATCTCTACATGAATGTCTCTTGGGCTTCTCACATTTCAATAAGTTGAAAGTGAACTAATCATCTCCCTTCATTTGCCATCCCCCTAAATTCCCTTTTTCTGTTAAAGGACATCACTATCCTTTTCAATCCACATTTCACAGAGCTGCTAAATTATTCTTCCATCACTCTCTATTTCCTTTGTGATTAAATGTAAACCTCACAACTTGGCATCTAAAACCCTCATAATCTGTCTGAATCCTACCTGTTGAGATCTATTTCACATTATTTCCTTTCCTGCCAGTATGTTCTAAAAGAAACTAGTATACTTGCTAAATTTCTCACCTCTGTGACTTTGCATAAACTGTCTCTATGCTTTAAAAAGTATTCTCTTTTTTCTTCCCAGAAAAGAAGAAGCCCAGTCCAGATGCCAACTTCTACATAAAGGTAGCACCTTGGTGATGACAAATAAGTATGACTATCACTACCAGCTTCTGCCCTAAGCTTTCTTCTCTCTCCCCTCTTTGCCCTAATGATCTCATCCATTCTGACCAGCTCAGTTCAATTCAATAAGAATTTATTAAGTATACTAGGCACTATCCTAGGTGCTAAGCATATAAAACTGAAAACTATTATGCAGATGATTCACAGATCATGACACAGATCCTCCATCCCAGCAGCAAAGTAGAAATTCAGAAAATCTGATGAGAGTGATGGGGATAAAAGTGGAGTTGGAGGCTTAAAGAGAAAAGATATGGTTCATTTTCTATGGACAACATAGTAGTGAATCAAACAAGAATTTAAAGATTTCCATAGAGCAGTAAAAGCCCAGTTGAGATTACACATCATGAATTCACAAATCCAAGTCAGTACAATAACCCAGCTTTATCCAGTGGAATTTAGCTCACATGACAATAAGAGAAGTGAAGAGGCAGGCTCCTATTTGTGGGTGACACCATGGTAGTAGCAAAATACTCTAGGGGCCTTTCCAGGAGATCCATGGTAAGTCAAAGATGAGCCACAGAGGAAATTTCAAATGAATGAAGAATTAAGTTGGATGAAGAATACCTCTTGTATGGACTAAGATATATTGTTGAATAGACAAGACAGTCCACTGAATAAGCCCACTTGATACATAAATCTTGAACAGGCCCTGCCAATAGATAATTAGCTAGGCCCCTAAATCAATCAGTCAATTCCTCACCAAGTATTTATTGAGTGTGCTAGGCACTGTGCTAAGTGCTCCAAGTTAAGTGTTAAGTTCCTACCTTCAAGGTCTGTATATTTTAATGGAGCAGACAACATGTAAATAACTATATATATATATATATATATATATATATATATATATATATATATGTATATATACATGTATATATACATAAATATATACACACACACACATATATGTGTGTGTATACATATGTATAAATATATACATATATAACTATGCATATGGTTATATATAACTAAATATATACATATATACATATACAAAGCAGTTGGAAGGTAATCTGAAGGAGCAGACATAAATCATTTGCAAGGGTTTACTTGTCCCTTACAAAATGGACACAATCCCTAAATACTATTTTCTCAACAGATGAACTTGGCTTCCTACTTTATTAATACAATTGAAACTATTTGCCATTAGCTCCTTTAGCTCCCTTTCCTCACACCTCAAAATCTTTCTGTTTCTATGTGATTACCCATCTTCTCTTTTGCTCCAACCTCTAGAATAAGATATGACTCTATTCCCTAACAAACCCAATCCCTTCTATCTCTTTTGGGAACTTCCTTATTGATCATTCCTCCTTTCTTTCTAACCTTTTGTTGCCTTTACCCAGGCAATGGAAACAAACCTTGGATAGAAAGTATAAATGGGTTGCCACATATTACCAAAGCTGATTTCTTCACAAGAAATAGCATAAAAGATATAATCCAGAAAATATAAAATTGGAAAAGGAAGTGAGCTGTTCATGTAGAGAGAGCAAAGAATAACAGATAACAAAGATATGGTTTAGCTTCTTTGGAAAGCATGGTAGTGAATCAAACAAGAATAAAATGGATACCATGGAGCAGTAAAACGTGAGTGCTTATCTTCTACCCACAGAAAATCACTAGGAAAAAAGCTCTCCAATGTGTCGGAGAGATCCTCTTTGGAAAATTTGAGAGAACAAGGATGGATTGCAATCTGTACCATTGGAAGAAACTCCCATATTGATGAAATCACCTGTTCATTGAGTATTGAAGATAAAATAGATACTTCTAAAGTCACTAGTGGCTTAATAATTACTTTTGCACAAGATTAGGCAGCCCAGAGTTCTCTGAAAATCCAATGGAATATATTGGTCTTACTCACTGTAATACCAACTTTCATTAAAAAAAAATGTCCTTTGAAATAAAATTCATGGTGGAAGATGAGATTCTATATCTCAATATATTTTATTTATTTGGGGATTTACGTTTCATTTCCTGGCCTCTTTATCTGTTCCCATTAAAAAAAAAATTACCACCCCAATCCTGCAGTAGAATTTGGATCATCTTATAAATAAATGAAGGACAGAGAAGGCACATAGAGTTCCCTGGGAACAAGCCTAGAATTTTTTACATCCAAGCTTGTGCTCTGTGTAAAATATAATCTTTGCTAATAGAGTATCTGCTACTTATACAATGGGCTGTAAAGTGCATTAGAAATGATTGCTATTACTAGGCATCATAGAAATAACACTGGGCAAAAGGTATAGATCCCATCAATGAGAAGCTTTTCCTCATAAAACAGCCCTGCCCTGGTCTTCTAACTTTCCAATTAGAGTAAATAAAAATTTTTAACTTACATTAATCTAGTAACAGCTATAATTATAATCATTTATCAGTGTAATTACATTAGTATATACCGTTGTCTATGATATAATAATTAGCATTCGTATTATCAATAATGTATAACAGTATTATCCAAGGTTATGTTTATATTATACTTCGTGATTTTACATGCATTATTTCATTTGGTCTTCATGCAACTATGTAAGGCAGATATCTTCTCCCAACTTTCCTAGATAAGGAGATTGAGGCTGATAATGGTTGATAAATAAAATCCTTCAACAATATTGAAAGAGGAATGAAAATTAAGAAAATCAGAACTAATTCAATTTTTCACTAAGAAACCCTTTAAAAGTATTCCTTTGTCCAGAATCACCAATTTTATTTTGCTCTGCATTGTGACCAGCAATCAAAGATTCTTGGGATTGGAAGAAAACACTTCTTTTCAATATTTGATTCAATTCAGCAAACATATGTTAAGTGGTCAACTATGTCCAAGACATGTTATTAGACACTAAAATACTGCTCTAAGTGTTGGTGGTTTATGCCTTTTCTTTCCAGGTTCAACATTTACAGTTCCTTCAGTTTCTCATCTGACATGGTCCAGGTTTCCTTCATTATGCTGGTTAATCTACTGCCTATGTTTAGCAACATCCTTAAACTATGGGACTTAGCACTAACCTCAAAACTCTAGAGAATGTAAAAATACAATAGCGATATGACACTTTGGGGAGCTAAGCTGCCTTTAGTAGCTATACATTTTCTAAAGGATTGAAAAGACCTCTCCTTCCAACCTCATCCTTGATGACAGAGAAAGTCTATAAGGAGAGGGTCTTATTGGCCTAGTTTAATTCTCTAGAGCCTAGCTCACTGCTGTTCTAATGTAAATGTTTATGAGGGATACAATAAAATATTAAACTATATGAATAATTGATGTTTACTTTATAGTAATTCAGGACCTTGCTTGTTTGAATAAAATCCATTATTTACAATATTCTACTTAACCAGGAGTGATTTCTCTTTGTTCATACCACTTACTAATTGCTTGTTCCATATGACACATTTGCTAGGCTAAATTGAAATGGTTATTGCTATGTTTCTTGGTTAAGAGTTTAATATCAAAGTTCTTGATGCATTATGTGACAAATATACTTTTTTGCATAATAAAAATACCCACGTATATTTCAATCATATTTTACATACTTTAATCATCTAGAAATAGCCAAAACATGCAAAAATTCACATATTTTACATGTATTCAGGACATCTTTATACTATTAGCATTAGCCCAATCTACTGGCATTTGCCCAATGTTTCGAGCACTACCTTCTTCATGAAGCCTGTCCTGGTCCCTTTGGCCCCTACCCAAAAACTACATTGTAGTCATTTTGTATATATTCTGTAAATATTCCATGCAGCAGTCTCTCCCTTTAGGATGTAAGCTTCTGGAGGGCAGAGACTATATTATTGAATCGTCAGAGCTTTTCATAGTTTCTTGCACATACTTAAGTGCTTAATAAATGTTTGCTGATTGATTTTATGAGAAGTACACACCAAGTACCTGCTTAGGAAGAAGAGAGAGATCATACTTTTGGAGGGAGATCATGGAGGAAAATGACCCTGAGTTACCCTTCAGCTTATAGGATTAAGACAGATGCATTTGGGGTAGGTGGGGCTAATAGGAAGAAAATGAAAGAGAGGGTATTTCAAGTAGAGGATACAGAAAGATTAAGAAAAAGGTTTGGAGCCATGTTCAAAGAATGGTGAGTAGTTCAACTTGGCTAGAGCAGAACGTCTTAAACTTTTTCATTCTTACTCCTTTTCACATTTTGGCAGCCTTTTTGGTGTAGTGTGGCCTGAGGGTATGCATAGTGTAAAATGTGCATGCTTCCTTCAGAAACAAGGCTGCAGCGAAGTTGTGGGATGCCAGAAACACCTCATATTCATTACACAAATGTTATTTAATTAATTTCTGATCCTTGCACATTCAGAAACCTTTTACTGTTGCCAAATTTTTCACAGCCCCATGCGGGGTTTCAACCCACAGTTTAAGAAGCACTGGTAGAGTTTGAGTATGTGAAGGACCTTAGTGAAAGATAAAATTAAAACTAGAGATTGCAATAAGACTATGGCAGATCTTTAATGTTTGAATAAGTAAAAATTTAAGATACTGTACTAGTTTCTAGGAAAGGAGATATAAATCTACCCATGGACATCATTTGGGCAGGGGAAAAATCATGTTTCCAGACAGAAGAAACCTTCAAAATCATTTAATCCAATCCCTCAGTTTACAAATGATGAAACTAAGGCCCATAAAGGGCAAAACATCGTGTTAGTAGGTAAATGGCAGAGCTTGGATCTGAACTAAGGTCTTCTAACTCCAGAATAAATACTCTTGCCAAGACATCAATTTGCCACTTAAATTCCATCCAGGGAAAGTAATATCATTAAGTCATTATCAAAAATGTTATGAATATCAATAGGCAGTTAGTTGACATTTTAGTCTAAACTTCTCTATGTAGAGTACATTTTCCTAAATAAGAAAATAACTTCTCTTAAATTAATCATGAAAGATGAAAAGGGAGCATGCCTTCCATTCTCAGAGTCATAAAATGAATTCTTTTTGGTCAAGTTCCATGAAGTCTTTGGCTTTGACAACTCTGTTTCCATAGTTTGGCTTTCCTACTGATGGAACAGCTGAAAGATATGCCACAAAATCCAAGAGAGAGAAGGGGCCTTGGATGCTATATAACCAAACTCTTTCTGAGCAGGAATCACATCTACAATATTTGGTAGTCTTCATCCAGACATTAGTGGATTACCTCCAGTTGGGCAGCTGGGGGCTACAGCAAATTAGAACACTGGGCTTGAAATCAGGAAGACATCTTCCTGAGTTCAAATCTTGCCTCAAATACTTACTAGCTGTGTGACCCTGGGCAAGTCACTTAATCCCATTTGCCTCAGGTTCCTCATCTGTAAAAATGAGCTAGAGAAGAAAATGGCAAACCACAGCAGTATCTTTGCCAAACAAACAACCACCCAAATGGGGTCACAGAGTTAGACATGACTGAAATGACAGGGTAATAACAACAAAGCACTAATTCATATCAATATCATGTCTAGATAGCTCTAATTGTAAAGAAATATTTCTTATATCAAAATTAAATGGAAGGCTGTTGAATTATATAGTAAATTATATACTGAAATGCTTTGGTATAGTTATGATAGCACTGGATTTGGATCCAGAAAATCTAGATCCAAGTTATTGCTCTGAGACTAGTGTGAGTATGAACAATACTTAACTTCTTTTGGATATGGTTGTCTCATCCATAAAATGGGAACACTAATAATTTATCATGTATTGCTTTGATTGAGTATAACATGAAGAAATAATGTACGTAAAGAATTGTGATACTATCACATACTCTATAAAGGTGTAGTCATGGTATAAAAACAGGCATAGATGAAAGACAATTATTTCTCCAATGCAGTCCTTTGTAAGCCTGATGAAAGTTTACACGTTTTGGTGCATAACTTTTTGTTCACGAATGATTGTACATTCAATGCAGCCTCTGAGACTGAGATGCAACAGAGTATAGATCTATTCCCTGCCTCGTGCTAATTTTGGCCTGAAAATGAACACCAAGAAAATAAAA
The DNA here is from genome assembly GCA_028658325.1 of Potorous gilbertii. Lineage (NCBI taxonomy): Eukaryota > Metazoa > Chordata > Mammalia > Diprotodontia > Potoroidae > Potorous > Potorous gilbertii. Next base: position 420,544,078 of record CM053770.1, on the reverse strand, counting down.
GTTCTCCACTAGTCAACAACATGCCATCTATATGTGGAACCAATAGTTACAGTAAATGGAAAAATTTTGATTGCTGTGGGTAAGTTCACTTACCTTAGCAGTACACTTTCCAACAACGTAAATGGTGAGGTTGATGCGTGGATTGCCAGAGCTAGCTCAGGGTTTGGAGATGAAGAAAAGCATGAAGACAAAAGATATTACACTACCTACCAAATTGAAGGTCTCCAGAGTTGTGCTGACCTCATTGTTGTATGCCTGTGAAACCTGTCCAGTCTGCTAGTGCAATGCCAGGAAACTGAATCACTTCCATTTGAACTATCTTAAAAGATTCTGAAGATTACCTGGTAAGAGAAGGTACCAAATGCCAAGGTCCTTTCTCAAACTGAACTGCCAAGCATTCAAACTCCATTGAAGAAAGTGTAACTCCAATGGGCTGTCCACATTGTTTGAATGCCAAATAAATACTTGCCTAAAAGACTATTTTACTGAGAACTCATGCAAGGCGGATTGATGTTCATCCAAGAATTCAAATGGAGGTCAGAAGAAGCAATACAGGGACACTCTCAAGGTCACTCTGAAGAACTATGAAATGAATTGTAAGACATGGGAGAAACTAGCATAGAACCACCCAACATGGCATGCCCACATAAAAAGAAGGTGCTATGCTCCATGAGAAAAGTAAAACTTCAGTAACTCAAAAAAAACCCAAACCTCAGATATGCAAATTTAGAGACTTCTCCAGTTCAAACACTTGTAAGGATTATTTGTGCCAGTCTTATGGTAAAGACTTCTGAGCTCATATTGATCTGATCAACCACAAAGGGACACACTGTACCTTGATTCCAACACTTGATGTCATCAAGCAAGAGAGACAACAGCCACCACAAGCAAAAGGGGTGGGGTGGGCAAAGAGAAATAATTTTTTCTTTCCACATCTAAAGCTAGTTTCTCCTCAGATGTGAATACTGTTAATACTATAACCACCAAGTCATATTCATTTGGTACTTTATTGTTTACAAAGCACTTTCCTCAACTACACTCCTGTGAGGCAAGCACTAAAGGGGAGAAACAGGCACACTAAATAATTAAGCTCCAATATATCTTTGAGTCCTAATTCCCCAGCTCTCATTCACAGCCAATGTGAGGAGCTGACCTCTTTCAAACTGCTATTAACTCATCATGTGGGATATAGAGCAATAATTACAAAGAGAGCCTGCTACAATATTCCATTCCAAAGAGAATTGTTTTATTTTGGGGAATGTTATATTCTGTTTCCTGCCTGCTCAACTCCAAGTTTTTTTGCATATCAGTTAAAAAAAAGGTTAATCCTTCGCAAATTTTCCAATTCAGAATAGAATGTAGGTGATTAATTCATTTTCCTGAGCAGAGGGGAACTTCTACTGAAACAAAAGCAAAGAATTTGATCACACAAAAAGTGTTCCTGAGCCACTTTATGCATATTTGTCTCAATGTCTGGCTTCCAAAGTGAAAAAGTTGCTTCACTGGCATTTATGTATACTATTCATTAAGCAATTAGTTGTGAGTTAAGTCTTGAAACTTCTCACTGTTTTCTATTATTTCTTGTTCAAATCTTATATTATCATTTCATATTTTTAAATTTTTGTTATTGCTTTTGCTCTCTATTTCAAATCCATTTTCCTTAATCCTCCCAACCTCTACCACATACACATTTGAATCCTTCCACCTGGCAAGGAAAAATATGTTTACAAAGCAAGCTGACCTAGTAACATCTTACAATGTTTAACACATTCCACATCCATAGTATCCACTTTTTTCCTGAGAGGAAAAAAAGTGTGTTTTATAATGAGTTCACATGGACTGTGGTTGTTCTTTGCAATTTATTAATCAGCCAATCAACAATTCTTTAATAAGTACCTACTCTGTGCCAGGTATTGTTCAAGTCAATGGCGAAAAGAAGAAAAAAAAGTGAAAGTCCCTGTCCTCGACATATATTCCAGTAGGAAAGACAACATGAACTAAATAGAAAGATGGATGTAGATTTAGATATTGGCTTATTTCCAGATTGTATATGGGTGTATATATACATACATATATACATATTATATATATATATATATATACACACGAAATGCACACATAATAAATACAAGGCAATTTGTGGACACTAGAACTTGAGGGATCAAAAAAGGGATAGAAGGCACTGTTGGGGCTGGCCTTTCATAGTCGTCATCTATATTTTCACTTGATTCTATTTTCTTCACTTTGTTGCATTTCATAAAAGTTTCTCATGCTTCTATGAATTAATAAGAAGAAATAACATCTATACAGTCCTTTAAGGTTGGCAAAGCATTTTACCAATGTGATTTTATTTTGTCTTCACAACAGCCACGGCAGATAGGTGCCATTATTTTCCCCATTTTACGGATGAGTAAATAGCAGCAAACAAAGATTACTACTACTAATAATAGCTAGTTAGCATTTACATAGTGCTATAAAGTTCAAAAATCACTTTACATATGTAATGTAAAATGTAACTGATTTGATGCTTACAAGAGCCATGTCAACTTTCTATCTCCAATTAACAGACAAGGAAATTGAAACAAAAATAGTTAATTGACTTGCCCAAGGTCACATTGCTAATACATGTCTGAAGCAGAATTTTAATTCAAGTCTTCCAGAGTTCAAATCCCATGATCTATCCAATTTGCAATCTAGAAAGCTCTAGGATAAATGAATTGCCTGGAGTCAAACATATCTGCTTGACTGCAGGTAGAATGTTCTATCCACTGTGTCAATATATGCCATTTCCTACATTATGATAATATTTCACATATGGCATTATTTGTTCAGTCATTTCCCAATCAATGGGCATCCATTTGATTTCATGTTTTGATTACTGCAAAGACTAATGTTATGATTATTTCATCATCCATGGTATCTTCTTCCTATCATTGACTCCCTGGGTCTATATGACCTATAGTAAAAAGTACAAAGTCAAAGGATACAGACATTTTAGTGACTTTTCTCATATAATTCATAATTCAATTATTGTGCCAATCTTGCCAAAAACCACTCCAGCATTAACTATTTCTAGTTTTTTTAATCATCCTTGAAATTTGATACCTAGGAAGTAAAAGCTAAAGGTTGTTTTTATTTGTACTTTTCACATTATTGGTGATTTGGAGCAATCTTTTGTATAATTGTTGATCATTTATATTTATTCTTCTGAAAACTGTTCAAAAACTTTGAACTGCACTTAGAATTATATATTTGGGCCAGTTCTCTACATACCATAGAAATCTTTTACAGAAAAATAAAATATAAATATTTTTCCACTTAATAGTTTGTTTTTTTTGTAGCAACAATTCATTTTATTCATGCAAAAGTATTTGATTGATTCTATATTTGATTCTACCTTTGTTGAATTAAGAATCAATCATTTATAGTTGTAAAAGACATCAGCTTCCATTCTCTCCCCTACTTTTGTGTAATGATGTGAACTTTTGTATTAGGGTACATAGTATAATTTACTAGTCTAAGTCTAATTTCTGCTAAAAGGTTTCTTCCTTTGAGAAAATTTCTTTCCAGATTTCTCAGAAGTTCATATTGAAAAGAGAGTCCTTCCCCCAACAACATGTGTTCTGGGGGTTATTGAATTGTTATATTCAATACCTTCTGGGTTTTGCTTAACTGGTCTGTCCCCTGATCAACATTTCAACTTTTTAATCAGCACCAACCAGTTTTGAGGTTTACCACTTTAAAATATAGTTTAATATTTAATAACTATGTCTTTTCAATTTTTCTTATTATTTCATCTGATTTAAATAGACCTTTTGTAACTTGTAGTAATTATGTTATTCTTTTGTATATAAAGTAAAACTTAAAACTATAAATTACTCTGATTAATATAATGACTTTATATTTTCATAGTTTTAACCAATAAATCTTTTTATAATTATTTGCCTTTATTTATGTAAAGAGTATTCTGTAATTGATTTTATATAACTCCAGACTGTGTCTTGGGAAGTTTATTTATTGGGATCATTTTATATCTTGTTACCTCACTGAAGCTATTAATTATCTCAATTAGGTTATTTACCTATACTCCAAGGGTTTCTTAATAAACCATCATAGCATCCACAAATAGTTTTTTTTCTTTTTCCTAATGTTCATTTGTTGTTGTTTAGTCATTCAATCATGTCTGATTCTTCATGACCCAATCGACCATACTATACTTGGGGTTTTCTTGACAAAGCTGGAAGAGTGCTTTGCCATTTTCTTTTCCAGTAGATTAAGGCAAACAGGTTAAGTTACTTGCCTAGGAACACACATCTAGTAAGTGTCTGAAGTCTGATTTGAACTCAAGTCTTCCTGACTTCAGACCTAATACTCTATCCACTAAGTCAGCTAGTTCCCTTTTTTCCAATGTGTATACTTTTAACTTATCTTACTTGTTCTATTTTTATTGGGACTACTTGTAGAATTATGTAATGTATTAGTAGGGAGAGGAGGCATATTTGTGTTATCCTTATATTCACTGAAAAAAGTATAATTATTTATTATCTTTATGATTTGTTCTTTAATACATTCATTTGGGGGTGGCATCATTGAGTCTTCATTTAGATTTATATATTTTGCTTGTATTCCCCATACTGATTATGAGTTTTATTTTTTTGTGATCTATAAAGTATATTTTAAATGTTTCTGACTACTTAAGTTTTTATGATTTCTTTCTGCCCTAAAATATGACCAAGTCTTATAAAGGTACTGTAGAACACTAATGAATATGAATACTCTTTAATGTTCAAATTCAGATATGTCATACTTTTTTCACAATCTAACTTAAACAAGTCTATTCTTTGCCTTCCATTTTGTTTTGTTTTTCTTTTAGATTTTCATATCTCTGAAAGATCAATGTTAAAGTCACCTACAAGTAATATGTTGCTACTGATATATTTTTGAAATTTAATTATTCTTTATTTTATGAATTTGATACAGTATATTAGGTGCAAATTCATTTAATAATTATATTGTTTCATTTTCTAAGATAATGGTAAATATGTCATTTTCATTTCTATCTCTTTTGAAATCACGGATTTTAATTTTTGTTCTATTCAATTTTTGTTGTTCAGTTATTATTGTAACTTCTGCAACTCCTTATATTCTGCAAGACATTTATTTTTTAAAATATTTATTTTATGCAACAAATGTTGAATTTTGTTTTCTTAACCATTTTGCTATTTTATCTTTTTGTTCTATTGAGTAATTTAACCAATTCACTTTTAAGTTTATAATTCTTAGGTTTGTGTTTTCTTGATTTACTTCTTTTGTATTTATTTTCCCCTTCTCATTTTAGGTATTTGGTTCCTCAACCTAGCTTTGTTTTCATTAATTTCATCAAAGTTTCCACTGATGAGCATTGCTCCCTCTTTTCTACTTTTCTACCCTAGAGCTGGTTTCTTGAGTTAATCTAAATTATTACTATAATTGTTTCTTTTTAATTTATTTGTTTTAATTTTCTTTTGCTACTCTACCTTCTCCAAGACTGGTTAATAGTGGAACTGTAATAGGCAATTTTCAGAGGAAGAAATTAAAGCTATCTATAGTCATATGAAAAAATGCTCTAAATCAGTGTTGATTAGAGAGATGCAAATCAAAACAACTCTGAGATACCACATCATACCTATCAGATTAGCAAAATGGGATGTGACAAAACAGGAAAATGACAAATGTTCTGTTCGAGAAGATGTGGAAGAATTGAAACACTAATTCATTGTTGATAGAGCTGTGAGCTGATCCAACTATTCTGGAGAGCAATTTGGAACGATGACCAAAGGTCTACAAAAATGACCCAGCAATACCACATCTAGGGCTGTATCCCAAACAGATCATAAAAATGGGAAAAGGACACACATGTACAAAAATATTTATAGCAGCTCTTTTTGTGATGGCCAAGAAATGGAAATTGAGGGGATGACCATCAATTGGGGAGCAGTTTAACAAGTTGTGGACATGGATGTAATGGAAAACTATTGTGCTATAAGAAATGATGAACAGGTAGACTTCAGAAAAACCTGGATTTATATGAACTGATGCTGAATGAAGTGAGAAGAACCAGGAGAACATTATACATAGTCACAGGGTTCAAAGACTGTTTTTTGATAGACTTAGCCCTTCACAGCAGTGCAAAGACCTGAAACATTTCCAAAGGACTCATAATGCAAAATTCCATCCACATCCAGAGAAATAACTATGGAATCAGAATACAAAATGAAGCAGACTATTTTCTCTTTTATCATGTTTTGTTTTGTTTTTCTCATGGTTTCTCTCATTCATTTTAATGCAATATGACTAATGTGAATATGTGTTTAATAGGAATGTATTTGTAGAGCCCATATAAGATTGCATACTGTTTTGGGGAGGGAGGGGAAAAGAGGGGGAGAAAATTTGGAACTTGCAGAAGTGATTTTTGAAAACTGAAAACAAATAAATTAATAAATTGGGGGGAGAAAGAATTTAGCAACTCAAAGCAATAAATTTTTACATAGCATTTTATCTCAAAATAAAAGAGTGGGGTTCATAATCCTCCCATTTTCTATACCAAATCATCTTCTTAAGCTAATTTTCATTTGCACTACTTTTTTCCCAATAAGTGATCAAAAATTTCCTCCCCATTTCTTTCCTCTTCCGGTTTATTTTCAAGTGGACATCTTAAGAGGGAAGAGATTTGGTCTTTCATTTGCTTCATTTTGCTGTTAAACACAAATAAACATCATACTATTTCTTTTCTCATTGTTTTCATTTGTTAACTATTGTTTGGTTTTTAGGGAATTTACTTTCTATAATTGGCTTCATTATATAAGATATCAGTTCATGAAAGGAGCAGTGTGGTGTATTAGTTCTTGAAAGTAGGAGGCCTGATCTTTTATTCAATACCCTTACTCTCTTTCTTTGCCTGTCTAAATGACCAGAATATTCTACTTCTAGATTCAAATGCTCCTGTTTCTATTGCTTGTAACTTTTTTCTGGTCTCCCTTCTCATTTTTCCTTCTTTCTCTAAGTGCGCCCATGTAAATTTGGAGTATGATCCACTTCTAGTAGAGACGCCATGAGAGCCCTATATATAGGAGATTGGTTAATATCCTCTACACAGAAGAGATTAATATTCAGAAATTTTTCCTAAATGCAGAGCTACCTGAACTGCCTTGGTTCAAGATTCTCTCAGTTCCATATAAGGATTAAAATGCATAATTATTCTCATAGAATATTTCACAAATGTAAAACTGGCTTGCTATTTTGACTTCACCCAGAATTCCTAGAAAATCTCCAAATATTGTTTGTGCCTACTTTCCCCCTAAAATTCTCATTTCCTTCCCATTTCACATGATCCAAAGGAAAAACACAATTTAATAATACATTTCCAGCAATAAATAAGAATTTAAAAGACAATATTAAATCTATGAGTAGCCATGGGCCACTCAGGAAATAGACAAGCCACATCTACTTCCAGCAGTAGCATCAGTTCCTTTATCATTAAGGACTGAATTTGCAACTTTACTTTTCCCAAAAGTAACATCACACCCAAGGAGACCCCTTGGAAACTGAAGACCAACTGAAATGTTTGCTTAAACCCTCCACTTCTTCAAAGCCTTTAACTAAACCCAAACCAAATTATTCAAGAGTGGTATTGAATCCTCCCTATGCCCCACTGTAAAAGTCTCAAGGATAAAGGAAAGCAATCATCACACCAACATCCAATCTGAGTCTATCTCTTTATGTCTCAGGTGGATTTAAAACCATATCATCATTCATTCTTCAGCTTCCAGGCCTTATTCTTGGATCTCTGTGAGAGAGGAAAGGAGAACATGATAGTGAGCATGTATGGGTAGGTGGAGAGATTCCCTCTCTACATTTCTACAATATTCTTAGAGGCTTTCTCCAGTATTCTTTCCTATGCTTCAAATGGCACCATCAAACAGTCTAACCTTTACATTCTTAACAACTCTACGAAACAAAACAATTTTATGATAATACAGGAGAGGAAATTTAAGTTATTAGGAGCTCAGAAAACACCTGAACATTATATATCAAGAAATTACATAACAAAATTCTCCAGAACTACTGGAACCAGAGATCAAAGTGAAAAATAGAAAAAATCCATAGATCATCACCTAAAGGAAAGCCCATCCAGAAAAGTGATGCCAAATTCCACAGTTTCCAGATCAAAGAAAAAATCATCACAAGTAGCCAAGAAGTAAAAAACTGAGGAGTCACAATAAACATCACACAAGATTATGTGGGAAAAAAATATGATCAGGGAAAGGAAAATTTAGCATACAGTACAGTGAAAGGCAAAGAAAAAGACCCATATCCAAGAACAATTTATTCTAAAAAGCTTAACACAGACTTACAGGGAAAAATAAAGGAACTTTAATGGAATTAATGACTTTTAAGCATTACTACTAAAAAAAACTAGAGCTAGATAGATTATCTGCAAAACACAAATGATTTGTAGAAAGGTAAAGAAATTTGAGCAACTTAAAAAGGCTAAATAAAGATTTTACATTCCAAGATATGGAGAATAGACTATTATTCCTTAAAAATCTTGCCATCTTCAAATATCAAAAAAAGGAATGAGAAATCAAATTCAGACCTAAGTGAGTGTGTGGTTTTCTTTTTAATAATAGTAAAATGGAAGGGAAAAGAGAAATACAAAAGAAGGAGAAAGAAGGAACTTAATAATTCTCAAAATTGGGCATAACAGAATTTTATACCAACTTAGAGATGCAAAGAGAAGTAGACTATCTTATAAACCTCAAGAGAAAGGTGGAGGAGAAGGATGAAATACAGAAATGCAAGAATCCCAGGTGAATCTCCACAAGTAATATAGTTGGGAAGAGTAGGAACAGGATTGTGTCAAAACCACCTCTGTCCAAACTATACTATGATAAGTAGGATCCAGGACCACTAGCTGGGCAATCTCTCCATTTTCCTATTCCTGAGAAAGGTATCTACCATACATCAAATCTCCATGGTAGATGTACAATAAAGGGTTCAAAATAAATTCCATTTTCCCATTTCAGTCTCAATAAGAGAGTAACAAATAATTTATTCTTGACATCTTAGCTGCTTCCCACCAAATGCTAGTTATACAAAATAAATAAATAACAGAGGTAGTTAGTTTGCATATTGATTAAAGTACTGCACTTGAACTGAGGAGGACCTGAGTTTAAATACTACCTCAGAAATTTATCAGCTGGGTGACCTTGGCAAGCCACTTGACTTTTGTCTGCCTCAGTCTGCTTGTTTGTAAAGTGGAGATAATGACAACATCTTATAACTAGGAGTATTGTGAAGATAAAATGAGATAATATTTGTAAAGTGCCTGTCAAACTACAAAGTGTTATATTATTGCTAGCTAAATGTGATAAATTACAAGTAACTAATAAATTTCATTATCAAAGTAAGCAATAAACAAAAAAATTAAAGAAGTTATAAAGATTAAGGAAGACTATAGAATACACCAGAGTAAATGTGTTTTTGTACTTGGAAGTAAGATAAAGCTCTACCAAGGAGAGGACAATTGCATCAGAGAAGGGTCTGGTCTTAGTAGTCTCTATGGTAGTAGGGGCTGGGAATCAAGGAACTTCGGGAGGGGCGCACCCACCTAAAAGAGAGATTTATTGTCTGCCATTCAAAATTTCACACTTGAATCTCTCAACCTATCTCTCTTGGACTTCTACTCTAAAATGCCTTCCCATTGTACAATTAATCCAATATCAAATGTCTCCTACACAGCATTACATGAGAATAGGGATACAAAAGTAAGCACAGAACTGAGAGGACAGAGAGAGGAAATGGGGATGGGGTAAGAGAGAGGACAGAGCTAGTCATGGGTGGTGATAATGGAGTGATTAAAAAGACAGAGAGAACAAGGGCTTAACCTAATGGTTTGGGTCTAGTTTAAGTAAAGAAAGATGGGGAGAGGAGGGATAAGAAAGTTACAGTTATAGATTGTAAGTGTTGATTTCATTCCTTTTATTTTCCTACCTTATTTTTCTTTCTTCAGGGAGGGGAGGAAAGGAAATATGTCAATAAGTTTTGATGGAATGAGAACAAATCTAATCATTAGAATGTTAGATATGATTGAGATGAACTTACCCATAAAATAGAAGTCGGTGGCAGAATGCATCACAAAGAATAACCAAATAATATAAAGTTTACAAGAAGCACACCTAAAATATAGTCACTGAATTAAAAAGAAATGTTGTAGAATTCATTGTGCTTTAGATGAATTTTTTTTAAAAAGAGTGGCAATCATGATATCAAAAAAAGAACAAAAATACATAAAAGAGATGAGCAAGGAGATTGTATCATCCTTAAATATACTAGAGATAATGGGATGTAAAATATTAAACACATGTGCACAAAATAACTTAGTTTCCAAGTATTTAAATAGATATAATATGGTACAGTGGAAAGTGCCCCAGAGAGACAAAACTAAAAACCAATATCACTAATGAATATTGATACAAAAATACTAAAATTATTTTTAAAGAGGCCATAGCAATATGTTCAAAATATTTTCACTATGACTATTTTGGATTCACAATAGGAATGCTAAGACAGTTCATCGTTAGGAAAACTATCAACAAATAAACCATATTAATAACAATTGTTTTTAAAATATTAATTGAAACACAAAAGATTTGACAAAATGTAATACTTACTTATGTTAACATCTGTTAACAATCATAAGAAAAAAGAATCTCTCTTTATGATAAATCCATGATGTGTAATACAGAAACATTGGAAGTTTTGCCAATAGGATCAAGAGCAAGGCAAAGATGACCGTTATTACCGTGGTATTTGATATGCTGTCTAACAATTATACAAAGAAAAATTGAGGGAATAAACATAAGTAAATAGTAAGAAAAAATATTTTTACTTGTGAGTACTGTAGAGAATCCTCGAGATTTAATGAAATAATTAACAGAAACTGAGTAAATCCAGTAAAATAGCATGACAGAAATAAGCCTATATTATAAGACCCATTCTTTCTATGTATTATTAACAAAACCCTCTCAGAGGATACAGAAAAAGAAATTCCATTCAACATTGCTAACAGTGCATAAAATACCTAGATATCAACTTGCCTTTAAGACAAGCTCAGGACTTATATAAAGAAAAGATAGTTCTGAGAGCAGGAACTATCTTGTTTTTTTGTATCCCTTAGGATTCAGTCAGTCAGTCAATTTATTTTGCACCTCCTTTGTGCCAGGCACTATGTGTGCTAAGCACTAAAAGTTCTGAAGGGCAATAAAAAGTAAACGTTATATAAGGTTAGTGCTTGTTTAAATGCTTCTTTATTCATTTATACATACAATGACAGAGTATTCTTTATAGGAACAAAAACAAATAATTACGGATATATTTGATATTAATGGTGGGGACACCAATATTTAAAATGTTTTTAGCAGGAACTCAATGGATATTTACTGAATTGAAATGAAATGTGAAATAAAATTGGATGAAATCACATCTGTTTCCACTCTCTCAGTATCTTGAAATTAAAATCAAATGCCAACCCTGCATAATGTCCTTCTTGACCTCAGAGCCTATACTACCCTCTTTTCTCCGTAGCATTTTGTAGATACTTTGTACTTGCCATGATCTAATTTATAGTTCAGTTATTTGTATACATCTTCTCTCCTTTACTAGATAATAACAATTACACCAATATTTAAAAAGATACTACCTAAATTAATTTATAGATTTAGATGTCATTCTAATCTAATGCCCAGGGACAGCTTTATAGAACTAAAGAAAATCATAATAAAATTCAACTAGAGAAACAGAAGGTCAAGAAGCTCAAGAAAAATAATGTAGGAAATATAAAAATATAAAATATAAGTAGGAAAGAAAGAAGCCTAGCATTGCAAAAGTCTCAAACTATACTATGAAGAAGACTTCATTAAAACTACATGATGCTGGTTAAAAATAGAAAAGTGGTCAATGAAATAAATTAGATAAGTCTCAAAAGCAACTGGAGAGAGTAACCTGGTATTCAGTAAAACCAAGGCCATGAACCACTAGAGTATGAGCTCTCTATTCAACAAAAAAAAAATGGCAAGAAAACAAGAAAGCATCTTGATGAAAACTAGGTTTAGGTCATTATCTTACATGATTTGCTACAATGAAATCCAAATGGATACATGTCCTAAATATGAAAAGGTTATTGGGCCATAATAAAAAAAATGAAGAATTCAGTGAAAATTGGCAAGCCATATAAATTGATATAGAGTAAAGTAAGAAGAACCAAGGGGAAAATTTACAAGATGACCACACTAATGTAAAAGGAAGAATACTGAAAAGATCTCAGAGTTCTGACCAATTCAGTGACCAATAATATCTTTATAGAATTTGACAAAGTATGCCTTCTATCTATCAGTAAAGAGGTGGTTGAGAATAAGGAATATATTTTCAGATACAGTGAACATATTTGTTTTTCTTAACTGTGTTCATTTGTTAGTAGGGAGGAGCATTAACAAATAGTAGTGATATTTAAAAAAGCAAAATAAAATAGCTTTATATTTCATTCCTTAAGAGACAAAAGATTACGTTTGAACATTGCTAACAAAGGAAAAGCTTTCAATGTTATAAAAGATATTCTCCTCAATCCTAATTACTTTTTATTTATCATATACATATATATGATAAAGCCAAATATATAGTTATCCCTCGGCATTATATTGGTATGGCATCTAAATATAGAAATTTAATTGAGACAGTATAATTTTAAATATTTGTATGGTTGTCCTTCATTCTCAAAGAGGACCAAAATGACATCACTGTGATAGAGTCAAGTTACATGTGTCCAGCTGTGACTGATCAGTCTAGTACAAGGCTGGAATGTTCTACCATAGGTCAGGCACAAATAACACATGTGAACATTTGATGTGGATTCTCTACATTTGTGTATCTCACATTTCTTTTGAATGAATATCAAATTATTTTTATTTCAGGAGAATTGATTTGAGGGTTCATGATCAATTAAATGATTTTTCTCTGACAATTAATGATATTATTGGGTCAAAGCCTTTGGAGGCATCTGAAAGTTTCTTTACAATGGACTGTGACCATGCCACTGACATCTTGATACTGGTCTGACTAGATCTCAGGAATACTCTTGGGGGAAGAACTTCCTTTCTCTCACTCTAATAAAGCAAGATAATAGCTCTGTTCATTCTCTGACTTCCTTTTTAACCTTAAAAAGACAGAGTATCAGAGTAGGTCTTAGAAAATGAGAAGTCTGTCTCCTACCACAAGGTACTGAAATGACTGCCTTAGGGCAAAGACATCTAGAAATTATGAGTGGCCTTAGAAAAGTAATCCTGAGAATGGACATATAGAATGAAAGAGACAGTAACATCCAGGAAAATCAGATATTTTGAAATAAAGAAATCATATAATAGAAACAGACATGTACCTCCTGACATCAGCCCAAAACTAGTATCTATCCTTAGAGATTGCTTCATGGCACAATCTCAGCCTGGAGAGTTCCCAGGTTTAATTGACTCTTCCACATCAGTTGTTCTCAAAGGTTATATCACAGAACATTTTTGACTTAGTGACTTGTACTTTCCATCTCATATGCATATATGAGTCTCCTACCTCTTCTGTAGTGCACCATGATTCCTCACGAGAAATGATACCACAGCATGAATAAAAAAATAAAATCAAGAACAATTCTTCTAGAGAGAGAACAGAATTTCCTGCCACCATGTTATTCTTAGAAAAAAAGAATCATCTACCTGGTTCCTAGGCAGCATTCAATTTGGAAAGCAAAACAGATAAGTTACATTGACAAGGTAGATTTGATTGGAAGGGATGGGATGTTCAGCAACCCCTGAATTATGTTTAAAATCTAAACCACAAGTTCACAAGCTAATAGATCTAGAGATGGAAGAGAACTTAGAAGTCATTAAGTTCAATCCTCTCATTTGCAGATGAGGAAATAGAGACATTAAGTGACTTGCCCAGTATTTTAAACACAGGTCTTCTGAGTCTAAAACCCCTGAACTATTCATCTTACTATACTGCCTTAAAAAGGCGGGGGTATTACTTGGGCCTGTGATTAAATATATGCCTCTCCATGTCAGGTGAGAATTCTACCACTGAACCACCCATTCAAGATGGTATTAGAAGTGCAGAGTGGTTTGTGCAGAAATTTAAGAAAGAATGACTCCCCAGGATGTCAAGTTGTTACCCTGATTCAAACCTCAAGTTTAACTCCATTCTGTGAGCTGGGAGTACAAGGGTTCATTCTTGATGTGTTTTGGTATCTGCTTACATTCCTCCTAAACGTACTTTACATCTATATTTTCTGTGGGGTAAAATAAAGGCTGTCCCATACCCAGTACCCAGACTGATATCTTGAGTGTTTGTATAGGAGTTGGAGATCCTCTTACTTACATTTGGGAAAACATAAATCCAACCTATACCATAAATATATTAGATTTTTTCTGGAGTTATTCCAGGCAGAGAATCAAATCAAAGAGATATCTAATAACCCTCTAGGGGGTCAAACTCCAGAATCAGACCTAGCCCTAGTCATAGAACAAAATAGGTGGGGGGCAGCCTGGACTCAGGTGACACTTAATTTTTACACATATGTCTAAAATCCCTTTTCCCAAATATAAGGTCCTAAAGGAACATTTCACTTGATATTGTTTGTAGCTAGCACAGAGTAGATACTTAATAAATACTTGTTAGATTGAATTGAATTGATCTGGCTGAAAGTGTAAGAAACCACAGTGAGAATTTTCTGCTTATTGTCCAGCCCACAGCAGGGATGGAATTGGGGGAAGGAGAAAGAGTCACAGTAGGGAAACCACACTGAGGTTCAAGCTACAGGGTAAATGTACAGATTGTGCAAGAGATCTGGGATGTCTTATTTCCATATCTGCTTCCATTCTTCCCCTCTTTATAATTCCAGCCCCTGTCTTTCCTATAAGCTCATCCAAAGCTACATCCACCATGACTGGTAAGTATGTTGGTCAATAATTATATGGGAGCCAGCACTTCCTATCTTCTTCAACTCTGAATAATAGACCTGGGATAAAAGAACCCATCATCTGAAGAGAGCAGCATAGTTAGGGAAAGACAGGGGAGGGTAAAAGGGAAGAAAGTAAAGGAGAGGCTCCCCAGAGGATTTCTAGGATAGATAAGAGTAGCACTCCTACAGCCTACAAGGAGATGTTGGTCTCTACCTCTATGTTCTATGTAATTTAATTCAATGGTTTTCTGCTTGAATGATAAAACAAAATCCTTTCTACATCCCATCTCTTTCCCCATTTCATCAGCCCCAAATTGTAGGATTAGGTCTACCATCAACATGTCTGTTGAGATTCCCAACAGCTAAAAGCACACAGCTGTCACTTCTCAGGACACTCCCATGCTTCCTGGTAGCTGTGCTGACACTGGGAGAACCTGACTATCTGTAATTTTAACTTCAACTTCCTAATGATGAAGCGTGGAGTAATCATCACAGTGCCACTCAGGAAACATGTCAATTAGCAAGTGATCTGAAGGAAGAGAAATTACTTTGAGGTAGTTTATGCTATGAATAGAAAATTATCCCACTTCCTGGGTCTTTACCAATTATGATACATCTTAGTTAAAAATCAAACTGTCATGATTTGGGTTCCAGAGACCTAAAAAATATACTACTCATATGGAGAAACTTAACTCAACGTTGAAAAGTGGCCCAAATCTTTCTTTAATAAACAGATCGCTTCCGTTCATATTTTATCCTAACTTGATTGAGTTTATCCTGTTTATTCAGTGTCAGAGGTTTACTTTATACTAAATTACTGAAATATTTTGTGCCAAAAAATAGCATAAGGTACTGCCACAATCCACCAAAAAAAAATTCTAAATACCTTCTGAATTAGAGTAACTGCCTGGTAAGTCTGGTAATAAGGGATAAGACTTAACATGATGAGATAATCTTGGTTTGGCAGTTTTTTATTGTATGTGGTTCTCCTGTAGAGCATTAAGGTTCTAGATCTGGTTAGAACCCTAAGCATAATCTAGTCCAACCACCTTCCCAGTTAACAGGAAGAGAGTTGGATTCAAAAGGATGAAACTCTCATATGGTATATCTGTAAGCTAGGTCTCCTGGTACTTCAGGATAATCCATCTGTCTACCAGACCAGTTTCATGTCTCCCAGATTAGACATGATTCAACCTTGTACATCTAAATCCTTATAATAATAAACTACATCATAATATGGTTCAGTTGTATCAAATATATGTGTGTGAGTCTGTGTGTGTGTGTGTGTGTGTGTGTGTGTGTGTGTGTGTGTGTGTACACATCCATACACAGACACATCCATATAGTAAGTCAAGGAACAAGTAGTGTGGCTCCCTTTTAAACTGGCCATAGAAAATTCATTCTAAAATAACTGTTCACAGATTTAGATTGTCCTCAAAACTAGCTCTTCCACTTGGACTGTTAATGCCACTTTTTTATTGTTTCTTTTTTAAATTGTATTTTTAATTCTATTTTATTTTCACTTTGAAATTCTCAACCTCTCCCTCCCATTGAGAAGGCAAGAAAAACAAATTCATTACCAATATGTTGCATACTTCTGCTTCTCAGATCTCCATTTAAGTTCCTCCACTCAAAAAAAAAAAATAGATTTCTGTATGTAGTTAAGCAAAGTCACAGAAGTCACAAAGTCATTCAATTTCCTCATCTATAAAAAAAAATGTCTTTTTTTGTTTTCCCCCTTTAGTGAAAGTCAGAATTCCAGTATTTGTTGAATGTTGAATGAATAAACAAACTTATCAGAAAGCAGTTGAAATTTTTAAATTGTTTAAAGGGAATAATCTGGTGCAAGATTTTCCTTTCAGTAGTGCGCTTAATAGAAATGTCTTCCAATCATCATAGCCTCTTTACAGTTGTTCTGGGACTTTAGAGGTCATCTAGTCTAATTCTAACCTCCTATGTTAATCTCCTCTGCAATACCATGGAGCAAGGACCATCCAGACTCTGCTTAAAAATCTCCAGAATGGGAAAATGATATCACCTTTAATTGTTTCTCATTCACTGTGATGGTATCTGGTCAAGGGGTGTTATACCCAAAGTACACACATTTATTTCTCATGCTAAATCACACACACACACACACACACACACACACACACACACACACACACACAAACACACACACCTAAAGGAAAACAATAAAATAAAACCACATAACGGTAACTGAGTCACGTAAAAGGCTTACAATTATATGACCACTGACATATAAAGCAATGGATGTCTTGTTTATGCAAAGTCCTGGCAAAAACAAAAAAAAAAGTGAGGGAAGGAATGACTCAGAGGACAAATAATAAAACCCCTTACCAGCTGCCAGATTCAAGTCAGCCAAGCCCAGTCACCCAAAGTCACTACTACTTGGTCAACAATGTCAAATGAACAGGTGGAGTGGAGATGAGACTGGAAACATCCTGGAATTTGTAACAAAGATGAGACCACCTTACAAAACAAAATGAACTAGTTGGGGCATGGTCCTGGTAATCTAAACATAGATAGGAAAATTATGAAAAAGTGAATAAAGACTAACTTTTCATCATAGCTATTTGCATCTGCAAGTCATGACTGAAGTGGATATCATGTAAAGTACAAGTCTCACTCTCTGTTCCGTCTAGGTTTTAAAAGATTTTCAAATCTTTTACAAAATCTGGATATTTCTCCATTTAAAAAATAAATTTGATATTTTTAAGGTTTCCAGATATGAAAATTCACTCTTAATCACGAACTTTATTGCAGCTTACTTGTAAGATCAAAAAGTATAGAATTGCTTCACTGTGTGTCTGTTTCTCCTTCAGTTAAAATCTTTTAAAAACATTTTTCAGGCCACAACAGCAATAGAGTTACCCTGCTTATTTTGTACTGGACCTACCAAGGTCACCTCTTTAAAAAATCAAACAACGACATGGTTGAAGAAGAAAACACTTTACTCAGATAAGCATGAGGGGAGGAGGAGAATGCAAACCTTAGAAGTGTGACATGCATACCTGAATAAAGAAAGGCCTATGAAACTTTAAAAAAAAAAAAAAAGCAGATACAAAAGGGCCTCTGGAATGATATTTGCCAGACTCCAGGATGCAGCTGGATGACTAACAAACATTTGGACTACAGAGTCGTAAGCAGAACAAGTATTTAAGCATTTGCTCCTCTCTTGGCTACGCGATGCCAAACACTGTTCTCTGTTACTCACAGGCCATTTCCATTGACTTCAAGTACCCAGACAGATATTTGAATATAAGCCCATTACTAGTAGTAACATGAGCCCTCTAGCCAAATGCAGCTGGACGATGGGCCAAAGGCTGCTGCCCTCCACAGCTCACACATAACTCCTGAAAGAAGCTGTACATGTCTGAAGGTCCTATTTGGCACAGAATTCTATGGCACTTGGCTGTAGGGCTCAAGTCACTACCAGAAATGGGCTAGAATTCAAATGTCTATCTGTGGATTCTCTCTCAACACCCAATTTACCTGGACTTATGCCTAGTTCTAATGGTCATTTTCTCATCACATCATCTCTTGTCAAATTGGCACTGCCAAGAATGGTATCAGTCATTATGTCAGGTTCCACCAACTCTCTGATAAGATGGGTATAAAAACATTCATTTCACCAGTTAGGGAAACGTCATAGTTTGATTTCATGACAACTTATTCAATCAATCACTTCAGTACTCACATTCCAGGTTGTAGTATGAAAGAGTATAAATTATGAGAGTCCATGTTCTCAATATGTATGAAGTAGTGAATTGTCTCTATTCCTTTTCTCAGGAAGGGACTTGAGGTACCAGACTCCTCCAACTTCTGTTGCAAATCTAGCCAGAAACCCTATTAAGAGTTTTCCTAATCTCTGTCCTAGAGAAGGATGAGAATCCACAAGATCTACAATCTATCATCACCTTTTTACTCCCCTTAAAAGAAATAATAAAGCTTCCCAAAACATCTCTTGGAAACTACTCCACACAAACATAATTCAAACAAAATTTCAAATCTTTCCCTAATACTAATGCTTAGTGCTTATATTAATTTAACATAGACTCTTCACTTATGACAACTTATAAAACATCAGATCATAGATCTAAAGCTCAAAAGGATTTTAAAAGTTATCTAGTCCAACTTTTTCATTTTACAGGTGAAGAAACTGAGACCCCCAAAGAACCAGGATTCAAGTTCAGCTCTCTTTCTAATAAACTATACCATAGTATCTAGCCTTAAGAAATAATGACCTGGAATTTTTTACCATAGGTGAAATCAACCAATTCTTGATCTGGCATCATCTTTCTAGAACTACAGTGAAAGTAAGTTTTTTAAACGTTATAAACCCTTTAATGAACTATCGCATATTTTCCAATAGAAAAATATTTGTTGACAGTACAACTGTTTTAAAATAAATTTTATAATTCTATATTAGTTATAAATTTGAATCTGCTTGGTAATTTCAAGTAGTTTTTTAATTCACTTACACTACCATATATTTCTTTCTGGACAGTAAAATACAGAGAAACATTAAACAATGTTCAGCTTTCCAAGGTCTCCATTTCCTCATCTATAAAAAGGAAAGAGTTGAATTAGATGGCCTCTGAGATCCATTACAGCTCTGAATCTGTGATTCTGTTATTAATGATCTGTTATCCAATGAGACTATGTAATCGAAATAAGACTAGATTTAAATTCAGAAGTCATGGTTCTGCCATTTACAAGCCATGGAAACCTCAGTAGCTCCCTTAACCTGAGCCTCACTTTTCTTCATTTGAATTATATATATTATAGAACTAGTGTATGAATTAAATAAGATAATATCTGTGGAGCATTTTGTAAACTTTATAAAGATTTATAAACGTACTACAACTATGATTTTCTGTCACTCATAAATTTAGCAAAATCAAAAGAATCTTTTGTAGTCTGCCCAATCCAAGAAGCACTACAAATTATAGAAGCAATGATGGGCTTGTGCAATTTCCAAGCCAATGACACTGAGATAGATTTTGTATACTTAGGAGTTTTTGAACATCTAGTAGTTAGAATGGCTGCCAACATGCAGGCATGTCCTAGAAACCGAAAGTTCCTAGCCACACCTCTGAGTAACACCAAAGAGAGTCAAGTCTTCACTATGTAGACCAGTTTGTAACATTTCAACAAATTCTGCTGGGAATGTCAACATGCTGTCATGACACAGACATTTCACTGAAATGATTTTTTTGAGGGAACCATATTTCCCAGTATACCTTGGACTGTCACTCCAGAGACTTCAGGGTAAACTCTGCCTTTTAAAGAATGACTTTTAAAACTCTACAGAAGAAAAGCATACCCATAGGATGTCAGTGATAGGAAGTAAGAAAAACTGTTCTTGAGTAATTTAAAGATGAACGTTACATTACCTGTCTTGTTTTGTTTTCCCTTGGCCAACCCTCTTATTTCCCTCATTTATTTTTTTTTCCTTTCAAATATATCATGCACTATAGAAAATAAGACTGGGAAAGGGTAGAACCAAGATGGCAAATAAGAGGCAGAACCTCAACAGAACTCTCTCAACATTTCTCTCCAAACAATTTAAAAATAATACCTTAAATCAAATTTTGGAGTACTAGAGATAACAAAAGAGCAGTATGAAACATTTTCCAGACTAAGAAAATTTAGGAGGCAGGCAGGAGAGGTCTGTAACAGCAGGTTGTAGGCCTGTCCAGAGCATCCACATGTGGAAGCATCAACAATGGCAGGAATAGCTGCAGCATTAGGAGCTTTTAGCCCAAGGATGGTAAGACACTTAATCAGAAAGAGAATATAGCGGACCATTGAGGGCACTAGGTACAGCTGGCACTGTTTGGCAATTCTATTCCTTCCATGTCATTCTGGGTCATAATTCTAGGGTGGAGAGGAATGTTTGTGGTCAGTCACAAGGGTCCTGGTCACAATTCCAGCATCAAAGGCATGCTAGTACTACCAGTAGCAGGGGAGCAAGGGTCCTTCATGGGTAAGGATAAAAGTGCAAACTAGGAGAGCAAAGACCCACCTCTCCCAGATCATACTACCTTGGAAACACCAAAATTTGTACGATCCCAGAACTAGCTCTGACAATAGCAGTATAAAAAAGACTTGAGCTTGAGAAGTACCTTCCTACCCCTAGGTGACAAAAGTTTCAAAGTGAAAAAAAAATAGGTTTGAAAAGTGAGCAAACAACAAAAAAAGTACTTAATCATAAAAAGCTACTTGGTAATAGGGAAGACCAAGACACAAACTCAGAAGAAGATAATGTAAAAACAGCTAGAATCAAAGCTTCAAGCAAAAATGCTAATTGGACACAAACTCAACAAGAATTCCTGAAAGAATTAAAAAGATAACAGTTGTAGAAAGGAAGCTGGGAAAAGAAATAAGAGCAATGTGATAAAATTTTGAAAAGAATTAGCAACTTGGTAAAAGAATTCAAAAGAAAAATTGAACAAAATAACACCTTAAAAAAAAACAGACTATGCCTAATGGTTAAGGCACAACAATCCACTGAAGAAAATAATGCCTTCAAAGCAGAACTGGCCAAATAGGGAATGAGGTACAAAGGCTCCCTGAAGAAAATAATTTCTTAAAAATTAGAATTAGGCAACTAGTAGATAATGACTCCATGAAACATCCAGAAACAATTAAAGTTAAAAGAATTATTTTAAAATGAAAATGTGAAATATCTCATTGAAAAAAACTGACCTGGAAAATATACTAAGGAGAAATAATTAAAGAATTATTAGACTAGCTAAAAGTCATGATCAAAGAAAGAGCTTACATATCATGTTTCAAGAAATTATCAAGAAAAAGTACCCTGATACCTGAGATTCAGAGGGTGAAATAGAAATTGAAAGAATCCACTGGTCACTTCCTGAAAGATAGCCCAAAATGAAAACTCTCAGGAATATTATAGCCAAATTCCAGAGATTCTAGGTCAAAGAGAAAAATACTTCATTTCAAATATTATGGAGCCACAGTAAGAATCACACAAGATTTAGAGACTTCCACACTAAAGGAGTACAGAGCAAGGAATATTATATTCTGAAAGGCAAAGGGGCTTAGATTACAACCAAGAATAACCTACCCAGCAAAATTAAGTATAATCTTTCAGGAGAAAAATGGATATTTAAAGAAATATAGGACTTTTCAAGCATTCCTTATGAAAATACCAGAGCTATATAGAAAATTTAACATTCAAACACAGGACTCAAGAGAAGTATAAAAAGGATAATTAGTCAAATAGGACTCAGTAAGGTTAAACTGTTTACATTCCTATATGGGAAGAAGATACTTGTAGCTCCTAAGAACTTTATCATTATCTGGGAAGGTAAAAGGAGTTTACATAGGCAGAGGACGTGGGTGGAAATCAATTATGTTGAAATGATTGCCAAAATAACTGAGATGAAAAAAGAGGACTATACTAGGAAAAGGAGGAAGAGAGAAGTAGAATAAGTAGAATGGGGAATTTTTTTTCACATAAAAGAGGCACACAAGGAAAAGTTTTTACAGTGGAGAGAAAATTGGCATGGCAGACAATGCCTAAACCTCACTATTATCAGGATTGCTTCAAAGAGGGAAGCGTACACAAACATACACACACACACACACACACACACACACACACACACACACACACACAAACACAGAATTGTATGTAGAAATCTATCTTACCCAATAGGGAAATAAGACGGAAAAGGGATGGAAGAAAGGAGAGGGTTGATAAATGGGAGGGTAGATTAAGGGTGACAGTGTTTAGAAGCAAAATGGTAATCATTTCAACATAATTGACAGATGAAAAAGAGATAGAAGAAGGAACTGAAGAAACTGAGATGAAGAGAAATATATAGTAATCATAACTGTGAACATGAATGTGACGAGCTCACCAATAAAGGAAAAGCAGATAGCAGAATGCATTAGAAATCAGAATTCAACAATATGTTGTTTACAAGAAACACACTTAAAACAGAGAGACATCCAGAATTAAAATAAGGAGCTAGAACAGAATCCAATATGCTCTGCTGAAGTAAAAAAAAAAAAAAGAAAGAAAGTCAGGGGAAGCAATCATGACTTCAGACAAAACAAAAAGCAAAAACACATTTAATCAAAGGAAATAATCAGGAAACTACATTTTCCTAAAAATTACCATAGACAATGAAGTACCATCAAAATTTTTGAAAAGAATTAACAACTTGGTAAAAGAAGTCAAAAGAAAAATTGAACAAAATAACACCTTAAAGGAAAAACAGACTATGCCTAATGGTTAAGGCACAACAATCCACTGAAGAAAATAATGCCTTCAAAGCAGAACTGGCCAAATAGGGAATGAAGTACAAAGGCTCCCTGAAGTAAATTTCTCTGATAAAGGCATCATTTCTCAAATATGTCTAGAAGTGATTCAAGTTTATGAAAAGAAGAGCCATTTCCTGCCTGATAAATGATCAAAGGATATGAACAGGCAGTTTTCAGAAGAAGAAATCAAAGCTACCTAGAGTCATATAAAAATACTCTAAATCACTATTGATTAGAGAAATGCAAATTTAAAAAACTTAAGGCATCACTTTACATCTATTAGAAATGCCAAATGCTAAGGGAGATGAGGGAAAATGGAGCCCCCTAATTAACGGCTGGTGCAGTAGTTAGCTGATCCGACCATTCTGAAGAACAATAGAAAACTATTCCTGAAGGACAATAAAATCTTGCACACCCTTTGACCCAGCCATGCCACTACTCAGCCTATATCCCAAAGGAAAAAGAAAAATACCTTTATGCATAAAAATATTTATATCACCTCTTTTTATGGTGGCAAAGAATTGGAAATTGAAGGGATGTTCATGGCTTGGGGTATGGCTGAACAAGGGCCATATGATTACGATGGAGTACTATTGTGCTATAAGAAATGACAAGGCAGGCAGTTTCAGAAAAAAAAAAAAACATGGCAATGAACTGATGCAAAGTGAAGTGAGAAGAACCAGGAGATCATTTTGCATAGTTATAGCATGATGGTCAAGTGAAAGATTTAGCTACTCTTATCAATACAATGATCCAAGACAATTTGAAAGGACTAATGAAAAATGCTATCCACCTCCAGAGACAACTGATGACCTCTAAATGCAAATTGAAATATAATCCTCTCCCTTTTGTTTTCTTGCTTTTTCTTTTGCAATATGGTTAATATGGAAATGTTTTGCCTGATTTTAAAATAAAATATTTTATGTAATAGGACTTACCTTTGGAACATTCCCAGATCACCTAAAATGGTGGTACCCCAAAGGAGGGGTCTACCTGAGCATGTCTAGATTACCTGAAGTGGAGAATCCCTACATCCCCTACCATATGGTGGATATAGCCTCCCTCCTTTGATTGACTGCATAGTAAGAACAGACCATCTCAATCAAACAGAGGAGACAGATCTTCATTCTCTTTCTGCTGCTTTTTCTGACTCATCCTCTTTATTGCTTCACCCAGAGAGTGAAGATCACAGGTCACCCACAGCGTGGGGGCCATGAATTAAATATTTGAGAGGGGGAGGACTTCTTTGCTTGTTTGCCCTCTCTCTTAACTTTAGCTCTGAGAAGTAGGACTAAAGGTTGATTCTATGTCACTGATCATTCTCATTTCCAACCAGGGAGTTAGAACCATAACCTAGTTGGAACCAGGATTCTAGCTAAGATGGTATAACAGAGAAGTCAAGAAAAGTGAGGGGACCTGGAATTCAATATTAAGAGGGCCATTGGAGTTGGAACTGTAACTGTTCTATATAGGAATTGAGCTAAATTGCAAATCTAATCCCTGTTCCCTTCCCCAGAAATGAAGGTGGTACAATGTAATAATTACTCAGAGTAGTAGTGACCTAGCATTTACTTAGTGCCTTCTATATGCCAGGTACTTTGCTTGGTGCTTTAAAAACATCATTTCATTTGTTGCTTACAACAACCCTGGGAGGTAACTGTGACTATTACCTTTATTTTATAGTTAAGGAAACTATGCAAACAGAGAGTAAATGACTTGCCCAAGATTACACAACTAGTAAGTGTCTAAAACCACCTTTGAACTCAGATCTTCCTGATTCCAGACCCAGCTTTCTGTTCTGGGTTACCTAGATGCCCTGAACAGGATTATGCTCTATATGTTGGGGAGAATGTCTCCATATTTTTATGTTACATTTTAAGTAAATAATCTTTTGTACAAACTAATTTATTAGAGCCCCTGGGTCAAAGAATAAAACAGAGCAAGCAATTCAAGTACTGAGGAATTAGTAAGAATCACACATGACTTAGCAGCTATAACCACAAAGATTTAGAGAACTTGGAATATAATATTCCAGAAGGCAAAGGATATTAACTTATAGCCAATAATAACTTTCCCAGCTATGGAAGAAAAATAGACCTTTAACGAAAGCTAATTTGACCACTAGTGGCTTAACAGAACTTGGTTATAGGAGTACCTCCTACACTCACGCAAACAGTGTCCATGGAGGATGGAGTCATTTACAAAGAACCTAGATTCCCCCTCCCCAATCCACCTTAAGGGTGCCACAAGGCAGTGAGCACCAGGGTAGTCAGTGCTACATATTTATACAAGTACTTGTGGGAGGAGTCTAGAATTCACAACTATGAATTCATCATAATGAGATTTAAAAGGCACACTGCAGTATCCAGTTGTTTTTCAATTATGTCTGACTTTTCATGACCCCATTTGAGGTTTTCATGGCAAAGACACTGGAATGGTCTGCCATTTGCTTCTCTAACTCATTTTACAGATGAGGAAACTGAGGCAAACAGGGTCAGATGACTTGCCTAAGCTCACACAGATAGTATCTGAGGCCAGATTTGAATTCAGGAAGATGACTCTTCTTGACTCAGGCTCAGCACTAACCACTGCACCACCTAGCTGCCAATACTGAAAAGAGCAGTAGACTAAGAATCAACTAGATATGCATTCTAATTCCCAATTGGCCACACAAGACACTTTACTCTGAGTTTCAGATTCCATAACTATAAAATGAGGCAGTTGGATTATGTGGTCTCTGATCCTCCTTTAATGAGAAACACTCTGGTGAAGTGAACTGAGACTAGACATGGAAATCGGGTATATCTAGTTTCAAGTCCTGTCTCTGGCACACACGCTGACTATATACAGGACCCTAAGACTTAATTTCTCAATGTCTTAGGCAATTTCCAAGATTAACAATGTAGAATAGCTGCAAATTTGCATGAGTAGAGGGAATTTCCTAATTGGGAGCTCCTCATATCAGTGAAATAACAGGTCAAGTCTGAAAAGAAAATGCTATTTCCAGCTTGAACCATCAACTGAAAACTTAGACATACTTTTACTCTAACAGATTTTTTTTGTCAGAACATAAAGAATGTCATAGTCCAGTCTTCTGTCCTAAGTGCTTTAGTATAGTATAATGTCTGACACCATTAGGGCCTTAATAGATACTTCTTTCTTTTTTTTTTTTTTAATTCCTACAAGGACATATTAATTATACTCAATAATATTGATCTCAAAATGTTAGAAAAATATACCCCACATATCTTTAAGCTTCCCTTAACAATGAAAAATGGATTTTGTATGTATGACTCACATAAATCTTTCTTATATTTATTTGTCTTCATTTTTAAAAACTTCTAAAATTTACAAAAAAGCACTGAATCTCACCCACTGTATTTTCTTAGTCTTAACACTATTTCTTTGAATAGGTAGTCACCCTTTATTCTACTATCATAGGATATGGTTGAACATATCTGATGTTTCCCCAATCATGTATTTCTTGATGTTTTAGACTTCTTTGAATCTTTATTTTTTCATACTGAAGAGCCTAGATTTTTAAAAATAAGATTTTATGTGGAATTCCATCAATCTCTTCAATCATTTTAAATGATCTTTCTTGATCACTATTAATGTTTTCAGCTGTGCAGTGACCAAAACTACAATATTTCCAGTGTAGATATACCATCATTTTGTAAAGTATTTTTAAAAAATACTATCCTACAAGCTGATATTCATTATTTTTGTACTTTTTTGTCTGTGCTCATGTTCTAATTATTAATGGGAATTAAGTATTAATGTGAAAACAGAGAATCTCGCATTTCCATCAGCTCTCTACAGGCAAACAGAAGCTAGTGGCTGCCATACCTCAGCTGATGCTAATCAACACTGGTCATGGTTCTAACTCTCATGGTCCCAGTTTGGTCCCAGCTGCTCCACCATCCCACTCACATTTGCTCATGCTTTTGCTTCCTCTGTCTCAGGTCCCAGCATTGCCATCTCAGAGGAAAACAAATAAGGTAAAAAAGAAAGAGGGCACAAATACAGACATCATCCTTTTATCTTGTCACACTGGTGATGCAAGAAGAAGAATCATGAACTTAGATGAGAGGAAGGGTAAATTTTTTCCTGTACTAGAAATTGCTTCTTATGGTTATACTTTTTTGAGGTCATATCAAGATCAACAGTATTCAACTCCTTCAATAGTATGTCTATTCATTTGTTATTGAAAATTTAGAATACTGACATATAAATCTATATTTACAAAGCCAAAAACCATGTCTTTTTTTAATATTCTCTGGCCCCATTACAGCAGAAAAGGAAAGTAGGTCATAAAGAACTGAGAATCATTTTACATTTTTCTCCTTTTCATAGATTGCCATGATCAAAGAATTCCATACCAAGGAACAAACTGATACACACACCCCTTTATACTTAGCAAGGTTGGTTCCCAAAAGGCAGATATAGTCCATTGCTGGGGCCATACTTAAAGACTTTCCTGACTGAGTCTTTTCCTTGCTGGCATATTCTTCAATAATGTAGAATCACTTCCATATCATGATGAGACCTTGGGATCTTATGGAGGCAAAATCATTAAGCATGTTCACTACTGGGTTTCCTTAGAAATCATATATGTCTACCATACCAAAACCAAAGATACTCAAGACCCTACCCTACTGCTGCCAAAAAAAATTCAAAACCAAATAGCCAGTGATTCATAAATAACACAGTAGTCAAGATAGTTGACACAATGTCCTTTTCTAAAGACAAGAAGCAATGCCTTAATCCCAGTTCAGCTTGGCATGTCCCAAATACATTACCCTGAATTTGTCCACATTGAGGCTTACTCATTTTGCCCATTCACAGAATTTGAAGGGATCGTGTTGTGGTTAATTCTCATCACTTTGACATTTCACTACAGTTAGTGTCATCTACAGAGTTGAATATTTCACTGTGTGCTTTTCTAGATAAACATTGTCTATTGCAATAGAATTTAGTGTAATGGAATTTGATCTACAAAATTTTTCATCATTTTTCCCCTTTCAAACACAATGTGCTCATGAATCTATGACATAATACCTACTGCATCTTTGCAATTCAGTATATGTCATGCTTCTAATTAACTGGATACTTAGCCTTATTTCTTTAAAGGAACTTTAGGCTTTTGAGTGACCATTAAATAACATTCAATGACAGATTTTCTTTGATGAAGTCCATTGTCCTTTTGAAGGTCTGATTTCCTATGGATTGTCCTATCTGTTTTTAAAAAGGATTAGTCACTATGTGTTCAGGATTACTCTCAATTTTTTCCCATTACATTGTCCTTTTCTAATACTGTAAAGATGTTTGATATGGATTTATTAGAGAATGCATAAAGTAAGCAAAATCTTTCATTGATCCTCTAGGATTAAACTACCTGTAAGCAACAGCCGGCAAGACAGACTGGAGGACTCTGCCATATTCCTAAACTACAATGTTAAATGATACATATGATTTTCCAACAATGCAAAAGATAACTGTTTATCACATCATATTTTTAAGAAAACACTATCGCCACAAATCAAATGGTGTTTACGGTTAGATTTACTTTTACCAGAGGCAAAACACTCAAGAGAGAGATTCAAAGAATGAGGAGTCAAAACTGAATAGTCACTGATCAATAATTAATGCATGAGTCAGCTAGACTATAACCACAATGTCCTTTTCTAAACACAGTATGCCATTCATTACCTCCAGATGATCCATGTCTAATGGGTATTACTAGTAGTATCAAGTCAACAAAACTGATATAGTGGGTATGTGCTGGATTACTACCCCAAAATCTGGCTGCTATTATCTCCCCCTTGGTATTCCAGAGTAGGCTGAGAGTTTAGGGTATATCTCCTCTATTACCATCAACCTAAGACCCCACCAGGTGTATTCCTCCCACTGATAGATGCTGGTGAGCAGCATTATAATTTAATTTGACCACTCTATCAATTAACTTTTACAAAGAAATTTCAAAGACACAGAAAGAAAAAGTTTATAAACATTTTCACCCTATATCTCAAGGTATGCTTTTTCCTATTCTACCGTGTCACTCTTAGTTCATTATCCGTAGGACTTTGTTCCTTCCACATACATATCCAAAGACCAAATGAGTCTTTGTCTCAGCTACAAGGGGACTATGTTTCAAAGGTCAAGCCTGCAGGTCACTCCTTACTCTTCAGAGTATCCACACATAACTGGCCACAAAATCTAGCACTGGGATACTAAGCTATTGTTCTCCCTTCATCTAAAACATGAAAGAACAAATACCAAGGGAGGCAAAGAACCTAGACTTGTGTTCGCAGGGCCACATGTCCTCAGAGGGGAGAAGGCCCTCAAGGACTCCCTGCTACATGATTGCCTCCCACTGGATGCCATCTGCAAAGAGGTCCAACCATCAGCATTTTTAAGATGCTTATTCCCCACATTCTCAGCCACGTTAAAAAAAAAAAAAAAGTACCTAACCATGTGGCTCACAGATTTGTACTAGTTACAGAATGTCTGTTATTAATGCTTCACAGTCTCTCCAGACACTTCCATTCCACAGACTCTCCTAGAAGCAAGCTCTCCAGCTTCTTTTACATGAGGAATTTACATTGGTTCAGTACACTGATGTCCTCTGCACATGGATCAGTTTTCATCATATTAGGAAACAAAGATAACTCTCATTAATGCAATTTGATCAAATAACCATATTAGTTCACTGTACTAAAACTAGAATGAATGTTCTTAGTTCTATATAGTCTTATCTATTCCTCTATTCTCAGATTTGTTCATTCACTCAAAAAAACCATTTATTAAGTCATTACTTTGTGCAAGACATGGCAAGTATAAAAACAAAGTGCATAAGACGCAATCCTCAGTCTCAAAGATCAATGAATCACACACCTGGACTTCCACTGTATGCTAATATACAACTGGAACTGGAGGCAATACCTTCTCCATATCCTCAAGAGAAAACTCTGACACAATGGTAACTAAAAACATTTTTAGATAAAAAAGAGAACAGATTATTAAAAGATTAAATAGATTATTAAAAGTTAACAAGAATCACATAGTTCTTAATCTACAAACATTAACTGTTGACATTCTTAATGTTGGCACATGATGTTAAGATCATAAAGGATTCTTAGTTCAGTAGATAAGACAAGAGAGATAGCCTTGACCATGCTTTGATTATTAAGGTTTTAGTGAAGCATATGAAAATAGGATACATGCAGACACTGCAAAATGGGCAGTGAGCTTGGTTTAGAATTGAATGAGAAGCCCTATATATACCCAAATATTTATAAGAGCACTTTTTGAGCTAGCAAAGAACTAGAAATAAAGCAGATGTCCATTGTTTAGAGAATGACTAAACAAATTGTAGTATATGAATATATATGTACAATATACATGAATATATTTTAATGCCATAATGACAAATATGATAGATATAAAAAACCATGATGCTGTTGCAAAGTGAAATAAACAGAATAGAATACAATTTCCACAATAATTCCAACTTAGTAAATAGAACAAAATAATAAAAAATGAATATTTCAAAATTATAAAGAATAAGTATGGTTCCAAAGACGAGATAGTAGAAGATAACTCTCCCCCACCACTTTACAGAGGTAGAGTGTCTCTGGATATGGAAATTGCATTTTAATGTCATATTTGAAGAGGGGGTATATCTATGGAGGAGGGGACTCTATGAATTTTGCTGACTTTTTTCCCAACTTTTTAAAAAAAATTATTTGTTATAAGGAATGCCTCTCTACAATGAAGGAAGGGAAAGATGATAAGAGATAATTTAGGGGATGAAAAACAAAAGCTATCAATAAAATTGCATTTTTTAAAAGAACTGAACAAGAGTAAGAAAGCAATCTAGATTGCCTATGGAAAATGATGCAATTTTTTTAATGACCTCAAGTTTGTTCTTAAAAGACCCATTTCTTTCTAACACCAATATTCTTATGGAAAAATTATATGACTTATAAGCCTTGTAGTACTCTGGTCTCTGAAGAACTGAAGTTGAGGGTTACCCAGAAGGTATAGTGAGTTGGATAGTGAGCATGAATAAGCTACAACATACTACTTTTTTTAAATTCTATTAGAAAAGCAGATATAACATAAAAGTCATCATCAAAGAAGTCCATGCCTAGAATAAAAGATGGTCCAGATCAAAGAAGATCCAATAGCTGACCTACATCCTCCACTCTATCTTTATGCCAGGTGAATTCAAGGAAAGTCTCTCAGAATATCGGATGGATTCCTATGGCAAACTTATGGGAGTATATAAATGAGAGATTCAAAGAATGAGGAGACACACAGGGGCTATGATATGCATCACTGTAAGAGATATACATGATTATGAGATCATAGATTCAGTGACATATTCTGCCAATGATGTTAAAGGATCATGAATTATGGAGTGCCACAATTTCTGATGAATCAAAACTGTAATTGACCCAAAAGGCTATAGAGAGATGCAAGGTGGGCCTAAATAAACTATAGTTATTACTGATTACTAATACTATAACAAATTACATTACCAATAGTTAATTGCATGCAAAAAAAGTGTCCTAAATGATATTAAAAAGATGTACAACCAGAAAAGGAAAAGGATCAATAGTATGGCTAAAATAAGAAATAACCAATAGACAATCAGAATGATCCCTTGTTAACCTAATGCAGTGTGTGTGTGTGTGTGTGTGTGTGTGTGTGTGTGTGTGTGTGTGTGTGTGTGTGTGTGTGTGTGTGTGTGTGTGTAAACTAGAGCAAAGTTGTAAGCATTTTGGGTAAACTATATGTAAACAGAGGGACACCTAAACCAGAATTACACAAGGTGAGGAAACATAGGTGGGTTGCAATCTGCACCAAAGGAAGAGGTAGCCACATCCATGAGGTCAAAAATCCATTGAAGTATTAAATTACTCCTACTGTAATCTTCATCCAATAACCAGTGAGTTAGTACTCTAGTGAAGGCACAAGACTATAATCATGCTGACATTCTTGCTATAAATAATAGCAGGAGAATGATTACAGACATAGCCATCATTTCAGGAGGAAACATCTGTGTGCAGTAAGAACATTGACATATTCCAGGAAAATTCAAATTATCAATCAAATTAAAATAAATGATAAAGATGAAAACACACTGAGATTACAGCAGCTACAACCTAAACTATTTAAACAAGTTCTTGACTCCAAAAAAAAACGGGAAACGTAAAAAAAAAAAAGTAAAGATATTGCTATTTCTTAGAGATACAATAGACTCACAGAATCTCAGTTAGAATCTGACACCGAGTACTAGGCACATTATGCCTGGGGAAAAAAAAAAGAATCTCTTATCCCTATGATAATGTACGGGGCCATCTGGCCTTTTCCTGAAGACTTCCAGGGACAAGGAACCTAATACCACTTGAGGAAAGTCATTTCACTTTCAGATAGTGTTAAGAAGTCCCCCACCCACCACCTTTATAAATGTAAATTTGCTTCTTTGTAACTTCTACTGATTGTTCATTGTTTCAAAGGGTTTTCAAATACTTGAAAAGAACTGTATCTCCCCTTCCAGGTCTTTTCTTCTCCGACACAATTCCCAAATCTTTCAACTGGTTGCTCTATCCTAGAAAAAAAATTTCCAATATCCTTTCCAAAATGATCATAATCCTCCAGATGTTTCTAACCAGAGTAGAGAACAGAAAGACTATCACCTTTCTAGTCTGAGATAATATGCCTTTCAATACCCTAGATTGTATTAGCTTTTATCGATCTATCACATTGTTGATTAATATTGATTTTTTAGGACACTAAAACTCTAGATTCTTTACAAATTAACTACTCTCTAGCCACATCTCCCCCTTCTTTGTACATGAGAAACTAATTTTTTGGAACTTAAGCAAAAGACTTTAGATTTATCTCTGTTAAATTTCATTTCTGATTTAGTCCAGTATCAGTCAGTTAAAATCTTGCTGAATTCTGATTAGTCATCTACTGTTAGCTATCCCTCTCAACTTTATGTCATCTCTCAATTTTATAAGCATTTTTTTCTGTTCTATTTTTAAGATTTGATAAGGAAGTTCCCCAAGGAACTTTATGAGCTTGTCAGGACTCGTGGCAGATGGGAATTTGGTAGCCAGATGTTAATTTACAGGATGATGAACTTTTGTTTAGGAGTTGGTGATCTTACCTGAAGAACATTGGTCTTTTAATTACATCTCCCCATAAAATGAGAACTTTCTCACTAGTACTTTGTGGATAAAATTAACGTCATCTGACTAAGTCTTCATAACTAGAGTTGCCCCCAAGAGGAACTAGTCCCTTAGGACCCACCCCTTGGTGCCTCCTTAAGAATGAATTTCAGTGATAAAGGCTGCCATCCAAATGAATTAGTCAACTCAGACTCTTGGAAGGTAGCCATTCTTTTCTGCTCTGGTATAAAAAGCCTGCAATATAAGTCATAGTCTAGGTTCTCTGTAGCTCTGGGGCTAAAGAGACTAGGTTCAATTTTTGGTACTGGCCCTAAAAAAAAAAATCCTTTTTTCGATACATTGCCTTCGTCTAGAGTTTACTTAAGGAAATCTAGGAATATAACTCACGTCTAGATCTTAACAGATATGGAAACAAGGGTCACTCTTACATATTGTATTAGCACTCCAAGGTAAAAATGAAAATGTGATTACTGAACAGACTTTTAGTCTCCTAAAAATGCAAAGAATTCATAATCATCTACAAACAAATGGAGGAAATGCATGCAAAGACTAAAAAATATGGTCTGGTTAGAAACTTTACCTCCATACATAGATCCTCTGAAGGTTTGGATTTTCCCCAAAGGGAAATTCATTTGTGACAGCTTGACAAGCAGCACAAAGAAACATGCTATGAGGGCTCGTGATTCCCCAGAAAGGAGTCATTTGGAAGATACCTCAAAAAACCATTCTCCATTTGATTTGTATTTGTGTACCCACATTCCTTGAGTACACAAATACAAATCAAATAGAAAATGGTTTTTGTGAAATGCGCACATTTAGAGACATCTCTCCTCCAAATGTTTATATGAACTATTTGTGCCTCACCTGTGGTGAACCTTCTGAGCTCACACTGGTCTGATCAATCATAGTAGAACACAATGTACCTTTAACTCCAACATAATGATGTCATTTTGATCCTTCTCAAGAGCAAAGATACCCACCATAGATTACTCTGGAAAATTTTCAAATATAGTTCATGTTGTGAAGGTTTTTCTAGATTTTGAAATGAGTAAAAATCCTACTTATTCATTAGACTGTGAGCTCCCTGAGAGCAGGGACTGTTTTTTTACTTTTTTTGTTTGTTTCCTTGGCATTTGCAAAGTATAACAAATGCTTGATGATGGACTGCTTACCTCAGGGGTAGAATATTATTACATTTGATCCTTACAAAAACACTGGGAGGCAGGTGCTATTACTATACCCATTTTACAATTGTGGAAACTGAGACAGAGGTTAAATGATTTTCCCAAGATCTAACACAGCTAGCAATGTCTCAGTTCAGATCTGAACTCAGGAGTTCCTGATTCCAGAACTCTACACATACCACCTAACTGGCTTAAGGTGCAGCATTTAATCAGTCAAGGTAATACATACAGTAATGAGGTACAGGACAATTTCTATTTCATCTTACAAAATACATAAAAACCAGAGACCTATTTACAGATATGAAAAATACATAAAGGAATCACAATAGCCTACAAGTGATTAATACAATTCCCTTACCTCTTTGGTGGATCCCAACTTTATACAAAGTGTTATACAATCCTCTCCTCTCTCCCCTAACAAAAAAAAAATCCTCAGTGCTACCATATGGGTTGGAAGCACTGTCTCCCTCCCCAGTGAAAACACATTTAGGAACTACTAGGCAAACAAGTGTAATGGTAATTTAAATGGGAAGATCTTTCCCATTCATTAATAGATCCATGTGATCTGCTTAAATCATATGGAAGCCTAAGTCATATGTGGAAGAAGGAGTTTGCTGAAGGCGGGGAGCAGGAAGGGTGGAACAGGAAGAGGTGGAGCTGGAGCTGAGAGAAAGTTGGTCAGACTAGTCAGGGCAGGCAGCAACTAGCATGAGTGGGAGAACTGGTCTGTGATTTTATTTAAGGGAGTTGATTTGTAGGAAGCCTAATGGAGGTAAGGCTTGGGGGTCATGTTGCTCTCTGCATTATTGTGTGTAGATTTCTTTGTTTCTATGATGGATTTGGCTTTCTGGTGTCTGAATAAATGTTTTGGTTCTGTCTTCCACGTAGAGACTTTTGCATTTTGTGATTCAGAATTGTGCCAGCATATTCATGGCTACTGTAGGCGCTGTGAGTATCACATTGGTGCTACAACAAGTTTCTTACCATCAGACTAGCATTGTCAAAGAACTCATGTCAATAGCAGTGAGAAAACACCATGTCTTTTGCTCCCTTACATTAAGGTTTTAATCCCTCAGTATTCATCCTTCTGTTGGGACCACATGAACAATGTTCTTTTCTCTTTAAGAGGTACACTAGTCATGCCATGTCCTTTTTCTGGGTAAAAGATCAAGCCCCAAACTCTTTAGCTTGAAGTTACTCACATTGCAATATCAGAGGCCAGTGCCACTCAAGAAATCTCCCTTCTTGAGTTTGCTAAATTTAGGGATAATAAAATTTCCATTCTTGGTCTAGAAGTCAGTTTCTAGAACTCTCCAATTTTGGATTAAGGCAATCCCCAAAAGCTGATATCATCTCCACATGGGTGAGCACTTGTTTTACTGTTACCATCTGTTTCTCCCAAGTCACTACAAATAACCTCTGGGAGACATTGAACTACTAATGACTATTCTGGTCCAGGCCATTCAGTCAGTTCTTAATTCATCATTCTGGATAATTATGCTTTTATCCAGCCCACATCCCTTCATCTTTTCTCTGAGCAGCATGAGAGACTTAAGATAATAGATCTAAATATGGAAGGTATCTCGTAGGTCATCTATTCCACCTCCTCATTTTAGAGTTGAGGAAATAGAAGCTTGCAGAAATTGAGTGACTTGCCAAATGTCACACAGGCAGTAACAATCAGTGGGGGACATTTGAACCCAGATCCTCTGACCCAAGAGCCATTGCTCTCTCCATTGTGTGCCTTTTTGAAATAGTTTGCTAGGAACTTGGAAAACAATATCTATAGTATTCCACCTAATCTATAAGTTTAGCAGTGCTATCAAATAAGAATCTTATCTGTTCTTGAGAAAGCCTTATTGACTTTTGTGATCTCTTTCTTTGCTAGAAGTTCATTTACCGATCTTTTACTAGTATTTTCAATAGGTTTCCAAGAACAAAATCAAATTCACTAATCTCTAGTTCACAGAATCCATTTTCTGCCATTTGTGGAAAGCTGAAGGATCATTTGCCCTTCTTCCATGTGATTTTTCTATTCTCTTCCATGTTTCAAAGACTACAGACCATGGATTAGCAACCCCATTTGCCAATTCTTGAAGTATCCTTTGATATCTGGCTGAGATCACTTGAATTTAATATGGGTGGCTGCGTATTCTCCTACTATATTTTTCTTTTTAAGCATTTTGTTCTACCTTTTCTGATTCTTTGCTTAATGAAAGGAAAACAGTTGACACCATGGGGAAGTCAACTGGAGGCCAGAAGTTGGGGAGGCCAGCAAACTTTTGTTCTCCTTGCCAAACTGAGATGCATAGTAATGAAGAACAATGCCAATGCAATTTTATAGAGGCTTGGGAGCAGTAGCTACATTGCAAATAGGAAAAATAAATTGAGGGGAAAATGAGTCTGCAGAGACTCAAAATGTATCTCAAAGTGCTTATTGATCTACCTCCAAAAAAATGAAAGTGAGAGGTCTCCAGAAACAAACATTCTAGGTTTTAGGGACAATGAAAAGTTCCTAAAAAACAAGGAATGAAACTTCATTGTGGGCAGACAGAAGGGATAGAACTGCAAAACACAGCCATCTTGAACAAATGATATTTATAAAAAAAATACCCCTCCCTCTGGTACCAATCGTTAGGACTTTTGCTAGGGGCAAAACAATCAGTCAATCCCATCAGCGATGAAAGTATAGCCTTTGCTAAATTGGACTTTCACCCAGTAGAGCACTGAGGGAGAGGCAGGAGCAACTGGTTACTAGTTACAGGTTCCAAGGAGGGTTACTAGGGCAGCATCCTACTCTCCCCCAAACCATGACAAAAGCTAAATCCTCCCAAAGTAGCTGAAAGCATAACCCTCCACACTAGGGCCAGGATGGTGACTCCAAAGTAGAATGGGCAAAGGTCAGGAAGGGATAGAAACAATGGTGTTGCCAGGAAATCTTCCCTATAATGAAGAAGTTCGTGATGTTCTAATAATACAAGACTAGTCCTAGGACTCAACATATTGTTATGCCATGCTGACTGAGAGTCTTGCATCAGGGTAGCTCAGGGATGAGGGCATCAACAAAGGAATTTGGGTATTTTATAGGGAGGGAAGTGGGCTCAGGGCTAAACTTCCATTGATTTCCTGCCTCAGAAGTCACAGGAAGAGAAAAGTCAATTATCCAAAAAACTAAAATAGAATATCCAAATGGGGGAGGAGCAAAGGGATTACTAGAGAAAGGACAGAAGAAAAGGAAAGGGGTGCCAAGAGAAAGGGAACATTGCTAGGGCATAGACAAATTTTGGATAGGAGTGGGGTTTCCTAACTACAACAGCTTAGTCATAGAATACATATGTAGATCTGGTATTCTGGTGCTTAAGATAGGGGAGGGAAGAACCAGGAGCAAACAGTGCGGACAGAGAATTCCAGGTAGCTAAAAAATCATCCCTACCCAGAAGAGAAATACAATCACCTCTCAAAGTGATGTCTTACCAAAATATGTCACTGTAAATAAAGAACTCAGACTACTCCACTTGCCTTAGCCAAGAGGAACCTATTTACTACTCCTGTGATTGTATCATTGTCAAAAAAAGCTTTTAAAATGCCCCCTCCCCCAAAAAAACAAAGCACAGATTATTATGGCATGACTATTTTGTATCTCTATTTTAAATGAGACCCTCAAAGCCAACAGAGTCCAAAATGAAAAGAGAAGGCAAGCAGTTAAACAATTTCGTGAAAAGATTATTTATTTTGCAAACTGATGGATTACGCATATGAGTTATTAGAAAAATACTATAAGTTGACTGGCAGTGGTGGGAAGTCATTTTTTCATGATGGAAATAGGAAAAGCACCAGAGATTTTTTAAAATGAGAGTTTATTTGATTTTCCTTTTGCATAAATGGATTTTATGTACTGAAAAAGTAGCTAATCTTGATAGATATCAGTGGAATTCGTTTTACAGCTGATGGCTATTGGAGCCAGCTTTCTTATCCAGCTTTCTTTTCTCAACCTTTCAATTGAGGATGACACCAATATTTATGTGAATTGGGGAAAAGAAAATGGACATAGGGTACATCAAACTGCTTCATGTTCAGTAAAACTAAACCTAACAATCTGCCCAAATAACTGGCAAGATATTTCTTAAGACTGTAGATTCTGCTTGCTGGTTTAAGGCAAAGACTTAAATCCAATGGGCTATCAGATATCTCTGAGATTTTTATTTTTTTTCTTTCCCTTCTTCTTTCAGGATGGTCTTAAGTGAGATCCAAGTACCAGAAAACTATGTAATTCAAAACCACATGCAACAAAATATGATAAGTAATCATTCTCACTTTAGCTCAATAATTGTCAGAGAGATCAGTGTGTATCTATATGTGAGTGTGCCCACTTGCATGTACAATATTTAAATGACCTTCATTTATAAGATCATCATATGCTAGCATCCAAAAGTAGAACTGAGATTGCATGTCCTGATGCAGAAACAATAACCTACTTCCAACTATTTTTATCCACTCAGTAACACTGAGATTTGAATGATGCACACTATATATTATTTCCCAAAGAGTCAAAACTATATTTAGAATTAAAATTGGTTTTTGGAAGTTCAGCTTACTGCCCCCCAAAGCAATGAGTCACACACCAGAAGGGGATGGATTTGGTAGGCAAATACTAAGTCATTAACTGCTCAGCAAGAGTTCACAGAACACCTTAGATCTCAGGATGAGTTTTACAAAATACTGTGCAGTTAATGTGCATTGGAACATCAAGGTCATTTTGTTCATTGAGGTCTTGTGTTCTTTTTTTTCTTTTTAAAGGTGCCAGAGGATCTTTCTCTTTCATTTTAGAACCATAGGGTTAAATTAGCCTTGAAGATAAATTAAAATAGTGTCTTCTTATCCTTTACATTAGAAAATGGTGCCTCTGTTTCATCAGTATGAGGTAATGAACTTGTTTTTCGAGCATTTTTCTTTTTTTGGTGCCAATAAATGAGTCTTTAGTGTTTTGAGTTCCCATTGTGGGATGCACCAGGGAAGACTGGCAACTTATATGTAACAGTCAGAGAGCAATTGGGGGTACTGAGAGGCTTGCCCAGGGGCAAACAGCCATTTAGCATCAGAGTTTAGCATTCCACTCACTAAATAAGCCAGTTTCCTTTACTTCTTATTTTGCTGTTGGTGATCACTCATTTTCAGTTGTTTTCTACTCTTTGTGACCCCATTTGAAGTTTTCTTGGCAAGGGTATTAGAGTGCTTTGACATTTTCTTCTTTAGCTTGTTTTACAAATGACAAAACTGAAGGCAAACAGGGTTAAGTGACTGGCCCAGGGTCACACAGCTGGTAAGGGCCAGATGTGAATTCAGGAAGATGAGTCTTCCTGACTCCAGGCCTGACACTCTATCCACTGTGCCACCTTGCTTCTCTTTGCTTCCTGTGTCTTTGGAGAAATAAAACATTTGGTTACAGCAAAGTCCTCAGTTAACTCCTAGGTATAAATTCTCTGGGAATCGCTCTCAAAGTTTTAATTACCCTCTTTCTAAAAATGACTTCCCAATCTTTATTTCCAGCCAAACTTTTTTTTTATTATCCTGCTAGCATAACCTTTGAAGACTCAGTTCACCTCTATGGCTTGGAGGTCACTGTAATGGTGAAAGAAGGTAGAATTATATATATAGATATAGCTGCAGATATATATTTTTTCATCAGTTGCCCGGAAAAATTTTATGTAACACAGCTCTGAGTCATAAGGTAGACCTAACTAGGGTGGTAAATTAAAACATCAGATTAAAAAGTATCTTAAAATATTAAAGGCTAGTGAAAAATCCCTTCATTTTGTTCACACAAATGAAAAAAGAAACATCAAAAAAAGTAAAATTATTTTCCTACCTGATAAGTGGAAGAGGCTGGGTTTCAAATCCAAGTCTTCTGACTTTAAGTACCATGTTCATGCCATTCCACAATTCTTAAATTAAATAAGACTTACACTCACCTTGAGTCCCAAGAGTTTCTGAAAGGTTCTGCTTTCTCACTCAGCTTAAATTCAGTCCAGATTTATTCAAGCAGCTAAGGGAGCTAAAGGCCACCTGAAATTATTTTAATCGTGAATTACTTAAGTAATGACTTTCCCACTCTCTGTTTGCTCCTGCTCTTTCTTTTTTCATAGCCTTAGCTATTAAAATAAATTTCATTTTGGATTAATGTAATCAAAATAAATAAAATATATTGTTTTTTTAAATACCCATTATTTCTTAATGACCTTGAGCTTTTTTCTTTCAGACAATGTGACGTTTCTGGGAAAGGCTGCATTTTTTCTCCCCCATTTTATTTTACTTAGTTCTCAGAGACAAGTATGACTATGTTTTTATGAGACCTCTGACAAGTTACTTTATTTTCTGTAATAGCAATGAAAAGATCAGACAGCAAAATGTCCAGAGGCAGATGCTGGGGAGAGGGCTGTGACTGCCCAGATATTTGGTGAAATCAGACCCCTCTATTGGTGGGCCATTAAGAACAATTATACAAACATTCACTAGGCATCTACTCTCATGAAAGACACTAGAAATACACAGACACCAGTGAAACAGACACTGGCCTCAAGGAGTTCCCATTCTATTTGGAGTTACAGGCACACAAGTAAATACAACATATATACAAAATAATGTAGTTTGATTTCAAAAAGCAGAGAGTACTAATAATAGTGGATCAGGAAAAGCCTACTGTATGCGGCTGGCACCTGAACTTTTCTTTGAAGGAAACTAAGCAATGAATTCACCTGAGCCTTTGAAATCTGACTACTCTATTTTCCCATTTGTTTTTAACTCAGGCAAAACTCCTTCCCAGTCTTGAGTCACCATGCTTGGTTTATTTACCACCCTTCAACCCACTCCTTCCTAACATCACAACTCACAGACCACTAAGTACTCTATTCTGGCCTGCTCTTAATGCAGGTGACTCACTCTCCCACGTTTCCTGTCTCCTCCACCTTGACTCCATTACAGAAGTACAGAATCTCAGAGCTGGAGGGCACTTCGAAGCCTGTCTAGTCCAATCTATACCTGAGAAACAATCCCCTCTTCAACATCCCTGAGCAAGTAGGCTAGGAGACTTATGAAGAAGAAAAAACTTGCAAGGCAACCCATCCCACTTGGAGACAACTCTAATTGTTTAGAAATTTTTCCTTAAACAGAGACAAAAATTTGTCTCTTTGCAACTTCCTTGCTTATATTTCTGCCTTCTAGGCTCTTGATTCTTCCTCAGGCCTGAGTTTCTTCCATCTAAGGCTGAGAAAACCATTACATCACACCCCCTCCATTACTGACGTTTCAACCCAGTGGGGACATTAATGCCCTCTGCTGGCCCCTGAATGTCTAACAGGTCTAAAACAGCTGCTTGGCTGGGATTTAACCAATTAACTCCTTAGGTTTCACTACAGAGAAAGAGAAGTAGATCCTTTGTGCAATAGCTCAAGTAGTTTTGCTGCATGAGGAATCTATCTTTAGTTAACATGATTGGAAAACTTTACTTTTACACGTCAACCCATTCTCCTACCCTATACAATAACAGAAGTGTTCTTGTCCTTGAATATTTGAGAAATATTTGCAGGTCTCATGGCATACCCAAGCAAAAACTTTGCGAGCTGTCCAGCTAGTATCTGTTTCCTGGACTAAATTTACGT
This sequence comes from Potorous gilbertii, assembly GCA_028658325.1. Taxonomy (NCBI): domain Eukaryota; kingdom Metazoa; phylum Chordata; class Mammalia; order Diprotodontia; family Potoroidae; genus Potorous; species Potorous gilbertii. Next base: position 420,501,672 of record CM053770.1, on the reverse strand, counting down.
TAGCATTTATCCATTTTTTAAAAGTATAGTGCTTAAATCCTTCCATAGACATCTAAATTAGCCATCCTGCAAAATGATATTGTAGTCAATATTCACTCAGTGATTGAGTACATATTGAATAAGAGTCAGACAAATATCTGGTCCTGTCTTAGCCACCATTAATACTGATAACTCAGAGTATCACCGATCCTTACTATATTATACCGCATTTTATCACAGTAGCTTGAAAGGGACTTTTTAAAGATATGCTCTAGGCAAATGAAAGATTGAAGACTGTGGAAGATTTTTTTAAGTGGAGATAAGAAGATAATAGATGACAGAAAGAAGGCAAATCTACTTAACTATAATTTTTCTTTCTTTTCCCTACCAATTCCTTATCAAAGAGGAATTCTCTACAGATGATGAAGTCTTCTATGTCCTTTTTGGGGAATACATTGTATCAATTGTATCAAGCACCAGAATATTACAGAGCTTTCTAAATGAGACATATAATTGCCCAAAAGAATTTCCTTTTACTATCCACACAGAAAAAAAACAAGTGGATGAAAAACATCTAATCCCATACTATGACAGAAAATTGGATAGACAACTTATAAAACTCACCCATTAGCTCATATATCTGGAAAATTACAAATGGAAAATGACTAGGGCCCCAAACTGAACAGGAAAAAAAAAAGCAAACTAGATTGTCTTTTGTAAAGTGATTTTAATGACTATAAATTTCTTTGGAAATAAAGGCCTATATATATTTTTTCCCCTTTAACTATTTATTTTTAGTTTTCAACATTCACTTTTATAAGGTTTTGAGTTCCAAATTTTTCCCATTTCCTCTCTTCTCCCCTCCCCAAGATGGCATTCAATGTGACGTAGGCTATATAGGTACAATAATATTAAACATATTTCTACATTAGTCATGTTGTCAAAGAAGAATCAAAACAAAAGAGGAAAACTACAAGAAATTGAAAAAGGAAAAATAGGACATTTCACTCTGCATTCAGACTCCATAGTTCTTTCTCTGGGTGTGGTTAGCATTTTCCATCATGAGTCTTTTGGAATTATCTTATAATAGGGGTGGGGAACCTGTGGCCTCAAGGCCCATTATGTGGCCCTCTAGATCCTCAGATATGATTTTACAGAATAAATCCCCTTTGTAAAAGTATTTATTCTGTAAAGTTTGGACTCATTCAAAAGGCTATACCCAAGGACCTAGAAGGCCACGTGTGGCCTTCAGGCCACAGATTCTCTACCCCAGTTTAGATCATTGTATTACTGAGAAGAGTTAAGTCTAAAAAAGTTGGTCATTGCACAGTGTTGCTGTTACTACGTACAATGTCATTCTGGTTCTGCTCACTTCACTCAGCATCAGTTCATATACATCTTTCTGAATTCCTTTGCCATCACAAAAAGAGTTGCTATAAATATTTTTGTACATGTGATTCCTTTTCCCTTTTATATGATCTCTTTGGCATACAGATCTAGTAGTGGTAATGCTGAGTCAAAGGGTATGCACAATTTTATAGAAACGTCAGTGTTTTCTAACACCAATATTCTTCCAGTGATGTTATATGACTATGAGTGAGGGGGTAGCCAGGTGGTGCAGTAGATAGAGCACCAGTGCAGAAGTCAGGAGGACCTGAGTTCAAGTCTCACCTCAGACACTTGACACTCACTAGCTGTGTGACCTTGGTCAAGTCACTTAACCCCAACTGCCTCATTCTGGGTCATCTCCAGTCATTCTAATATCTGGTCACTGGATTCAGATGGCTCTGGAGGAGAAGTGAGGCTGGTGACCTGCACAGCCCTCCCTCACTCAAAACAAAGTCAAGTGCAAGTCATGGCATTATTTCTCTGATGGTATGGTCTTCTTTGGCAATGAAAGATGAACACACACATGACTGAGTTATAGAGTACTACATTCTCCAAAGAAGTTACCATGAGCAGCACCCAAACAACAATGGCAAATTTGTGGGAAGATATGAACCAGACGTAGAGAATGGGCAGTGATGGATGTACTGAAATCTATAATGTTGAAGGAAATGTGCACTTCTATAAGATTTCAAATCCTTCAGAGAAAGTCCCACCATGAACAGTCTTCAGTCTGAGAAAACCAGAACACGTATAGTTACCAAGGAACTGAAAGCCAAAATAGGGAAATAGACTAATGAGTTAAAGTCACTGGTCTCAGAAAAACTACATAGGCAAACTTGAAAGAACTGATGAATATGATGGATGTCCTGACAGTTATGATTTCTGAAAAAATCAAGGAGAGGAGATAAAGCCAAGATGGGGGAACAGCAGGATGAAGTGCAGCTAAGCTCTATCCCACTACTCCTTCAACCAGATCTAAAAAATCTATCAGACATAGTCTGGATTTGGAAATCCTATCTGATTAATTCCTTGATTAAAAGACAAATAGTAATAAAACTCACAGTGAATCATTTTTACAGTCCAGATTGGCATAGGGAGACAATAAAAGAGGTATATGGACACTGGGCTAGGGGTCTTAGCCAGGAATGACTGTCTGGAACGTTCCAACACAGAGAAAGACTGCACACCAGGGCAAGATGAAGTTCCAAATCCAACATAAAAGGAACTAAACTTGTGCAAGATGCTGGAATAGGTGCCAACCAGCAACTCCACAGCTCACTCCCAAGATCTCAATCACAGATCCAGGCCTAACTGAAGAAGGTGGTGTTCAAGAAAAGGAAAGACAATAGGCTGTGTACTAAGCAAAGAGAAAGTTCAAAAACAAACAACAGCTATGTGACTGTCACCCCAAGAGTAGAGCATGGGTCTCTGCTCAAGCCTACAGCCCAATCTGAAACTTGCAGACCAACAAGGGCAGGAATCCCAGAATATTATCACTGTGAACTAGCCAAGTATTACAGTTGACCAATAGAAACTGATTTCAGAAGCACTCTTTGCAAACTGCCACTAAAGTAAGCCCAAAGGTGTTTTGCTAAGATTCAAACTGAGATCAAGAACTTGCAGAGCTCATACCAAGAGGGTAGCAATCAGACTTTGTCCTGGATCAGGCCATTTGGGGAGCACAGAAAACTCTCAGTTCCCCAGATCAAGTTGTTCCAGAGATCTTGGAATAAGACAGCCTTCAATAGCTTGCATTTATCTAGCACTTTGTAGTTTACAAAGCACTCCACAAATACTTCATTTTATCTTCACAACAACCTAGGAAGGTAGGTGCTATAAATTATCCCCCTTTTACAAATGATAAAACTGAAACAGATAGATGCTAAATACTTGCTCAGGGTGACACAGGCAGTAAGTATTTTAGACTACATTTGAACTCAGATCTTTCTGAATCTAGGTCTAATGCTCTATACACTGCCACCTAGCTACAGGAACCTGGAAGACATAAGGTCAGCTAAGACCTATCTTCCAGAAGTAAACAGATCTCAGCACCAACTTAAAGTCCAAAGCCAGGAAACAGACTGGAAAAATGAGTAAACAAAGAAACAAAAATCCCACTATAAAAAAAATAAAAGCTATTATGGTGATAGTGATGTTCAAGTCACAAATTCAGTAAAGAATGGCTCCAAAAACAAGCAAACTCAAAAAGAATGTGTCTTGGCACAAGTTCAATTTCAAGATCACTGGAAATGTATGTTTATGACACTTTCAAACTCTTGATTTTGTGTATATATACAATATACACATATGTATATGTATATATGCCTAATAATATGTAAACATATATGTAAATGATAGAGGAAAAGTTTGGAAAAGAAATGAAAACTATGGAAGAAATAATTGGAAAGAAAATTACCAACTTGGCACAAGACATGTAAAACTGTAGCTAGACAACTGGCTCCCTGAAAATTAGGGTGGGCAAAATAAAAGATATTGACTATATAAGAAAGAAATGAAATATTAAAACATAGTCAAAGGCTTTTTAAAAAGAAGAAAATTTAGCAAAACATAGCAAAAGCACCTGACCTGCAAAAGAGATTAGGGGAAAAATAACATAAGAATCCCTGAACTTTCTGAAAACCATTACTTTAACAAAAAGAGCCTAGATATCATATTTCAAGAGATTTTTGGACCACAGGGTTAAGTGGGAATAGAAAGAATTCACAGGTTCACCTACTGAAAGACATCTCAAAATAAAAACCCTAAGGCATATTTATTTTAGCCAAAATGCAGGCTTTCTTCTAGGTTACAAACCACAACTCTTGACCACCATCTTCTCTCAGACCCTGATGGAGACAGCCCAAGACCCTGAACTTAAAACCATTGGGAATAATAGTTCTTCCATTCCAGTGCCCCTGCTATTATCCTAAGAGGAAGCCCCTGTGGAGACATAGCCTGACATTTGTTACTGTAAGTGTCAACATCACAGCTACTGAAAGAAAGTTCCCATCTGGCTTTGCTGCTGCACCCTAAGGAACATGGGAACTTTCCATTTGACTGATACCTCCATTTGTGTTGTCTTTCCTTGTTAGAAAATGAGCTCCTTGAGAGCAGGAACTGTGTTACTATTCTTTTTGGATCTCTAGCTCTTGGCACAGCGCTTTACACATGATGTGCTTACTAAATACTTTATAAAGAGAAAAAAAGTCTGCAAGCAGACAGAAGGTACCAATGGGTCATCATCAGGATCACACACAATTTAGCAGCCACCAGAGAAAGGAGCAGAGAACTTGGAATATAATATTTTAGGAGGTAAAGTATATACTTCCAACTAAAAATAATTTATGCAGCAAAGTTGAGTATAATCCTAGAAGAGGAAAAGTGGGCCAGAAGACTTTAAAGCATTCCTGGTAAAAAGATCTGAACTACATAGAAAATTTTAAGCTCAAACACATGAGTCATGAGAAACACAAAAAGGTAAACATGAGAGAATAATCATATGCAACTAAGATCCTTATATTCTAAAGAATATATCCTAATGGGGGAAATGAAATGTATGATCCCTCAGAACTCTATCTTTATGCATGGTCATAGAAATAACCTAACTAGAAAAAGGACCTAAATTCTTTTACATTTTGATGATCTTAAAAAGAAAAATGGAAAGGGGGGAGAAGAGAAATAATAGAGAAATTATCTTACTCGACTCCATCTTCTTTAGACTTCATTTGGAATATCAGATTCACTTCTAGGCACCACATTTTAGCAAGTACATTAACAAGTTGAAGCATATCTAAGAAACAGGAATCAGGGTGGTACAGGATTTGGAAACTATGTTGTGTGAGTATCAGTTAAAGGATATTTAGTCAGGAGAAAATAAAATTCTAAGGAGAAGCAGTTCTCTTCAGGAAAAACTATCATATGAAAGAAACATTGGACTTATCTCGCTTCATCCCAAAGGGACAAACTAGTAGGAGAAGTTGGCTTAATATAAGAACAAATCTCCCAACAATTAAAGTTGTTCAGAAATGGAATGTTCCTGTCACTGGAGTTCTTCAATGTCTTCTCCCTGTGCTGGGAGTTCAGGTCTCTCATAGTCAAAAATATCAAGTAGCTTCACTTCTCAGTTTCTCTTCTAATAGCAAAAAAAAAAAAATTAAAATCTAGGAGGAAGCCCAGGAAAAGTTTTCCATACTCTGGTGAACCTATTCCTCACACCTCTCCAAGAACAAAGAAAACACCTTCTTCTAAGGAGACATGGAAAAGGATGGAGGCCAGTGTAATGAACTACCCTTGGATATTTCATGGACTTCTTTTTGAGATGCATCAAGGTAAGCCAACTGTTGTCTTTCTGTAGATTCATTATCATTTTGGGTAGTATGTGTCATTTACTCCAATGACAGTGTAAGGAAATTAAAGAAAGATGTAAAAATTCAAACACTTGACTAATTCCATTTATCTAGTTCCAGCTACTGTGCAGTTGTTGTACAAAGTGATATTAAAAATGAGATGCTAATAAAGTTGCACAACAACTGAAAAGATATGATGAAGTACTTCTCATCCTTGATTGGGCTGTCCACTCAGATAGCTAAAGACAGGATATGTGTGATAATAAAATCTTAAATCTGAGAATGTAATTGCTTCTGACATCTCCAACTAGGCAGCAGGCTGCCCAAATACTGCTGTTCAGTCACAGATTCTAAGCCTAATGAAGTGAGAAGAACACAGTGTAGATACAAATTAAAATCTATTTACCAAGAACCGTCTGTGGGGTTTTTTCTTTCTTTTTATATACTTATTCATTTGGGGTAAAAGGGGGGAAAGTATCTGTTAGTAATAATCACACTTTTATATTTAAACACTGTAGAACTGTTATTAACTGAAAGAAATTACTGTAGGACAGACCCAATATGTTGTTGAAACCTTTGACTTTCTTGAAGATCTTTTCAGTCAAATTCTTTACTTTTATTCTCACAGGTAGAGGAAGAGGGAAAAATTACTCCAAAAATGATTAACCATTTACCTCTCTACTTTAAAATTTTTCCTACCTTTTCATTCAGTTTAGAGATTTTTAAAGGTCCAATTTTCTTGTCAATTACATGGTCATTAACATTGTAGTCTTAGGAGAAAGCTGGAAATTCAACATAGAAATTCTATAACAGAATTGCAGGGGAGTAAAATGTAAGTAACCAGGTAAGTGTTACAGATTTTTCTTAATTTGCTTTAAGCTGGAAAATCCCCTGAATTTATAATGATTGCATGTTTTGTTTTTGTTATGAATTGTTTGCTGACCAACCTTCCAGATGAGGAAAAAAAAGAAAACATAGACAGGAAACACATCTCATTACTATGACTCAACACCAAACCTTTCTCACATTCTTTCCTACCACCTCTGAGTAAACTAGAAGCTGAAATTCATCTTCTAGGACAAAGAACCTTCAATGAGGAAACCAGGCCTCATTAAGCATATTTCCAAAAATACAATATCCATCATTCAAGAGTCAATCACACTCCAACAGCACTTAGACTCTTGTGGCTCAAAGAAGTCACTTTGGCTTTTGTAAACCAGTGAGTATTCCTTACCAAACAATTCTATATTCTTGGGTGCAGAGATGGCAAAGGGGTGTTCTTACAACTATTTCTAACTGAGGGTGTGAGGTCCATTTTTCATTACAGGGAAAAGCGAATTTGGGTTGGCAGGAGCAAATCATGTTAAAAGTGATCTCATTGCCCACTTTGCTGTAAACCATTAAAATCCAAGTTCCCTTCAAGTTCATTAGTGATGTTATATGTGTATTCTTGAAGGGTGTCATACAAAGCCTCCCACTGGTGATGCCCCAGCAGGTATCATTCGTTGATACTGGCTGTTCAGCTGTTTCTTCTTGTTTCTTTTCACCCAGATATTCTATAAAAAAGCAAAAAAGAGATCAATTTCTCCTTTTCCCTTATAGTTCGGGAATGAGCACGCAACTCTGAGTTTTCTAAAGATTTTTACAGCTAGTAACTAGAAATGAAGTTATGTAGTGGGAGATAGAGTTGCAGCCCCAAGAGTTAGGAATACCTCAACTGAAATCCAGTCTGTGTTATTTCCTAGCTGTGTTCCTAGATGATGCCTGGACAAATCACTTAAGAAACCTCTTGCAGCTCTCTCAAGCTCTAAAACAGATGGATAATAGGATCATAGATTTAGATCTGAAATTGACCATGGAGGCTAAAGCCCTCATTTTATAGATGAGGAAACAAAAGTGTAGAAAGGTCCAATGACTTCCCCAGAGGCACATACTTAGTGTCTGAAGTAGTATTGAAATTCAAGGTTGCTATCAGCATCTCTGCATCAATGGAGGGACTTCCCACCAGTGGAAATCACAGATATTTGATATATTTGTATAGGAAAATGGTAGGCAACAGACTTGTGATTTCATTTCGTTAGGGAATTCCATATTGAAATTACTGCTAAAGCAGGTAAGTACTCTACAACTTAGAGACACCAGGCCTCATAGTTTTTCTACAAGACCTCTTCAAAGCTAGTATCATCGCTTGTGGGGCTTCCCACTAATTTCCTTATCTCTGAGGGACACCTCTGGCTCTCAGTTAACTTATAAAGCTGAACTGATTGCTACCAGGGGCCCAGTGAATGATCAGACCTTTCCTGGCTCAGGTTACCAGTTCAACCTAATTCTCAGATTACCTTTGATGATTCATCTGTCAGATGAGTCTCCTAGAGAATAGGTTCCAAGAATCCTAACAGTTCACTTTTTCCAAAGGGATAATGTTTGTATATTCAATAAGTAAAATAGAGAGTAACCTAGAACACTGAGAGGTTAAATATCCAGGGTCACATAGAGATGGGATTTAATTTATATAGTTCTTTAAAGTTTGCAGAACAAGTTATCTCACTGGATCTTCACAACAGCCCTGTGACATAGATACCATAATTGTGTTCCCTTTTTACAGATGAGGAAACTGAGGCTAAGAAAGGCTTAGTGAGTTGTTCAGGATCACGGCTAGTGAGTGTCTGAGGCAACCTTCATACTCAGGTCTTCCTCACTCCAAGTCCAATAAATTCTCTGTCCTCCTCTTCACCACTTGGCTGATGAGACTGGCTATCTCTCTACTATCCCATCATTATACCCTGGTTCTTTGGTCTATATAACGACAGGGAAACACATCAGTTTAAAAAACTAGTAAAAGGGGGAAATGTTACCAAGTTAAAACAAGTGCTAGTTGGTGGACTTAATCTTGAATAAAAAATTAAGTAGGCCATGATTTTTTTCATTCATTTTCACTGATTTATCTTTTGAGTTCTTGCCCCTGAAGTCAATCACTTCAGTCTTTTCAGGTGTTGGATGCTAAGCCAGGGGTTCAAGTTCACCAAGACTGAGTCAAATCCATAAATCTTCAAGGATTTCCCATCCTTTTCTAGAAACTTTTTTCTAGATTTACCTCTTAGAGTAAAGATGGTTTAAGAAAGATACTTTTCTACATTCTTTCTCCCATTTCCTCAACTGGGATCCAGATCATTTTGCCCTAACATTAAACTACCCTCCTTCTATGTTTCTTGAGATTTCTGTGACTTCAGGACATCAAAAATCTACTCTTGACATTCTGAATCTTTCTCACCTCCAGGATTCCTCCCTTGGGCTTCAAGCTGTATTACACTAATTTCATAGTCACCTCCCTTACTCACTAGGAAGGTCTCTATGGTATGGAAGTCCGAGGTTGCCCTTGACCTATTCTCTATAATCGGGTTAGTTTGACTGAAGCAAATTAAAAAGCCATTTGTTAAGACTGATTCTGACCTCGTGGTTAATTTCAGTCCTTTCATCTAGTACTCCTGGCTAACAGCTGGGGCTGGTCCCCCTAGAGATCTCTGTGGCCTAGATGGCTCCTGTCAGCGCCGGTAGATTTTCTACATTTTAGCTGTTCCTCCCCATGGCCCAAATAAGACTACTTTCTTCAAAGCTAGCCTCACCTGCTGGGCTTCCCACTGATTTCTTTTTCTCTGAGGGACTCCTCTAGCTCTCAATTAATTTGCAGAGCTGAGCCGATTGCCCCAAGAAATCCAAGGAATGATCAGACCTTTCCTGGCTCAAGTTAGTGGTTCTACCTAATTTTCAGATTACCTTTGATGACTCATCTCTCAAATGAGTCTCCTGAAGAGTAGTATCCAAGAATCCTAGCAATACATTTTTTCCAAAGGGCAGGGATAATGGTTTCATATACAGTAACAATACAGATAATTCCCACCAACAGTAATAATTAAAAAAAAGCCTTTCTGTGACAAATTGGATCAATTTCTCAGAGAAGGGAAAAAATGCTTCAAATACTAAGGGACACAAATACCAGATCCTCATGTAACCCACCTAAATATGCTGATTATCTAAGAGCTTTCTTCTAACTAGCACAACTACTTAGTCAATTCAAAGGGCTAGCCTGATAGGTTAGCCCCTTAAAACATTCAAAGATTGGGCATGACAAAATTTCCTATATTTCAAAAACAGCATGGTTCTGGGGATACAGTGCCAGATCTTAATTGGACGAGCTAGCTTCTAATCTTAGTTTTATGATTTTAGGCAAATCACCTAGTCAGTCTTATTTTCTTCATTTATAAAATGAAGAGGTAGGACTAAATGACCCATAAATTCTTTTCTAGCTCTACTCCTGTGATATAATATTTCATCCCCAATCTGGATGCAAGAGAATAAATTCTAGGCCATTCTAATTTAAAAGAGGCATGCATATCTAGATCTATAGCCATATATACTATAAGAGAGTATAACCATATTAAATATTGTATTCATCTTTGACCAATTAATAGTTTCTGATGAGTCATTTGGATTTCTGATGCTTGGAAATTTTTTTTTACACTGCTGGAAAGAATAACTCATATTTACATATTGATTGGTTTGTAAAGGTCTGCAAAGCACTTTACAGAATTTTTTAAACTTTCCTTTTCAATTAATAAGCAATGGTTTTCTCTCCTCTGTATCCAAGAAGAAAAAGGAAAAATAAAACCCTTGTAACAAATATACATAGTCAAACAAAACAAACAGAATAGGGCCCTGTCCATGTCCAAAATCATATGTCACATTCTGAATCTTGCCCTAACACCTCTCCCTCAAGAAGTGGGTAGCATGATCCATTATCAGTATTCTATAGTCATGGTTTGTCATCAAAATAACCAGAAACCTTCAGTCTGTCATGGTCATCCTTTTAATTCTTACAAGCCTGTGGAGCAAGTGCTACAGGTTTTATGCTCTCCTTTTTAACAAATGAAGAAACTGAGTTAGTGACTTGCCTGGGGTCACACAGCTTTGAGAGACAGGATTCAAACCCCAGAGCTTTCTGATTTCAAGCCCAGTTGCTGCTTCAGCTTTAACCACTCCACTAGCAAGCCCTTATAATCAGATCTCTAGGCCACTCATTTAGCTCTGTTACTAGCCATTCTACTCTTCCAACCTGATTCTCGGAAAGGACTTCATAAGAAGGACAAAAGAGAAATCTGGACTAGCTGATATGGCATTTTCTATTAGTATGTAGGACTCACTTTCATTAGCCCAGTCACACTAAGATAGTAAATTAATGCCAAAAGAAGAAATACACCTATAAACTATTGCTGACAGAATTGAGTATACTCTATTTTCACATGAAGATTTCCTCCTCCCTTCCTAAGCACACTCTTTCCGTACTATCTTCCTAGCCCATCCAGATTACTCTAAAAATTCAGATTATATAAATGAGTAATTGAGGTTAGTTTGGAGTAAAATGTCCTAGGTCACTATTTTACGTTCCTACTAGTGATATACTCCAGTAAGAAATATAGGCTCTTCATCACATAATAAAATACATATGGTAAAATGTGCCATTGATAACTGAATTTTCTGTAGGGTATTTCATATAGCACATTTCTGTAGTATATTTCAAAAAGAGAGAAAAAAAGAGAGAAGAGAAGACAAGAGAAGAGAAAGACAGAGACAGAGAGAAACAGAGACAGAGAGAGAGTTGTTTGGGAGGGGGCAAATAGCTAGTAGTAATTGTCTGAAGCTGAATTTCAATTCATGTATTCCCCAGGTCACACAGTCCAATGGGAATAGGCTATATTTACTCTAACCCAGTTGGCTGGGTACCCCATGAGGGAGGAGACCGCCCCCACTCCACTGAACATGGTTGAGCTGCCAAAAGTAATAGAGTCTAGTATTCCCATTTGACAGCTGGGTTATAAAAATGGGAGGAAAATACATTCCAATTAAGGTAAAAACCCAAGAATTTCAAAGACTAAAATAATTTACTAATCATTGAGCATTTATTGAGAACTTATTATGCATTAGGTTCGGTGGGGCAGGGGGCGAGGGGAGGGGGGGAGGGAATTCAGAAGAATCTGAAGAATTCCCCTTTCCATTAGACAGTCAGCAGGGAAGTGGGAAGAGGGATAGAAATCCTTTCTGGGGAAAGAAGAATATTCATAAAATTAGAATTTAAAAAAATGGAAAAAATGAAATAATATTCAAATAATTTGATTGAAAAACTACAACAGGTTCCCTAATCTAAAATATGAATTCAACCAGTACCTTGGTATTTCTTCATGATGTTCCAAAAACAAAAAAACCCAGAAGTGGGGGGTTTGGGGGTAAGTTCCCTGGGATATGAAGTGCTTCCCTGATGAACTCCTGCACCTTGAATTGCCACCGGAAGCTAGCTGGTTATCAATGTCAACTTGTGAGTAGTGCTACTGCAGTATATGGAGTGTAACATTACTCTAGAAGGAAGTAATAGGGAGCAATTTACAGCAGCCCAGGATACTTGAAACTGCTGTGGCATTCAAGCTCCTAGAATCATTCTGCACATTCCTTGAGAGTTACCATGATAAAGTGTTCATTGATGCACAGATAACTGCAAAGCAGGCACGGGGGAAAATGACTTTTTAAAGCAAGGTTTCAAGGTCAAATGTCACCCAACTGTGCAGGACCAAGCTCCAGCCCTAGAAGACAAACAAAGGCCCGGCTCCATTCTTTGAGATCCCTGGGATGAAGTTCATAGGGGGCTGGATGATCCTTTCCCCATCCCCCACCCCTAGAAGGCTGCTCTGCATTTTATGGGGCAGCCTTTGGCATAGTTTAGCCAGCTTGCTTGCTAACCTCACAGAAGAGGAATTTGCAGACAACAGGAGCTGACTGTAATGCAGCAGTCTAAAAAATGTGCTTTGCTCCAGTTGGGACTGGAGGTTTATACTGGAAAACCAGACAATTAGGAAATTCTGGTGTGAAACTCCTTCTGAAACTGACTGAGAACCCAGGAGAAAACCTTTGTGGCACTGTTCTGGGACTCTTGGGGCCACAATCAATGTTTGGCAAGGAGAAGCCTGCCAAGATACAGCTTTAGGGCCTCTTAGTGATGTGGGTATATGGTCAGAGAGGCCCTCACATACTGTCAGTCAACAAACATTTATTAATAATAGCAAAGCAATTTACATACATTATCTTATTTGTTCTCAGACCAATCCTGTATTTATTGTAATCTTCATTTTACAAATGAAGAAACTGAGGCAAGAGAGGTTAAAACAGCTAGGTGGTACTAGGGATGGAGCTCAGGAGCTGGAATCAGGATGACCTGAATTCAAATCCTGCCACAGGTACTTGCTGTGTGACACTGGGTAAGTTACTTAACTTCTGTTTGCCTCTCTGTTCCCTTATCTGTAAAATGAAGAAAATAATACCACCTACTTCCCAGGGTTTCTTCTAGGATAAGATGAGGTATTTGCAAAGTGCTTTGCAAATTTTAAAGCACCAAAAAAAATGCTAGCTATTATGATTAAGTGACTTGCTCAGCATCCCATAGCTACTAAGTGACTGAGACAGGATTCAAACTTAGGTCTCTTAAGGCCAAAGTAGATAGTCTTCCTAACTCCACATGCAGTGTGCACTCTCTTGCGCTCCCTAGATATTTCCTGAGAAGAGATTCTTAACCTCTTTTGTGTTATGGACCCCTTTGGATGTTTGGTGAAACCTAATGGCCTCTTCTCATAATGTTTTATTTTTAATTCAAAATTTAAAGAACTGCTCGACTTCTGTTAAAAAAAATGTAATTTTTTAGTTATCTAAGTTCACAGACTCCCTACAACCTGTCCACTGACCTGCTTTGGGATCCATGGACTTCAGGAAAAGAATCTTGGCTCTAGGACCTTCTACTCCATTCCCCTTTCTTTTCCACTGCCAACCCCCCCCTTCTCCCGCCCCCCCCCCCGCCATTTCTTTGCTAACAAACAAAACACCCTGACTTGGAAAAAAAGAGATAAATGTACCAATTAATCAGTAATAATTTATTAGGCATTTACTATGTGCCAAGCATTGTGCTAATCTCTAGGGGACCCCAAGGACCATACTTTCAGAGGGATAATACATCTGCAGCTTTTATGTGGGGTTTCTTTTTTTATCTTAGGGTATCATAGGGGACCCACTCAGCACGGCTGTAGGAAATGTAGCCTGTTCCCATTAGGCTGTGTGACTCCATGGGGCTCATGAAAAGTACTCTTTTCATCTGCCAAGAAAGCCTAGGAGATGGCTCCCTCCCCCACTCCCAATGGTTTTTCTTGGTATCAATACCTGTCTGTTGCTTTTTTGGGGTTTCCTGACACCTAAAAAATTGTAGAAAAGAATACGAAAACTTTTCCTTTCTTCCTTCCTTAACCTGACTCATAGAAAAAAGAATATAATCCTACTTTTAGGATTGAATTTTTTTTTAATTCTTTCTTCTATTTATTAAATGTCTGAAAGTATGCACTATTGAGATCTTCATTAGTGGGATATGGAAGTATTGGGAGTAGAAAGACAATAACAAAATAAAATAATGTTATAAACTTACAGCTTACAATTTCACAAACAGCACAAAATCCTACTTCCATGGAGTACTTAAAGCAAATTAGGCCTTACTCCTCTAAGCTCCTTTTTTCACCCAAAGTATCTCCTCTGTGTATTGTCCTCAAATGATCCTTTGCTTCCTGTTCTCTTATTGAAAGATTCACTTGCCCTGGTAGGGAAGGCCACAGGTTCCCCACCCCTGGGTAGTATATCAAAGTCATTAACATCTCAGCCTTGCCAAGCATTTTCATAAAACCCTAGATTTAGCATTGTAAAGGACATAGAAGTCCACTGAATCCAACCCACCTCATAATAAGAAAACGAGTCACTGTGAAGTTAAGTGACTTGCCAAGACATCTCTAGTATATGTTTGAGGAAACATTTGAACTCAGATCTTCCTGATTTCAAGTCTAGCACTCTGCACTTATCCACTTAGAAGTCTATCTAATTGACCATTTATTAGGTTCAAATGTGAAAACTTAGGGTCTTGGGACAGGCACCTCTTTCCTGAAACACTTGCTCATGTATACACACACACACACACACACACACACACACACACACACACACACACACATGCACATCCATGCCCCACTGCAATTTTCTTCAGTGCAAAAAACAGGTATTAAGTACCTAGTGTTCAAAGCCCTTGAGACACAAAGCTTAGCTAAGACATTTTTCTGTCCCTCACAGAGGGTGTAGCCTAGTTGGGGGATAGGGTACTTTCATGGGTGACTCTAATTCACATTGTGTCCAGACCTGTGACCCTCTTATTCTTTGAGGGATTTTAATACTCTGATCTCTGAAAGTTCTAGTTCTATGCCCATCTCTTACTCTCTGTCTCCAGCTATCTGTATGTCACATACACGCACACACATGCACACATGCATATGCACACACAAACACACATGCACACACATACACATATTTTTTCTCTTCCTACCCATATTCCAGTGGCTGCTTCCACCACAGCTCCATTGTCCATTCACATGTGACTATGATAGAGAAACGAGAGGACCTGGTGCATACAGTTACAATAATGGACAACTATATCAGAACAAGGCAGAGTTGGAGCACATATAATCCTAATATAAACAAGCAGAGCTTCAAAGAGGACTCCTGCACCCAACCATCATTTGCTAACACACGTGGAAGGATAAGCTTAGGTGCAAACTTGCCCAGAAGAATACCTCCTTATTGTTTCTAACTCTCTCTTCAAGTTTGGTTTCTGGTGTCCTTTAGAAAATCTTCCTCAGCTGGGCTGGGCTCTGGTTTATGCTCTCCAAAGTTTTGCTTCAGGCCCAGTCAACTCAATAATGCATCTAGTATATACTGAACTGTCTGGAAGATCTAACAGCTATGGTCATGGAAACTGAGGCAAAGCTTCCAACCATCTTTCCCCCAAACCTGAATTTCTCCTCTGCTGCTTCTAGCATGAAGTTCCCTCCAGACTGATGATCTTTGATTTGAAAACTTCCTTTTGCTGACTTGGCCCTAGTTTACCTCTCTTTGTTGAACTCAGAGAACAGACTCTCTATGGGGTCACTAGATAAAAGAGATGTCTGTTTCCTCACTCTACTATCTGCAACCTGTTTGCTTGTCTCAGCTTGTGGCTTTGAAGATGACCTATTTCTCTATCCACTTCTTACAACACTTTCCAAAGTAGCAGACTTACAACTTAAAAAAAAATCTTCAGTGTATTTTACCTACATCTATGGAAGGGTACAGAGGCTAGGTGACTCAGTGGATAGAGCTCTAGAATTGGAATCAGGAAAACCTGAGTTCTAATCCAGTCTCAGACACTTACTAGCTGTGATCCTGGACAAGTCACTTAACGTCTGTTTGCCTTAATCCATTGGAGAAGGAAAAGGCACATTACTCCAATATCTTTATCAAGAAAACCCTGTGGACTACAGGGTCATGAAGAGTCAGACATGAATGAACAAATGAAGGGGGCAGCTGGCATTATAAGCCACTTACTGATGTAGGACATTTCTCAAGTCTACAGTTATGGCAACTGGAGCTTCCTATTTTCTTTCTCTTTACTCCTAATTACCACACCCACTTATTAGCTACAGTTTCCAAAAGAAGAGATCCTTCTAAAGAAGGGATCCATGTACCAATCAGTCCACAAGCATTTATTTATTTTTTAAGCATTGTTGATGACACTGAACTAGGTGTGGAGGAGAAAAAAGGAAAAAAAAGAAATCCCTGCATTCAAAGATCTTACATGATATTTTGCAGTGGAAGGGTAGAATGTGTACATGAATACGTATAGAAAAAACAAATACAAGGTAATTATGGGGAAGGTATTAGTAGTTTTAAAGGGGGTGAAGATTCAGGAAAAACTTCATGTGGTAGTTGGCATAATAGCTTTAATAGAATCTAGGCATTCCCATCCCAGGGCCATGTTATCCTTATTGGTAAGAGTACACTATATCACTATCCACAGATACCCAAATGTGCTTCAGCTAAGTCATCTTTCTGCCATGCCACTGCATGTGGAGGACCACTCTTATTTTCCGCTTTTCACTCCCCACCCATTACTTTTCACCTCTTTCTCTAAAAATTAAGTAATCAAATCAATATGGTCCTTGACTATGGAAAGGGTGTGTCAATCAACTCTCCTTTGGCTCCTCAGATGACTCAGAAGGAGAAAGTGAGGCTGGTGACCTTGCACAGCCCTCTGTTACTCAAAACAAAGTCAAGTACAAGTCATGTCATCACTTCTCTGATGTCATGGTCTTCTTCGAAAACTAAGGAGGAACACAACCTGTGAGTAGACCAAGCTGCCTGAGTGGGGAGCCAGCAAGCTAGGTAGCTCAGCTCATCCTCTGTCTTCTGTCTCACTCTCTCTTTCCTTCTCCTCTCCAAAAGCAGGTAAATTTGGAAGGCCAGATGCTGCCCAGTTAACTTGGGGTTTACTAGCTAGATGTCTTTATTTCTTTACTTCTTTACTTCCTTCTTCCTTCCTTCCTTCCTTTCTTTCTTTCTTTCTTTCTTTCCTTTCTCAAAACCTTAAACCCAGTGCACTCTGAAGCCCATAGATTGTACAACAATAGATCCCTGCCCAAGCTCCACTTAATGGCTGTTCTCTGGACCCTCCTGGCTTACAGTGATTATCAATTGTAACTGTTTTTCTTTCTCTTCTAGTTTGATTTAGCTATTTTTTCTTTTGTTCATTAAAGGAGCCATTCCCTTACTACTTCTTAAAGAGGCCTATTCACTGAATAGGCATTACCTCCCTCTAAGTGAGTACCTGAAATGGCCTTAGCCTGAAAGGCTAAGGTCTCCCATTGCATCCTGAGCCATCTCCAGTCATCCTGAAGAATATCTGGTCACTGGATCCAGATGGCTCAAGAGGAGAAAGTGAGGCTGGTGACCTTGCACAGCCCTTTTTGACTTAAAACAAAGTTAAGTGCGAGTCATGTCATCATTTCTCCGATGTCATGACCTTCTTCGAAAATGAAGGATGAACACAACAACCTTTGACTCCAGTCACCATAGCTGTGGCTTCCCAGACCAATGCACCCTTGCTAGGCACCACTCCTTTAGGCTTTGTCCCTTTCATTTAAATATAGAGAAGTGACTATCTCTCTTTTGTGTTTGTATCCAGAGTGCCTTGTATGTCATAAGGGCTTAACAAATACTTTTTGTGAGTTCCTTCATTCCAAAATGAAATGAAAGGAAATTGCATTCCTGTCACAGAGGACAGTTTGTGCAAAGGCAAAAAGACTAGTGAAATGTCTTGTGTAATGAATACCAAAAAGGCTAGTTTGACTGGAAGGAAAAGGGTATGAAAATGATCAATCTGTTAAAAAAAAAAAACCTAGAAAGTAGGTTGGTTGTAAAGGGCTTTGGATGGCAGGTCCTAGATCCTAGACATTGATCCTAGAGGCATTAGGGAGCTACTAGCATTTATTGAGCAAGGTAGTGACGTGGCCAAATCTGCACTCCAGGAATACTGCTTTTGGCAGCTGCATGGAGAATAGATTGGAAAGAGGGGAGTCTGGAAGCAGGAATACAAAATAAGAAGCTATTTTAATAGTCCAAGCAAAAGGCGATAGGGACCAGAACTATAGTGGTAACCATGAGAATTGAGAGAAGAGCACAGATGTGACATAGGTTATGGAGAAAGAAGAGACAAGACTTGGCAACTGATTGATTATGCGATGTAAAAATAATAGTCAAGGATGACACATAGTTAACAAACCTGGGTGATCAGAAGAATAATAGAACCCTCAACAGAAAATGGGAAGTTTAAAAGTGGATTAGGGTTGGTAGGAATACAATGACTTCTGTTTAGGATGTGTTGATTCTGAGATGCCTAAGAACATCAACTTTGTAAAGCCAAGTAGGCAGTTGGTGATGGGCTCAACAGCTCCAAGTGCTACAAAGATGTCTTATAGGATGAAGAGAAAAAGTCCTTGATCCTGGCAATGAAGAGATAGATCACTGCTAATTTTGGAGACAGCAATTTCAGCTGAGAGATGAGGTCAAATGCCATATTCCAAGAAGCTGTGAAGTGTGTGAAAGGAGAGGAAATGGAGGCAAGGAGATTAAATAGCTTTTATTGTCTTATTATTTTAAAAGCAAGAAAGAGGTAAGATGACAGCTGGAGGAGATGCTAGGGTCAAGTTGAGGGGTTTGTGTTAAGGATGGGAGGATGATTATGAGGGCCCTCCTCACATACACTGTGTCTATGGATATACATATATTTGTGTTTATATGTGTGTGTATACATATATACACATATACACACATATTCATGTGTGCCTGTGTCTGTCTGTGTCTATATGTGTATATGTATGCATGCACACATATATATATACACACATATAAAAATACATGTTTGTGTGTATATGTGTAGCTATATATACCTATGTATGTTTATATATACATGCATGTATGTGTACTGTGCACATGTATACAAATATATATACATACATATATATATATATATATATATATATATATATATATATATACACGTAATATAGCTTCTCAACTGTAGTGTTCACAAATATTAATCTTCCCCTAGAGAGGCAGTATGGTAGAGTGAATAGAAAGCTGGCCTGAAAGCCAAGAGGTCCTTCAAGTTCTTCCTTCAAGTTCAAGTCCAACCTCTTACATACTGGCTGTGTAGTCTTCAACAGGTCCTCCCTCCTCTTACTCTCCCCCTCCATCCCCCAACTAGTGCCTTCTCTTGGAGATTACTTTCCATTTATACTAGATATATTCTCCATAAACAATTTGTTTGCATTTTGATTCTCCTAAAAGAGTGTGAGGCACTATGTTATTGCCTCTCTTTCAGGAGGGTAGGAAAGTAAACATTATGAAGTACTACCATGTGCCAGGCACTGTGCTGAATATGTGTGTGTGTGTGTGTGTGTGTGTGTGTGTGTGTATAGATGTATAGATAGACAGACAGGCAGGCAGGCAGACAGACAGACAGATAGATAGATACACACATAAAGATTATCTCATTTGATCCTCACAACAACTCTATGAAATAGGTCTTACTATTTCTCCCATTTTTATGTTGAAGAAAACTCAGGAAAAACAGAGATTAAGTGACTTCGCCAGGGTCACAAAGCTTATGTGTCTGAGACCAAATTTGATCTCAGGTCTTCCTGACTCCAGGAACCTACCAACTGTGCCCTCTCATTATCTATATCTCTCTTAATATGCTGTATCAGCAGCACTTAACACGTAGTAGGTACTTAATAAATGCTTGTTGATTGACGGTCTGACAACCTCCTACTTCTCTGGGTAACTCTTTAAAAACCAATTTGCAGAGAATCTCTTAAACTGCCATGACAGAGGGACTTTCCTCACTTGCAAGTATCCTATACTAATGAAATCCAAATCTAGTCCTTGTCCCTATCCCTAATCTTCCCCTAAGCGGCAGCTAGCTGGTGCAGTGGATAGAGCACCAGTGCAAGAGTCAGGAGGATCTGAGTTCAAATCTCACCTCGGACACTTGACATTCACTGGCTGTGTGACCTTGGGCAAGTCACTTACCCCCAACTGCCTCATCCTGGGTCATCTCTAGTCATCCTGATGAATATCTGGTCACTGGATTCAGATGGCTCTGGAGGAGAAGTGAGGCTGGTGACCTGCACAGCCCTCCCACACTCAAAACAAAGTCAAGTGCAAGTCATGTCATTATTTCTCTGACAGTATGGTCTTCTTCGGCAATGAAGGATGAATACACACATGACAATCTTCCCCTAACAGTTCAGGTGAGAATTCTAAATCTTTTGTCATTTCATTACCTTGAAAAAAACATCCAGGAAAATTTGAGTTGAAATTCTGTGCTAACTTTGCAAAAGAATTGCTTAAATGTTATTTCATTATACAATTAAACTAATAAATTCTCAGCTTTCAAGTCTCTGCTGTGGGAGGATATAAGGTCATTTCTCTATTTTTTTTTCTTAGCTTGAAGCAAAAGACAGAAATCCATGATAAGGCACAGAATTCAGCCTCAGCAGTTAGCTAAACTTGGTTCAGCCAAGGCCATCATCCTTAATTCCCTTTGAGTCTGAGTGAAAGAAGCGGCCATAAAACTGGGTTATTGTTTCTAATTTTCCAATCCATGATTTATTTTGTTTAATTTTGGTGACAACCAGAGATCTCAACCCTCTATTCCAGTCAGGAAATGCTAGTGGGAATGATAGCGACAATCATTAGCCATAGCAAGCACAAAGTCTCATCTCCCTTTCAGTATAACATATTACAGTGTAATTCATACAACTGCTGTTATATAGGTTAACACTGAAATGTTAAAAATCAGAATAGCCTTCCTGAAGTGGATTTTACATGTTTGGCCAGATTCTCCTAGGGGAGCAGACTAAGAAAAAGGACTGCTGTAACCAGGTTAAAATTCTAGGCTCCTGCATGCAAAATAATTTCGGAATGTACCCTCTGACCCATCAGTAATTTCAAAATACTCAGATCTAGAAAAGAGAAGACACTGTTTCCCCCCACATTACAGCCAAGAATTCATTTAACCAAAGGTTAAAAATTCCCATTGTCAGAGCAAAGAGATGGAAGGTTTTAAAATGCAAAATCCAGAGAGAGATAACACACTAGTGAGAATGAGTTTTCTCAAAGTATAAACATGGAATAAATCTTGACTGTTTACAGGCACTTAGGAAGCTGAAATGTCCTGACTACCTGAAAGATGAGGAAGTGGGTATGAATCCCAAGGAATAGATACGACCAAGGAGGAGAAAGGAGAAGATGAACCACAGAAGACAAGCTCCACTGACTTACAGTTTTGCTTTGCTTACCTTCATCTGGACATGACAAATCAAAGCTCTGGGCAAAGACACTTCCCTCTTGGCCACAAATAACCTCACCTTAGCAGGGACTATGGCCAACAGCCAATTTGACAACTCTCTGTTCAACTTTCTACCCACCCAATATATAAAGGATGTAGCACATTCCCTGTGCACTTTCCTTCCCCTTCTCCCACCTCAAGAAAATGTCCATACACACATACATACAACACACACACGCACGCACACACACATGCACATAAGAATCAAGGAAGACAGTTTCATCTCTACAATTCTATATAAGTGTATATGTTAAATATCAGGATAGCCTTCCTGAAATGGATTTCACATACTCAGCCAGACTCTCCTTTCCCCATCACCACTTTCAGGGGGCTTTAAAATGCAACTTTGCTCTCAACAGAGGTTTCTTTAAGAAGCAGACAAGGCCTCAAATTAGAGAAGTAGCCTGTTGCTTTGCTGCTGGCAGGAGTGGGAGAAAGGAGAAAAAGCATTCACTCTTCTACTCATATCCAACTGCTTATCACCCCCTAATTTATAATTCCACCTGTTCCATAATGAACTTTTAACCCTATGGGAAATGCCAGCAGCATGCTACCAGCTGCCTGGTCCTTGTTGCCGTGGGCTAAGGGCATTTAATTAGGTCCCAAACCTGAAATCTGACCAGAATGGAAAGGAAATGCTTAAAGGAACTTATACTTTGGTGGATCTGTGATTTCATCTGTGTGGGCACCACCAATGCCAGGCCACAATCTTTCCATGCCTTCTCATTCTATGTGCTCCTTACCTAGCTTTTAATAACTCTCCCATCAAAAATTCACTGAATCTCCTGGAAGTCTTCCCTTTAATCATCTTAGAGGTACCAAAATATCTCTCCAGTTGTCCTACTGCTCTCTCATCTCTTCCTTTGTGAACAGCCTCCTTTTGTTCCCATGCATCTTCCACAATATATTTTATGCTACTTCTTCTATACAAGGCATTACTGATTAGGTCACAAATTAATTATGACTATTTTTCGTTTTTGTTGGCTTTTAGATTATTTTAAGTTTATGATATCCCATAATAAATGGTAACAATGGCATCACCAAAACAAATCAAGACTAAAATAATTATGGCCTTTTATGACAATAGACAGATATCATCTTTCAAATTTTTGTGGATTTCTCTAATAGGTCCTATATATAGTGTCTCAGGGCCACTTTAAGTCAATATCATAGCTACAAAGGATAGTTGAAAAACCTCACCAGGAATAGAGGCTATTCTTGCTTAGAACATGTGTAGGGCTTCTTCCATGAAACTCGCAAGCACCTTAAGTGAACATTCATCTGACTTTACATCTCCATTAATATAAAACTCAACTGATGTTTTAATCCTTATCGCCATAATCATACTTTCATGATATCAAATGAGAGTATAGGAGACAGCTGCTTGAAGAAAACCTTCGAAAATGCATTTTGTTCTATTTGTAAAATCAATGAACAATAAACAGAGTTTCCAGTTATGTCAGCCTTAACCAAGCTATAAAGATTTAATATATGATCTTGGTGATATGGGCTTGAAGTCCCCACTCCAATATCTAGCCCAGCTAATTTCCAAAACGGTCATCAAAATTTGGCCACTGGATGTCATTTCCAACATCGGCAACTCACAAAGTGTATCTAATGAACCATAAAGAGGTTTGTAATAAGTTATCTGTAGAGAGTGTATTTACATAGATGAAATAAAAAATCTTTGAAGTGTTGAGGTAAGTAAACAACTTGAAGGCACATCTTATATTCTGTTCACTACACAAAATGGTCAGTGAAAGTCTATCCATTTCCTTCTCATGTTTTCATCAAAGATATTCCTGGTGTATCGATCATTCATTCTAATAAAGATTTTATGGAGATGAACTTCCAGAAAAGTGATAATGTGAAAAGTTATAGCCAAACCCAGATTCCCTAAGATACTCCTCAAAGATAGAAATGGATGCCAGATGAAACAAAGATTAATCAACACAAAAGAAACACTACTAAGCTCCTCCAATAAGTCAAGAACTACACAAGAAGAAAGGTGGAAGTTTGCCAGTGCTCCAGTTATTGGCACTAGGGAGTAGAAATCCAATGAGATCTCTAGTAAATGAGATCTGAAGCAAGCTGACTCTAAGCCCTTGTTGAAGCCACTACAAGAAACATAATCAACAAGAGACAAAGATAGGCTAGACCCATCTAAAGTATGCCCTTCTCAGGGACTCTCGAGGAAGCGTGAAGTCAGTGTGATCTCCTATATCTAATAGAACTGAAAGCAAAGGATACCACCATATTCTGGTAGAAAACTGCCCATGGAAATGGATCTAACACTAATTAATTAAACTAATTAGTTCTTTTTAAGCTGAGGGGCATTATATAATGGCTGCTCAGGGCTACATTCTGCCTTAATTCATACTCATATCTACTTCTTGCTAATTTCTAACCTCTTTGTGGTTCAGGGAGAATTCAGGTCATCAGAGAACATTTGGCTAAAGAATCAGTAGAGAAAATTACAGGGCCTATTAATAGGTCCAAGGAGAGGGAAGCTGAAGAAAGGACACAGCTTGGAACTTCCCTTAGTTCTTCAAGAGGTAGATACGACTTAGTTACTTGAGCCTGACTCAGTCTCCTGCTCCAAGATGCCACAGCTTCTTCATTTTCCTCCCTCTCTGTCACAAGGCTAAGTTGTATTTTCTTCTTCTTTCACTAGATGTTTTCACTGGATATTTATACTGTTGATTCATCTCAGTTCAACTCTTGATGCCCCCTGAAACTGCAGGCCATCCAATAATTTTTCAAATATAATCTGAACTTATTCTAAATTCTTTGTATTTTGAGATATCTAAGAGGTATACTCAGGGTAAAGTGAGGTGGAATGATACTGACCCCACCCTTACATTGAGATCACCAGGGTGGAGTATGTATAACTTAGGTCTCCAAAATCCTGTTGTAGGGACTAAGGTGACTAACATAGCTTCTAGTAAGTGACTTCCTAAGGAGATAGAGGTCAGAGATAAGGGATCCACCACAAGACCTGAATCTAACCTGATCTTTAATAAATCAGTCCGGACAGCAACAAAGGACAAAGCCAACTCATGACTAGTGACTATTCAGAAAAAGATGGACACAGGGCCAAGGACCAAATTAGATTATGAGGAGATGGAGGCATAAGTCAGGGATAGAGGCAGATGGTATATTGTGGTTCCAGTCATAGGTCTAATTCCCTCTCCCAGGCCAGGATTAGGAAAGAAGGCAGAGAAGAACACAATAAACCAGTTGCTTAATCCAGGATTGTGGCAGGGCAGTGGCATTGAGAATCCAGAAGGGACAGGAACAGGTCCTAGACATCTCATTGGTAGAGATTGGTACCCTGCTATGTATGAAGGGCAGGGTAGAGTTAGTAAAAGCAGGAGAAATAAGAATTCTGCTGTCTTTGGCTGTGAGTGTCTTTGAGGTCTCCAAGTTCCTTTAAGATATTCAATCTCTTGGAGTCTCCTTGCACTTCTTTGGGCTTTTCAGTCTCTTTAGACTTTAAGAGTTTCTCATTTCCAACTTAGCAAGGGAGCTTAGATGATGTCAACTCTACTTCAGGTTGCTGAAAGGAAAATAAGACTTTGGGGAGAAGACAATATGAGAGGAGATAGCACTCTCCATTATGTCTCTATCTCCAGCTTGCTACTAGATTTTGGGGAATGTCTCCCTGGGTAAGATCTGAGACTCTCTATCTTGGTTGAGCTGAGTTATCTCACTCCTGATGGAAGAGCTCCTTCACTCTATACTGTATGGTTTATATTCTCCTAAGTATACTTTTTCTGATTTCTGTTTTGCTACTGACTTGGACAAATGGGTTGTTTTGCTAATTCCTATGTGTGTTCATTGTGCAATTGGCATATGGTAGAAAAAGGAATATGTTTTGAATGTAAAGCTTGGATCCTCCTTTCCCCCAATTAATGACCAGATATTATAGTGATCAGAAATTTAGCATGAAAATGAAAATACTTCCTAGAATTACCAATGAGAGTAGATAGATACAATTCCATCCCAGGACCCCCACTTTATAAGGAGAGCTGAGTGGCTAAGCTTTTGGCCCCAACTTTCTGCTGCCCCTCCTGGGAGTAAGTAAAGCCTGAGGGGGAGAAGGGACTATTCTGCCTCCTTTTGAGCTACATAATGACACGACTGTTTCACATCTGGAAGACAGCCCTCACCACACTACATACAAGCAGATCACAATGAAAAAAATGTCAACCACAAGAACTTCAAGAATGAATTGAAGAAGTGAACCAGGAGATTAAAAAAATGACATTAGAGTTCTTAAAGAAGAAAATGAAAAAAGAATAGATGGTAGAATGGTTAGAACAGAAAGTAGAAAACTTGACCCAAGTACTAGACTCCATGAAAAATAAAATAGAGCCAATATGACCTGATGATTTTAACATGAAATATTAAGTAAAGTCCAAAGAACTATGTGTCTAATAATAGGCAAAATATTAAAAATAAATAAATTTAATGAATACTTGGAAAAATACAAACTATTCTAACTAAACAAGAAATAGAGAACTTAAATAATTCAATCTCAGGAAAAAGAAATTACCCAAGCTATATAAGTGAAGACTTGAATGCCCAGACCCATGTTGATTTTTAAGCAAATTTCATCAAATGTTCAAAGAACAATTAATTTCAGAATTAAATAATTTATTTGAAAAATGGAGAAAGAAGGCATAAGATCAAGTTCTTTATCTGAAAAAAAAATTTTTCTTATACCCAAATCAGTGAATGATAAAGGGGAAAAATCTATCACTAATGAATATCACCTCAAAACCATTGAATAAAATATTAGCAAAGATGATACAAACCACATAAATATATATTTTACCATGACTAGGTTAAATTTATGCCAGGAAATTAGGGTTGATTCAGCATTAAGAAAACTATAAAAATAATAGACCATGTTAAATTAAAAGATTTGACTAATCATATGATTCTATCAATAGATACAGAAAGTTATATTTTAAGTTTTTATTGATCTATCCTGTCTCTTACAGTATCACAATTATCCCATGTAGCCCTTCCCTGCACCTTCCAGAGATAAATAATATTTTTTAGGAGGGGAAAAAATGATCAACATAAGTGATCAATATATTGAAAAAGTCAGAAAATGTGCAATGTGTAACACTTGTAGACCTCCTACCTACACAAAGGGTTGGGGGACTGGGGTCCCCTTACGTCTCTTCATTCAAGTTCTGCTTGATTTTTATAATCTTGTCACATTCTTTTGATTTGTGTGTGTGTGTAGCTGTTCTTTTCATTTATATTGTTGTAGTTACTATTGATCTTGTTTTCTTGATTCTGTTTAACTCTGCATCAGTTCATATAGCTCTTTCCATGCTTCTCTGTATTCATTACCCAAATGATTTGTCACAGGATGGTAATATTCCATGCTATTCATGTACCACTATTTGTTTAGTCATTCCACAATTGATGGGCATCTACTTTGTTTTCAATTCTCTATCACAAAAAATGCTCTAATAAATATTTTGATGTATATGAGGACTTTCTTCTTATTGATGGCTTCCTTGGGGCATAAGAAATTGTTGTACTATTTCACACTTCCACCAACAATACATTAGTGTGCCTATCATTCTACAATTCTTACAATGTTAACTATTAACCATTTTTGTCATTTTTGGCAGTTTAGTGTGTGCGAAAGCTTGCTCTGATTTGCATTTCTCATATTGTTGGTGATTTGGGGCATTCTTTCATGTTATTGGGAATACTTTGTAATTCTTTTGAGAACTGTCTGTTCATGTCCTTTAACCACCTTATTGGTGATACAGACACAAATATATTACATATACATATACACACGCATACATATAATACGTGTCTATATATGTTAGTTATCTGTATATCTTATGTACCAAATTCTTATAAAAATTTAATATTAGAAAAGGCTTTAACAAAATATAATATCCATTTCTATTTTAAAATATTAAAAATCATGGGAACAAATAAAAAACAAACCATTACGAAAATCAAAAAAATTTTAAAACATAAAATAACATCTCAAAATACACTGCAAAGCAGTAATCATCTAAACTGTTACTGGTTAAGAAACTAAAAAGTTAATCAATCAATGGAATAATTTAATAAAGAATTTATGTAGTATTTTATGATTTGCTAATTACTTTCCCAATATCTTATTTTATCCTCACCACATCTCTGGGAGATAGATACTATAAGAATCCCCATTTAACAGTTGAAGAAACTGAAGCTAGTAAGTGTCTGTGGCTAGATTTGCACTCATGCTTTTCTCACCTTAAGTCTACTATTCCATCTACTGCAATACCTTAAAAAAAAAAACTCAGAAGCAATTGAAAAGAGAAGTACAAATTCCATGAAAGCCCAGAATGTTGCTGAGTTAAAGACTCCCCTACTTGACAAAAATTACTGGGAAAAAATACAAATCAGCCTAACATAATTTATGTTTAGACAAATCATATATCACAATAAGCTCCAAACAGATATATGATCTAGATAGAAGAGAAGGAAAGAGATGCCTTTACTAACTATAGATAGAAGGAGAGTTCTTAACCAAACAAGGTATAGAAATAATGTTAAAAGTGCAATTTCAATTACATGTAATTGAAATGTTTCTTCATAAGGAAAATCAACAGAGCCAGAGGCAGATTTAAAAGTGAAATTAAGTAGAAAAAAAACTTTGCAGCAAAATTCTCTGAAAAAGGTCTCATATCCAAGATATAAATGGAATTTGTACAAATATATAAGAACAAGAAGCATTCTTCGATACAAAAATGGTCAAATCATATGAATAAGCAGTTCTCAATGGAAGAAATCTGTTTTCAATAGCTGTATGAAAAAACTCAAATTATTAAGACGACCAATCCAAATTAAACCAATTCTGTAGTTCTGCCTCACTCCCATGAGCATGTAAAATGTGACAAAAAAGGGAAATGGAAATCATTGGAAGATCTATGGAGGAAAGGAATACAAATATATTGGTAGTCGATTATGACTCAGTCCAACCATTTGGAATCTATCCAAAGAATCACTAAACTGTGCATATCCTTTCACCCACCAACATCTCTTTAAGACATATGCACCAAAGAGAACAAAGACAGAGGGAAGGGCCTCGTGTGTACATAAATATTTATACTATGTTGCTCAAAGAATTATAAACAAAATGGCTACCCATCAACTGTGTGATGGCTGAGCAAATTATGCTATGTGAAAGCTATTGTACCATTGGAAATGATAAAGTTTTAGACAAAACTTGGAAAACTTGAATGATATAATGCCAGGTAAAGTAAGCTGAACCAGGAAATAAAATTATATAATGACTACTATAAAGTAAAAGAAATTAACTTTAAAAGACTTAAAAATTCTGATTAATGAAATGACCAGTCATGACTTCAAAAGACATATGATGAAGTACAATTCTTACCTCTTAGCAGAAGTGTGATGGACTTTCAGAAGGTTCAAAATGAGGCATACATTTTCAGGCATGACCAATGTGTTTATCACTTTTGTTGTATCATTTTAAACTACATTTATTTGTTATAAGAAGGGGCTTTTTGAAGGGGAAGGAACTGTTAGAGAAAGAGTTGGTAGCGAGGTATTGGGATACACAGAGCACCGGAACTGCTGTCAGAAATGTCCAAGTGGTCTCAGATATTTAGTAGCTGTATGACCCTAGGCAAGTCACTTAACCTCCATCTGCCTCAATTTCATGATCTATAAAGTGAGGAAAATAATACCACCTGCCTCCAAGGGTTGTTATAAGGCTTAAATGAGATAATACTTATCTTTGCAAACTTTAAAAACACCATCTAAATACTAGCTAATAATTATTAGTGAAAAGGTAGTAAAAGGAGTAAGGAAAAACCATAATTTCACTGAAACATTTTTAAAAGTACACAGAAGAGAGGGAAAGGAAGTTCATAGAGGGGCACTGAAATGCAAGGCAGTTTAGTTAACATTCTTTTAAACGTACTCATAAAAAGTATATAACAATTCATATTTTCATATGTAATCTCTTATCTACATATTAAAATGTTTATTGTATGCTGATGCTTAAGTTTATAATAAAAAATAACTTATAGAGATGAGAAAACAAGCATATTGATTGGTAGCTATAGATAACCTCTCAATTACCATTTTTCTCCAGGACCTTTTATATTCTTTAAGATATTTTTATCCTCCTCTTTATATTGGTAAATTTAGACCTAGGATAACATCAGTGCAAAGCACAAATATGAGATATGGAATATCCTGTATAGGAAATAGAATAGTAAGTAGGCCTGGAATGACTGGAATGGAGAGCATGTGGCAGAGAGTAATATGAAAAAACACTAGAAAGCTAAATGGGAATCATGTTGAGGAAGGCGTAAATGCTGCCAGGTGATGATTTGATGGGGGTAAAGGGGGCTGTGATGGGGAAGATATAGCAACCTGTGAAATGAGTAAAAACTCAAAATGACCTTCTGTCAATATGGCACCCATCTGCTCCTGTGGAGTATTGATAGAGTGGGGGAAGTAAGAAAGGGGAGAATCAGAGTCCTAGAAATCACACAGCTTTTAAAAGTCTAAAAACATGAATTTAACTGTTAATATTCCTAACACACAATGAAATAGAATATCTGTGGCATATTAGAGTGATTAGTTTCATCAATGATAATGAAATGGCAACATTTAGACTACCAATGGAAGGCCAATTAAAATAGCTTAATAATTTACATAGTATTTTATGATTTATGAATGCTTTCCTCTCACAATGTCCTTCACAAACTACTGGTAGAGTGGTAAGAACACTGGTTCTAGACCAAGTAGACATGGGTTCAAGTCTCCATATAGCTGTATAATTCACACTAAAAAAAAAAGACACAAGTTCTCTGGGCCTCATTTTCTTCCTACATAAAATGGAGATGATATTACTTGCACTACACACCTCATGTGAATATCATGTGAAAAGAGTTGAGGGCCTAAACAAAAATGATTACAGTAGGAATTGAGCTTGTATTGGATACAAGAAATATTACAGAGAACAGAAAGAAGGTAACAGTTGATTGAATGTGTTCTGGGTAAGAGATTGGGGAAAATCAAATATGTCTCCAAGGTTGTAAGTTTGGGTGACTAGGAGGATGCTCTTATCTACCATCGATGAAAATAGAGAAGTTACGGGGAGAGGCAAGTTTTAAGGGAAATTCAAGGGAAACATCAAAGAATTAGATAGGAGCCAGAAATGGGATATTCTAGTAAAGAGGAATTGAGGGAAAGAGCCAATTTGGGAATCTTCTGTACAGGAATGATCATTGAGGTAATAAGCATGGGAAAAAATGTAGAGAGAAGAGAGAAGATTCAAGGGCAGAATTATAAATTAAGATGTGGAAGGGACTTTAAAGGCCTTCTATTCCAGTGTCCTTTTTCTACAGTAGAAGGACTGAGACTCAGAAAGATGAAGTGATCTATATATCAAATAACTCAACAACTGCAGAGGTAGGATTGAAAACCGTGTTCTCCGACTCTAATTCCAGTGTTCTTTTCCATGTGATGAGGAGGAGGAGGATGTGATTGAAGTGATGTGGTTATGGATCATGATGATGTGGTGATGATGATGACAGCATTTACATAGCACTTTAAGGTCTACAAAGGGTTTAATTATGATCTTACTTTATTTTCATAACAACCTGAGAGGTAAGTGATACCATCTGTCACCATTGTAGAGATGAAGAAACACCTTGGAAAATATAGATGAAATAATAAAGAGGTTAAATGATTTGCTCAAAGTTGCTAAGTAGGGTACCCAGGATCACTACAGAATGTTGCCTTCCCTTCCTCCACTTTTCCCATCCTTCTCCAGCCCTCCTTGTCAAAAATACCTACTGCCTCAAGGCAACAACTATTATTAGCAGTTATTAAACATATTCATTTATTAAGCATTTATGTACAGCATAATTAAGTAGCCACACTAAAAGCAGTCTTTTGCTACAGAAGTGAGAAATTTTTGAAGGCAAGGTTATAAGATCTAGATTTCAATTAACATTGCCACATATTTTTGTATCATTCCAGACAATTTATAATTCTTTATCAAAAGGGGTTGAGAAAGTAGATAAGGATGACAGAACATCAAGACTATAATTCACTCCAGACTCTCAAGTTAGATTTGGAGGACAACTATCATGAGTAAGGACAGGAAATGAGGGGAATATAAAAATATATTATTTTAAGATAACATTTCAAGAGTTATTATTCAAAACATTTTAAAGAAATACAGTGCCACGCATATAGTATGTATGCAAAAATATGTATTGACTCAATGAGTATGAAATTGCCTTTAGCTCTCATAAGAGAACATTCTCTCTCTGTAGTGATACCATTTTGGGAATAAATCCGAGTCTCAATACCTACTGTGCAATGCATAATTCCTATGAAAGTTCTACAAATTAAACTTACCTTAACACTCATTTATTTTCCTACTGAATAAATTTGTTTGGTCATTTGTGTTTGATTTGTTGTGTTTAAACACCAATGTGATTTAAATAACCTAATGCTCTTATGAATGACACTCAAACTTAATTACCATGTATTTTAAATATTGTGAAATGTTCTATGATCTAAAATGAAGTGTTTTCCTAGTTACCTAAAATTAATATTTCATCTATCTCTATATTACCACTCCTAAAGCCATCGTCAGGGATCCTACTTCGTAATCCTCCCTACACAACAAAATTTTTGAACACATCCAACAATTAATGGCCTTGAAGAGGTACCAAAAATATTGTGACCATATGTCTCTAATTTACAAAACTCTTGATTTCAAGAAATCTTTCTGATTTAAGGAGTCTTCCTAAAAGAAATATCCTTGATCAAACATTTAATTTATTTATCAAAAAAGCATTTATTAAGTGACAACTCAGAAAACTTTTCTTGGTGCTAGATTAAATTCAAAGTTTAGCTAAGACCCAATCCTGCCCTCATAAAGTTTACAATCCAATAAAAGTACAAACTATAAATAGAGATAAGGCTGCATCCAGGGCAGCTAGATGGCACAGCAGATAGAATGAAGTGTCTAGAGTCAGGAGAACCTGAGCAGCCTCCAACAGTTACTGGCTATGTGACCATGGGCAAGTCACTTAACCCTAATTAACTCAGTTTCCTCATCTGTCAAATGAGCTGGAGAGGGAAATAGCAAAACCACTCCAGTTTATTTGCCAAGAAAACCCCAAATGAGGTCACAAAGAATCAGATACAATTGAAGTTACTGAAGAACAAAGATGAATCTTTATTTTACTTTGAAAAATATAAACACTTATGTGAATGTAATGGAATACTATTGTGCTATAAGAAATGACAGGAAGACTTCAGAGAGGCCTGGAAGAACTTACATGAACTGATGCAGAGTGAAAGGAGCAGTACCAGAAGAACTTTGTACACAGTAACAACCACAGTGTGCGAGGAATTTTTCTAGTATGCTTAAGCCTTCACAGCAACATAAGGACTTAAAAAATTCCTAACTGACTCTGAGGCAAAATGCCTTCCACATCCAGAGAAAGAACTATGGAATTGGATCACAGAATGAAGCGGACTATTTTCTCTTGTGTTATATTTTGTTTTGGTTTGGTTTTTTCATGGTTTCTCCCATTCATTTTATTTCTT
Organism: Potorous gilbertii; assembly: GCA_028658325.1. Taxonomy (NCBI): domain Eukaryota; kingdom Metazoa; phylum Chordata; class Mammalia; order Diprotodontia; family Potoroidae; genus Potorous; species Potorous gilbertii. Next base: position 420,468,468 of record CM053770.1, on the reverse strand, counting down.
CTATGCAACATGACTAAGGTGAAAATGTATTTAATAAGAATGAATATGCAGAATACATATAAGATTGCACACTGTCTTGGGAAGGAGGGGGAAAAGATGGGGAGAAAATCTAAGATTTATGGAAGTGATTGTAGAAAACTGAAAACAAATAAATTAATTAAAAAAGAAAATTATAACCATAATAACCATTATTTGACTTAAATATACAGAATTCACTTAAAATCTCAGAGTTACAGCACATAGAGCTAGTTTTGGAAGGAACCTAAGTGGCCATTTAGTGGAACCTATCCTATTTCCTCAATCATTTAGGATACATCTATTGCCATGAGAAGCCAATCAGGTTGTAGCAGCTTGAGATGTCTGACTGTAGGGAAATTTAAGACAGATGTAGGGTGAGGCTGAGCTCACAAAAATGGACAGCCACTTCAAGAAATCCAAATTCAGCTAAATGAGGAAACCTTTTGTCAGACTGTGACCTTGATTGTTCACTTTGGTATAGATCTTCTGAAACCTAATACTGTGACCCCCTCCCCCAACACCCTAGCACACACCATGTCTCTTCACATATCCTTTGGAGTCCATTCTTGGCCTTGTCATTGAACGTGCTTCTGCTTAGGACACTGCTTTCTACATCTGCCTCTCAACTCCTAATAGATATCCCAGCTACTAACTTTTCTTATAATTTGACTTATTGCTTATGAGCAACTTCTCAGCTTCTAACTTTCTTTTTTCTCCAACAATAGAAGAGTCATCCTTCTCTGAGTCAAAACCAAGAAGAAAAGTAGACTTTACAACTAAGTGCCATTGGAATTCTTTAAGTCTTTATGTGGGAAATGACATTGCATTGATTAAAAAAAAAGGGAAACTTTGCTTTCAATAATATATAGATACTTGGCATGAAGGGTTGGCATTCTTTAGTGTTTATCTTAATATTGTTTATCTCCTTATTGTTTAATATTGTTTATCTCCCTATCTTCCTATTAAGATAAACACTATTAATAGTGTTTATCTTAATAATAACCAACTCCAAACTGGCATAACCATGGAGGTAAGGAGATTCTCCAAAGTTTAGGAATTCCAAAGCCTCCAATCTACTCTAGCCAACTAACTCAAGATTCCAGAGAAAGAAGAGATTCAGATACTGATCTTGTTCATATACCTTCTAAGTGCTGGAAGATGAGATTCAAAGTTCCAAAGGAAATTTTGTGTAACAAAACAAGTATGTATTTGTCTTATATCTAGAAATATCTCCATGTTAAAGAGAACATGGTATAAAAATAACTACTTGGTGTCAAATTTTTTGCTGATAAGCTTCTCCACACTCAGTTCCACTTACTCTCTAAAGGCAAATACACAATTGTCCTTGAAACTTCCACAAAAGTCATCATTCTCTGTTGCGTCATTATGTGGTGGAGCCAACCTGGGTTCCCAAAGTCCCTGACAGTAAAATAAAAGTTCTAAACTTTGAATGTATATAAAAAGAAGGCAGTAGGTCAACAGTATTGTACTGAGTTCAGAATATCAAGTAATTGACTAAAATTGCAAAAGGGAATAGGACAGATTAATTGTTATCAATAATTTGTTAATTACCAAATCAAATGGCCTTTTCTCAGCCCTCATCCTTCTTCCATGTATCCACTCTGCAGCCTTTGACCTTTCTGACACCTTCTTCTCCTACATACTGTCTCCTCTTGAGACAGGTGGTTGCACAAAAGAGTATTGGACCTGGAACTACAGAGACCTGAATTAAAATGTGGCCTCAAATATTTACTAGCTATGTAATCTTATACAAGTTGCTTAACCTCTGCTAGCCTCAGTTTCCATACCTGTAAAATAAGAAATAGCACCTACCTCACAAGGTTGTTGTGAAGTTCAAATTAAATAATGTTTGTAAAACAAAAAAAAAAAAAGTGCTCAACACAGCTCCTGGCACATAGTAAGTGATATTTAAATATTTATTCTTTTCTCCTTCCTTCCTCTCTCCTGGTTTTTCTCCTCCAACGCTATATGCTAGTCCTTTCCCTCTGTTGATTATTTCCAATTTACTCTGTACAAATACTTAAATATGCCTAGTTTTTTGTCGTTCTCTCCCATTAGATTGTAAACCTCTTGAGAGCAAGTATCCATTTTGCCCTTTATTTGCATCCCCAGTGCCTAAGAACTAAATAAGTGTTTATTCCCATAATTTAACCTGACTTGACAGATTCATTTTAGTTTCGTGTAAGTTTTGCTTTTCCAAAGTAATAAATAATAATGGATATTTACATGGCATTTTAAAGTTGGTAAGGCACTTTATACATTTTATCTCATTTGAACTTCACAACTCTGTGAAGTAAGGATGTTAAAGATGACTATCTTTATTTTACATGTAAATTGTATACCTTTCCCAGGAGAATTATAAGAAATTGAGGGAAGACCTCTGAGAACCACTGAGATGTCCCAACCTGGAGAGCGGGGGTTGACTTAGATAACCTCTCAAGGTCCTTTCCTAAACCTATGTTTCGAAGAATAAGGCCAAGTTTTAATGAAATCTCACATAACCACGTTCCTTTTGCTTGTTTTCCTGGAATGAATATATTCAGTAAATAAAGAGCTGCATATATATATGTGGCTGCCTATCAATTAAGAGATCTGAAATAACTACTCAGTGGAACAAATAGCATTTCACCAAGGTCCTGAGGCAACAGGAAGTGAATACACATAAAAACAATCACTAAATTGAAACTACATTTCCCTAACCTCTTGTAAATCTTAAAAGCTACTTGTTAAGATGAAAATATTCATTGAGACTGTAGCCCTCTAAAATGATGTATCATTTACCTACTGGGGGAAAAAAAAAGAAGAAACCGGACATGAAAAACCACTTCCAATTAAAGATCTCAGAGTTATTTTTAGACTAAAGTGTCTTTGTTTAGGGCCCTGTCTTTGCAAAGATATTGTTTGCTTCAAAATAGGGCTGAGGCAATTCAAAAAAGCATGGGCCAATGCTAAAAGCATTGGGCAAAGGAAAATTGTCCAGAAAACCACCCCTTACCTTCTCTGATCCCCAGCATTTTAGGCAAGGGAAAATCAAGTTAAAACATTATCCAAGGAGACATTTCTTTGAAAAAGAAAAGCAAGGGCAAAAGAGCATAAAGCACTAGGCTGAATGATCAGGCTTAACAGTTTGCTTTAGTAACATAGAGGGTTGTTTACAGGCTGATTGGGTAAACAAGTTTAGGGTGTTGATTAATGAAATTCCTAGAGTGATCTTCCCCCAAAATATGTAACACTTAGACATATACACACCCATAAATAAGCACACATATCATGTGTGTATGTATTTGTGTGTATATGTATGTATGCGTGCATGTGTATGCAGGTGTGTTTATGCATATGTTTATATGTGTATATAAGCCCACACAAACGTATACTATAGTAAATATAAATTAGTATTAAAAATAACTCTCAGGTGTACTGAAGGATCCTGAAGTGCCTTCATAATCAGAAAATCATATTCAAAATGGTTTGGGTTATTGCTGTATTTTAATTCTTCAAACATTGATGATTCACATATGATATATATAGAGAGAGATATATATCTCTCTCTATATATATAAACTTTTAGCCAAAACACCCATTCCCAGTCATACTACGTAACAAATATTTACTATGTTAGCTTTAACATTTTTCCCCATCTTTCTAGTAGAAACTTCGGGGAAAAAATGAAAGCTTGAGGAACAGAAATACTCTTCCATGAGAACTTCTCTGGAAGGAAAACAAATGGTAAAAGGAAAAAGTAGAAAGTCTAGAGTTAATGATGAAAATTTGCTTTTTCTACATAAGCGCAAAGTAGTGGCTCTTATAAAAATTCAGCTTCCCAAGAGTCCAAGACAACGGATTAATTTTTTTGAGGGGATGGGGATGACGCCAATCAATGAAACTCACATGCCAAAAGCATAGCCATACCTTTTATAGGAGACACACAATCAAAACAAAGGTCATTCTCCCACCCTTCCATTTGCTGGTTCCATAAATGAAACCGTCCACCAATAAGCATCCACTACTCACCTGAGAAGTTTGCTAGGGAAGCTGGCCGCTACTGAAATGGCTACAGTATTGTAAAGCATGCCGAGTCCCAAATGAAAGGCCAAGTAAGTAAAATAATAACTCTTATGAATATAACGCTCATCATAGCTGGCTTTTATTGCTGTTATCGTTGCCACCTTGCTTGGTATTGTATTACTAGTATTACTTCAGAAATTTTGCTTCTGGGCTTCCACTACTCTATAAAGTGCTATTTGTGAAATAGTGATTCATTTCACAGCATGGCATAAGGTCATTCATCTGCCTTCCCCACTTCTGCAGAATTTATCAGCTCCAAACTAGTCCTAAGGGACAGGTTTAGGGAGCACTTATTCCTTATGGATCTGCTCTAGCCTGAAGCATCCCTGCGAGGCTACCCTATGCCTCAGACATCTCTGGTCTTAATAGCCCTGGGGAGATTGAGAAACTTCAGGGTCATTCTAAGGACAAGCCTACTATTGTAAGGTAAGTCCTATGATCTTGTTTATTTCATGTCCCTAACAACCACCAGAGTGAACCCTAAAATCGTGTGAAACTTCCATTTCTAGTTTGGCAAAGTCACATACACCAGGAATGACTTGGGTTTATGCAGCACAATTCTATCGGCATACTGGAGACCAAGGTGGACCTTCAGGGATAGCCCTCTTTCCATCCCACAATAGTTATAGGGCGAGGCTAGAAATAACTAAACCAGCATTTACTCATCAGAGGATATTGTTTCATGTAAAAAAGTAACTAGGTCCTCTTACTAGATCAAGTCCACTATGGTTATTTGTGTGTATATATGTATACACATATACACATACATATATTTGTCTGCACATATGTGCACATGTATGTATACACGTGTACCTATATGTGTATTATGTATATGGCAGAAGCATCCACATATACATCTCATTCCCAACAAATTTATCTCTCTTCTCTTATTAACAGCAGCTACACCAACAATAATTATCAGTGAAAAGATAGATTCTCCAGGGATATGGATGAACACAACCCAAGGTGGTACTAATTGCAATGAATGATTTCGATGGAGGAATCGGGAAAAGAGATGTGAAAGTCTAAGAGAGAGGTGCGAGTGATAAGATGGAAGCATATTATTTTCTTAAAACCCACTTCACTCCTCCACAGTTCTACGTACCAAATGAGTGGAATGCATACAGTCTCACTACCTCATGCTCAGGGTGCAAAATATCACTATAAAGCAAGGAGCCGTTGACCTCATTCCTTCTTCCAGAACCATACTTTCCCATATATTTGCCTTTGTCATCACCTTTCTCACCTTTGTTTTGAAATGACCAAGTATCTGAGTTGTAGTAGTCCAAGCCTAGATCAAGAGATCGGTACATCATGTTTGAAATTGGAATGAAATGAGACACTCATAGTCTTTTTAACAGTTAAGAAAAGGGAGTTTACATTGTCTTAGTAAAGGAAGGACATTCACAGCATGGAAAAGACAAACAGCAAGGACACAACAGTTGAGTACAGCTCTCTGACCTCATGTTGTCCTTGAAGGCCCATGGTCAGAATCCTGATATAGGAGTCAAAGTCTCTCATGTTCTAGCTGTTTTGTTCTCAATCAGGAAGCTAAATCAATAGCCAGAATATTGGTCCCCTGAGCCAAATGGATCTAAATCATCATTTTAACATCTTTTAAGAAACAACTAGTCTAACTTACATGGCGAAGGGGCATTCAGATGTTGTTCTCATCACAAGAGTGTATGATGATTAAATATAGAGAGTTTTACCTATACTTCTCTGTCCTAAGCAAACATTTTTGGTGCTGAAATTATTTTCCTGGTGATCTTTCTGCAAATATATATCATTAAGTCTTCAATCTACAGTCACCAATTATCCCTTGAAATAATGTCTTGTTATCCTTCAATGTAAAATAAAGTCTATTTGGCCAAATCTTTTCTTCTTTTTTCTTTTTGCTCCCCAAGGAGTACTTGAGAGCTATCCTTTCATTTAGCTACATCTTCCTTCTTCTGCTTTTATTTATAGCCGTCTCTAGCAGTATGTCCACTTATTTGTCATTGAAGAAGGATCTCACATATCTAAGTGGAAGTTTATTGACGGTATTCATTTCAGCAGTACATATACGAAAACTGCAATGATACATATTAGCTTAGCATCACTCAAAAATGACACGTACTTTTGAAAGGGCTTTCTATTTTTTAAATGCATAGTTTTGAGTACATAAAATCAAAACATTCTATATCAATGAAATTAATGCATTTAAAATTAGAAGAGAAGCAAGTAAATGGGAAAAATCTTTGCATGAGGTTTCTCTGACAAGGATCTCATTTCTAATGTGTAGGGAACTGATTCAAATTTGTATAAGAATCATTTCCCCAATTGTTAAATCATCAAAGGATATAAATTGGTAGTTTTCATAGAAATATATCCAAACTATCAGTAAACACATGAAATAAGATTCTAAATCCTTAATAGGGAAATACAAATTTAAAAAACTCTGAGATTTCACTGCATAACCCATCAGATTGGCAAAGTTAAGAAAAGAGAAAAATGATAAACTCTAGAGACTCTGTGGGGGAAAAAGATACTTTAATGTACCATTGGTAGAGCTGTGAATTCGTCCAGCTATTCTGGAAAGCAATTTGGCTCTGTATCTCAAAATCATTAAACTGCACATATCTCTTGATTCAGAAATATTGCTACTAGTTTTATATTGCTAAAAAGATCAAGAAAGAGGAAAAATTTATAGCTACTCTTTCTGAAGGGCAAATGATTGAAAACTGAGGAAGTGGACATCAATTGGGAAATGGCTGAACAAGTTATGACATATGAATATATGGAGATATTATTTCAGTATAAGAAATGTTAAAAGGGACAGTTTCAGAGAAATCTGGGAAAAATTGCATGAACTGATGAAGAATCAAGTGATTAAAACCAGGGAAACAATTTATACAATAACAACAGTGTAAAGACAAGCAACATGGAAGATCTAGAGCCTGTGACCAACCTACTTATCAAGCATGATCCCAAAGGACTCATGATAACATATGCTACCTAGCTATAGACTCCAAGTATAAAGAGGCATAATTTTTGGAACGTGGTCAATGAAAGATTTGTTTTGTTTGACTATATATACGTATATACGTGTGTATATATATACGTATATATACATATATGTGTTTATAACAGTATTTTTGTTTTTCTTTCTTAGTGGAAGATGAGTGGGAGGAAGAAAAGCTAGATTTATGTTGTTTAGAAAACAATATTTTTTTAAAGTTTATTGATAGATTGGAAACCACATACTCTCTGCCTCTTTTCCTTCCAATCTATCCCCTTCATTCTGAATATACAAAGAGGCCACACAGGACTGAGGACCATTTCTAATTTTTTCTTTTATTTCATGGGTCACCGTGTCCAAAATTTCATCACTAGATAGCAACGCATTTGTGATAAACCTCTCTATACTTATCAAGATTTGTCCTTGGAAAATTGGCTCAGTCTCTTCCTGGGGCCATACTGGAAGCAGAAGAATCTACAAGACCTTATGCTTCACTGGCATAATCTTCAAAAGACTGAGATCTCCTCCAGGCTACAATCATCCAAGTAGAATTTTGTGTATTAGATTGATGAATGCTGAAAAACTCTGAAAGAATTCAGCATTCAGTTATGTTAAAAAAAAAAACATAAAAAAGAATAGACTATTTACTTTATATTATAAAATTATATCTTATCAGCCTTATGCCATCATGACAGAGAGCCAGTCTCCAAGGCAAGAAGATCTGAGTTCAAGTTCCAGTTTTGTCACTTATTATCTGTGTATTATCTGTATTTAATCTCCTTGGAGATTATTTTTCTCATCTGGAAAATAAGCAAGTTGGACTAGATAATCTCTAAGTTTCCTTCTAGTTCCAAATCAAAGAGGGTTTGATAAAGGAGAAAGCATCAACAATCAGGAAGATCACATGCTTCCCATAAATTACTGCCTAAGTGGTACCTTGATGAAATCTAGAGATTCTACAAGGTACAAGTGAGAAGGGAGTGCCTTTCAGGCACACCAACAGCTAGTAGGCCAGTTTAGTTGAAATGTCTAATATATGAAGGCAAGTAATATGAAAAATGGTAAGAAAGGTAGGCAAGATGCAGATTTTGAAGGGCTTTGAAATTTAGGAAGCCACTGAAGGATTTTGAGTACAGAAGTAATACAGTCAGAGCAATGTTTTGGGAATATTAGTTTGGAAAATGAAGAAAATAGATTGAGTAAGTTAGAGACAGCAAGTACTAAAACGAATTAGTAGGCTATTGTAATAAACTAATTAAAAGGTAGTGAGGTCCTTAACTATGGTGATGAATATATGAGTGAAGAGGAGATAAATGTGAGAGATATTGTGGAGGCAGAATACACAAATATTGGCCATGGGTTGAGTGGGGAAAACTGTGAATTCTAGCCTAATAATGGCATCCTCAATAAATTATGAAGAAAGGAAAGAAGGAAGGTAGGAAGGTAGGAAGGAAGGAAGGAAGGAAGGGAGGGAGGGAGGGAGGAAGGGAGGGAGGGAGGGAGAAAAGGAGGGACGGAGGGAGGGAGGACAGAAATAAACACAATATCTACTATATGCTAGTGTTTTACAAATATTGTTTCATTTGTTCCTCTCTACAACCCTGGGAGGTAGATGTGATTATCTCTAATTTTTTGCTGAGGAAACTGAAGCAGACCAAGGTTAAGCAATTTTCCCAGGGTTACACAGAAAGTAAATGACTGAAGCTACAGTTGAACTCAGGTCTTCCTGACTCCAGGTCCAGCACTCTAAACTGTCTTCAGCCTAGCTGTCTCTAAGAGACAACAGGAGTCTACAATGAAATGAAGCCAGTGCAAGGATTATGCATGGAAAACACTGAGGATTAGAAATCACAAAGAGTATTAAAAACAGGGTTAAAAGTCATAAATCACAGATAAATATGAAATGATAAAAGGCTACAATCAGATAAAGGAAGATAGGTTGGAGTTTGTAAAGAGAGAAGTGAAATGTTTCCGGTTGATGGGAAATCAAGGTTTGACCAACCTTGTGTATAGTTGAGGAAGAGCAGAGAAGTACATCATAAGAGTTAAGTATGTTGCATGAACTGAAATGTTAAGGTATTTGCAAAAATATCAGTGGGTATGTTAATGTCTCCTTGTATATAAGGTCAGGAATTTTGCTGGTGAGAAAGAACATGAACCAAGCACTAAACACATTGAGGATGAAGAGAAATTTGTTAATAACAGAAATGGAATACTAAAGGGCACAATAAAATGGAAAGATAAGAAGATGATATGAACAGCAGACTGATATAGATGTGTTACATAGGAATGAGGGTATAACAAAAGGTAAGAAAAATGGATTTTAATTCAATAGATAGTGATTGAATCACAGGTATAAAGGAGAGAAGTGGGAATTTGCCAACCATAGGATAGGTAAGGAACCACTTAATTGGGGTCCCTTTCTTTTCATGACTGAACATTATTTCAGTGGTGATGGTACAAACTTCCATGGTTTATCATCCTAAAAATAGTGATTGGGGATGATATAAATAGAAGATTGAGTTAGCAGGGAATTCTGGGTATTTGAGATAGTAAATACCACTTGTTTGAGGTTTTCTAATCAGACTGAACATATACTCAATAATAACCCTATAACTTCAGTCCAACATATTGGAAAAAGCTACATCCAGAAGATGACCTGCCTATGGAATTAGCATCCAGCTCCTTAAATGAAGTCTTGGGGCTCGGAATCTTTGGTGGTTGTGAGTCTAATTCACTAAATCACAAAATTTAAGAGTAAAAAGGAACCTTTATGGTTATCTAGTCCAATTTATCTACAAAAAGAATCTCCAGAATAACATACCCAACAAGTGTTTGCCCAGTGTCTTCTTGGAAATTTCTAAAGAACTGAAACTCACAATCTATTAAGCTAGCACAGGGCCTCCACTGCCATTGCCTTCCTGAAGCTCAGAATTTCTTGTCATTTTGAGACCGGAACATCAAGAGAGGAAACTGTAGTGGTTAGGTCATCAAGAACTGGCATGAACTCACCTTCAGCACTAACTGCATAGAGTCATTTCAGTAAGGCAGAGAACGAGTACACCAAGCACTGTGTGCTGGCAGATGGAACAAGACTGAGCTCCTGAAGCACAAACGCTCTGGTACTTTTGACACCCTGAATTCAGGATCCCTGAATGATGCATATAAACCTTGGATCAGGTCATTTACTGCCCCTGGGGAGATCATATAGATACAGCTCTGAACTTTTCTTAAACTCGGTAGTGCAATAAAAATTCTGCATGATTTTATGATGCCGTCATTATTACCATTTTCCAAAAAAAAAAATTATCACAGGGATAGAGAAACAAGAAAAATACAGGTTAGAAAAATATATTCATAATTCTTACTTTATGCTACGTTTTAGAATTGTTTCAAAATTGAATAATAGATAATAAATGGAAATGCATAAAGATTAATAATGTATGAAGATAAGAATAGTGCCAGTATATATTTTTAATGTCTCAAATGATGTTCTATTATTTACATATTTGTATACAACTCCAGGACATTTTCTCCTTCCTATTCTCCAATTCTACACACACATACACACACACACACACACACACACACACACACACACACACACACACACACACATTCAAGGATGAATGGGATTTCAAATGTGAAGCTCTTTCACTGTCTAAAAAGAAAAATATCCTGCTTGGTAATGTTTTAGTAATGCTATCTTAGATTAATGCATCTCCTTCCTGACTTTTCCTTCTAGGAATATGCTTGAAGAGATGAATTTTGCCTCATTGCTTCAAAATTTATTAGAGGAAAGGGGTATTGAAAAAAAAGAATAACAAAATTTGGAGTTCCAGAGGAAGAAAGGGTGAAAAATGGTGAGAAAGGAGAATAAATTCAGACTGTTGAATCGCTTTTGTTTTAATAGGTCTTGAAAGTTGGCGTTATGATTTTGAGTCCCACTGACTATATGAATGAAGTGAACTCTTCCTTTCTCTCTCTCTCTCTCTCTGTGCACATGTCTCTTTCATTCTCTCTGTATATGTATATATGTATGTATGTATGTATGTATACGTGTACACATATACACACAGATACATATATGAATAATACAGTTCTGTGTTTTGTAATTATATATATTTAGTTTTACATACATATTTTATGTATATACTAATTATATTCATAGTATAAACACAGTGCATCCATTTACATAGTATGTATACTGTATATGTGTAGTTTTATTTATATAGTTGAGTTTTTAAACTTCTTATGTACAGAAGTTGCATAATAGTACTCCAGAATGTGAATTGTCCAAATACAAAAAGGAAGTATCTAATTTGAAAGAGTCCTAAAGGCTTCTATATTCTTCTAGAAACATAGAAAGTCATTCCTATTTAATTAGTTAGGCCAATGTATTTGCAAAACAATTAAGAATGCAATTTAATTTTGGTGTTTGGTAAACATCTAGGGATTCATTCATTGTGAACTTATGACCTCCATGTTGAGTTTACTTTGTAAAGTATCATTAAACTAATCAGTTAGAACTTACCAAATGTACAGTCTTCTAATTCCATCCATCCCTGCGTTCCATTCACCCACCAATCCTAGACAGGCACCTTCCCATTTGTGAAGGCTTTTTGTGTGTTGACATGGAAACTGTTTGTTTTATTGCTTTTCAAAAACAAGGTTTGACTGAATTAGCTCAATTACAGTGGCAAATGACTGGGAGTGATTGACAGCCCCTGAGCCAGCTGTGGTAAAGCAATGGTAAGAGGGGACGCTAGGAAACCCTCCTGTGCACAGCTGTCAACACAACCCAGCCCTGCCTAATCTGGAACCCACCTGCTGACCTAGTGCTGGGATTTTCCTCAGCAGAAACAACAGTGATGTGATGTGAATCAAACTATTTAAACTATGTGTTGTTTTAAAGGGGGAGCAGAAAAGGGAGGTAAGTAAGTTATCCACCACAAACATTGGCCTCAAGATCACCAAGCTTATTTTCCACACAGGACTTTTGTAAGTTCCCAGCTCAAGAGGCAAAATCCTAGTGAATTAACCTATGATGCCACCCAGCCCTTCCTATTGATTAGCAATTATTTTTTCCCGATGAAACAAGGACATGGGACCAAAGGTTACGTACAGTGAAAATTCAGGGTTGCATTTGAGAGCAAGTGCTTCCACACAACCATTGCTGATAGACCATCTGAAAAATGAGCTCTTATTGAAATACAGTTAAAAATGTAATTTAAAGCAGGCTCATGCCTAAGAACCGAGCAATAGAGCCAAAGGTCCAGAGAAACAAGGCACACCCTGAATCCAAATACACTGTAACTTGATAACATTGCTGGTCAGCTAATAAATAATGCAAGCATGTATGTCAATAGCCAGGCCTTGATTGCACTGACATATTGAGCAATAAAGATAGAAAATGCCTATTTTTAGCTAGAAGAGTATATGAAAACAAAGAGGTAAAACGCATGCCAATCTCTTTCAGAATTCAGCAGCTGACATATTAGAAATAAGCAAAGATAAGACCTCAAATAATGATGAATGCTCATACTCAGGTTCAGACAAGTCACTGAGCCCATCTAAGGCTCAGTTTCCTCATCTGTAGAACACATGTACCAACTACTCCACAAGGCTGTTGCAAGGATCAAAGGTCTTAATGGGAATCTTGAAGTGTTATGTAAATGTCAGGGGGTGGGTTTTGTTTTCTTTTGGTTTTTTGCTTATTTGCACCAAGACCTACAATTTCATTGTATATTTAATTCTGCATTTTGAAACTTCCGGTACCAACATGGGTAAACAATTTTTCTCTAACTTTTCATCTTAGAAAATTGCCTGGCATTTTTAGAGACTAAGTAGCTTGTTCATAGATACTCAGCTAATATAAACAGTAGGCTGGCCTTGAACTCGGGTCTTCCTGGCTTTAAGGCCAGTACTCTTTTCACTTCCCCATCCTGGTGCTCATGACTTGATTTTTATCCATAAATATAGGGATTTGAGTTAGAAGACATGTAATGTACAGTGAATCTTGCAGAAAAACTCCCAGCCCTCCTCCTCCCAGTACAAAATATGTGAAGGATCTGAGATTTCTTCAATGTGAAGAATTACTGTGGAAACTCCCTCCACCCAGGCAAAGTCCAAACCATCTGTGACTTAGATGTAGATAAGATGTAGGGAGTTGCCCGAGGCACATGGAGGTTAGTTAGGTGACTTGTCCAGGATTACACAGCTAGCACATGTTCCTCTCTAAATCCTCTGAACCAAACTCTTTCTATTACAATCACAGACTTAGAGCTTGAAGGGAAGTTGAAAGTCATTGGGTCCAAATCTCTTTATTTTACAGAGAAACCCCTAAGCCAAAAGAGGCTAAATAACTTGCCCAGGGTCACACAGCTATTAAATGTCAGAGGTCAAACTCCATTTTCCTGCCTCCCAGTCCAGCGATCTATCCACCGTACTACTCTGCCTCTACATACACCAGACTGATTGGTTCCTTCCTGAAACTAAGAATCTTCCATAGATGTAGAAAATATATTGATCATCTATTTTTATAAACCAAAATCCCATTTTCTACCACTACACCAAAGAAGGAACTTCATTGTTATTAAAAATAGAAGACAGTTTAAAATTTGTGCTTTTTCTTGTTTATTTTTATTCTATTCCATTTTTATATTTCATTTGATTTTTATATTCTTAAACTTTAAAAAAAATTTTATTGTCTTGGTTTATTTTGTTCCTATCTGAAGTGTTTCTGCTGTAGGTTAAAAAAATTCCTGTGCCCCTGAATGTGTTAGATTTTTACCAGGATGACCATGACCAAAGATTATGCATAAGCAATTATAATAATTGATATTTACAATCCCATATTTATGACTATAATATCTATGTCCTCATACTGAATGAGGGCAGTATATGCATACAAAAAGTAACCCTTCATTTTTCCAAAGCTCTTTTACCCCATTATTTTGCTAGTACCAAATAGAGCTAACAACCTGGGGGGAAGGCGGGGCAGAAGTCTGCAAGATTTCTATATAACCCAAATAATAGCCCAAAATCCACTGAGGAAAGTTAATGCACTTCAGTCAGATGAGATCCATAAAAAGGATTATTTATTCTTATTTAGCACCTAATTTCAATAAATTTCTATTTCCAAGACCATAGTAAATCAGAAGCAATGTATTAAAGGGGGTGGAAGGGAAGAAGTGTTGGCAGTAGGCACTCTGGCAGCATCAAATCTTGCTAGCTGGTAGGTTAACAGCAAGGAACAGTAGGCTTATAGTTTCAGAATTGGAAGGAAGCCCATTAAGCCATCTAGTCCAATCCCCTGATTTTACATATGAGGAAACTGAGGCACAAGGAGGTGAAATTATTTTCTTGGAGTCACACAGGTGGTAGGCAGCAGAGAAAGAGTTCAAAATGGAGATATGACTAAACCCAGTCCTTTCTCTAAAGCACCATCCAGTCTTCTGGATAAACCATAAAACGCCTGGAATCATAGTCATAGAGATGGCAGGGACCCTATAGAGTAGGAGATGAAACAAAACAAGTAACCCAAATTCATTTCTATTTAGCTATGAATTGCATTCAGGAACATGAGTGACACTATCTGCCTAGCCCCAATCATATCTCAGTTCTGTTACCAGAGGCAGTTGAGATGGATAGTCAACAGAAGAAAAATCTGAGTCTTCATGTTTGGGCACAAAGCTTATAATCCACTCACAGATAATTAAAAGTTGGCATGGATGTGCATGAGTATCAGGGCGTGTGAACAGAATAGGAAGGCAAGGAGATAAAGAAAGATGGTAGCAGAAGAAGACCTTCAAATTCAACTGTATTTAATATTTTTAAAGACACTTTCTCGTTATACTGTTGACCTTTCTATTTTGACATTTGTTCAAGATAAATCAGAGAAAGTCTCTTTCTCTGCTCGTTTGGTTTTCAGCACTTGTAAAAGCCCTTACACATCCAATTCCAGTCCCCAGCCCTTTGTAAGAGTCTTGTCAATAACTATCATTGTAACCCTCCGTTTCTCTCCTGGCTGATCCACTTCAAAGCTAAGGTATATCTCTAGCAGAAGAAAAACAGGCTACCACAACCACAGCTGAGTCTCAGCTTGACTATTAACTTCATGTTTACCCAATCAGGGATTTCAGACTCTGGTACTGCCAGCGTATTCCATTTTCTCTGTCTTCCTCACTTCTAAATTATTTCATAGAATCGTGACTGTAGAGTTGGCCAGGTCATGTAGTCCCTGGCCCCTGCTTCCTGGAAAGACATATTTATTACCTCTATTTACTACTTCTGTTGAGGGGAGGCCAGACACAAACAAGAATCAATCAGCAAGTATTAATTGAGCTCCTACTTGTAGCAGGCATTGTGCTAGGCACAGGGGATACAAAGACAGAGATGAAGTGGTCTTTACCTACAAGTTTACAAAATCAGAAGATAGGGGAGGGCAATATATACATATATCCTGGGGTGGGGCAGGGGGACAAAAAAGGCTCCTGTGCAAGGTGCTGCTTCAGCTAAGTCATCAAGAAAGTCAGAGATTCCCAGAGAGAGAAACAAAGAGGGGAAGGCATTTCAGGCATTAGGTCAGTCCTTACAAAGGCAAGGATGTAAATAACAAATGGAACATCATGTATGAGGATCATCAAGGCTAATTTTTCCAAACTGTAGCATGTGATGAGGAGTAAAGTATAAAAGGCATGGAAAAGTAGGTTGGAATAGATTTAAGTGGGTTGGAAACAGAGGGATTTGTATTTTACCTTAGAGGTGATAGAGAGCCACCAGAATTTCTGTAACAGTGAACTACATGGTCATGCCTGGCAAGAAGTGATAAAGTCCTGAATTAGTTTTGAACGGTGTAGTGGATAGAGAGTACACAACACCATCTACAAACCCTACTTACTAAAGGCTCAAGAACAAGTCTTTCAACCTCCCTGATACTCCTGCAAAATGAATATACCCATAGTACCTATACCAGAGTTTTGTTGAGGGTCAGCTGAGATTAAAGAACAGTTATTCCTTCCACACTATGCTTTCAATATATTGTGAGTAGTATAAGAAATTAAATGGGAATTTGGGCAGGGGGCATTTTATGGAAGCTGCTGACAATATGCAAAAATCAGAAGACAACCCAGAAAAAGTTTAGAAACTTAGAAATTCAAGATTGCTATTTAAAAAAAAAAAAGCATTCCAGTAGAGTTTAGCATCGTACGTGAAAAGGCTGAGTCCTTATTTGATTTCCTAAAGGAAAATGAAGGTGAAGGGTCTACTCCCTATAGATTTTATGTGGATTTTCCAGATGGCAGAAGCACAATGCCCTAACCCGCATGATGTGGAAAGGAAAACTGTATGTATGACAGCTAGTGGCACAGTAGATAGAGCACTGGTTCTGGGGTCAGGAGGACCTGAGTTCAAATCCCACAACAGATGGGCTATGTGACCCTGGACAAACCACTTAACTTCAATCTCCTTCAGTTCCTCAATTATAAAACAGGACTGATGATGGCACTTATTTCTCAGGGTTGTTATGAAAATCAAATGAAGTTGTATTTTTAAAAACACTTAGCACAGTACCTGGTATACAGTAGGAGTTTAACAAATACTGATTTCCTTCTTCCTTTTCTATGTAAAGGAGAGTCATATTATGTCTTCTCTGTAGCATTTTCTTATTGCTGGATGATGAGAGTGAGCTCTCCCTTTCTGAGATCCTAGTGCACTTATTTATGATCAGGGCTCTGCCGTCTAGCCCTGAATTATCCCTCTACTTTATATATGTCACTTTGGTCTCCTCATGTAAACAGTAAGCTGCTTGAAGAAAGAAATTATATCTGATACTTTTTCAATATCCCTCCAGAGAAATGGGTATGATTTCTGGTGCCTAATAGGTGCTCAAAAATATGTAAATACAAAAGGGATCTGAAGCAGTATAACATTGGGTAGAGTAGTGAATTTGGAATCAGGAAGTCGTAGGTTCAAATCCCACCTCAGACTCTTAACTGGCTCTATGACCTCTGTCAAATAACTTACCCTCTCTGATTCTCAATTTCTTCATCTGTAAAATGAGGAGATTGGGCTAGTTAACCTCTGAAGTCCCTTCTAGCATTGGTACTAAGTCCCTACAACAATAATAACTACTTTACAGGATTATTATGTGACTTGAATGAAATAATGTACATAAAGCTCTACATAAAGATCGTTTATCTCTACTATTATTTCCCCAGCAAAGAGAACTCCCTCCAGTCTAGCCCTTCTGTGATTAATAGTCAAATTCCACATAGTAGCTAAAGTATACAGAGATTAAGAGACAAACTCAGTGTTAGATAACTAATAAGTTTTGAACAAAATTTAAAGAGAATTCTTCTTGATTCCTTTTTTTAAATTGAATTTTATTTTTTGCCACTAAAAGCATCTGCTTTTTCTCCTTCCCATCTCCTCCACCTTGAAAAAAAAAAGCCCTGCAAAAAAACATATAGTCAAGTAAGCCAAAGTCCCACATTGACTATGTCCAAAAACGTGTGCCTCACTCTGAAGCCCTATTCCATCAGCTCTTTGTCGAGAGGCAAGCAGCATTCCAAATCATTGGCCCTCTGGAATCATGGGAGATTCTTACATAGATCAGAGTTCTTAAGTCTTTCAAAATTGTTCATTTTTACAGTGCTCTTGTTAGAGTAAAAATGATCCTCCTTCATCTGCTCAATTCAATCTGTATCAGTTCAAAGGGAGGTTCAAGAGGTAACCTCTCCCTCCACCTCATCTACTTGTACCCCTTATTATATGAGACAATATGCCCTAATATTCTTCCCCCTTTTTTCCTTTGTATATCCTCCCACACCTTTTCCTTTCTCCTTCATCAAAGTACATTGAAACATATCAGAGCATACTTAAATTTATTCATAAGATCTTCATTTTTATATGAGTCTTTGATCCAAGGCGACATCACAGAGCTTGCTTTATCACCCTTCACCCCATCAGAATGCAAATACTTCATTCTTATAAGTTTTTTTCCCCTAATTGATCTCTTTCGTCTACCTTTTTATATTTCTCTTTGCTCCTATGTCTGTTTCTACTAAGCTGTGAACTTTTCATCAGTAATGTTTCTAAGTCCTCTATTTCATTAGAAGTTCTTTCCCCACTGTGAGATTATAACCAGTTTTGCTGGATAAGTTGTTCTTGATAGTAAGCTTTTGTATTTTGTTCTTTGAAATATCATATGCCATGCTCTCTACTTCTTCACAGTAGTAGCTACTAAATCTTGTGCTCCTGACTATAGTTCCTTTGTATTTGTACTCTGTCACTCTGTCTGCTTTCAGTATTTTCTCTTTGATCCAGAAACTCAGGATTTTACTTATGACATTCCGAGGAGTCTTTTATTTTGAGATTTTGTTTAGAATAGAGGATTCTGTCTACTTTCACTTTGTCCTTTGGTTTTAAGAAATCTGATCATTTACTTTAGCAACTTCTTGAAATATTATAGCCTGGCTCTTTTTTAAAGTCATGGCTTTCAAGTAGTTCAACGATTCTTAAATGGTTTCCTTAATCTGTTTTCTAGGTCATTTGTTTTTGACATAAGATACCTTATATTTCCTTCTGTCTTTTCAATTTTATGCCTTTATTTTAACATTTCATCTTGTCTAATGTAGTCATTAACTTCTGTTTGTTTCATTCTAATTTTAAAAGATTCCCTTCTTTAATAAAGTTTTATACCCTATATATTAATTTTATTTTCAAGTCTTTCCTCAATAGCTCTTATTTCATTTATAATAATACTACTACTACTACTATAATACTACTTTAAATTCATTCAAATTCAAAATTTTAAATTCAGATCATTTCTCCTTGGAATTCCAGTTTGTGGGCAAGTCGTGTTTTTCTTTGAGTTTTGCTTTGCTTGTGGACATTTTAGTTATTCTCTTCTTCTGGATTTCTGTCTTAAGCATCCATATGCTTGTAATTCATTTAGTCATTCTTCCAGAGATCTACTCTGGGCAACCTAGCGTAGTAACACTAGTAGTGTAGTGTTCTAGTTGACAGCATTTTGGGGAATAATTTATGATTCTCATCCTCTGGGACATCTCCCTCTGCTGCTTTACTGGAAAGAGCCTGAGTTCAAGAACTGCTCTAGGCAAACTTATGCTGATGGCTTTAGGTTCTTAGTCCCAACTGAGGTCATGGAGAAAGCTTGGGAATGGGAACTAAGTGACCATCTCTGAGCATCCTATGCTCACAGTTTAGCTCAGAACTGGATAGAGTTTCTGACTGGGGTGAGTTGATTATCTGTCTTTAATTAGCCTTGCTCTAAGCTCTAGGAACCCTTCTGGGAGACTCCCTTATTGATGACTTGGGCATATGAGCTGAGTTCATGATCAATTTCAGGTGTCCTCACACTGCTGACATAGCTCAGTGTTCAGGCCACTGAATCCCTTATCCTAATCTACCTCTGCTTCACAATTCCTGCTCTGGACACTTGCTTGTAGATGAATTTATGATCTTAGGCTGGAGATATTATACATGATAGTTTCTCATTTGATTTTTTCATTCACTACAAATATGAGCATTCCTAGATTTTTGTTAGAGTAGTGGTGGAGAGAAATATCTGTTCTTCCTCCAACTCTACTCTCTTATCTGGCCTCTTCAAATCTTCTTGGTTTTACCACTATGTCTACCTATACTATTTCTTTCTTTTTATTTCTCTGGTTGAAACCTGTGATTTGGTTGTTGTAAGGAACTCCTCGTCTGCAAATCATTTCTACTAGTGAAAATAGTCACGTGTCTGTAACACGAAGTCTTAGAGAGATGCCTGGGTATGGAAAGGTTAAGTCATTGCCTGGAATCACAGAGCTAATATATGTCAAGGGCAGGACTTGATCACAAGGTTCTCTTGTTTCCAAAAGTTAACCTACCTCCTACTGTGCAATAGTGCTTTGATGCTCAAAAAATACTTGTTAACTAATAAAAACAGATTTGAGATCTTATTAATTCATCCTGTATGATGCAAGAAGAGCTGAACCAAATTAACAAATACTACACTGTAAAACCTTGCTTCTTTAATCTAAATTTATAGAAGTCAATCACAGTGCAGCAAAAAGACCACACATTTTAGAGTCAGCCTTCAAACCCTGACTCTACGTCTCACTGGCTATGGGACTGTGATCACTTTATCTCCTTAAGCCTCAGTTTGAGCTTCATCTATAAGATGAAGGAACTAGTATAGATGACCTCTGAGGTCCATAGTGATTCTAATCTTCTCCACCAGGGTACTCAACTGGAAGAAGTTGCTACTTCCCAGACAACTTGAAGGCATGTTGCTTATTAATGAAAAATACTGACTGCATAATCAGAATCCATGGGATTCAAAGTCTATAGTTTTTCTGATTTGTAACTTAATCAGGGCACACTGTGCTTGGAAGTGTGATTGTCAACTCCTTGAATTCCTTTGAGACTTAAGATGAAGAATAGACATACATTTCTTTTCTTTGCTATTTTAGATTATCACATGCAAGAACATACTATCAAGTGCAGAAACAAAACCTAGAAATATGGAAACCACTGAGATAGATCAAGATTGATTTTATTAGGCAACTTTCAATTTAAAAAATAAATTCAATTCATTCTCCCATACCAAGGAATCCCTTATGCCTAACTTTACAGAGATATCGTCTATTAGTCTCCCTTTACCAAGGTGCAGTGCAAAAGGAAGGAGGGACTCATAGGAAGGGCAGCAATGATACGCAGGGATCCATCAATAAAACTCGATTGCTACTCACATGAGGAGAGGAACAGAGGGGTGCAGTCTCCAGTGTTCTTAGTACTTGGGCAGCACACAATGGGATGACTTTATGTGCTGTATCATTCACATTCTGAGATGGTTCTGGAGAAGAAGTGAGGCTGCTGACCTGCACAGCCCTCCCTCACTCAAAACGAAGTCAAGTGCAAGTCATGTCATCATTTCTTGGATGGCATGGTCTTCTTTGGCAACGAAGGATGAACACAACAGAACAACAATTCACATTCTGGTGAAAGACCCAAAATCTCTCAGTGATCACATTTATATACAGTTCTAGACAAGGAGCCAACACAGAAATGCTAAGAGATTGACTGTTATCCATGAGAGATGTTTATAGAGCAATCTAGACCAGTGAAATGAGGGTATTTTTCTTAATTCTCTAATAAGGAATGAGGACCAGGGTCCCAGAATTAAGTAACTCAACTTGTGCCACACAAGCTAAAGACTAAAAATGAGGGAGGTAATACTCAGTGTCCAGGTTTATTAGCCTTAAATACTTCTATCTGCAGGAATAGGGGGAATAAGGGGTGAGGGAGCTTACCAATCGAACAAGTTTTCATTAGCTTATATTCAGGTTTATACAGAGATAACAAGAAATAATGAGCTATAGTCATATTGCAACGGGAAAAAGAAAGTTGACCACTCAGATCTCCCATTGTGGATGCAGTTCTCTCAGCGGAGTGCCTGACAGATAGCAAGAAATTAATGAATATTGACTGATTAATGGATTGATACCTTTTATACAATGAAGCAGAGGGAAGCCCAGGACAGAGCCAGGTAAAACCCAGGTTAGCATAATGACTATTTGATCATATTGCCTATTTTGTGACCAACATTTTGAAACATTCATCATTAACCATTTTATTACCTTTATAAATATAGCATCAGGGGACCCAACTCAGCCTCCCATCAACTATGCCCTCTACTGGCTACACACATGCACTAAAACCATGCCTACCACTGTTTTAAATGTGTTTTGGAAAGAGTTCAAAAGGCAGCGTGATGGATAAAGAGCTGGCCTTGGAATCAAGAAGACCTAGATAGAGTACCAACTACGACATCTACTGTTTGTGTAACCCTGGACTGACTAGTCACTTATTTTCTCAATGCCCTGATACAATTAAGACTATAAGTTGTAGAGAAAATGCTAACCAACATTGGCAGACTTTTATATTAAAGCTCCTACATTGATAAAATCATAGTCATATGTATATACATATATATGTAAATATATATGTGTGTGTGTGTGTGTGTGTGTGTGTGTGTGTGTGTATATACTTGGAGCACTCTGCTAACATTTAAATAAGCAAGGGTTACAGCAACCTATATTCTCAATTAATGAACATTCATAAACTGTCTATTATGTGCCAAGGAATATACTTTAACTCCCCTATGTGGGATAAGAACACAAAAAGAGGAGAAAAGACATAGTATGCTATACTATAATAGCTAAAGCAAAGATACAATTTAGATTTTTAATATGTCACTGGAATTCCTAGTTTAAATAAAATTGAGGCTAGGTTGATGATGGTAGAGTATTTTCTTTTTGTAAAGAGTTCTCAAAATAAAATTGCATGTTTATTCTATGTTTATATCATGGCTTTATCTGTTCTAATACTGCTTTAAAAGATACGTTGACATGACCAACAAGATGGCAGGCTAGACATTTTCCCTAATCCTCATGACATCTCAAATCTCTCCAAAATAAGAATTATATTCAAGAGATAAAGTAATTCCAGCTGTCTGTATGGTCTATAGCACCAAGAAATCTACCTGATCAAACTAACAACAGAGAAGACTAATCCTTAATCCCTAAAATGCTCACTCAACAATTCCTCCCCCACCAACTACCATGCTTCAGAAGGGCTGCACAAACCAACTCACAGACTTGTAACAGAACTCAACTCTACTCCCCACTCCTAGCTTCCATGGAAAATCAAATGCCATAAGCTTGCTCTGGTGGAAACAGCAGTGTGACAGCACTTTGTACTGAGAAACTACTCAGCCAGAGAACTAAAGAGCAGAAGAAACTGAGGAAGGATACCAGCATATGTTTTGCTCCATCAGACCTAAAGAAAATGGGACTAGCATTCATCTGTGATAAATTCTGACTGTCCAGATGTTACTTGGGGCAGAGCCCAAGGCTAATGAAACGTGAGTTGCCTAGTGTGGGAGGAAATTGAGATAGCTTCGAGGTCTAGATCCCTGAAAAACCACCAAAAGGAAAGGAGTCAGAAAATGAGTGATAGGGGAATAAAAGAATTTTAAAAATACTAAAATTATCAAAGATTTCAGGAGAAAGAAAGCTCAGTTAAAGATTTTGATCACTAGCAGACAAACCAACAAGGAAAATACTAATAACAGAAGTGAATATGGCCTCCAGATCATCTAATCAAATGCAGACATCTATGAATAAATATTATAAGAAAAAATAAAATTAATAAACACCTGGAGTGGCAGAGGACAGGAGAACAGGAACCATATAGTCTAGTGTTCCTGAATTGTTTAAGAGAGAAATCAGAATTGTGAATGCAGAATTTTGGCCAACAAAGCAAAATAATTGGGAAAATATAAAGATTTGACTCCACAATGTCAAACCTTACCAAAGAGACAAAAGGGAGAGCTCATGATTGGGAATGTAAATACACAGAAGTGAAGGACAATCTGGAAAAGGAGAAGCTAAAAGTAATAGTGCTAAAAGGAAACATCTCTATATAGGCGAGACATATTCATCTTGAAGAAAGGATGCATAGAGACTATAAGGATTATAGTTGTCCCAGAATGCAAATCAAAAAACTTGAATACCATAATTTAGGAAATAACACAATGAAACTACCCAGAACTACTGAGCATTAAAAAAAGTGACAACTGAAAGAATCCACAGAGCACCTCCAGGAAAAAGAAAAAAAAAGGAAATGAAAGGAAAGAAGAAAGAGAAGGGAAGGCAAGGGAAGGGAAGGGAAAGAAAGAGGAGAGAAGGAAGAGAAGAGGAGAGGAGAGAGAGAAAGAAAGAGGAAGGAAGGAAGGAAGGAAGGAAGGAAGGAAGGAAGGAAGGAAGGAAAGAAGGAAGGAAGGAAGGAACATGTACTGTAAACTTGATGACACACAGTGGTGAAATTTAGCAAGTCTAATAAAAAAAACCTCTCCCAATAAATGCTGGAATAAAGCCAATATAGTCCATTTTCCCACTGTTATTGGATACAATTCTAGAAATATTAGCAATCACAGTAAGACAAGATAAAGTATTTAAAAATATAAAAATAAACAAAATGGGGGGAACCATCCTTATTTGCTGGTACAAATAGTTTATTTAGAAAATCGTAGGAGAGAAATAAAAAAATTAATTGAATAAATTAGTAGCTTCAAAAAAGTAACTGGTTGTAAAAGAAACACAGAGATCAATAGTATTTCTACATAGCCATAACAAATTCTAGAAGGAAATAATAGAAAGGGAAGTCCCATTCAGAATAACTATAAAATGCATAAAATATCTTGGAATCAATCTATTAAAGCACACTGGATACTTACATAAACACAATTATAAAATGTGCCTTAATGAAATAAGGAAAACAACTTAGATAATATGAAGGAGGCTCAGTGCTCATATCTGTGCCAACCAATATAATAAAAATGACAATACTATTGAAATTAAGCTACAGATTTAGTGCGGTACCAATGAATGTACCAAAGCAAAAATTCATGACAGTGACAGGGATAGGAGCTGAACCTGAACTTTCATTAATATAAGGAATTACATTGTGAGAAAATTTCCTCCACTGATGTAATTTAGCACTTTCTATGCAACATATCACCATAGAGAGTTGCCTAGAGTCCTGAGAGGTTAAGTGAGACAAAAATAACAATTTATTTCCAGAAACAAACTATCTAGAATTCTATGGGGGTAAAAAAAAGATAGCAATAAAAGGGAAATAATCCTACTTCAAACTTCAAACTTCAACTAGTAGTAATTCTTCTTCAAACTAGTAGTAATCAGTAAAACTATCTGGTACTGGTTAAAAATAGAATGAAATAGACTAATTAAAAAAAAGAATCTCAAATAATTGTACTGAAATATCTTCAGTTCAATAAACCCAAAGGATAAATTACTAACACAGACTTTCCTATCTGACAGTGATTGTTAGGAAAACCAGAAAGCAGTCTGGAAGAAATCGGTTTGAGATCATCAGCTTATACCATACACTGCAATAAGCTCAAAATGGATGCATGATCTGAATACTGAAGATGATACCATAAAAGAATCAGATGAAAATCAGTTCATGTACTTTTAAAATTTTGTTTTGTTTTTGAACCTGGGTTTCTCTTTCTCACCCAGACTGGATGTGCAATGGCCACTCATGGACAGACTCCCCAGCTGATCAACAGACGTCTGACTTGCTCTAGAAGTCAACTAAGAAACATCTTCATATTGAGTACCTGTGGGTCGAAAGCATTTAGGCAACTATCAAATATAGTAAAAAAAAAAAAAAAAGTACAAAAATAAATAGTATAGCATCTACCCCATAGATAAATGGTCAAAGGATAAACAGTTTTCCAAATAAGAATTGCAACAAATCAATAACAAGGCAACTTGCCATCCTCAAGACATAGGTTTAAATTTCTCCTCTGACACCATATCATAACCCTGGACAAACACCTATACTTTGTGGTCCTCAATTTTTTCATCTGTAAAGTGAGGAGGACACAGTGACCTGTCATTTCTCTTGAACCATTTCTTGACTTTCTTGTATCCTAGAGATTAGCACAGTTCCTGGCACATGTTGCTGTTCAGTCATTTCAGTTGTTTCTGACTCTTCATGACCCCACTTGGCATTTCCTTGAAAATACGGCAGTGGTTTGCCATTTCTTTCTCCAGCTCATTTTACAGAAGAAATTGGGGAAAACAGGGTGAAGTGTCTGAGGCCAGATTTGAACTCAAGAAGGGAAGGGAAGGGAAGGGAAGATGAGTCTTCCAAACTCCAGACCTGAAACTCTATCTACTATGCCACCTAGCTGCCCTGGCACATAGTAGTTGTTTTAAATATTTATTTAAATTTAAATATAATTTATAAATATAGACAAATATATAAATGAAATTTAAATATAAATTTATATAAATAAATATATATAAGCTTTCATTCATCCCTATCAAATTTCATATTGTTACAGTTATCCCAATATTCTAGACTGTCCATAATTCTTTGGGTCTTGACTCTATCACTAAATACGTTAGCAACCCCTCCTAGTTCTGTGTAAATTACATTCTGTAAAACTTTGAGGAATTCTAGGATGATAGTTTTGAGCTAGAAGGAAGTCTATTTTCTATGTCCCTTTTCATTTCTATTCCATGCAGCTGCCATTGAACCTTCTGAAACCCCCAACCTATGATTAGCAAACTGTTTGGCATAGTAAAGTTGTGCCCTGACACTGAGAATTATTTTGTATATATTTTGCATTTAATTTCCAATATACATAATGTTTCCCTACAATGGGATATAAGCTCCTTGAAGTCAGGATCTTTGTATTTTCAATGCTTAGAATAGTGCCTGTCACAAAGTAATTTCTCTGAACCTTATGAAATACTACTATAACTTTTAATCAAATCTGTCAAGAGGCCTAGAGAACAGCAAACATCGGATACTTCAATCATTCTGTCCTGTAAATGGATTGTTGGGTGTATTGATCTATAGTCACTTTCTAGATGGATGTGAGAACCAGTCTCTTGCAATCTGTATCAGTTCTCATGTATTAATATAGCACTATATTGACTATGTTCAGGCTTTCCTTTCCCAGAGGGAGGCCTGGTACCTCTTCCTCTCAGAGTTCAAGGCCTACACTGAGATGTCTTTTCTCTAAGGTTTTCAGCTTGAAACTCCACTAGATATGCACCCCCACCACAATAACTACCAGTAAGTAGCACCCAAGCTCCATTTTCCCGTTTAACATCAATTAGCTTTTACACTGTGATATTTTCTTTGAAGATAAAATAATGACAAAAGTACAAATATTTTCCCCAAATATTTCCAGCACATGCTCCCCACTCTTCCACCTTGATCAATGGAGAGAGATGGCCTAAACTTAGCTCAGTTGCTGTATACCATGGGTCCCACCAGGTTCACATCCAGATGAGGCATGACTGCTAGATGACTTCTCAGCTCAACTACAACTGGGATGGTTCCCAAAGTCCCTTGCCAAAATTACTCCTTGCACCTCAGGGTGACAATGTTAAACTACTTGGAAAACCTGGATTCTGGAATGCCTAGATGTTCTCTCCCTTCACTTTTAAAACTCATTATTTCTAAATCTCTAATCCCCTTACCTAGAAGAAAAAGGAATAAAAATGATAAACCAAGAAGCAAGTTCCATTTCACAGGGCCACAATTTAGCCTTAGTAGAAAAGATCCAAGGCCTCTCCCCTTACAGCATGATACTATCAGTAAAAGAGTCCAATTATAAACAGAGAAGCTCAGAAAGAATGGTTGAGGCCCCAAGAACTTGGGCTTTTTTTTTTTAAGGCCTCTGCAGTAAATCAAAGAACTTCCTATTTACCATATAGGTGAATGACCAGAATTAGTTACAGAATGTATGTATACATATGCTTTGGGTCCTGTCCAAAGTACTTCCATTAACACAGGGAGACCTGAGTCTCCCTGAAGCAGACTTCCAAGCTTCCTCTGCATAAGAAAATGCCCTACACAAGTGCCAGTTCCTGTTGTAGCACCTTTATAGGCATGGACTTTCATTTGATTTGTAATTTAATGCTAAAGAAATGCAAGTTTATACAAATATATGTGTCTATCATATTTGGGCACCATATAGATATAGTCATAAGTATGAAATATTCATGGTTACATATTACTGTATATGAGTACTATATATATGTATATGTGTATACATATATAGTATATATGCAAGTCATATATTATATATATAATGTTTATATGACAGCACAGGTGTATATATTACACACATGTCTCTGTGGGTGAGAGAGAATGCGGTATGGTGGTTAGAGGACTGGCCTCAAAGACAGGAAGATGGCCTCCTTTCACCAGAACGCATTGTGAGCCGAACTTCTCAGTGCTATAAGCAAATTTCTGAGCATAATTTCAGGGAAGATATCAAACTACATGTAAAGAGATAAAGAAAGAGAGAGAGAGAAAGAAAGAAAGAAAGAAAGAAAGAGAAAGAGAAAAAGGGAGAAAGAAAGGGAGAAAGAAAAAAGAAAATATGTTACATAGATATCTATATTATGTGTGCACATATATGTTATACAGATGGTATATGAGCATACATATATGTACACACAGATTTTCTTGGCCTCATTTCTCTATCTGAAAAGAAAGGAATGATAGAATAGACTAGATAATTCTGTCTATGAATATTAACATATATAATTATATTACATTATATGTAATAATAAATTATATATAGCATATGTTAGATAATGATATTATTGTATTAGTATCACAAATTAATATACTTTATCAATATATAAAGACTCTCTACCATGCATAAAATCACTGTTTTTTGCCTTGAGCTTCCCCATCCCCCCCAAAAAATTTGTGAGAACTTCATTCTGTGGAAGATGGGATACAATGACTCCAAAGAAGTCATTTCAGTCTATCAAAGATATATTAAGGATTTTGTGAATTTTGAAAGTGCAGTATACAGTCTGTCATGTCACCTTCCATACACTTCAATGACAGATTATTTTTCTTCTGGCACTGGTGATTTTAGTGTATCAATTGCCGGGAAAGAACATTTTTCTTAGAGTTTCAGCATAAAGCATCAAGATGGAACCACAAAACAAAATTCAAGTAGCATTAAAAATCTGATTTAAATCCTCAAAAGCTAGGAAGGTTAACCAAAGAGTTCAGCCAGGCTCAGAGTCCTTAGCTCACCCTCAGCAGTGGGGTATATACCAAATGATGTTTCTGTCCTGGGCAGCAGTAAAGGTAACAACAACAGATCATTTGCATCAGAGTTGAGAAAACAAATCCTAGCACCGGATAAATTAAAATTTGTGATGGGCAAATATCAAAATGTTTAGAATTTAATTTGTTTGGAAAGAAATAGAAAAGCTGATACCTTAACACGATGTTTATCCAAGTTCTCCTAGTCTCTACTGGACACAAGTCATTAGAGGAAGGCTTATTACATTGGACCATTTTTGCTTGTAGCTCAAGCAGAATCTAACTGAGAGCGTGGAAAGAAAACATTCTGAATAGCTTAACTGAACTGAACTTTCTAGAATATTTGAATAGAACTTCTTTTAAAGTCTGGAGAGGAACATTAGGTCAGTTTTTATCCTAAACTGAACAATGACATTTTTCAGGTATTGTCCATACTAGGATTTGTCTGTGTAGGTAAAGTGAAATGGAGAGCCATTGAAGTTACTCACATAATTACCAAGTGGCTTGTAAAAAAAAAAAGAAAGAAAGAAAGAAGGGATTTGGGTCAGAATTATCTATGTTAGATAATTTTGTGAATGAAATTTTCTCAATAATTCGTTAATCTTCCACTATAGTTTGTAAGTACAGTTATCATTATGGAAAACCTTTTCATTAAAAGACCACATGGATGTAAAATATTCATTGTGGTACTTTTTTGTGGTAGCAAAATAAACTGAAACAAAGAAAATTTGAAAACTGAGGTGGGGAGAGGAATCCCATTAGTTGGAGAATGGCTGAAATAAATTGTGATCTATAGATGTAATGAAATATTATTGCACTATAAGATCCAACAAATATGAAGAATGCTGAGGAAAAATGAAAGATGAACTAACTGGTACAGAGTAAAGCAAGCAGTCCCTTTTCTTTGGAGAAAGAGGGAATGATCGAATCTGAATATTGCAGGCTCATTCAGACATGAACACCAAGATAGTTGTGTCTGTGGCATTCTTTTTCTTTTCTATAAGGAAAGGACCAGTCAACCAATAAGAATGAATTAAGTCCCAACTACGTGCCAGCACTGTGCGAAATACTGTGAATATAAAAAGACAACCCCTGTCCTCAAGATGCTGACAATTCATTGGAAGGATTACTTGAGGTAGGGAGTGGGGAGTGAATTGGAGTAAGGGAGGATACTATATTCAGAAATGACTGAGATGTAAAAATCACACAACCTCAAGGAAACCTTTTTAAAGAAAGAAAATCTCCACAGTGTTTATTCTATATTTTCTGCTCATTCCTGCCACTCTGACCCTGCTCACATTATTTCTCTAACTGTAATTCCTCCTCCTCTCTTTAAAGCCTATCTCTCCTGCAAAGGAAGTCCACTTCAATTCCAACCCATGTCAGTCTCACTGCTCAAAATTATTTTACCAATTATAATTAACTATCAGAGCTAGAAGAGGTCTTTGAGGTCATCTTATCCAAACATATTTTTTTTAATAAATGAGGAAACCAAAGGTCCAGAAGTTTATTTCCTATATCATTCAATTAGCACTTTATTATAGGCTATTTGGTTCACTATTTCACAGGTCTTGTTTCTTCCAGTGACTTATCTGTGTAGACACCATCTAAAGTTTGTTGTGTATTCCCTCAGTGCCTATCACAGTATCAAGAGATAGGAGATGCTTAAAAAATACTTGTTGATTGATTGAGTACTGAAACCTGGATACACATTCTTTAGCACTTCGGGGCACTATCCCTATAAGACTAACAGCACAAGGGATTGACTTTCCCTTTGGCCAAGTCCCAAAGTCCTCACCCGACAAAACTCTTCAGAATATAAATAACTATGACCTTTGAAATAATGTCTGATACAGATTTATTTTGTTTTCTTTCCTTTGTAAATGTTTACATTTGTAAGGAAGAAGGATTGTTTTAATACTTGCTTAATACTGTGTGGCATATGATGAAACTGAATTACTGCCGTTTATAAGTTTATTCTGAACAAAATATAGTCCCCTACCTGCCAACATCTGAAAGCTATAAATGGGGAGAAAAATAGAGAGACCTTAAAACTCCATTGAAATGCATTGGATTTGGAGTTTCTTGGATGACCAGAGTGGAAAAATATTTTGCTAAAAAATAGGGATTGCTACTCCTACCGGTTTGGAAGCCAGAAATTTAGTTAGTATTTACCCAAGCTGTGGCGAGGGAACACTTGGCTGTTTATTTCAGCTAAGGGGCTGGTTGGTGGGAGATGTTTGTCCAGTCACGATGCCCTTTGAGATTTTGTGTCTACCTGGGACTGATTTCCAACTGAATTTTTCTTTTGGACTTTCCCTTCACATCATGCCCCTGCCCCAACTTTAACCAAGCTTACTTGTTTTTCTCTACAATCAAGACACATAATCTTTACCAACATCTCCCCTCAGTAGGAGGGTCTTCAGTAATAGTGTCATACTTTATAGTTCCCAAGATCAATGTCCTATTTGGCATCAGGTCTGTAGAAAGGAAGGTTTTGGTGTGGAAAAAAGAGTGCAGGAGTCTGGAAATATCATTGTATTCAGGAATAAAAGAAAATATAGCTTATTAAATAAAATGGACTGGTTTTTAACCACAAAGATTTTTAGAAATTCTTTAATGCAGCCAGTCTCTCAGCAACAGAATAAATGATGCAAAATATTTGCCATAAACAGTTGTAACAAGCTTTGATAACCACGAATGCAAGTCATGTTCTTTCTCTACTACTGACTTGAAAGCACAGCTGAGATTTTAATAACTACCTTTATTTCTAATATGATTTTGCCATACCAAATGTTTAAAAGAGGATATTTCTCAATCTCAAGTCTTTTAAGGCAATTATTTTGCTATTTTGGGAAAATGTGACTTTCCCCTCTTGGGATGGAATAAATATGAGTAGGCACAAAAATGTGTTTCCTGTACGGTACTTGTTCATTTGTTCTATGTCAAATAGCTTTCTTTATTTTTTTTCAATTTGCATTCATTTGCATGTACAGTCCTGTGAACTTTTTGGCCAATCAGGCAGATTAAATCAAAACTCAATCTGCCTGTACCCAGAAGAAGCTGAGAAGAGGACTATGTCTAGAGGGCTGTGAATAAATATTTGAATGGGGAAAAAATTGGCACATATACTATGTTCAATGAAGACTTAACATTGGAACCAGTTTCTGTTTTGATTTCACCTTTATTTCCTACTTTCAGCAAACATTTATTGAACACATATGTGGAGCACCATACTAGGTGAGGGTGTTGTAAAGTGGAAGGAATACAAAAATCTATGAGACATGTTCCCTGCTTTCTTGGAGCTTTAAAATGGGGAGGAAGTGAAGGTGCATACTCAAATGACTTGGTTAGCCATTAGTAAGTTCCCACTAGTAATGCAGAGACAACACATCCTTGCCTTTCTATCCTACACGACTCTTGTCCATGTCCTCCATAAATTAACCACAACTAAACTCATCCTGTTGAAGACTTTTCTTGCTTCCTCTTGACATTATGAAAATACCAGTGAAATACTCTGGCTGTCACACTTAATCTTTATTCATCTCCTTCTCCTACTTTGTAATTTGTTGATCACTGTCTTTCTTCCTGTTCTTCAGACTTACTCACTAGATAGATGTTGCAGTCATTTCAAATCCACCATGTTAGATTCCATTGCTTACTTTGTGATATTCATTTTTAATTTAATGGATACTGGTACATTCCATGTGTCATTGCTGTATAGCAGACTATTGGTATTTTTTAAATGGGCCTTTCCTTTCATAGGAAATTTGGGGTCATTAAAGGAACTCTGAAATTCCTTGAAGACAGTCCAGCTCATTTACCTCTTCACATTCAACTCTGAACCAAACTTGAGGTCAAATTATACTGTGGGACCCAGATATACATATATAGATTGTCAATCCAAATGCATGCTGTAACCACAGCAGTAGATATTCATCATTTAATTGGCATTTCTTGTGTGGATGGTCATGTCAAATCCTTTTGAGTGATTACAGATCTTCTCTAAGAGTCTCTGCAATGTTCTAGGGCATGATATATTCAGTATATTGCCATCCACAAACAGGAGCATTTCATGGACATAAAAAGTCATGATTGATTTAAAATTTGAGAAAAACCTCAATAGGGAATCCCTTGTACTAGATTTCCACCATTGCAGTGATTCAGATATCTGAAAAGCATGTATCTCTCTGTTTTATACCTCCACTGATACTAAAGACCAAACAGTCATTGAATGAAATGTATCTTGTTGAAAAAGCTTGTGAGGTGACATTTTGCTCTACTTAATCATTTTTCTCTACTTAATCTACTTAATATTGTTATGATGAATTAACAGTAAGCACAATGAGATTATATATGCTCAATATCTTTCAGTTCATTGTGAAATAGTACAGATGTATTGAAAATCACTTGAGAAAACCAATGTCAATAATGTTTGTTATTCATGTATAAATCACTCATAAAGATTTTGTAGATCTGGAAGAGTGGACATATAATAAAACCCACCCCAGCACCTCTCTTTTTTTGCCTCTCCAATAAGTACCTGAGAACAATACTTCACTTTAATTGTAGTTTCTTCCTTCAGGTTCTATTTATAGCAGTGTCAAGATTGAGATTACGCAGCTGCTCTGATCACTAAACCAGGATCTCACATCAAAGTACCAATAGTCAAAAATAATTTTAAAACTGTATAATTCTTAGTATCTTTTGACATATTTTCTACCATTCGGCCACCATTGCTGAAGAAGAGTGAGGAATCCACACAACACAACTTGAAGATCATTCTTATTTTATTTTCTATTTCATGGATATCCATAGACAAAAAGTTCAAGTCAAAGGCATTTATTAAGTATTTACTACATGCTGGGCACTGTGCCAAGAGCTAGGTATTCAAAGACAGAAATCCTGCTTTCAAGGAGCTCAAAATCTAATGGAAGATACAACATGCAAACAACTATGCACATATAAGATATAAACAAGGTAAATTGGAGGTAATCTCAGAGGGAAGGCATTAGCATCAGGGAAGACAGGGAAAGGTTTCTTACAGAAAGCAGTATTTGACCTGAGACTTGAAGGAAACCAGAGAAACCAGATAAGGAGGAAGAGAATTCCAGATATGTGGGACAGCAAGCAAAAATCCTTGGAATTGGAAGATGAAGTACTGTGTTTTAGAAAGAGCAATGAGGCCAGTGTTGTGTAATCTTGAAGCATATGAAGAGTAGTAAAGTGTACGAAGGTAGGGGACTGGGGGTTGGGGGCAAGTCAAGTTGTGAAGGACTTTAAAAGTCAAATGGATGATTTTATATAGAGGTGATAGGTAAGTATAGGAGTTTATTAAATGGAGAGAGGTAGGGTGGTATGGTCAGACCTACTCTTTAAGATCACTTTGATATCTGAGTAGAAGAGGAACTAGAGCAAAGGAGAGACTTGAGGCAGGAATATCAACCAGTAGGTTATTAGGAGTGTCTAAGCATGACGGATGAAGTCCTATACCAGGGTGGTAACAATATCTAGGGAGGGAAGAGGGCATATAATCATCTCCAGAACCATCATCAGGTCTACTGTGATATGCTTTTCCACGTTTAGCTAAATTGTCCTCAAAAAGTATTTTCATTTTGATGTAGAACATTTCCTGGAGCCTTTCCAGAACTGTAGAATTCATAGGGTCATAACCACACCTCGATGAGGAATCAGAGAAAGACTTTATAGAGGAACGCATACAAATACTCAAATAACTGTTGTGAATGATGTCCCAGTACCCTCTACAAGATCTTTGGTTCATATAGATCCTTGGGACTGATTCCAAGAAGGTCATTTTCTTTCTTTGACTTACTACTCCCACTGCTGTTACCACAGGAAAATGTCAAAATATAGTTCAAATTTGACTTTTGTCTAAGTATCGCCAAATGTACATAATAGATTTTCAACTTCTATTAAGGCAACCAAGATAGTACAATGGAAGAACAGCCTTTATTTCACCTCACAGAAAGTGTATAAGTTGTAAAGGACTAACAAATGGCCATACGCAATAAAAGTTCCCTAAAAGCCCATCAAACTTTGGGCTGGCATCAGGAGACTGACTTTCTAGTGGGACCCTAGCCCTCTCTCACAGGAGTCTAAATAGCCACTACAAGACTTCTAGAATCATCCTATAATTTAGATTACTCCTCCAGAAGGGCCACTGAAGAAGAAATCCCCTTCCCACTGAAAGTGTAATACCTGAATAGCTCACTGTGATCTCCAAGCAAGATTTTGCTATGTGCTGGTCTATTTTTTGGACAGGGTGAGGAAGAAGGAAGGAAGGAAGGAAGGAAGGAAGGAAGGAAGGAAGGAAGGAAGGAGGGAGGGAGGGAGGAAGGGAGAGGAGGGGAATGGGAGGGAGAGGGGGAGACTTAGTTTGCTGATTTACTTTTTTACTTCTCCAGGTAGAGGGACAACTCCTGCACCAAGAATCTATTCTCTTGATTTCCAGTTAGCCAATTATCTTGAAAGCAGCCCCAATCACTGGGAATCAGTTAGAATTGGTACCTTTCATCAAGGCATGTTCATATTACACCTGGGTAGGTGTCCTGAAAAAAGCCTCCAAATGTAAGTAGTCTGGATAGTCTCATCAAGACATTTAGGGGATTCATCCAATTAATTAAGAACTTCCATGATAAATCTCCTTTCTCCCTTATACTAATATATATATATATATATATACATATATGCTAGGGAAGGTACAAAGAAAAGTCTTTTTCCAAGTAATAGTTGAAGAGAATTCACAAGTCTAAACTTCCCAGTTAACCTGTTAAAGAAGTAAATTGGTTAGGGTCAAAAACAAATGCTTTATAGTTTCTGTCAAGAAAATAGATTGGCTTTATTCTTTCTCCTGAGGTCCATGTTGTTGTTCAGTCATTCAGTCATGTCCACTGTGACCCCATGGGCCATAGCACACCAGGGCCTTCTATCTTCTACCTTCTCTCAAAGTCTGCCTAAGTTCATGTTTATTGTTTCCATGACACTCTATATTCACCCCCTCTTCTTTTTGCCTTCAATCTTTCCCAACATCAGGGTCTTTTTCAATGAATTCTAACTTCTCATTATTTAGCCAGAGTATTTAAACTTCAGCTCTAGTATTTGACCTTCCAGTGAAGAGCCTGCATTAATTTCTTTAAATATAGACTGATTTGACATCTTTGCTGTTCAAAGGACTCTTTCAAGTCTTCTCTAGCATTGCAATTCAAAACCATTGATTCTGAAGTGCTCAGATTTCCTTATAGTTTAACTCTCATGGCCATGCGTTACTACTAGAAAAAAATGTATCCTTGACTATAGGGAGCCCAAGAATATAAAATCTAACACTGCTTCCATTTCTTCTCCCTCTATTTGCCAGGAAGTGATGGGACCAGTTGCCCAGTTCTTAATTTTTGTTTTGGGAGGGTTTTTTGGGGGGTGGGGGTTGTTGTTGTTTTAATGTTAAATTTCTTAAATCCTCTTCACTTTCTGCCATCAGAGTGGTATCATCTACATGTCTGGGATTGTTGATATTTCTCCCAGAAAATTAGTTTCAGCTTTTGATTCATCCATCTTGTCATTTTATATGATGTATCATACTTATAAGTTAAACAAATAAGGTGACAATATAGAACCTTGTCATACTCTTTTTCCCATCTTAAACCAATCAGTTGTTCCATGCTTGGTTCTAACTGTTACTTCTTAGTTCATATACAGGTTTTCCAGGAGACAAACATATACAGATTCTCAAAGGACAAATCAGATGATCTGGTACTCCCATCCCTTTGAGAGCTTGCCATATTTTGCCAGAGATCTATAGGCATATACAAATTCTTCATGGGGAAAGGTGGAAAGATTTATTTTGAATTAAACTAAACTATATGGTTTGAATTAAACTATATAGTTCAGAAACATTGGGGAAAGTGAAGAATTTATACTTCTCAAGTAAATATAGCAAGAATCATGGACTAGAATTCAACAAAACAGTGTTCCTAATCAACTGTGTAGTGCCATTAGGTTGTTTGCCTTTACTTTCAATTGTGTTCTCAATTTTCTAGACCTACCACCAAACTTCATACCTGGAATTCTCAGATAAGAGAAATGAACTTTGACTATTATTATTTTTCGTCTTTTTTGTGACATGTCACTAATAATTTTTTTAGATGTCACCTTTCAACTTGTCATCTATATCAAGAGACTGGGCTCATTCAATATTTTCTTTAGCTTGGATTGCCATCAGAAGGACTAAGGAAAGGCCATGTTTACCACCAGATATCACTGACAGATCTAAGTTATAGGAAATGGAAAGAGGAGTGAGGGCAGAACTGAAGAACATTGTAGTTGGAAAGGGAACTCAGAGGTCACATGGTCAAAGAATTACATCAGAGCTTTACAAACTTATGATATCACTAGAAGAGTTCAGGTTGAGGTTGGATAACTATTTTTCATGGATAATAAAAAGTGCAGAGCTGTCTGTATAGTAGACTGTATTATAAGAGGCTAAAGTCAGAAAACCGGCTTCAAATTCTGCTTCTGACAACTGTTTCCTTAAGCTACAAAATGAGATTAGGAAATGAGACTGTACCTGTGATTTCACGGATATTTGGAACTCCTGGGTGGGGAAAGTCCTTCTATCAGGGTGA
The DNA here is from genome assembly GCA_028658325.1 of Potorous gilbertii. Classification (NCBI taxonomy): domain Eukaryota; kingdom Metazoa; phylum Chordata; class Mammalia; order Diprotodontia; family Potoroidae; genus Potorous; species Potorous gilbertii. The sequence goes on along the minus strand of CM053770.1, from coordinate 420,431,031 downwards.
TACCTTCTCTGAAAATCAGAGCCCTAGGTCTCAAAGTAGAGTCCAAGGAATTCTTACAGGGAATTTGTAAAGTCAAAACTATTTTTATAACAATCCTAAGATGTTTTCATTTCCAATAGAGAAATATCAATAAATACAGCCCACAGAGACAAAAGCTCTGGGAGTGAGGGTTCTCAATAATTTTTAAAGGGTCCTGAGAACAAAAAGTTTGAGAACTGCTAACTTAAAGTTTTAGAGAATTATCTAGAACAGGGGTGGGGAACCTGCAGCCTCACGTGACCTTCTAGGTCCTCACGTGAAGACCTTTGACTGAATTCAAACTTAACAGAACAAATCTCCTTAAAAAAAAGATTTGTTCTACATAACTTGGACTCAGTCTGAAGGACCTAGAGGGCCGGCCACATGTGACCTAGAGCTCTGAGACATTAAGTGACTTGCCCAGAGCTACACTGACAGTATATATCAGAGGTCCTACTTAAATCCAGCTGTTACTGACTTCAATGCTAGATCCTTATCTACAATGCCACATTGACTCTCAAAAAAAAAAAGTTATAATTAGACTAAATTGTCTCTGAGTTCCCAACCAGTTCTAGACCTATGTTCCTCAATTTAAAGCTCAAAAGAAACAGAGGGCAACTAGACTAGTCCCATCATTTTATAGATGAGTGAAATGAGACCCAGAGATATTAAGCGACTTTTCCAAAGGTCACAAAGGAAGGAAATACCTATTACTTTTAATGACAAGAACTTTATTATGTAATGAAGCAATACATGACATTTTTCAACAGGTCTAATTGTTGGAAAGTTTTACCCTTGAACCAAAATCTGCCTCTCTGTTCCAATCTTTTGTCTTATTTCTGTCCTCTGGAGTCTCACAGAATATGTCAACTGCCTATTTCATGTCATAGCTCCACAAATAATTAAAGATAGTTATAATATCCAAAATAAACATCATCTCTCTTACAAACTGTACTTTCTCTATTTTTTAACGTGAGTAGACAACCATAAGTAACACCATAATTACCAGACATAATAAATTATAAAGACTAAGCATATGTGGTATGTCTATATGGCAATGATGAGACTGACTTTCATGTTTGACTTGTGGCACTAGATTAATATCTCTGTGGTCGTCTCTTCTACATGCACAGAGATTACTATTATACGCAAATAAAATTTAAAACAAAGCCAATCTGACACATATTTAATGATTTCCATAGTCATAATGGTGCCTCATGCTAATAATAAATGACAAGCAGTTCTCATCAACAACTAAAATCGGTAGTAGTTTTACACAGCCAAACGCAATATAAAATTTTTCTGTTCTAGTTTTGTTAGTTCTCATTAAAATCCAAGTGTCAATGCCGAGTGTTAATATGAGTGCTTTCTCTTGACTCTCACATATATTGAAAAGAAAAAGTTTCTGAATCTGGAATCAAATCTCGGATCAGCTATTTAATAACTCCATGATCTTTGTCATCAATTTAATTTTTCTAGGCCTCAGTTTCTTCATCTACAAAATATACATTGTACATTACAATTGTACATGTACAAAATCTATATTAAATGTCCTCTAAGGCCCTTTCTCACTCTGAATTCATTATCTTATGATCTACCCCAAAAAAAACTAGCTCACTCCCACCTCTTCATTTACCAGAACTGACATTGACCTTTGGCCCTGTTCCATAACCTGGTGCTAGGTACCATGGGCTCAGAAGAGTTTAAGGCACTAGCAAGTCTGGAACACACAGCTGCTACATTAGAGAGGCAAAGGAGTGGGAGAAGATCTACACTACATAGGCTAGAAGAGGTCCCTAACCAAGAAACAATGCTGGTATAGACAAAGGTACTCAGGCTACAACTCTTCTCTGAAACTAGGGCTTAACCATCTACCCCTCTGCAGCTTCCTCAGGTTGTCTGTCCCCTGCTACCTAAACAAGCCTATTAATGTGTACACAAGATTACCATGGTGGTCTTACTGTCTATGCAAGAAAACCAGACTCTTAACTTTGGCTTATGATGATGGATTTGGAGTCAACTTAAGAAAACTTTTTCTGTTGTTCTTCCTACTCTCTCTACCCTGTACCCTCAGGAATGGCAGCAGGCATTGGTTCTTGCAACACTCCTTGCAATTCTAGTCCTGGAAAATCCCATCCAGTCACCAAGCGTACAGATGTTGACTGTAGAAGGATAATGTCTGGGGAGGTGCTTGTTTATTTTTCCCTCTGACCCATTTTTAAGAGAAAAACTAAAAATATTGCTTGTCTGCAACTACTCTGGGATCCAGGAAAGCATTTTAAATTGGTTGAGCCCAATGAGCTCCAGGAATTCTCCTTCATTTGCCTCCTGTTGGGACAGCCTGGGCTGACTTCTCCAAAAGTCTCTCTGGTGATGCCTTGCATCTGGGTACAGAAGAATTAAACTACAGTGTGTACAAGCTAGAGGAGTAATAGCTACTCTCTGTCCAAATAATCTAGATTAGGACCTGGGCATGACTGGAAAAGAGACTAAAAGGAAAAAAGATAATTCAAGGTGACTAGCAAGCACTGTTGGCAAGAGCATTGGATGTAAGTTGGATCCTGTGTTCACATTCCAGTCCTGTGGCTTACTAGTGAAGATGGAGCAGGAAGAGACTCTGGATCCTAAGCATCAACAAATCCTGAGACAAGAAGGATGGAATGGCAAGTTGATATTTAGAACTGAGCCATGTGGGAGAGAAAGGGAGAAAAATACCAATTGGATGGATCCTTGCTCTGGCAAGACACAGAGCTAGTCTTGGTTTGTATTCTAAAGGACTCTAGAAGCCATGAAATACAATCTCCTCATATTACAAGTAAGGAAACTGGGCCCCAAACAGATTAGCTAAGTAATTTGCAAAAGATCGCAAGCGAACATTTTGTGAGCAGAATTTGAACCCAGGTCTTCTCAACTCTAAGACCAGAACTTTATCTACTGGTAAAAGGTGCAAGGATAAATTCCTTTGAACTACTAGAAAATAGGTTCTCAGCAGTTTTCATCAAAATTCATGCTCTCCAGAAGTATGTAACAATATCTATGAGAAGAGATACTCGGTTCCCTCATCCCTTCTGGCCCAGCATTTAGCATAGAGCCTGACAATGCATTAGTGCTTAATAATTTATTGTTGTTTGATTAACTAGGTCCCTCCACAGTCAAACATCCTTCGTTCTCCATGATATCCTCCAAAGAGAAAAGTAAATGGATCATTAGTGACCAACTGATTCAATGGCAAGGAAAAGTATTCCCTTCCTCTCGATAATCTCCCAAGATGATGCTTAAAATTTGTTTACTACATAAAAGGTAAGTTTTTACAAGAAAGCTGACAGAAGTAATACAGGAAAATGTCTAAGTTTCAGGCAAAATATAAATTCTGTAGAATGGATTATTAGCCAATCATGGAATAAAAGATTCCTTAGATCCTTTCCAGATCAAGGATTCTATGCCTATTTTAATTGGTTTTTTTTGATAGAATAGATGGCCTAGAAAGCAGGAAGCTAGAAAGAAGGGCTATGTTCCTAAAAGGAAAGGAAGGAATGCAAATAATAAAAAAGGATATGAAGAGGAGAGGCAGGAGATGGCCATACATTTAGCATCATCCATGCTGTTTATCTTCATTTGTGCACAAAGTGGAAGTATTTCACACACCACATGGTCAGCATAGGTACTCTTTCTGTTTCACCATGCTGCCTTTGTGACAGATACTTACATAGAGTCTCAGAGGAGAATGAATGGAACTGGAATGGAATTGGACAGAAATGAGATACAATGAGGTGGAGAGATGATGAATCACTTTTCAATAATAGAACTGTGGAGAGAAAGAAACAGAGAGAGACAGAGAAAAGAGAGAGAGATGGTGAGAGAAACACAGAGAGGAAGAGAAGAAGGGACAGATAAAGAGACAGAAACAGATGGAGGGGAGGGAGAAGAAGAGAGAGATGGAGGCAGAGACAGAAAGACAGAGGGAAAGAGACAGAGAGAGTGGAATATCACCTATTCACATTTCTAGACTGTTGCTACCACATAGGAATAAAAGCTGAACCTGTTGGAGATAATGAAACTACCTTTAGCAATGCTGGTTGACATCTTCTTTACATGTTTAGACTTTAGAGGGTTGTCTAGAACAGATATGACCAGCACAAGGCCAGTCAATCTCATGCAGTCCACAATACACTGGAGTGTGTCCTGAACTAGATTAAAATGTAATTGAGAAATATTTAATAAAATAAATAAAAATACAATGAACCATAAATATTATTATTTATCAATACATATTAATATGTTATTTTCTAAATCAATATGTGGCCCACTGAGTGATGAAGTGACCTGCTCAGGGTTATGAGTCAGTATGTCAGAAGAAGAACATGAATGCTCCAATTAGCTATTTGATTAGAGGTCTCCTTTGTGGCTGTTTGTCCTTCATTCTTGAAGAGGACTATGATATCAGGAAAGGGAAGCCGTGACTTGTAAGTGAATTGGATTTAAGTGAGGGGAAGATTGTGCACAGCCGTCAGTCTCACTTTCTCCTCCAGAGCCGTCTGAGTTCAGTAGCAAGAAATAGATTAGGACCATCAGAGATGGACCCAGCATCCCCTATGAAGTTTGGAACTGAGACAGAGAAATACTAGTTTGGCCGTCAGAGATAAAATTTCTCTTCTGCAACTACACTTACAAAATAGAATTAGTCAAATAAGATTAGGAAAGTTTACCTGGTCACTTGATGAAATAAGAACACTGCAAAGTGTGGATATCTGCATAGTAAATTGAATGTTTCATTTTTTATGTAACCAAAACTCTTTGTTAATGGGGGATGGGGATGGAGGTAGAAGGAATAAACATTTTTACTTTAAAATATATGTGCTAACTGAATTCTGGTCTAACAAAATTTTTTGAAGTTGAAAGTTTCAAAGCAGTCATTTAAAATCCTACCAACTAAAGAATGAGTAAGCGCTAGACTCAGAGCAATCTCACTAAGCACAAATTCCTGGTTACACGTAACAGTGTAGGAAACAGGGTCTATGAGATGAATTGGAATCAGTCACTAAGAGGTGCTCCCAGAATGGGGGAGAGGTTGCTGGAGTAATGTTGGCACAACAGTCTTTTCAGTTTAATATGCATTGTTAACATTTTCTCCATCACCTTCTTAAGTCTAGACTATCAACAGAACAGTAAATCAAGTCCCGATGGCCAAATTTTCGATGTGTAATCTGGCTCCAGGACACTACTGAGTACTCTCAACCGATTCCAGGCACTAATGGAGAATAGAAGTAGAGGCTGGGCTGAAGAAAAAGACAGTTACAAGTCATATCTTGACTGTTTAACAAATTTTAAAAAGTACCATTTTCATCGTCAGTACTTTGCCAATCTTCATGTCCAGAAATGAATGGCTATGATTAATGCTGTTGTATCTTCAAGAGAATTAACTTAAGGCAAGGTAACGGGGACTCTATGATCTGTAGAAGTTGCTCCATGGAAGAGTAAAGAGAGGAGGAGGAAGAAAAAGGAGGAGGAGGAAGAAAAGAAAAGGGAAAGGAGGAGGAGAAAGGAAGAGAAGCAGAAGATGAAGAGGGGAAGAAGGAGGAGAATGACAAACCAAATGACATATCCTTGACTAGCTATTCTTTGAATACAACATTCCACGGTCTGACACACACACCCCTTCCTTACCTTGGCCAGACAAAATTCTTCTTCCTTCAAAGCAAGACTCAGTTACATCATTTTATACAAAATTCTTCTAGTACTTTGCTCCACTGGCAAGCAATAGGACGATCTCCCTCTTGAAATTATTCTGTATTACTTTGGATATACTTTATATTTTTTACTTATATGCATGTTGTTACCCTCCTCCACTCCCCAAGTGGAATGTGGGCTCTTTGAAGGCAGGGATTTTTCTTTTTCTCTTTATATGACCAACTGCCTAATAGTACCTGGCATATAATAAATGCTTGATAAAATTTTTGGATTGAATCAAATGATATCACTCAAGCTTCACCTTTGAGATAGATAGACTGGTTAATATCTGCCTTATCTATCAAATGAGGGTGTTGAACTAGAGACAGTCTCTAAAATCCCTTCCAGCTCTAAAGCTATAATTGTAAGGCATTTCACAAACTACTGTCTAACATTATTTCCATTTTACAGATGAGGAAACTAAGAGATTTTAAGTGACTTGCCCATTTTATTTGCCCAGTAGGCAGAATTTGAACCCAAGCCCAGAACTCTGTTCACTATGCCTATGTCAGTGAAAAGAATTAGTTTTGGGCCAGAATTATAGGAGATTTCTTTCCTATGATTCATGCATTACTCAAATGTCTCAGACTTCCAGGAATTCTTTCAAAGATAACAACAAAATTACTCCAAATCTCCTGACAATAACTTTCAAAACAGCCCAACTTTGACTATCATCTGCACCTGGAATCACCTCCCCCTACATATTTCCAAGTCCAAATCATGAAGGATCCCCAGACCACTTGAGCCAACAGTCATCTCCCATTTCTCTGAGTCTATAGCATGTACTGTGTTTTGCTGACAGGGACAAAATGTATCACTCTGTTTTTTCCTCTATATAAGAACTATTTTCACCTTAATACTGGTTATTGCTGGAAAAAAATAAAACACATTGCACTAAAAATATATTTGCTATTGCTTCTCTAACCTGTTTTCCCCCCTATTCGTCCACTACCATTAAAAGTGAGAAATAAGAATTGGACATATACCATGCATGTGACAATTAACCAGGCTGTGTCTTTGGATATCTCATGCCTTAGATGTTTTATAATGCTTTTATTGCTATCTCACTTTTTAGTGTCTCCCAAATGAAGTATTAAAACCTTTAAGGAATATTTACTTCTTTGTATCCCAAGTAGGAACGAGCACAAGGCTTTATGCAGAGTAGTAGCTGCATAAATCCTGAATGAGGATGACTTGAAGCCATTTGATAGCACATTTTTCAATTTCCCAAATTCAGAAACTTTTTATAGGAGAAAGAAGCCAACTCTAGGGCTAAGATTTGGATTCAAATCTTACTTTTGTTCTATTATTTTTTTCTACACATGATTTTATCAGTAGAGGAAATGTCCAGTGTGGAAACTCCCTCCATCAGGAAGTCAACTGATGGGCAGTTAATACTCTCAGCAAGTTATCTGGGGATACTGAGATGTTTAGTATTTTGCTCAAGGTTGCATTGCTAGTATGTGTTACAAGCAGGTTTTGAACGCCACTCTTACAAATTCAGAGGCTGATCATCTCTCCTCTTTGATCTGCCACCCCCTTAATATATCATATCTGTAAAATGGAGAGCATAGTGGTTCCCCTTACAAGTCTGCTTTAAGAATCAAATGAAATCATGCAGTGAAAACATTTTTTAAAAATATCAAATACTAAACAAATGTAAGTTGTTGCTGATGTGGTGATGATGGTGATTAATTCAACTGCTTGAATTTACTCCTTAAATAGTAGTTCCAATGATTTCTAATTTATCCTGTCCATACTTACTATCAGGAAAGTAGAATATAGTCCCATTTGGTCACTTCTGAATGTTAAATATTTTAATTATAATGAACGTTTTTAACTCAAGGAAATAGTGTGTTACAGTTGAAATGGTACTAGATTTGGAATTACAGCATCTGAGTTCAAACCCTGCTTTGGTAATGTATTCCTTATGGAGTCTTGGGAAAGTTATTCTACCTCTCTGGGTTGCTTTATCTGTAAAATGAGGGGAATTGAAGTAGCTAGTCTCTAAAGTCCCTTCTGGCTCTAAATCTGTTTCCTTACGAAACTTCCCTAACAGAGTTTCCTTACAACATGTGACCATGAAGAAAGGCAATTTCAGAGCCCTATATAAATGGCCCATGCTGCCTATAAGATCCACAACACAGCTCATGGAGCTACTACAATAAGAGAAGTACATATTATCCCTTCACCCAACCATTATATATGTGGTGGAAGATATGGATTATTAACACAGAGCTGTATGTGTTTTGGCTTGTTTCCAGTTAGAAAATTTCCCCTTCCCCTGTCAATAGACTTAAAAAGCTGGTCCGATGCTGAATGGGAGCTTCAAAGCACTGAAAGCATTGGTACTGACCAATGTTTCTTTCATATATACATTTAATTCCCTGAGATTACAAGAGCAGAGACTGAATCAGGCCTTTCCATAGATCTCAGTCCTCATAAATCACTGACAGGTCTGAGAGCCAATAGCCAATAATTGATAGAGTTCTCATAAGAACTGTGGTGAGAAATTTTTGCACCTGACCTGTTGGGGATGAAGGAATGAGACACATTAAAATATCAGGGTAAGCGACAAGAATAACTTCCATTGCAATCCGGCAAATGTTTTGGGCATTAATTAGGTGACTACTCTGGGGTAGACACTAGGGAGAAAAAAAAATCTAACTTACAAGTCACTTCCTTCAAGTAGCACTATATTAGAAAGTTAGATGGCCTAACAGAGAGGATTTAGACTTGGAGTCAGAAATACCTGCATAAGACACTTCCTAGCTGCATAACCTTAGGCAAATCCATTTGTTTTTCTCAGCCTTGGTTTCCTCTTCTGTAAAATGTGATACCTCAAAGTGATAGTCAGATTTGTGCTTTATGAAGTTTATTTGGCAGTTGCATAGAAAAAGAAATAGGAAGAGGAGGGATACAAATCTGGAGACTGGATTGGCTGGCTATTGTGAGAGTGTAGATGACAGATAACAAAGACCAAAATTAGGGTATGACTATGCATAGTGAGACAAGGCAATGAATGAAAGAGACATCCTGGAGATTTATAGATATAACATTTAGCAACTGATCAGATACTGGAAGTAAAAGAGGGGAAAGAGTTGAGGATGAAACTGAGTTTGCAGAACTGAGTGACTGAAAGGATAGTAGTAACATATCCCCTCCCCACCACACACACAGAAACAAAGGAGCTTGGGAGATGAAGGACATGTAGGTTAGGAGGTGGGTGAAACTTCTTGCATTTGAGATGCCTATAAGATACCCAGTCAGAAACGCCTAACACATAAAACTAGAAGGAAATTCAAAAGAGAGATTAGGTATACACAATTGAGAATCATCTGCTGAAAGATGAGACATGTGGTAATGAGATGATCAAGAGAGAAGGTTTGGATGCAGAAGATTAAAGGACCTAGGAGCCTGGGGGCATTGGGGAACAAGTAAGCGGCAGGATATGGAGTGTGATTCAGCAATACATAAATAAAGTCTAAGGAGTGTTCAACCAGGTATATTGAGGACCAAGGGAGAGCAGAGAGGTTGTCCAATATTGCAGAGAGATTTTGTTATTGTTGTTGTGCAGTCATCTCTGACCCTTCAGGATCCCTTTTGGGGTTTTCTTGGCAAAGATACTGAAGTAGTTGGCCATTTCCTTCTCTAGTTCATTTTACAGATGAGGAAATCGAGGCAAGCAGGTTTAAGTGACTTGCCCAGGGTCACACAGCTAGTGTCAGATTTGAACTCATGTCTTCTTAACTCCAGGTCCCATATACTACCAATTGTGCCAGTTAGCTACCAGGTCAATGATTAGAACTAAGGGAAGTCTATCAGATTTAGCAATCTTGATAACCTTAGAGCAGTTTTAGTTGAGTGCTAAGATTCCTACTTTAGAAGTGTTGAGAAGTGAGTGGGAAAGGAAGTGAAGGTAATTAGCACAGAAAGGTTTTATTTATAAGTCAATAGTTTCCTATTTTAAATGATCATTCATATTAGTTAGATGCTACTTACGACTAGAATGTCTGTCATATCTGGAATATGATTATCTCCCATATCTTTCCTTAACCACTAGGAAGGCTTTATCCTGGACAGCTATCTCTCCTTCATAGATTCTGAGTAATTAATTTTTTATTATTATTTTTATTATTAATTAATTAACAATTAATTTGACCTTGCCTGAGCAGACTTTTTCACCATATGAATCAGAGTTGAAGGTTGAAGGAGCTTGTTACGGTCATCCTGGAAACCCATCTCTTCCCCTCCTCTTGGGGGGCCCAGACACAGGAAGAAAGGCCTCTTATTCACTCAGATCCTGGTTACCTCTGCTCAGTAAGTCCTCTGTGACTTCGACCTCACCCACTGCTTGTCCAAACCTCTCTTCTACTGCTGAGGGAAGCCCCTGCTTTACCAGAGAGGGTTCAAGAAAATGAAGTAAATTGGGAAGCAGGGCAATCCTGTGCTATTAACCCTTCCACCACATGCACTGTCCAGGTAGGTTGAAAGGTTGGGGTTTTGGTAATTCCTATTTCTATCCCCATTTCTCCCATCCCTTCTAATGTCTAGCTCAGAAAGGAAGCATCCAGAATGTGGTAGCTAAGGCTACTTCATCAATCATCCATCTAAATAAAAAGTTTAAAATCTAATGGTCTGGCCAAGTCAAATTAAGTCAATAAACATTTATTAAGTACCTGCTATGTGACAGGCACAGTGCTAAATAAATAAATTCAAAGAAAGGCAAAAGATTGACCCTACTCTCAAAGAGTTGACAGTCTAATGGGAAAGGCAATATGCAAACAACTATGTAAATATAAGATGTATACAGAAATGATGCCCTGAAGTTGATCAACAATGGAAAGGCATTTGTATTTTATTATTAAGAGGGAACAAGAGAGGTTTTTTATAAAAGGTGGGATTTTCGCTGAGACTTACAGGAAATCATAGAAAACAGAAGACTGAGGTGAGGAGGAAGAACACTCCAGGGCTGAGAGACAGACAGTGAAAATATCTAGAGTGGGGAGATGGTGTGTCTTGTTTCAGGAATTGCAAAGATACAAGTGTCACTGGATCACAGCATATGTTCAAGAATAAAGTAAGGTGTAAAAGACTAGAAAGATAAGGAGAGACCCAGTAATAAAGGGCATTGAATGTCAAACATAAGATTTCATATCTTATGCTGGAGGTGAATTGACAATCATCTACAAAAAGATGAGAGTTGCATACTAATGAGATCACCAAGAGAGAAGGTGCAGATGCAGAAGATTAGATGACCTAGAAGCCTGGGGGTATTGAGGAACCACAAGTAAGGGGCAAGATATGGATAGTGAATAAAATAAAACTGAGTAGAGTTCAACCAGGTATATTAAGAACCTAGAGTGAAATGGAAGTAAAAACGGAACCACTAGAGTTGATTGAATGAGCCAGTACTGTAGGAAGAATCAGTTGAACAGAGGGCAGACTATAATAAGGAGAGATTTGCAGTAGGGAGAGCAACCAATTGCAACAGTGAAAGCATGAAGTAATGAGGATCTGTACCAAGGAGCGGGCAGTATCTGTGGAGAGAAGAGGGCCAATAGGACTTGGCAACAGTTTGGATATGGGGAAGACAGAGAGAGTGAGTCCTTAAGTAAGACACCTTGGTTGAAAGTGTGAGTGACTGGAAAGATGGTGGTACTCTCATCAATAATTAGTAATAGGGAAATTACAAAGAAGGGAGGGATTTGGGGAAAAAAACAATAAGTTCAGTTTTGTACATCTTGAGTTTAAGACATCTATGAGGCATCCAGCTTGAGATAATCAACAATCAACTTGAGATAATCAGCTTGAGATAATAATCAAGTCTGGAAGTTAGGAGAAAGGTTGTTATTGGATACATAGATCTGGGAAACATAAACATTGAATTCATGAGAGCTGGTAATATCATTAACTGAAATAGTATAGATAGAGGAAAGGGCCCAGGTATAGCCCCAATGCAATATTCAGGCCATGGATATCCCAGCAAAGCTCTAATCACAAAATGCAACAGACTCTTCACATGGAAGACAAAACCAAAATGTTTATTCAGACACCAGAAAGCCAAATCCATCATACCAACAAAAGTCTATACACAGTAACAATGCAGAGTACAATACCATCTCCAAGACTTCCCCCTGCTAAGTTTCCCACAAATCAGCTCCCTTTAAAAAAATCACAAACAAGTTCTTTCACTAACTCTAGCCAGCTGCCTGCTTGCCTGCATCCTTCCTAGCTCTGAATAACTTCCTCTCAACTCTGCTCCAGGTCTGCCTCTTCCTGTTCCACCCTTACTGCTCCACTTCTTCTTGTTCCACCTATTCAGCAAATTCCTCCCACCACAGGCTCCATGTGACTCAGACTCAGAACCAGGCAAGTTACATGGGCCTGTTAATGAATGGGAAAGATCTTCCCATTTAAATTAACATTACACCAGTGCAGAGCCCTGGTAAGAACCCACCATTAGTGGGCACAACCTGAATAAAGATCTGGCGAAGGAGATTGAATAGGAGTGGCCATCCAGGCAGGAGGAGAATCAGGATATAGTGTTAGTTTAAGGAATAAGAGACGCCAGCCTTCAACTTCCCAGGTGCCAGTAGAAGGTCTAAGCTTGTGTCATTTTTCCAATTTTTGTGTCACTCTTCCATCTTGTATCACCCTTCCAATTTTTCCCCACCCAAATACTGCTCCACATGCTTCCCTCACCCCCACAACAAGACCATCCTGCCTGCTTCCTTTGAACTAAATTTCCTGCCCTGAAGTAAATCCTTCCACCTTCTTTAAGTGGGAGTCCCTGAAGTACTCATCACATTAATTGGGATACCATCCAATTCTTATTTCTTGCTTAAAATTGTGGGAGATGAGAGAAGAAAGAAAGAAAGAAAGAAAGAAAGAAAGAAAGAAAGAAAGAAAGAAAGAAAGAAAGAAAGAGAAAGGAAGAAATGAAGAAAGAAAGAGAGAGAGAGAAAGAGAGAGAAAGAAATAAAGAGAAAGGAAGAAAGAAAGAAAGGAAGGAAGAAAGAAAAGAAGGAAGGAAGGAAGGAAGGAAGAAAGAAAGAAAGAAAGAAAGAAAGAAAGAAAGAAAGAAAGAAAGAAAGAAAAGAGGGAAAGGAGAAAGATTAGAAAAAGGATGGTAGATACATTTTTAGTGAACTGTTTTTATGCCAGTAATTTCAAGTGTCAAGCAGAAAATAGCCCTTACCAAGAGAGAGGAGAGTAATGCATTTTGTTTCAGTCATTCAACATAGTAACAATGTCTTAGTTTGTGGTTTGTGGGTTTCCTTTGGGTTATTCTGTCCCTTTAGATACATCACTGTTGTTTCCTAGTTTTAAACTCACTATTTTAAAAATACACAGTGCTTTCCTACTTCTTATTTGGAAATAGACAAAATGTTCTAGTTTATTAACAATGTATTAACAATAGTCACATTCATAGCAGAGGTACTTACCCAGCAAAATTAACTCTGCTTCCATGGCAAAAGTATAGTTAGTTTCTTTGGCCATAATCAGAATATTTCAGCAATGGCAACAAAGGATTTAAATCATCTTGACCAGTCATATTTAGATATCAAAATAATTGGTCATTTCATATGAATTATATGCCATCATAATAAAGAATAAACTCCGTTAAAACCCTACCCCACTCCAAAAAAGTTGGTGTTAATTATAGGCCATAAAACTTCAAAGCTTACCCTCACATAACCAGATAGAATTTACCACAGTTTACTCTTCCAAAGAACCACTGCCCTGATATATCTGAAAGTACACTAGTGCTACCTTCATGTTTCCTATGAGCTGTGTAAGTCACAGCATCTTCATAGGAAAATGGTTCTCAAAGGATATTCTCTAGGCACACTAGAACTGGGCAAGTGACAGGTTTCTGCCAAGCATGCTGCAAATTTCACAGAGCTTATACATATGCATGTTTAAACCCCACAATTCTCATGTTACATAAATCATTCCTTGAAACTAAGAATTATACTATGCAATGAACAAAAGAGAAAAGAACCACTGTCTTAAATTCATAGATTTAGAGCTGTAAGAGACCTCAGAAGCTATTTAGTCTAAATAACTTTATTTTACAGATGAGGAAACTAAAATCCAAAGACATTTATATACTTGTCCAAAGTCACAATGGCAGTGAGTGTCAGAGCCAAGACCTGAATCCAGATCCTCACTCCATAATGTCTATTTCTTCCATTTACCTCTCCTTTTTTACTTATCTTACAAGAGCTGGAAACTTGGAGACGATGTATTTGGTTACGTGTTATAGGGAAGAGGGATTATAGTACTTCTGCTTTGGCCCTAGAAAGAAGAAATAGGAGAAAGAGTAAACATTTCAATGAGGTAAATCTAGATTTCACGCCAGGAAAAACTGCCTAACAATGACAGTGATCCCAAAGTCCAATGGGGTGCTTTGGAAGGTGGTGGATTGCTCTTCACTGCAGGTCTTCAAGCAGAGGCTAGACAACTGCTTTGGGGGTATTCTGTAGTGAGGAATCCTTTCAGGTATGCATTCAACTAAACAGCTGCCGAGGTTTTTTCCAACTCAAAAAATTATGTGATTCTATAATGTACTCAGAAATGCCATGAATTTGTCATTTTCTAGCACAGGCAGAAGAGTTTGTAACCCTATTTCTGAAGTCTTTGACATACAAATAGGCCATGACCACATAATGACTAAAACAGTCTGTCTGTTAGGTCAATTCAGTCAGAGTGTTGTTTAAATAATCAATTCAATAAAAATGATTAAATCATTTAAAGATAACCCCAATTATCTGAATTATCCCTTATCTGAATTCATCAAAAAAGTCTAAATTGTCTCATAAAATATCTAGATAATTTTTTTCAGAAAATGAATTTTAAGACTTTTAAGGAGACCTACACAAGAATATTCAACTTTCAATTTGCTTTACCAAGAAACCTAAAGATACAGCCAGTATTTTTTTAAAGTCAGTATAATATATTGAACCACCTTCTCTGATCTCCCACAGCATCAATATGACCTTAAGCAAGTCACTTAACCTCTTAATAACTCATGTCTCTATCATCAAAATGTGAATAAAAATGCTTGTAAATTTTAGAGACCTGTGTCTGTAAAGTATTTGTGGTCACTTTCAGATCTGGAGATATATAAATAGGAAGCCTCCTTGCTATAGAACCAGTTAGGTGGTGCAATGAGTAAGGGTACTGAAATTGGTTTTAAAAAGACCTGAGTTCAAAGCCTGCCCTAGATATTTACTAACTGTGTGAACCTATTCAAGTTATTTAACTTCTCTATCTCAGTTTCTTCATCTGTGAAATGGAGATGATAAAAGAATCTACATCATCATCCAAATGTTGTCACAACATATACGGTGCTTTGTAAGCCTTAGGGCACTATGTAAATATTATAATTTTTGTTGACAAGCTACCTCCCCAGAAAACTATTAAAAATAGTTTGACATTTTATTATATCCATATAAATTAAACAAATACTACAAACAGTCTGAATTCTCTTCTTGCTAGAGTCTGTCTCTCCTGCTAAGAAACTGGGCACTCATAGAAGTACATTAACTTTTTCAAGAAGAGATAATGTACTAAATGCTATCTTGGTACCCTGAAAAATAGACCCTTTTCCTGGACACCTAGTTTAGTAAAG
Source organism: Potorous gilbertii (assembly GCA_028658325.1). Taxonomy (NCBI): domain Eukaryota; kingdom Metazoa; phylum Chordata; class Mammalia; order Diprotodontia; family Potoroidae; genus Potorous; species Potorous gilbertii. Next base: position 420,415,646 of record CM053770.1, on the reverse strand, counting down.
ATAAGCCTTGATTAGCTGGAATCTAATAAAGAAGGAACCTTCAATTAATTGGAGAGTTTGACTGGACAATCTAAGCACTACAAAATAAACATAAAAAATATTTGCCACTTTTCTAAGCATCCGGGTTCCCATCCTCAGAATCCTTTTCAACTTTCTGTCCTTCCCCATCAGATCCAATCAGTCACCAAGCCTTAATCAGCTGACAAACTTCAAAATGCATGTCCCACATATATACTTCTCTCTCTGCTCACACAGCTACTACTGTAGTTGAGGATCTCATTACTCCTCACAGGTACTTTTTCAAACTTCTTCTAATAGGCTCCTTGTAACCTTTTTCTCCCCACTACAATCCGTCTTCCTAATTGATATTCCTAAAACATAGTTCTGTTTTCTGCTCAAGTCACTCCCTACTCAAGAAGCTTCAAAGGCTCCCTGTTGCCTTTGAGACTGTACTTAAACTCTTCTGTTTGCAGCTTACAGTCCTTCAAGGGAGGCTAGGTGGTGCAGTGGATAGAGGATCGGTGCAGGAGTCAGAAGGACCTGAGTTCAAATGTCACCTCAGACACTTGATACTCACTAGCTGTGTGACCTTGGGCAAGTCACTTAACCCCAATTGCCTCATCCTGGGTCATCTCCAGTCATCCTGAGGAATATCTGGTCACTGGATTCAGATGACTCTGAAGGAGTCTGGTGACCTGCACAGCCCTCTCTCACTCAAAATAAAGTCAGGTGCAAGTCATGTCATTATTTCTCTGATGGCAGGGTCTTCTTTGGCAATGAAGGATGAACACACAAAGTGCTTCACAATCTGGCTGTAGCCTATCTTGCCAGAATGATTTTACATTATTCTCTTTCATACACTATAAGTTTCAGTCAAACATACTTTGCCTTGCCCATACAACACATTCTACCTCCTATGTCTGTGCCTTGGCACAGGCTGCCCCTGTGCCAAGAATGTTTCTCCTTTTCCCTCTGCATCTTAGAATTGTAGTTTCTTTTAAAAAATGATTTGTTATATATTTAACTTATGGAATAAAACAAGCATTTCCATAATAAAATACAATTTTTTAAAGACAATTACACATAAAACTGCAAATCCATTATGTACAACTTGCTATTGCTTTCAAATATATAATAAAGTTACTTACTTTTTTTGCCTTTTCTCTCTTCCCCAACCCCACCCTAGACATGGCTACCATTAGAAATTTGTGTGTGTGTATGTGTGTGTGTACGTGTGTGTGCATTCACACACGTATAAGCATAAAATTATTCTATACATACTTCTATTTAGCAGTTCTTTCTCTGGAGGCATAAAGTCTCTTCCTTCATATGTCCTTTTGAGTTAATTGCAGTATTTGGAATAATGAAAATTGCTTAGTCACTCAAAGCTGCTCTTAAAACAATATTGTTGCTAATATATACAATGTTCTCTTGACTCTGCTCACTTCCCTCTTCAATATTTTGTGTAGGTCTATCCAATTTTTTTCTAAGATCATCAAACTCACCATTTCTTATAACACAGAAGTAATCCATCACGATCATATACCACAACCTGTTCAACCATTCCTCAATTGATGGATATCCCTGCAATTTTCAGTTCTTTGCCACCACAGGGAGAGCTGCTATAAATATCTTAGAACATATAGATTCTTTTCCTTTTCCTCTAAACATCTTTGGAAATAAACCTAGTAGTGATTCTTTCAAAGTTCTTTCAAAACTCAGTGTTGCCTCCTATAAAAACCCTTTCTATATCCTCCTAATTGACAATGCTCCCACACAAATATTTATAGCAGCTCTCTCTGTGGTGGCAAAGAACTGAAAATTGCAAGGATACCCATCAATCAGGCAATGGTTGAACAGGTTGTGGTATATGATTGTGATGGAATACTTCTGTGCTATAAGAAATGGTGAGTTTGATGATCTTAGAAGAAAACATGAATAGACTTACACAAAATATTGAAGAGGGAAGTGAGCAGAGTCAAGAGAACATTGTATATATTAATAGCAATATTGTTTTAAAAACAACTTTGAGTGACTAAGTAATTTTGTATCCAGTAAAGTCAAATCAATAAGCACATATTAGGTGCTTACTTCGCACCAAGTACCATGCTAAGCTTTGAGAATACAGAGAAAGGAAAAAAAAAACACCTATCTTTAAGGATCTCACAGTTTATTGGGAGAGATAACAAACCACGAACACAGAAACTTATACAGGATATGTACAAGATCAATTGGATGTAATTTCAGAGAGATGACATCAGTATTAAGGGGAATCAGGAGTGGAAGTGAGCCAAAGACTATTCTAATAGAATGCAACTCTGACAAGTTCTGCCTCCAGAAAAAGTTGTAAGACATATTTAAACATACTTTAAACTTACTTAAAAATTGGTGGCTGAGTAGCAGCCCAAATAAGAACACAGATGTTCAAGGCCAGCTGGTCAGCAACTGATGGCCATGGTAACCCATGAAACAAAGAAAATTGTAAAATGGCCCATAGTCCTCTGTGTCCTCCTTGTGTTTATTAAGATTATTATTACTGAAACTCTTGGAATTTATTGTGCTCTTGTTGCAACTTGGATGCTCCATGTAACATAATTCTTTTCCTTTCTTCAAAAAATTGTGCAAAATGCTGCTTGATAAGCACTATTTCTGACGTAGATTACAAGCAAAGTCTTTTACACTTTTCCTGTTATTATTTGGTCAGTGTAGGATAGTGAAAAGAACCTTGGACTTGGAGCCAAAAGAGAACCATATTCATATTCTGTCTCCAATACTTTCTTTCTCTGTGAAACTGTGAGCAAATTAATTAGCTTCTCTGAACATCAGGGTCTTTTATCTATAAGGGGATAGTGATGCCTGTAGGATTCACCTATTGTGGGAAGCAATCTGCTGTGAGATAGTGTATTCACAGTGTTTTGCTTTACAAACCATAAAGTAATGCTTCTAGAGATGTGTCATTTGCTGACTATCTGTGTGACCTTGGGCAAGTCACTTAAACTCCATGTGTCTCAGTTTCCTCCTGTGCAAAATGAATGAATAGGACTAGGTGGTCTCTAAGGTCCCTTCCAGCTCTGGATCCATGATCCTACCTGTCTCTAATCAAATGCAATACCAACTTAAAGTATTAATGTATGTAAAGAGTCTCCTCATTTATCCTGTCATGGGCTTACAGAGTTGGTCTCAGTCCATATCCTAAGAGAAATACAAAGGAAGTCCTGTTGAGTTTGCAAATTCATTAGTGAATGAGTCTTCTTATTGTGTGTGGCACTGCAGATTAATATATTAGTATCGCTATTTTTTCTGCACTGAGCTGATACTTTCAGAGGTAATTAAATTACTCTCATCTTTCAAAGAATGAAGCTTTTTATTTAGAGAATACTTTCAATTCCTGAATCAGTTTCCACTTCCAGCTCCTTGGGGGAGGAGGGGGGGAGAAGGAGAAGAGTGAAAGGGAGTGGTGAGAGTGGTTAAGGAGTCTGAGGCACCTAACAAGGCAGAGGGGGTGACTAGAAAAGATGTTTTCTTCCCAGAGATCTTTGACATGGAAATATACCTCTTCCAGATAAGGGTGCAGGGAGGAAACCAAGCAGAGACACAAGCTAAGGAAGATGAGTCCAAAAAAATAAAAAAAAACAACTTTCACACCTCCAGAAAAGCAAACAAGAAAGAAAGAATCAACTGTTCTGCTGATCTCCTCTCACCTCTGAAGGAGAGCGGGCAGGGGTAGCCAGGAGGAAGGCTGATAGACTGTTCTGCCTCAGACCCCTCTGAGGAGGGAGGTTTGAGGCTGCACTCTCAAATGACGGTGTTCCACACACAATTAGTGCAGTGTAAAGTTTGGGTAAATTGGGTTTCTTACTTCTCACATTTGGAATAGGAATAAAAGAGACTTAGGGGGGAAAATAGGCTTCTGTTATTTTATCAAGGTTTTTATCAAGGAAATTCTAGAGAAAGGTTCCCACACTCCAATCCTACCCCACTCAGAATTCCTTGCCTTTTTCACAGTTCCTTGCCATTGTCATTTTAATTTGACTTTAGCTTGCTGATTATATTTCCTTCTTTAACAGGAGCCCAAATAATGTCAGTTCCAGAAGGGAACATGTCTGAGGTTTCCTCATTTACTCTTGTGTAATCATAACGGCTGCATTTTTGTCAGTTTCAAGATTCAGTTCAGTTAAAATAGAGTTTAACATACTAAATACCGAAGTCTCAGTCCCTAAAAGACCCAAAAAAAGAGAAGCTAGAGCATGAAATGGACCCTAAGATTCCATTCTTTGAAGCTATTATAGAAATGATTAAAATATACCAAGGGTCGTATCTTTCCATCATTTCGTGTAGAAAAACTTCTACTGGAATGGTAAGTTTCCTGATTTAAAACTATCCAGCTGTTCAGATATTAAGCATTTTAGTCCCTTTTCCTTTATATGCACAAGACAGTGCTGCTCCATAAAATTAATCAATTAATTAATTAAACAATTAGCATTTATTAAGTGTCTACTACGTTTGAGACACCATAGCAGGCTGTCAGAATACAAAGACAAAATGCAAATATCCTTTGGCCTCAAAGAGCTTATATTCTATAGTCATTCTTTCAGCAAGTATTTAATAAGTTCCTACTATGTGCCAGGTACTGTGCAGTGCTGGAGATAAAAAGAAAGGCAAAGGATAGTCCCTGATCTCAAGAAACTCACAGGCTAATGGGAGAAACAATACACAGCCAACTATTTATAAACAGGGCATAGAAAAGATCAACAATATGTTCACATAAGTATGAGCAAAAGAAATATGAGGTCATTTGTGGGATTGGAAAAGTCCTCATATGGAAAGTGGCATTCAACCTGAACTTGGAATGGAGCTGAGGAAACTAAGAACCAAAATGAAGAAAGAGTGAAGATATAGAGGACAGTGTGTGTACTAAAGTGAAGTTATATCGCTTAGTCATCAATCCTTTTTCTTGGAACTGAACATGTTCAGTTTACATTAGGGAGATCTTTGAGACACAAGCAGAAGCTCCTAGATTCCTGGGCAATTAAGTTTTGAGGGAAGAATGAAGAAACAAAGAGGAGGGCACAAGTTCCCAGATCTTTCCCTACATCTGGAAAACACATATAGGAAAGATGTCTGTGAGGGGATCACCCACATAACCCAGGGCAGGATCTTAAGTAAATGTCTCTCTCTCCCTGATCATGAAGAACCCCTCCCTCCTTGGCACAGATGGGAGAACTGAGGCATACCCAGACATGACTTAAACACCTAATTGCCTTGAATGATGCTCTTGATTCCTCTGAATCACTAGGGTGACTTATGACTGCCTGATTGTGCCACCACAGTTGTCACCCTCAGACAGAGGATTGGAAAAGGAAGTATACTTAGTGCCTATTTGTTTAGTAGGGGAATCTGAGGTGGGAAAGTCCAGAGAGAAAGCTCCCATAATTCTGTTCTTCCCAGAGTCCAATCCCTTCAGTAATTTGCAGAAGAAGGTGGTAAATGGGTTTCTCCCTCCTAACAGTGCTCACCTATGATATTCTCCTTAGGATAGTGCTATTGCTACTGAAACACAAATACAAATCAAGATAAATATGTTACAGTTAGATGGTAGCTGTAGATGCTCCTGTTATCAGGACCTTCACATTTTCAGTGTGGTCTAGACCATAGATAAGTCCATTTCAAACACAGACTATACAGGAAACAGTAAAAGTACCCTGCTTATCTCTTCCTATTCTCTCTTCTTCCTCCTTACTCCCCCTTCTTGTTTTCTCTCTTTTTTTTTAACCCATTCTTGTTTTCTTTTCCTTCCTCCTTTTGCATTATGTTTCCCAAACATGAAAAGAAATAAAGAATCCTGAACTGGGACCCAAGTCTGCTTTGCCACTCTTTACATTCTCTGCAGGCCTTTCAGGTAAAAGATCTTCCCTTGGCTTGGCAGAGATGATTTTCATTTTTTTTCCTCTGGGGGTGGGGCAGAGGGGAGGGAAGGAGAGTCACACAGGGATTGGTGGCCAGGCCATTCTAACCTTTAATTAATGCAGCTTTTCCTGTCTCACAAGTGTTATGAAAGTTATGCAGTTAAGATCTGAAACTTAGCTCCTCAAAGGTTAGGTGTTACGTAAGTGCATGAAAACAATAGCATTAGGGAGAGCCGCTCTTACAAACTAAACCAGACCAATAACTACAATTCAAAGAACCTTGATCACATTTTCAAATTTCTTTTAAAAAAAACTATTATCTACATGACTGCCAAGCCAATAAATGAACATCTAGGAGCCTGGGGATCTGGAAGAAATCACAGAAAGGTCACAAGTGGAACTGGAGAAATGTTCCAGTGACTGTCTCCTTAAGACTTAGGCATCCATAGAACCCTCTTTCCCATGCTTCAGTGGAGGGTGGAGGTGATTTGGGGTTCTCAAAGGCTATCCCCAGTGGAGCACAAGCCCTGACAAGTTCTACCAGTCTGAAAGTTAAAAAGCTTTAAGGATAAGGCCAGAAATATACTGTGCCTGAAGACCAGTCAAGCTAAAAATTTAGAAAACTTGTCATTAGCAAGTTGGCCACCAGGTGATGATTTTTTTTCAGCTACTGTAATTCATGAAAGCCATTCACTTTTCTAGCAATGAATAATAACTCACATTTATATATTACCTTAATATAATGCATTTTCCTTATAACAACCCTTTAGTTTAAGTAGTCTATTTCTAAGTCCATTCTATTGATGAAAAAACTGAGAATGATGTTGCCATAATTCTTTGATCTCTTAAGGCTCATTTGGAGTGTCATAATCTCCTTTTTGGAATGTCTTATATATGTTAAAAATTAATTGGAGGCAAATCAGGATATTTAAATCTAAAATAATGAATGAAAATGACCAAATTCTGGTATACTGTCAATTTTCAGTTATCTAAGGATAGAATTTCTACAGTTAATTTCTCAAATTCTTAATGATGCTGTCATTTCCTTAATTACATACTTTAATTCAACCAAGATTTTATTTGCTTTACTCTTAACAGGAAAACTAAGACCTTCTACACCAAAATAATTGCCTCTCTTCAGGAGAAAACCAGACTAGCAAGTTTGGATAGAGCTACAATTTGGGTCTGCTCGCCATTGATGTTCCATGTCATACAACCTCTTCCAGGTGTTGTCCCTTGCTGGTCTCACATGGCTAGTGCTTAATGGTATTATATAAGTCTTATGGTGACTGTTAGTGGCCACCAAGGATAACTCTACTGGAGTAGAAGTGAGGGAGCTTCTCTCTGCCACCTTTGAATATCAGAGGCAGATATGTAGAATGGCAGATTTGAAGTCAGGAAAATCTGAAAATGAATGTCACCTCAAACACTTACTAGCTATGTGTTCCTGGGGAAGTCATTTGAATTCTCTGAGTTTCAGTTTCCTCCTTATCATTATCATTTAAGCTAAAATGCTTCCCCATAAGAGGAAGGCTGAACTCTGCCATCTCTTAGCTTAGAGCATGAAAGTTTTAAGCTACAGCTCTTTTAGAAAAGTAAGGTCTTCACATATCCATCAGGCAAAAGGGGCCATCTTTGTCTCATTTCTTACCTAGCCTTAATCTCTGAATGGACATTACCTCTGTCAAACTGAGACCTGCTAAAGACCTTAGCTTAAAAAAGCCAAGGTCTCCCACTGCATCAGGGGCCATCTCCAGTCATTCTGATCTATATCTTGCCACTGGACCCAAATGACTCTGCAGGAGAAAGTGAGTGTGATGACTTTGCAAAACCTGCCTCACTTATATCCAATTCACTTGCAAGTCATGGCATCAACTTCCTGATACCCTGGTCTTCTTGGAGAACACAGGACAAACAACAATTGGGATAGGGGTAGGTGGAACCCTTAACTGCTGCTTTTTCCTATGATAGCTGACAAGTCTGTTCATTTTCACTGTGGTGGCTTTAATAACATTTTCTCATCAAAAGACAACTCCTCAACTCAAAAGCTAAGCTTTAGGGAGCAATCAGTTAAGGAGGACCCACTGACTTAAAGTCTTTTTTTGTCTAAACTTTCACTTCACAATCACCAAGCACAGTGTTGCTATATGAAACTCCTATCTGGCCAAAGTTTAGGGATCCTTTAAACTCCCTGTTTATAGTCAAATTGCCAAAAAGTTGCTTATTAAACAATATTTTAAGTGCTGGACTTCCAGCTTTTGTCATCTGCACCCAGATAATTGTTGGTTTCCAGTGCAAATGAGGGAAAGAGAAAAAAATACAAAGTAGTAGATGGAAACAGGGAAAAATGAATAAGACCCAAAGAAGGACATTTAGAGATGAGCTAAATCTGAAAATTCTAGTATGTTGACCTTTCTGCACCCCTCAGTTTCCTATTCTGTAAAATTAGAAGGTTAGCTTAAATGACTGCTTAGGTGTTACCAGTACAAAACGTGTAACTATTTCTTTGGAATATTAGGAAGGAAATAATGAAAAAGACAGGAGTAATGACCATTCTGTGGGTAAAGAGTCTTGAACTAGGAGTGAGGTGCTCTGAGTTTAAATGTCAGTACTATTATTCACTAGCCATCTACCTTTATAAAAGGTTCTTCACCTTTTTTTTGGTATTTTCTTCATCTGTAACAAAGTAAGTAAGAAGGAAATGGACTATATGATTTCTAAGACCCCTCCCAAATCCAACATTCTGATCCTGTGTTCTATGACCAAAGAAACTGACAATAAGCAGAAAGGAAAAGGGAGGAGAAACGAAAGGGAAAAAAATGAGGGGGCATATAAGATGAATGGAGTGAGAGGCAAAGGGTAAATGGAAGAAAAATGGCCAAAATCTCTAGGAGGAAATAACTAAACAAAGGAATCTTTTTCCCCTCATACAACTTGTCTCTTGCCACATATGCATCTCTCACAGTCTCTCATGTTCATTAAATACATTCTGTCCAGCTGCAACAATGAGGAAGCAAAGCAACCCCACCCCAATCAATGGACAAAGGTAGTATGTCTTCCATCATAAACTTGGAACTCCCAGTCAAATAGGCTGAAGGAAGGCTCCCCAGTCATGTGCCCTGATATTCACTGCTAACTCTTTTGATGCTTCTGTCCAAAGGTTAAATATTTGAGAAGTAGAGAACTTTTTCACCAAAGACTTTAATATTCCTGGTTCTCTACCTTTCTGTAACTCTCTCCTCTAGCACCACCCTTTTATCTCTCCTGTCTCTCTATAGTTCAGCACATATCTTTGGTTCAAGTATACAACTGACCTTTACAAGAGTATGAGGAAATTTCAGGCTTACACTGTCTATAACTGATAGAAATTACTCTACAGCTGCATGTTATTCGGTAAGCTTGCTACAGGCTTATGGCATAAAACCACCCAGTTTAGACACTCCCTGTCATCAAGTTACAACAAAAGGGAAGTCCCTTTAAAAAAAAAAGTCCAAAGGTCCTTCTTCTAGACTAGACTCTAACCCTAAGCATTATGGATCTTCTGCCTGGGCTGCCTGTCCTCCAACTCCAGGTCTATCTATTTTGATCACCCTGCTGTGGCTATCTGAAAGAGCAAAGTCTTTTCCTGTTTGTGGCCCATGTTCACTCCCTTTTAAGGCCCCGGTTTTGTTATTATCTGGGTAGCTTTCTGTTTCACCAGTTGGCAACTCTCAGGGTTCCCCTAGATTCTGCCTCCAGGAAATTATATTTTCTCTGGACTCTTCTCTTCCTCAGTAAATTAACCAATAAGCATTTATCAAGTAAATATTATGTTCCTCGTACTAGATTACATGGTAGAAGTACAAATGGAAAAATTAAATAATCCTTGACCTCAAGGAGAATACATTCTAAAGAGGAATACAGCACACATAGGGAAGTAGTAACCAGGCAAGAAAGTTTTGATTTAGATCAGGGATTCTTAATATTTTTAATATCAAGGACCTCCTTGGCAATCTGGTGGATTTTTTGATCCCTTCTTAAACTAATGTTTTAAAATAATTTAAATTAGTTTGAATTAAATTGAATTTTTAAAAATTAAATAAATAAAATTATGTAAATAAAAAATAAATTTAATTAAATAAATAAATTTAAATAAATTTCAGTTAGATATTTAAATGGCGAACTTCCAGGTTTTGTAAATTGTTTTCCCCATGCAAATTTATGGATTCTCTGAAATCTATCCCAGGTTAAGAACCTCTGGTCTAGACAGTTACACCAATTGTGAGTGGAACAAAGATGGTAGATTCCGCACCCTTCTGAGTGACAATGTTAGCACTACTTTAATTATTGTTCCCAGACTAGAACAAAAAAGACAATCCCTACCCTCAATGTATATCCCTATATTTGATATTCAAATGGGGAAACAACACATAAAATAGAACTGAAAAGGTTGAGAGGAACAAATGAGGAATGAAAAGATTTCACATGGTAGAGAAATGTTCAGAGAATCAGGAGTAATGCGTAGAAAGAAATGAAGACATGACTGTCCTGGGCCCTCCTCTCAGAATGGAAATTCTGGGAGGAACCAGCCAATGAGAAGTAAAAGCCACAGGGACAGAAGGCACTCTGTAATACAGGAGTAGAGCAAGCTCTTTACTCTTCATGGTACCCCTTGGCTTCTTTCTCACTTCTATCAAGACATCTATGTTCTACTGCCCAGCCTTCCATCTTCAATACACTATAGATTAATAATTTCCCCTTTAGATCAGCTTTCATTACAAAATTTAGAATATTGATTTGTGTGTTGAAAGATCATCAAAATATCTTAGGTAGGTCCTTCTTTAGAGATTTTTAAATGCCTCAAAAGCTAACTTAACTTTTTAATACATAAATCTTTGGCTTATTTTCTGGGACTCCTTCATAATCCACAATTATCTCTTTGTGAAGGACAACTTTTTCTATAAGACCCCATCAACTGTAAAATACAACAAAAATGTATTAAGTATTTATCAGATGCTATGAGCTGGTGGAGAAGGAAAGTCTAGATCCTACATAGTCAGTATTTTCAAAGAGCTTACAATTTTCTCAGGAAGGGAGTAAAATGCCAGTTACATAATACATACTATTACATATGATGTGCATTCACTTAGCAAACTACCTGGCTCATATTAAGTATTTAATTGATGCTTTTCATTTATTAGAAGGCTATACAACAAATTATTATGTGAGACCAGAGAGGGAAGGTTCTTACCAAATAGATGGATCAGGGAAAGCTATATGTAAGAGATGGTACTTGAATTGGACAGATATGAATATTGAATTGAATAGATATGAAGTCAACAGGAAAAGATGACAGAGGAAAGGATTCCAGGCATAGCAAAGAGAGTAAACAAAAGTACACAGACAGGAAAGCATCTTACATGTTATGGAGGCAAAAGAGTAATCCAGTTTGACCACAGGTGAAAATGTACAAAGAAAAAACTATACGGTGAAGCTGGAAAAATAGAACTGTGACATATAGTAGAGGGCCTTAAATTTGAAATCTTTTTTAGGATCAGGAAGACCTCAACAAATGTGCCAGCAATTCAGTGCAATTTAACAAACATATTCAGGAGGACCTAATTCAAAAAGGACCTAATAGAATTTTCTACATCCCCTCCCCAACGTTCATTAGTTTACTTGAAAAAGATGACAAAGTTATCACTGGCACCTGATTGACCCCCTACCTCCCTTCATGTAGCTTCCTAGTAGTAGCTTGTAGCTATGTTATCATGCCACCTGAGCACCTAAGTGTAGGAAATGCCCCATATATGTGGAGCCTGATAGGAACCACCACAAGTTGCCCAGCTGACCAGATGCACTTACATGTAGAGATGAGGTGGGAGGCAAAGAAGGAACAGGAATCTACAGTAGCTTACTGCCACTGTATCCTGGTTGCATATCCTTGCTGCACTGGGGTTAAGTTAACTTCATTTTACTAACCTTTAAATTATTTTTTAAGAGCTCCATTTGAATCTGAATGAATAGGGTGTTGTCATGATGCCCTTCCCCTAAAACTTATATACAGATAAGTATAATATGAAGTAAGATGTAAAGGAGAAAAGGAAAGAAAGTGCTCTAAGCAAATTTGAGGAAGGAGGAAGCACTTTCAGCTGAGGCAGTATTACCTCAATTGGCACTTGAAGGAAGAAAGAGAAGACTTCTCAAAGAGAAACAAGGAGGGAGATGTGGGACATGACTTATATGAATGCACAGAAGTGAAGGATGGAATGTCAAGTGTGAGAAATGGCTATTAGTCCAGTTAGGCTGGAATGTGGAGTTCACTGAGGGAAGTAGTTGTGAAATAAGACTGGAAAGACAGGTTGGAACCAGATTTTGCAGGGTCTAAAAAGCCAGGCTAAGAACATTATATTTTATCCTAGAGTCAATAGGAAATCTGAGGACAGATGGAAAGGAACAAGGGATGAGGAAGAAACTGAAGACAAATCAGGATGGGGAGAAAGATGGCTGCTGGATCAAACTTATAAAAAAAGATGGGAAGAATTTGAATTCTAAAGACCTGATTTCAAATCTCAACTTGGTTACTTGCTAACAATGTAACCCTAGGAAAGTCACTTAAAAGTCTCTAGTCCTATTTCCTCACCTGTAAGATGAGTCAATTAGACTAAATGACCTCTAGCATTTAAATCTATGACTTATCTTATTATCTTAAATGAAAGCCTAAGTCTCTGTTGTAATAGTTTGGTTGGTCATAAGAAGAAAGAAAAAAATTACTTGGAAAAGTCACTGTAGGAAATGACCTAAAGAGTAGATAAGGTAATATAGAAAAAATATCAAGTAAAAAGGACCCAACTGAGATAAAATATGTGAATATGTCATTGGTGAATTAAGTGACTTCATGATTTTGTTCTATAATTCTCAACAGTCCTGAAGCAGGAAGAGACAAATCAGATAGTATAAGAATAAGAACTTAAAAACCAGGAATAGTGGAAGAACAGTAAAAGAAGGTATAACATGCCCTCTGGACTACCTCCCCAAAGGACAATTGCCTCTCACGTTCTAGGGTTCCTTATTAGTGGCTATTTCTAATGAGCCCCCACCAATACATGTCCTGTTAAAAATCAGTCACTAGATAAAATTAATCCAAAAATAGGTATTTACTGAATTGATATAGCAAGAACATTCCTTCCCCCCTCACCAAACCTAGAGCACACCTCCCACAAATGCGTACAACATCAGCACAAAAAGTGGGCATAAATATAGCAATGACAGGGAAGCATCCGTGGAGCCAAAGCTACTCACTTCTCAAGTACTCCAAGACATAGAAGTACTTTTTCTCCTAGTGGAGATTTCAGAAAGTTCCTCCTTGGGTGAACTTTGGCAGTTTGTTCAGATGAGCTCTCAGGGTTTCCTCTTTTTCAAAGCACAGCCATCAACTATGAGGGTTAGCTCCCTGTTAAGTTTATAGAGCTTTTTCTGCTTCCCTCCTCCTCATCTCACATATCTTAGATTTCTTTGGCCATTATTTCTTCCTTTATTCCTGTCTTACATGAGAGGCTGCCTTTCTAGGACAAATCTTATTTGTGAATAAACACTCCCATTCCATTTTATCTTCTCTAGTGGATTGTACCCACTATCATTCCCGCCTTTCTCATTTATTTTCAATCTCTCCTTGTCTACTGGCTGCTTGACAACTATCTATAAACATTTCCATGTCTCCATCAGCCCTACCCTCTTTCCTTATATCTAATCTCTTATCCCAAAAAACCAATTGGATATCTCAAACTGGATGTTACAAAGACATATTAAACTCATTATGTCTGATGGAGAACTCATTCTCTTCCCCATCCTCCAAAAAAAACCAAATTTTTTTTCTTCCTAACTTCCCTATTACTGTTGAGGGTTTCACCATACCACTAGTCACCCAGGCTCAGAACCTAGGTGTCATCCTTGACTCCTTAATCTCTCACTCCCTATATGCAATTTCTTGCCAAGTTTAGTGAATGTTGCTATTATAACATCTCTCATAGAAGCCCCTTTCTCACATGTGGTATTGTTATCACTGTAGTGCAGGTAGTAATCACCTCGTACCTTCACTACTGCCATAGGTTCCTGGTTGGTCTCCATACTTCAAGTCTCTCCACACTCCATTCCCTCTTCTACTCAGCCATCAAACTAATCTTCCTTAAATGCAGGTTAATTCAGTGAAGGTGAGAGGTTATGAGGGCCTGCACCAGAGTGGTAATACTATCAGAGGACAAAAGGGGAATATTTGTGAAATGCTATAAAGAAATATTGACAGGACTTGGCAACAGATTTGATGAGAGAGAGAGAGAAAGAGAGAGAGAGAGAAGAATTGAGAATGACACCTAGGATTTGGGTGACTGAGAGGATATTAGTGCCTTTGACAGCAATAGGAAAGAAAAGAAGAGGGGAACGTTTATGAGTTCACTTTGGGGCATGTTAAGTTTTGGATGTCTACAGGAAATCCAATTGGAGATGTCCAATAGGGAGTTGGAGATGAGAGTTTGGGGGTTAGGAGAGAGTTAAGGATGAGATGAGTAGATCTGAAAATCATCAACACAGAGATGGTAATTGATTCCATGGGCACTGATGAGATCACTAAGTGAAACAGTACAGAAGAAAAAGACGGGAGGAGGCAGGACAGAGTCCAGGACTAGGGAGATGATTGTTCTGTACTTTGCTCCAGTCAGACAACATATAGAGTATTATATTCAGTTCCAGGCAGAACGGTTTAGAAAAGTCATTGACCGGCAATGTGGTCAACGTGCAGAACAAAGTGACCAGGATTACAAAGGGTCTCAGGGGACACCATTTTAAGGTAGCCTGAAGAAAGCAGGAATATTTATCTTGTAAAAGAGAAGAGTCATAGGGCACATGGTAGCTCTCTTCAATATTTGAAAGGCTTTCATGTAGAAGATGTACTAAAATTGTTCTTTTGGCATTAGGGGACAGAACCAGAAACAAGAAGTGGAGATTACTGAGAAAGTTTTGGCTTGGTATAAGGCAAAACTTCCTCCCCAAATATAACTCTCCCAAAGTAGAAGGTGCTTCCATAGGAGTTAGTGAGCTTTTCCTCATTAGAAGTCTTCCAACAAAGACCGGATCCCAACTCTGGGGGAGTGATATAGTGGGGTTTCTTGTTCTGGTATGGGTTAGATAGTATTCATGGCCTCTGAGGTCCCTCCCAATCATGAAATTTTATGATTGGCAAAATCCACCCTAGAATATTATATAGGTGAAATTTGGCACAAAAACAGACTACTGACTGCCAGTTATCTGCCTTATGAATTTAGCATATTTCACCATCACCAGTAACTACTAATCAAGGCCAAAAGTTATAGCTCTATAATTGCTTCTCCCATGGGCATTCTCTCATGAATTGAGTAACCTTTCTTAATTGCCACTCTGTATGAAACAGGAACAACTATAACTGAGGAAATTCAGATTTTTAAAATATTCTATTTACTTAGATTTTTGCCTGAGAAAGACTTGAAGAAATTAATTAAAGTCAGGATTTGAAGTGAGATGCAGTTTTATAGTTGAATCCCTGGTAATTCACTGTCTCAAAGTATCATTTGCAAATTATAATTTTCTAAAATGATTCTACAGGTAAATTTTGTGAACTAGTTAGTGGGAGATTTCAACAACTTCTAATCTACTATAGAATTCTCAATTATTTCTCCTAGGATTGAAAAAGCAAATGCTAAATGCCGAGGGCAGTCAGCCCCAGTAAATACTATAATAGTTCTAACCATGTACATTTATGGTTTGTCGTTGTTGCTGCTGCTGCTCAGTAACTCAGTCATGTCTGACTCTTTGTGACCCCATTTGGAATCTTCTTGGCAAGGATACTGGAGTGCTTGTCATTTCCTTCTCCAGCTCATTTGACAGATGAGGAAACTGACAACAGGGTTAAGTGACTTGCTCAGGGTCACGCAGCTAGTAAACGCCTAAGGTAGGCCTGCATAAAAAATAACCCAAGGGCTACTTGCTGCTGCCAAAGGATCTCAGGAGGCCTGTGGAAAATATAGGGTTTCCACTGCACATGGTCCTGTTTGTCATATGGCCTATGGCAACCAACCACCATCAGTCCAACCTATCTGTGACCCAAACCTACGACCAAGTTTTACAGGTCTGGTCTAAGGCTAGATTTGAACTCAGGTCCTCCTAACTCCAGGTCCAGCATTCCACTCACTGCACAAGCCTAACTGCCTAGATTTAGGATAACTACCACATTTCCTAGCTCTCTAATTATTTACTAAGCATGAAATGAATTCATATTATTTCTTCAAGTGAACAATGTCTTCCATTTCAAGCTAATTCATCCATGGTTTAGACCATTCCTCTCTGCTATTTGGAAGACTTGTTCTATTGTTAAACAAATCTACTGAACCCTCAAATTACAGTCTCCTACATTCTCACATCCTTGAATTTTTTAACCAATGTTTTAACAAAAACTTGACTCTGTCTTGACAATCCCTTGTTCATTGTAACCCTGTCCAGTAGTTATCACTCTTCTTTTGCCCTTGTTATACAAGGACAGGGGTATTCGTCTTGTTCCCACTTCCACTTGGAAACCATCTTTCTCCCACTATTCATGTTTTCTGAGATCCATCCCCTTCACTTGGTGTGATGAAACCCATCGATGGAATACAGCTTTGTCTAGGTAGACCTCATTTGAAAGGAATAAGACCAGTAAAAGCAGCCTACAGGGATAGCATAGATTAAGATATCTTTCTGTGAGGAAATCCGGTACTCAGCAGAGAGAAGCATTCATTAGTGAGCAATTTTGTATGACTTCAAGGCTTGCAAAGTACTACACATGTCTTACCTCATATAATCCTCACAAAAATCCTGTGAGATACCTACTATTATTGCCCCATTTTACAGATGAGGAAACTGAGACTGAGAGAGGCAAAGTTATTTGCTCAGAGTCAACCAGCTAGTAAGTGTCAAGGGTCTCTGGTCTTCCTGACTCCAAATCCAGTGCTCTTGCATTCCACACCACCTAGATACCTTTCCTTTGAACGATGGGAGAGAAATGTAAGCAATTTTGTCTTCAAAGTATACTACAGACCTCTTAAGCAGAAAGAAGAAATAGATAGACATTTGGGGAAATAAATCACAAGTCTGCAACAGAGTCATGTTATAACAGTGAAAGGGAAAATTTTATTATGCAAACATCTGGTATAGTGCTCATACTGACAAACTTCACATACCTTAGTGAGAATTTTATCCTTCAAAAAGTAGAATAAGCAACAAGGGGGAAAGTCTGTTCTGAATCTAATCCTCATTATCAGAAAGGAGTTGATTGCTGGCATTTAAGTGGTACAAATGTTATGTGAAAATGACCACTCCCTACTGGAATTTGTGATCATTTCTAAATGACCTCAGTATCATCCTTTCCTCCAGTGTCAGAGGGGATAAGATGACTCTTCTCCCTTCGAGAACCAACCTCTCCACTTTGTGTCCTTGATCTCTTCCACTTCCTATCTCCTCTAAGAGCTTGTCCATCTCTCTGCTTTATTTTCTATTTCTCTTCATTCAGAAAAACTTCAATCAGAACATTTCCTTTGAAAATATTTTTTTGTAAATGAGTTATCTCTGCTGCCTCTGTTTGCCTATTATTTTGTTAAACTGTTTTTAGTATAGATCATTCTGTATTAAAAAAGAAAAAAGTTCTACAGAAGCACTATGTGTTTAAACTTGATTCTTTTTTAAAATATCTGCTTCTGCAGATCAGGAACACAAATGTTGAATTTTTTTTAATGTTCTAATAAATTCCTGCTACATGCAAATATGCCCAGATATTATCCTATCCTTGAACAAAAAAGTACCTTCATTTGACCTGCCATTCCCTCAAGCTATAATCCTAAATCTCCTTTCCTTTTCATAGTCAAGTTTCGAGAAAAAACTATATGTAAGTCATAAGTCATTTCCTCCACTTTTTTCACCTCCCATTCACTTCTCAGTCCCTTGCAGTCTAGCTTGATCCCCCATTCCAAATGTGATACTTCCCACTTTAGGTTATCAGTAACTAGTACCTATAGCTATCTCTTACAAAGGGATATTTACTTTGAAGATATGGCAAGAATAGAAGCACAAATATTTCTCCTGAACACTTCAGGGCACACTCTTTCTACACAGTTCTACATAGCATGGGTCCCACAAGTTCATGTCCAAATGAGGCTTCACTCACAGATGAATCCTCATTTCATCTGTTTTGGAGCTGGGCCCAGAAAGTCTCTTCTTATCCCCTAAGCATTCATGCTTGGTTATCAGTATGAACTCCTTGGCTTCCAAACTCCAGGACTCTTGGACTTCCAGATGGCTCACACTCCTGACTTTTACAAATTTGCAAGGTTATAGTCTCCTACTTCTTTCACACAAAACAAAAGAACAAATTTTGAGTCAAGAGAACTGAGAGCTGTATCATTTGGTCATATGTCAGCCTTGGATGTGAAGAAGACCCAAGGTACTTGCATATTTTTCTTTTCCCAGAATGCCCAGACCAGAAAAATACAACTGGAGAGAAGAGGAAAAACCAAGAGAAAAGGATGAAGTTCTGCTACCACTTAAATCCTATGGCCTTTTCTGAGTTTTCATCCTTCTTGACTTTTTCAATTAGCAATATTTTTTTTCAAACCTACCCACTCCATTTCTACTCCCTTTGAAGAAAAAAGAAAAAGAAAACACATAATAAACATGTATGGTCAAGCAAAATACATTGGGCACATCCAGAATATTTATGTGCTATTCTATTTCTTGAGTCTACCTCTTCTCTGCCAGGAGGTAGCAGCTTGCTTTAATAATATCAGTCCTCTGAAACAATGGTTAGTCATTGTGTTGATTAGAGTTCTCTTGTCTTTCAACATTGTTTGTTTTTACAATGTTGTTTTTATTTTATAAATCGTTATCCTTGTTCTCACTTCACTCTGCATCAATTCATACAAGTCTTCCAAGGCTTTTTTTTGAACAATTCCTTTCATTATTTTTTACAAGTCAAGTAGAAAAAAAAACCACAAAGTGGTAAGGAAAACCAAGGGATGAGAAAGTATCCAAAATAAGGGAGGCAGTCAAGAGTGTGAAATGCAGCAAAGAAGACAAGGCAAATGAGACTTGAGAAAAGAGCATTAGATTTAATAAAATAAAAATATAATTGGAGACAACAATTTCAGTGATATGGTGGATGGAAGCTAGATTGTGAGGGGTTGAGAAATGATGAGGTGAGAATATCCAGTGGGAGGAGATAGTCAACAGTGTCAAGAGCAGTAGAGAGATCAAGAAGAATGAAGACTGAGAAAGAGGATCTGAATTTAGACATTAAAGGATCACTGGGTGATCCTTCAAGAGCTATTTTGGGAGAATTGTGAGATTAGAAGTCAGAACGCAAGGACTGAAGAAGTAAATGGTAGAATAACATAAAGAAAAACAATATTGGAAGACCTCAGAACCTTCTGATCACTGCAATGACCAATTATTATTTGACAGGACTGATAGTAAGGCATTCTTCCCATGTCTCAGCAGAGAGATAGCAGACTATAACTGCAAAATGAGGGACACATTTTCACACATGACTATTGTGTTAACTTTTTTCTTGACTACATATTTGTTGCAAAGAAGGGAAATATGGAGTAGCAGGGAAAATTTCTCTGTGAAGTGACAACAATGTAAAGAAAGAAAAGAACATCCACAAAACACTTAAAAGGAACTTTTTAAAAAAAAAAAAAAAGAAGTGAATGGGAGGAAAGGAAGGAGAAGGAAGAAATCCTATATACAGTCAAGTATAGTAGTAAAAGTTAATAACCAGAAGGTTGGCCATCAAATGGACTATTATTTTTTACCACAAAAATTAATAAGGATTGTATACTTAGGAAAGGCAGCTTAGTGAAGTAATCATGACCTAGTCTCAGTCAAGACAAACTGGATTCAAGACCTAATACATAACTCCCTGAGTAAGCCTGGGCAAGCCATTTAATCTCTGTATCCCAGGCTATACATTGATAGAAAGCATATCCTCTTGAAGAGTTCCCCAGAATGATGAAAAAGTAGTTCCAGATTGAAAGAAAAACTAAAAAACAAACAGCTATTTTGCATATAGTTGACAAGTCAATAAGCATCTCTTAATTGCTATATTCTAGGAACAGTGCTAGAAAGTAAGACTACTAAGAATGGGTGAAAAGGTTCTTACCCTCAAGGAACTTATATTCAGATGCAATTGTAGAAAACTGCAATTACATACTAATTCTAATTCTAAATTCTAACAATGCAAACAACTATGTAGAAATATACAGAGTAAAATGGAGGCAATCTCAGAGGGAAGGCACTAGTTTTGGATGTAAGAAAACCCAGACAAGCTTCTTGCAGAAAATGGGATCCAAATTAAAATTTGAATAAATGCAGGGAAGCCAAGTAATGGAGAGGAAGAGAGAGAGAATTCCAGGAACAGCAGACAGCTAGTAAAAGGTTCATAACTGGGAGGTGGAATGTCTTGTGTAAGGAACATTGAGATGGCCAGAGTTATTGGATCATAAAGTGGATGGAGGGAAGTAAAACATAAGAAGGTAAGAAGAGGTCAGGCTGTAAAGGACTTTGAAAGCCAAATAGAGGATTTTATGTTTTTTTGATGCTGGAGATACGAGGGAGCCATTGTCATTTATTGAGTAGGAGAGTGATGTGGTAAAACCTGAGCTTTAGAAAAATCACTTGGGCAGGTGAATGGAGTATGGACTAAAATGGGAAGAGGCTTGAGGCTAGAAGATCCACCAGAAGGCAATTACAGTGATGCAAGTGTGAGGTGATGGGGAGCTATCCCCTAGTGACAGCTGCTTCAGAAGAGGGAAGATGCTTATTTTAGATGTTCAGAAGACCAAAATAACAGGGCTTGGTAACAGATTGGACATGGTGAGGGGGGCAGTACAGTCAAGGATGACATCTATGTTTGAAGCATGAGTGACTGGGAGGATGGTGTCCTTGAAAGTAATAGTGAAGTTAGGAAGAGGGTAGGCTTGGGGGGAAAGATAATAAATTCTTCTGGACGTATTTTGGACATGTTGAGTTTAACGTGTCTATGAGACATCTGGTTCAAATATCTAATACTTAGAAGTGCAAGACTAAATTTCAGGAGCATAGTTGGGGTTGGATAAATAGATCTGAGAATCATTTACATAGATATTATCATCAATTCCATCAAAATTAATGAGAGAATAAAAGAAGATAGTATAGAAGGAGAAGAGACGAGGGCAAAGGACAGGCTTTTGGGGGACATCCATGGTCAGTGAATGTAACGTAGGTGAATATATAGCAAAATAAACAAAGAGGGAGGGTTCAAAGAGATGGGAGGATAACCAAAAGAGAGCAATGTAACAAAACTGTACAGAAAATAGAATATCCAAGAGAAAAGGATTATTGATATACTGTCAAAGGCTGATGAAAGGCAAAGAAGGATGAAGACTGAGAAAGGATCATTTAGCTATGTCAATTAAGAGATCATTGATAACATCATTCAGTTGAATGATGAAGTAGGAAAACAGATTGCAGATGTTAAGAGAGAGAGATAAGAAAGAACCATTGATTTAGGTCACTTTCTTAAGGGTCATGAAAGGAAGGAGATAATTAGGATGAAGAGAGAAATTTTTAAGAATGAGGGAGATAGATATTAGAGTGTTTGTAGGTGGTAGAGAAGCAGCCTGTAGACTAGGAGAGATTGAAAATTCATAAAAGAGAAAGGAAATCTTCTTAAGAAAGTAAGTTGGAATAGGATCAAAGGTGCACAAAGAGAACCTTGCTTTGGCAAGGAAAAAGGCTACCTCTTCAAGTGTAGAAAAGGAAATAATGGGAAAGACATCTGAATGATATAACATGAGACAGAGGGAAAGCCATCTCTCAGAATAGCTAAGGAGGAGTATAGGAATGGGTCATAGCAAATGAGTAAACTGAAGTATTAGGGTGTTTAAAAGAGCGTCAATGAGCATATTGATGTTCCACAACACAAAGGTAGGAATTAGAGTGGAGAAAAAGACCTGTAAGACATACCAGTCAATAAACTTACACATCCTTGAAGAGAAAGAGTGACTCATATTTTGGGGGAAGAGGGAGGGTATTGGGAGAGTCCATCAGCTATTAAGCAAGAAGTGAAGTAAAGAAGCTACATTCTTCCCCAGAATGGATTTCGAATAAGGAATTTAGGCATTAGAGGGAAGGTAGTTTCAGCTCCAATCTAAAGATACCACTAAGCCCAAACAGGGGCTTGGTTTTTCTCAAAAATTAGAATAGAGTACAGGTCATAGGATCTGGCTATATATGTCAAGGGGCCGTTATAAAGAAAATCATATTGTAAATCTTAATATCCTATTTAACTATAAGCAATTAATATGAGACAAGGAGTTAGTGGGAAGGTAAGGAATATATGAATGTGTATTTACATGTGTGTATATATATATATGTATAAATATATATATTCTTGGGTGTGTTTATATATACGTGTGTGTATACAGAATCTAACACAATTTGAGATACAAACTATTCAGAAAGAAAAGGAGAGAAGATTGTTTTTGCCTTTTAAAACGTTTGACCATTTGACTTGCTTTTGATCTGTGTCTGTACTAGGTCAGCAATTCACTTCTAGGCTCCCAAAGTTACCTATTTAGCCCCTTTTCAATATTAATTATTGTCACATTAAAGAACTGACATAATCCTGTGGGGCATTCACATCAGCATTTGGAAAAAATAATTATAGAACATAACTAAACCACTTTAAGCCAATTTAGGTTGGGAGGGAAGGGTCCAAAATCCTTGGATTTACAAGATCATTAATCATAGACAATCCTGGAGTCTTAAAACTAAATATATAAATATATAATTTTTAAAAGAATTCATATTAGAGAATTATCTTATCCATAATAATAGTACAGATTTATATAACTTTAAGATTTGCAGAGTGCTTGACAAATCTCATCTCATATGATTCTCACCATAATCCTGAGAGATAGTGGGCTATTATCCCCATTTTACTGATAGGAAAACTAAAGCAGGCAGAAATTAATTGACTTGTCCAGAGACACAGCTAATAAGTGTCTGAGGCTGGATTTGAATTCAGGCCTTCCCAACTCCAAAACCAGCACTCCATCCATTATGACATATAACTGCATTTTAGAAAAATATTTCTCAAAATTGCCATATTAACTAGAGAATAAATAGAGGGGCAGCTAGGTGGTACAGTGGATAGAGCACTAGCCTCAGAATCAGGGAAACTCATCATCATTAGTTCAGATCCTGCATCACAGTGACTGACTGTGTGACCTTGGTCAAGTCACTTAACCCTGTTTGCCTATGTATTTTCCTCATTTACAAAATGAGCTGGCAAAGAAAATGGCAAACCACTCCAGTAACTTTGCCAAGAAAATCTCAAGTTGAGTCACAAAGAATCAGATGTGACTGAAAAGATTTAACAACAACAATGTTGTTGTAAAGCAGCTACAGAGTTTTGTAAATGCCCCATTTTAATGAAAGGGGTTAGGGTATATATTTAATTAATAGTTTGTATAAAAAATATATACTGGCATTATATAACTTAAATGAGTTATCAACAAATTATACAAGAAGTTTTTCCATATAAACTATTCAAAGGATAAATGCCTTTATAATTCACATTTTTGGTCAACATAGAGTATTTTAAAGATTGAAAAATGAATTAATGATTTTATGGTCACCTTGCCTCATTTCTACCAAATCTTCAAGGCTGTCATAATCAATCAATTAACAAACATTTATTAATTGCCTACCATGTGCCAGGCACTATGCTTGGTGCTAGCAAGCAAAAATGAAACAATCCCTGTCTTCAAGAAGCTTACATTCTATTTGAGAGAAAACATAAATCTACAGGTATGTTAAAATGTGAATACATAAAATGAATATATAAATACATGTTGATGGGGATGGAGGCACCAGGATGATATTCCATTAAGATACAGCATAATGTGTGACAGTGAAGTCAGTTCAACAAGCTTCCTGAGCTGCTGTTATGGATAAGGCATCATATCTTCACATGTTTGGGTTATGTTTTAATATGGTCTTTTGTGCATATAATTCTCTTAGAGATTTAGATGGTAAAAGAAAAGTTGAAGTTGTTTCAGAAGAGGAAAGGATTGATTGAAATTCTTATATACCTAATTTAAGAAGCAATAGCCAGGAAGCAAGAGGAAAGTACAAGCAAAACCTTCTAAGATGGTCATGTTGTTTTTACTGTCTTTCTGACTGAGATCCTGGGCTCTTTCTGGAGTGTTTAGGTTGTTTTCCCAGGCCAAAGGGTAGGGTGAGGGATCTGAATCAGATGATTTGTGTTTGGAGCTGATTGGCAGCTTCTGTGAGAAATTATTCACTTCAATAAGCTTTGTTATTTTGGCAATTTCTTGCTGAGAATTGATGGTGTCCTTTATTTTCAGGCAGGGGCGATGGGATGTTGTTTCTAGTAACTGCTGGGACAGGAGAGTCAGTCAGGGCAGCTGCCCGCCTGAGTGACTAAAGAGGGTCTGGGACAATGGAATGTTGTTTCTACATTCTAGAAGCCCCCTGCTTTTTGATCATGTTTAGACTTTTACATTTTCACACCATCGTTCAAAATGGATAAGGTATAATTTCACATCTCAAACATAAACACTGGATAAATTCCCATGCTTAGGTGCACAGGCATGCAAGCATGCATGCACACACATGTGCACACACACATACACACATTCTAGGCCTGATGGAGAAATATTTTTTTAATTGTGCTTTTCATTAATAACCAAACCATAAAGGTCAAACCTTTTGAACACTGGACGATTTTTGCTTACCCTACTTAACTCAGATAACATATAAATCTAGGTTTTTTCCATCTCAACCATGATTTAGAATTCCACAGAGGAAAAACGTTGTAAATAAGATAAAGTGCAAAGTTAAAATATATGTCTCAGATCAAATATTCTTCTATGGTAAAAATAAATAACTAAACAAGTTTTGAGTTTCTGGAAATGAGGCCCCCACACAATTACCAAAAGATTACACAGCTGTCCTACCTCCATTAACCCAGGGGAATTTTGTTTTTCTTCCTTTGACTCCAAGTCATCATCTCTCACAATTACCTCATAACTAATCAGAGCTTTTATTCAAACTTTAGTAGCCAAAAGAGCCATTTTGCTTATCTCTGTCCTGATGGCATGCTATTTACAAGCTCTGTTTATTGCTACTAATAACTTTTTTTTTAATTTTAAAATTGGTGGGCTTAAAACGTGCTTTAACAACAACAATAAAACATAGGCCTAAAATATTAACATACCACTTGGATAGAGCATCCATTTTCCTGTGTGTTTCTTTACAACCTGTCATAAAAATATACTTAGAGAATGGGCCCAGTTGTTCGCCTTGATGACTGGTCTATCCGGAGTTTCATTGATTCTTCTTAATGTGCTTGGAATAGCAGAAAGATGCAAATGATATTCAGGGACTGGTACCACATGTATTTAAGTGCAGATCATCTGTTCCTCTTCTTCCAGTGCCTTGCAAAGTAGATTTTCATTTCATTCCCTCACTACATTGGTTGCCATTTGTCCAATGTTATAAGTCCAAACTCCTCAATGCAAGATGTAAACCTCTGCATAATATTTCCTAACCTTCCATTCCAGGCAAGCCTGAATCTTTACTGCCCTTACCCTATTACCATCAATAGTATTACTACACATACCTTATTCATGCCTGCTGCCATCAATTAATCAATTAACAGACATTTATTAAGTGACGACTATATGCCAGGTACTAAGAATGGAGTATACAAAGATAAAAGTAAACCCATCCCTGTCCTCAGGAAGCATATAATCCAAGCATTTTCTCACACTCTTCCCTGGAAATCTCATCTCCTCCTCCTCCTCCCTCTCTAAATCAATCAAGAGGCATTTATTATATTATTATATTTATATTATTTATATATATTACATATAATTTTCTATATTTATATAACAATATCATTTATATCATATTTTTATATTTATTATATTACAATACCAAATTAGCATTTGCTATTGCTAGATAGGGTCACCAGGTAGCACAATGGATAGAGTCAGAAAGACCTGAGTTCAAATCCTCCCTCAGACATTTACTAGCAGTGTGACTACCCTAAAAAGTCACAACCCTATATGCCTCAATTTCCTCATCTGTAAAATGAGCTGGAGAAGGA
This sequence comes from Potorous gilbertii, assembly GCA_028658325.1. Lineage (NCBI taxonomy): Eukaryota > Metazoa > Chordata > Mammalia > Diprotodontia > Potoroidae > Potorous > Potorous gilbertii. Next base: position 420,389,528 of record CM053770.1, on the reverse strand, counting down.
AATGACAAACCACTACAGTACCTTTGCTAAGAAAACCCCAAATGGTGTCACAAAGAGTCAGAAACAACTGACTCCCACACAGGTGGGGATACAAAAAAAAGACAGAGAGAGAGTGAGAGAGACAGAAAGAGACAGAGACAGAGAGAAGAACAGTCCATGCCCCTGAGGGACTTTTAGGGGAAGCAGTGTGTATCTAAATCCAAATTCTACCATTGAACTAGGCTGAGCTCAAGTCCCAGCATACTGATGACTAGTACTCCCATATATCATCTCCCCTGAAATCCAATTATATTTGTAATTTATACAAAATATGACACAAAATATAATCATATCCTTTCTTCTCACATTGCTCTGTGAATACATTTCTCATAAACTCTTTGAGAACAGTTATATTATCTTCTATCAAACAATCGGTGAATAAACACTTATTAAATACTTACTATACGCCTGATGCTAGGCTAGGTACTAGGGGTACCAAGACAAAAACTAAGTAGTCCCACCCTCAACAAGCTTATATTTTATTAAGACAACATATAGTTCCTTTCTCTACTATATTCTTCTGATTATTTCCATTTTTATCTCTAATGAAGTAGACTTATAAAAATAGAAACAAGAGTTTTAAGAAAAATATATATACACACTGAGAGCCAGGAGGAAGCTCCACCTCTTTTCTAAATCTTCATCTACACCTATCTCCCTTCCTCACCTCTTCCAACACACACACACACACATACACAAACACACACACACACACATACACACACACACACACGACGTGGGGAAAGGAGGAAGAAGCAATGACTTCTCTCTTCATGTAGAAGCGCTTGATGTTCCTTTAGTATAACCAACATCTCCTAACCTTGGATGTGGGAAAAAGAGGAAAAGTCAGACTCACTAAGTCTAAATTTTTGTGTTATTGATAACACATGTGTAACCCATGGTTGGGATTTTCTCTTCGTTGGCAGAAAGCAGTGCCTGGCACCTGTGAGGGAGCAGGACAGAGTTGGGGAGAGCAGCAGAGGGGAGAGTTAAGGTCTTTTCCTGTCTCTTCAAAGTTACTTCAAGAGATAAGGAAGAGGCCAACCCCATTTCTGGTTGCTGAATAAAAACCTCTGGTAAGAATCCTACAGGAGAGGAGCTGGGAGTCTCCATTATGTCCCCGTCTCCAGCTTGCTACACCAGACACTTCAGGGAACTTCACCCTGGGTGAGATCTGTGTTTTCTCCTCCTCGACCCTGACCCTCTCTCTGTTAAGCTAAATTATCTCACTCCCAATGGGAAAGCTCTTTCATCGTGTGTTATATGGTGTATATTCTCCTATGTACACTTTCATTTCTGTTTTGCTTTTTTGACTTGAATGAATTTTTTGCTAATTGCCATGTTATTCATTATGGAATTGGTATTTGGTGGGAAAAGGGTCAATTCCTGGATATAAAGTTTGGGGAGTCCTGCTTCTCCCATTAATAAAAAAAACAACCGGAAATTTAACATGAACTTGAAAAACCACATCTCCAAGACTAATAATATTTAAGGAAGCAGGTAGATAAATTTTAGTCCAGCAGCCCCAATTACTACTGAAAGCCTAGCAGCTGCCTCTGGCCCTACCCTCCTGTTTCCCTTTTTGACAGGAATTAAGAATGGAGGGAGGGAGAGAGAGAGGAGGCTAGAGATATCTATTCTGCCTTCCTTTGAGTCACACAACAGCACCTTCATGCCACATGTTGAAGATACCCCTCTCTACACATTATAGAAATGGATCTCTGTGGGCTACATATCAGCTTAGAAAACCACAAATCAACATTCTCTATGTTTTGTTGTATTTTCATTTCTTTTGGTAAATATTTCTAAATTACATTTTCATCTAGTTCCAGCTGCACTTGAAAGCATTGGAGACCATGTGTGGTCCACAGGCTAAATATTTCATACCTCTGCAGGAGACCACCAAACCCAAATCCAATTTTAGCAGATAGAGAGCTGGTCTCAGAATTTAAAAGACTTAGATTCAATTCTTGCCTATGACACATGGGGGCCATTTGGACTTAAGCAAGTAAAAACCCCTTGATGTCCCAGAACTCTGTCTAAGCTGAGAAGTTACAAAAAAAGATGCCAACCAACACTGAAGTTTGTCCATTCTGCGGTTCTCTGTACCATTTAAATCATATATACCCAGTCTCTTTTCACTTGTTACTGAAATTATCCATCTCTCTCTCTCTCTCTCTCTCTCTCTCTCTCTCTCTCACTCTCTCTCTCTCTCTCTCTCTCTCTCTCTCTCTCTCTGTCTCTCTCTCTGACAAATCAATTTAAAAAAAAATAGGAAACCTCATCCACTAAAATCATAGGAAGTGACAAAAATGTCTACATATATAGAGAGCTATACTTCTACACAGATTCCATCTTCCTCACAAAATGAGGGAAAAAATTTTCCTTTAGTTATTTTTCCCCCAACTAATGGTTGTGCTCCACCATAATCCACTCTACTCCCAAACCAACTGAGTCTTTGACTAGCAACAGCAACATCAAATGCTTGTGCATACAATTTAATTAGACTCTTCCCTTAAGACACATGTCTTTCAATGGTACATGATACAGTCATTTTCTGCCATAAATATGTATAAAAATACATATGTATATGTAAATGTTATTATAAATATATACACATATATTTATGCATGCATCTATATACACACAAATATGCATATATATAATGTATGTGTGTCTGTATGTATAAAAAACATATTTCACAAGATCAGTTATTTGTTGGCTTTAGACTCAAGAGCAGCTCCATGGTACAGTGGATAGAACAGCAGATCTCAAGTAAGAAAGACCTAAGTTCAAATCTAGCTTCAGATATTTACTACCCATGTGACCTTGGACAAGTCAATTAACCTCTGTCTATCTGAGTCCCTTCATCCGTAAAATGGGAGATAACAATAGCATCTATATTCCAGCATTGTCATGAAAATAAAAATAAAATATTTGTAAAGTGTTTTGCAAACATTAAGTGCTAGCTCTCATTATTTAAGTATTTCCTCCACTAAAAATACCTGTAATGCCTGATTTATTAGTATGAGCAATAACTAGAAAGTTTAAAAAATTGTATGTCATCAAAAAAGTTCATCAGCTAGCAGATGACCTTCTATGACAAAATTCACTACCATCAAGCCTGTACTCAAAGCCTTTCCAGCTTAGTGAGCTTGCTAGAGCTTGTATTCATCACCTCTTTAAGCACCAAGGTCAATTCCATACTGTCATGAGGCGTCAAAGAACAAAGTTAGTGGAAGTTTCTATCCTTAACTGGATAAATTAAATGGTTATTTTAAAAGTAATTCTAAGAATTCATTTTATAAGTCTGTTTGTTTAGCAGAAACAGTAGCTACACCTTAGATGACTGAAGGAAATGGAGTAGGGCATAGTCAGCCAACTCAGTCTTTTCTGATGTCTTAATGACTGAATAAGATCACCACACTGTCAACCCAATTGATTGTCATACAATGGATTGTAAAAACTGTCAAAACTTCCAAATGTACTTTGTTGCACTTGATTCATTCATGTGAATAGATATAGGCCCTCTTTCAAAAAATGAGTCTCTTTTATAAGGAGCTAAGCCCATCCTATCCATCTTTCTCATTTTCAATAAGGCTTTTAGAATTTCCAATCTCTGACAAACCCTTGCCACATTCTGTCTAAAGCAGTCAACCTAAATATACACAGTACATTCTAGAAATATTACTATTGGAGATACCAACCAGACCCTCTAGGAACAAGCTCACCAGTCTCAATCTGCGTTCCCCACTAATTCTCTCTTTGAAAGCATGATACAATTCTTTATATATACAATGACTGTCCTGCACTTTAAATAAATGGATAGTATAAGTACTACCATCTCCTAAACTTGTATGTTTGGGGCAGGGGGTGGAGGGAAAAGAGAGAGATAGAATCAATCTCAGTAAGTCATAACTTCATCACTGATAATACATTAGACCATCAAAACTAAATCCAATTGTCATTCAGCATTTATCATTTGCTACTGAAATTTTTAATTTTTTTTCTCTGAAGAAAGAATGCTAGAATATCACAGCAGTTCCTAACTTGAGTCCGTGGACTGTGGATTTCAGGAACATCTCTAAATTGAATGGAGAAAATAATGACATCTTTATTTTCACTGATCTTTAAATTAAATTTAGCATTATCTTTAATTGTTTAAAAGTATTATTCTAAGAAGGGGTCCATAGGCTTTACCAGATTGTCAAAGTTGTCCATGACACAAAAAACATTAAGAATCTCTTGACTGGGAAGATGAAGATGGCCTCTTTTGTGTGTTCTAGTCAATATATGAAGCAACTGAGTTATCATCTCCCTCTTCTTGGGGCTCCAAGTTCAAATACTCCAAGTTCAAGGTACTCTGTATGCACACATACAGATATAGTTCATGAGCCCCTGTAGTAGCTACTTTTTCTCTGGTCAGCCAACAGGCACAATTAATTTAAGGCAAAGGCATTTAATGAAATAGCATAATAAGATTTTTAAGAGAACATTCCTTCCAATCAGTCAAGGGCATAATTTCCCACAAATATACCATCAGTGGAAAGAATGAGCATGTATAGGGATCACATATAAGAGGCTCACAATTAGTTGCCAAGTCCTGTCATTTGTACCTTTGTAACACTGCTCGTACATGTTTTCTCTCCCCTTTGACACTGTCACCACCATCATTGGTCTCCCTGCCTCAAGTCTCTCCCCACTCCAGCGTATCCTCTACTCAGCTGTAAAACTGATCATCTGAAAGCACAGGTCTCACCATACCACCTCCCTATTTAATGAACTCCAGTGGTTCCTATCCCTCCAAGATGAAATATAAAATCTTATGCTTGGCATTCAAAACATCTTCATAACCTGGTGCCCTCCTATCTTCTTCCATCTTGTTCCATCTACCTTATACTCTGATCTAGTGATACTGATTTTCTTGATGCTCTTTACACAAAATATCCCATCTCCTAAACCCTCATATTTTCAACAGCTATTCCCCATGCCTATAATTCTCTCCCTCCTCATCTCTGCCTCTTGGACTCCCTGACAACCTTCAAGTTCCAACTGAAATCCCATCTTTTATAAGAAGTCTTTCTTGATCCCCTTTAATGCTACTATCTTCCCTCTGTTGCTTATGTCCAATTTTTGCTGATTTTTGTATGATATCTCTCCCATTAGGCTGATAATTTCTTGAGAGGAGGTGCTATGCCTAGCACAAAGTAGGTGCTTGATAAATGCTTGTTGACAACTTGTTAGAACACCCTCTTCACTTAGAGGAAGAAAGGATAAATTCAGTAGTAGAGTGATGAGTAAATATTCATGAGTAAAAACTGTATCCAAAGAAATTCTACCAATTCATGGGCTTAAGCTTATCTGATCTATTTATTGTAATATGCAAAGACAGTTGGGATTAGTTTGCTCTCAAAGCAACCAGTTCCCTTTGCTATAATATGAAATTCACATCCCCCTAATATATATGGGCCATCCAGAACCCTTTAACTGAGATTCAGCTACGTGCCATATGACTTCCACAAGTCACATCACTTTGAGAACATAAGGATGGCACTGAGATGTAGAACTACCATTGTTCGGGTAATAACTATAACTGTAATTCAACAAGTGTTTATTAAACATCTACTATATGTCAGTTACCATGCTAAGTAATAAAAAGACTTAGAACAACAGCATTTCCTTGTCACTCTAAGATTTCATTTGTCTTATCTAAAGTTGATGTTCCTCTCAGGTCCTGGTACAGTACTCTCCACACAATAAGGGCCTAGCAAATGTTTATCGGGTTTATTTGAGTTGTTCAATCTGAGAAATTAGAATGGTCCTCATACAACTTCATTACCAAGTTATATGGAGCTAACAGTGCTAAGAAAATTGGTTATCGAAGCTACTAACAATATTTAAAACCCAAACACTGCTTTCTTTTACTGAACTTAGACAATCATGACAATGTTTTTAATGCCATAATTCTGTTTAAGAAAAACAATAACAACTCATGTACTTTTTTTACAAAACATATATGTGGAACCCAAATGACTGAGTTTGACAATATCCTTTCAAGCAGATCTGCATTTTGTTTAGGTGAACGTAACTTAACTGACAGGTTACCATTTTGCTTGGGGTGAAGACAGGGAGAGGTTGAGTAATTTTTGCAGAGAAATCCATCTATACCAGCTTAGAAAGCTTGTGGAATCTTTCTAGTCTCTACTTCTTTATAAGCTTTGACAGAATGGCATGGCTTCCAGGAGAATGACTTCTTAACGAGTTTCCCAGAATCCCTAAAATGGTATGAGAAGACAACAGAATTCTAACGATCACCGGCAGCCTGCAAAAAAAAAAAAAATTAAAGTTACTTTGAGAACATATTCTTTATTACTGGGAGGTTTTCAATAAGATATGCTGAGCACTGAAGACAAAGCCATTTGGATAGTAGGAATGATGAGCTGTGAGTAAACAGTATGTGATGTTTCAGGAGGGAGTGCATGAATGTTACTCCATAAACCGCAGGTTCATATATTTAGAACTGGAAGGAAATTTCCAAGTCATCTAGTCCAATCCCCTAATTTTACAGTTGAGAATATTGCAGTCAAGACAGGCTAAATGACTTGCCAAAGGTCATACAGCCACAGTAGCAGAATAGGGATTTGAACTCAGAAACTTTGACGCCAAATCCAGTATCCTGGCTCCATAATTCATAAACTCTTTTCTCGTACTAAATAAAGTCCCCTCAAAAAGTCTATGGTTTTACAAAGCCTCCTATTAATTATATCATTCATTCTAGCTTAGTGTTTGAGAACTTCTGAGAATTATATTTCTAAGATTACCCAAGAGGATTCAGAGCATGAATAGTCACAGGATCATCTCCTCTTTTAAACGAGGAAACACGAATCTCAAATGCCAAATTAAAGCACTTGAACATACAGTTTAAAAAGAGATTGATTTAATTTAAGGCAAACTCTGACTCGAGGCACATAGAAAGTCAGAGAGGACTGCAAAGAAGGCAGAGCAAGTGGACAGATGGGCAGAATTCAGCTCATTGTTTTTCTGTGGTTTCTTTTTTCAGTCCTATCTTTTTAAAAGTTTTAAGTAAGGGCTTAGGGCTGTTTTGTTTTGCTTTTTTTCTAAGAGGAGAATTTGGCTCCAACGGGGAGATATTTGCATGTAGTAGAATCTTTGCACATCCTGTACTTGAAGTTGTCGATGTTGTGAAATGTGAACATAAACTTGAGAATTTAAAACAAATCACCAGTTACTGAAGACTTCATTGAAAATATATTCATTCCAAGCTAAATTATCATCTATGGTGACGTCCTTCTCTCTAAACCCGAAAGAAGTTGAAAAAATGGTAATAAAAACCACATGCTTGCCTTCATTTCACCACCACACTTGGCAGAGTAAACACTGCCTGGCAATCTGACTGTCAGCTGAGTCTGTAAGAATAAGGGCAGCATTGCCCTGTAGTTAAATCTAGTGCTTTCTTTCTGAGAACAGATCAGTGGGTGACTTTTCTTCTTATCAGTTTTCTCAGTAATGTTTGGAAAGGGCTTCTGTGGATGAGAATTAAATGTCCTCGTGTACTGAGCTGCTGAAATGGGGAGCACAATCAATTGTTTGGTGGCAGAATATGTCTGCAGGCAAAGCTTGCAAGTGCCCTATGACTAAAACAGCCATTTTTAGCTGTCACTGATGTGAGCCACATGGGGTTTCAGAGCTTGGTTTCTTGCTCCCTCCGCCTCGAAGCTTTTAATTAGGTCACCCCAACGTGCATATCTCTGCCACTTATGTGGAAATATATAAAGCAAGAATTCAAATGCATGGGGTTAGTAAATTGGACTTTAACTACTTAAAATCCAAACATTGCTTTCCCTTGTTTGATTTTGAAAAATGTCAGGGTATTAATATCATGATTGTGCTTATAAATAATATTGAAAACTTTTGCAAAATAAATTGAAGAGCCAATGATTGTTTTGGGGTCCGTAATAATCTGGTGTTTTGTCTAGACAAGTGCACTGTAACTGATAAGTCATAATTCTGCTTTCTTACCTCCCCATTCACATAATCTCAGAGCTGGAAGAGGCCCCAGCAATGATCTGAGCTTACAGAAATAAGTAAGAGAATTTGGCATCTTCTACTGGCTCACAAGGAGAGTCTGATTCTTCCTCCTTACCGAGAGGCTATGTGATTTGGTGGATAGACATACAACCTTGGAGTAAGAGAGACGTGGATTCAAATCCTGCTTCTAATATTTATCAGCTGTGGAATCATGAGATTGTTCCTTCACATCTCTATATTTCAAGCAGCTTCCTAAGATCTGCATCTATAAAACCTTACACTGATGAAATCATAAATACCTCACTAGTGTCTTTCTAGGATGGTGAACCAATTCAACCTAACATCTTCTTCCTGTGTGTGTATATGTGTGTATCTTATTTATGCACATATATTTATATTTAAAATTAAATTTATGGTAGTATAAGCACAGAGCCTAGAATATGGTAAGCATTATATAAATGCTCATTTGCTTATTTATAGTAGTAAAGTTAAAAAATATTTACTTATTATAATCACAAACATACAAACATATTCCCCAACACAATCCTCCTTTCCCATTGCACCATCTCAGTCTCCAGAGAAGGGAAGCAGATTAGGTTGAAAGATTAATTCTTTTCCTAGATAGTATAGTCCCCGGTTCCAAATCCAACCACCACCATCCCTTCTTCAAGTTTCCTGGTTTGGGAAGTCAGCTGCACTAGGTGGATGATTGCTATGACATGCTACAGGAAACCCTGTGGTCCCAAAGTTGCTGCCATGGCTCAAACTCCTAGGTCCAGGTAGGGATCACCACCACCACTGACAACTCAGAATAAATAACACAGAACAGCACCCACAAACCCTAGGTCCATTTCTTAGACTCAGGATAAAAGAGGGAGCAAGGGAAAGGAGTCCTTTCCCTCTCACCGGTTCAGTTTGTGGCACTGGCATTGTTGGTGAACTGTGATGTTCAACCTTTGGACTCAGTTGGAAGGGGTGCACAGGCAGGGAAGAGCCCCAGCCAAAAAAAAAGAGAACAGCTACCTCAATCTCACCAGTTTTAAAAATTCATTGCAGCTATGCAGCCCATCAAAGGAGGCTACCCCCACTCAGGCGATAGGGGACTCAGTGCCTCCATCTTAGGAGATCTAGGCATGCTTAAGCAAGCCCTCTTGATGTTAAGCAATCTGGGAAGGCTGTAAAGGCTAACCCAGGCTTGCCCATAGCACCAGAACTTCAGGTCAACATAGCACCACCCCCCTTGACCCATTTGGTACTCTCATAGTAGGCCTAACTTTAATTTTCTCTTCCAGTTCCTTGATCAATTGGGGGTATGAATTCCCTATATCCTCTCTCCTACACAACCAAATGATAAAGTAAGAAATCACAGCAATGTCTGGACTTATCTATACTCTTATAATTAAATTCTTCTAATCATAGATTTTTTTTAACTGCTGTCTCTTTTGGGGGGACAAGAAATCAAATTGTCTTGTTCTGCTCTTTTTTTCTTTGGCTAATAACTAGTTAATATAATAATTCAGTGCTTCAAGTATCTATAATTTCTGTAGTGGTTATTCCCTCAAACAGCACTGATGACACACCAACCCATCTATAACTTAGTCAATGGTCTTCAGAAATTGCTATCACCAGAAAATTCATCACAGTGGAGACAAAACTCAAGATCATAGAACTAGAACTAGAAGAGACACAACTGGCCATCTAGACTTTTCCATCTAACACTCTTATATATGTTGTATACCTCATTTGAATGTAAACTCCCTGAGAATGGGAACTATTTTACTATTCTATCCCCAGAGCTTAGCACAGCATTTTACATGTAGTAAGCTCTCAAAAAATGTTTCATTCATTCACAGTTCAACTCTCTTATTTTATAAATGAGGAAATTGATGTTCAGAGAACTTGTTAAGTGCAGTACTGCAGAGGATCTGTAACTATCTGCACAGGGGATTCAGGTCCTCTACCTCTAAAGCCAACACTCTCTCTACTGTTCCGTTGGATGGGGAGAGAGAGAGAGACAGAGAGAGAGAGAAAGAGAGAGAGAGAGACAGAGAGACAGACAGAGAGAGACAGAGACGGAGAGACAGAGGGATGGAGAGAGGCACAAGAAGGATTCTTTGTACTTCTCTTTTACCTTCTGTAATTGAGGCACACACACACACACCCCTTCTATCATTAATATCTGCTAAGAGCTATTAAAGAACCACATTTAATTACACTGAATATTTAAGGCAACAAAATATGAAGGATCTTGATACAACAAATCACCAGATAGGCTTTTTGAGGAAGATACATTCCACAAAACCCCACTTTCTATTACCAATCAAGAGGGAAAACATGTAAGCTGTACCATTTAACTCACAGAGAAGGTAAGTTCCCTTTAGCTAGGCGAGCCCTCAAATTACAATCATGTTATCCATCTCATCCACACTCAAAAGTCCTAATAATTTGATAGATCCTAACTGTGTTCAAGCTCAGGAAGGATACAAGGGGGATAGGGATATGTAGCTAAAAAGACAAGAAAGAAAAAGAAGGTCCTTGAAAATTTTTAAAAATATACAAAGGAAAACAAGAGGCAGACTAGAAGGAACCACAGTAGAATAGTTTTGAAACTTACAAGTTGAATATATTTTATATTTCAAAAGAAAAGCAAATTGTATGTAATAAAAAGCCATAGTTTCATGATCAATTCTTTTTCTTCTCTAATATATATGTATATGTATGTGTGTGTATGTATACACACACAACACAATGAGTTAGGAGCAGGGAGGAACAAGTATGTTCCTAAGTAATGGAAGGGTCTGTTTTGGTGAAGGGGAGGCTTAAGTAGGATTAAAGTAGAAGCCCAGTTCCCTTGACATTTAAATATGATGCTCCCTATTGCTTGTTGCTACCAGTAACCTGCATTTTTTTTTAACCAATTCTGGATGCAGCAAACTGCTTTAGCCGAAGAAGTTCCTCAGAACCAATTTCTAAAGCCAGCTGTATCCATATCAGAACAAAACACTTTTAAAAGGTTTTAAAAGAGATTTAAAGTGGTTTCATGGCACAGGTATTATTAGGAACTCCACTTCTGCTCTGTTGAGCATCTCAGCTGAGTAATTGCTCTCACTTTGTAATAACAATGATATTAATGTCTTGAATTTCTTCCAAGAAGCTCAAAGTGCTTGTTCGTATATCTCACTATTCTCATATCATCATGAAAGAAGAATAAAGGTAAATATCAGTAGAGTGGGAAATATGGGGAAAAGTTCCTCCTCTTAGAATCTCGGAGCACCTAGATATCCCTTTTTGTAAATTGTCTCATTATGGAGTACGTTTTCTCAATACCACTGGAAATTTACCAACGACCATATGATCCAAATTGAAGAGGTCTCCCTGGAACTTGGCACCTGCATCTTTCAATAACAAGATAAAGGAGTTCATTCCTTTCTGCTTTCCTATAAGGGAAAGAAAACCTCTTTCCCTCCTCCTTCTTTACCCTGTTTTAAGTCTCTACCAGAATGCTTTTGCTTCATCCCACCAGGATTATTTTCCTTTAAATTAGTCCCTTTCCATTTGTAATGGGGGAAGAGGGAGCAAAGCAGCCTTGAAAATAAGTATTGGCCAAGTGCCCAGGGTCTAATAAAGGAAGCAGAGGAAATGGTTATGAGTAATGTTGACAAATATGAACAGAAACGATAAATGTTGTGGGTCAAATACAGATCTTGAGGGCCTGATGGCTTTTAAAGCTATTGGCAAAGCGAGATTAATAGATTAATAGTCCAGCAAGGTGTTAAGTTTTCATTTTGCATGAAATATCTCTTTTCCCCCCATTTTGAATACCTGGCTTTCTTTCTGGAATTGGCAACTTAAGACAGTCACCCATGCATCCTCTAGTCACAGACCTAGAGCTTACAAATAACACAAAAGGTAAAGTCTTCTCTTTCCCCAAACCCAGGTCTCTAGGATTTACCTTGGAATAGAAAGGGAAGGAAGACCCCTAAATCACTGATAAAAGAACCTTTCTGAGTTAGTCAACAAGCACTTTTTAATATTTACATTTTTATTCTGAAACTGACATCAAACAAAACTGGTATTTCCATATAGATAGCTAAATAAAGAAATATACCTATAGCTAAATATACACATTTATATACATACATATGTGGATATGCATACATATACACATATACATATATATTAGAAAAGAAAAAGAATTGATCATGAAACTATGACTTCCTATTATGTACAATTTGTTTTTCTTTTGAAATATAAAATATATTCAACCTGTAACTTTCAAAACTATTCTACTGTGGTTCCTTCTAGTCTGCCTCTTGTTTTCCTCTGTATATTTTTTAAAATTTTTCAAGGACCTTCTTTTCTTTCTTTTCTTTTTAGCTACATATCCCTATCCCCCTTGCATCCTTCCTGTCCATGGGCAAAAAAAAAAATCATTTAGTGCTTACTGCATATCAGTCACTGTACTAAGTGCTTGGTGATACAAACAAAGGCAACAACAACAACAAAAAAAAACTAGTCCCTTGAGAAGTTTACATCCTAATGGGGGAGGCAGCGTTTAAATAACTAGGTATACAGATGACATATAAAGAGCAGGTGAAAGGTAAGCAGAGAAGAGACTGAACTAGCAGCTTGGGGAGCCAGGAAAGGCCATCTACGGAACAGAGAACTTGACCAGACCCTGCAGGAAGCAAAAGAAACCAAGGGGTAGAGAGGGAAGAATACCTCAGGCTTGCAGAGAGTTGGTTAAAAAAAAAAACTTGGAGATGAGCGACTGACTGTAATGTTAGAGGAACAGCAGAAAGTAGAGCCCAAATTGTGAACAAGCTGTGATCCATTTTTTAAGTTGGTTGGTTGGCACACGGAACTTCCCCATAGAAATAATGCTTATATGGTGGTTGTTTCCCCAAGACAACATATAAAAGCCTCCTTAACCCATAATGTATATGAAATATAGCATTAATAATACTATAGTACCTAACTGCCAAGTGCAACAACTTCTCTATGGAGAAACTTACTTAATAGTTCAAAATTAAGATGCCAGAAACATACATAGCCCCCCAGCTCTACAGCCCTGGCAGGAAAGGTACATATTCCCCCAGGGGCAATTTTTGTGGAGGAAGGTGTGGAGAAGTGAAGCTAAGAGACAAGGATTAGAGTTTCATGGGCTGATAATTTACAGTGAGAGGCCAGAAGTAAGGTTCACAGTCATAATTTCTTTCCCTTTTCCTCTCCACATTCTCCACTTTCTTTCATACTTTTACTCTTATAGACACCCTCCAGATTGCTGTATCCACTTGGCATTGACATAAGGTGAGAAAGGTATGAAAGCTAAGGGAAATGGGATGGTCTCAAGCTTTGGATGTGGTCTATAATGGTGAAGGAGAAAAGTGGGAACGAGGGGAGATCATCATCCCACTGAGTTAGGGTAGCGGTTCTCATAAAAGAAGCATCTTTAATTGGAGGACTTCATCCATTTGGAAGCTGAATCTTGTATGAAATCAAGTACAATCATGCTTTGGTTCATGGGATCATCAATTTAGAGCTGAGGGTGACCTTAGAAGTTATCAAGTCCAATCTTTCCCTTTATAGATCAGGAAATTGAGGTTAAGTTACTTGCACAAGGTCACACAATAGTAAATTGCAGGACTGAAATTTGAACCAAATTCAGGGTATTTCTATTTTTCTCCTTTGCTTTTGTGTGTTATTTCTCTTGAGAAGCTAGTCATATCAGAATGCTTCTTTGAAAGCTATAGAAAAGATATCTTGAGAAGATCTGTACGCTAGAAGAATATAGTTCCTCTTTCTAACTTGAAACTGACAATAAAACATTAGATTTAGAAGGGAATAAATTTTTGTCTATTTGTTCTACTTTGAAAGCTACAGCTCATTAAGTGTAACAAGAAAATAATTGTACCCATTGGTCAATTCTTCAAACTCTGGGCTTTTCTATAAGATGGAGAACATTTCACTCTCGGTGGGTTATAGCATGTTAAGTAAGCCCCATATGTCTATAGGCAAAGAATATGCCAGTATCTCACACTTTGTGCTTTTGACCCTAAGGGGTTAAAAGTAGAAAATATCAACTCCTTCAATACATACTTTGTTGTGTTCTGCCAGAGATAAAGTCAAAAGAATTGCTTGTAAAGGCAGAAATGTCATCAATTTTGCACTTGCCCTGACCCTAGCATCTAAAAATACAAAATGTTGGAATTTCTAGAGCAGGTGACATTTTTTTCCTTACAAAGCTCAAGGATGTCTAATTGTTTAAAGGCTAAATGTAGTCAGGAAAAACAGGACAGAAATAGAGAGGTATCTTTCCAAGTGACCCAGGCCAAACAAAACTGGACATATAATTCATTCAAATGACTTTTTGCCTCTGCATTTTTCCTCCAGGTTTAAAAAAAAAATGGTTCTCTTTAGCATAACGGATAACAGTGTCATGTCGGCTACCTCCTGTCTATGAGCAGGGTTAATTTTAGCCCGATCCTCTCTGTTGAACACACAGAGGAATTTATATTACTCATCAACCTTTGCCAAAAGCCCAAGATAGCCTTTAAGTCTCAGAGAAAGTATCTGCTGTTTGAAAAGATTCAACCGGGTTTCATTAGTTTAAGGTAATGAGTTAAAGTCAGGGGAAAGAAGGCTTAAAACTTTGAGAAGACAGTACCTGAAACTAACTGTCCAAGTCCTCTTAGATTGACAATTTTCTTTTGCATTTTAACTTTTCTCCTGGGATGTGCACTCTTCTTCTGGTTCAAAATACATCTTTCCAAATTAAAAAAAAAATTGCTTTGGGTTCTCCTATGAAGAAAATTGATTATTGTTCAAATGTGTGTTTTTAATTGACTTCCTCTCTCTCAGCTAGGAAATTAACTTTCAGACCTTCTTTATTTGATCAGTTAAATAGGGTATCTGACACTTTCCCAGACAACATGATTTAATGAGATTCTAAATACCCAGGACTCCAATTGACATGGACTCAACATACTAGCGTTACTTTTAAAGACATCGCAGTGACACTACAACCCAATTCTAGCTGCTGGGTACATTGATTAAAATTGTTATCCAGCATGTATCAAAAGAGGCAGGCATTGTCTCATTTCTCTTCTCCAGTTAGTTGCAAGGCTCCCTTGAAGATTCAGTGACCTTTCTTCGCTTAGCATTGCAAAGAGGCAAGTATCTGGACCCAAGCCTGAGAAAGCATTTATCTCACTCAATCCCATATCAGTTTGAGAGGGGAGGAGGGAGTTGTTGAAATTGTAATGTAATATTTTGAATAAGTAGGTATCATTTGTCCTGCTGATATTCTTGCAATAATATTTCACAGCCCAGACTGGGAGTGTTATATAACTATTGGGCCCCTGCCAGAGGGCCACCTGGGTACCCTGGTTGATGACCAAGCAGATGACAGCTTTCTCATCAATCCCAAAGAACACTTCTGTGGAGAGGATAATTTATATTAAAGAACCAGACTTTCTTAACCTGAGGTGATGTATACATATTTTCCACTAGTAACATGGTTACAATCTTTACCTGGTAGACAACTACCCTGTGGAGGAGCATATCTCCTAGATGAAAGCATAACCTTCAATGTGTGTCTACAACAATAATAGTTAGCATTTCATAGTGCCCTAAGGCTGGAGAAATACTTTATATTTATCTCATTTCATCCTCACAACAATCCTGATAGATAGGTGCTTAGCATGAGTCATAGACTTCAAGTGGTCTAAGAGGCCATCCAATCCAAATCTTTCATTTTGTAGAAGAGGAAACTGAGACACCAGATGCCTCATGAAGGCAAGAGTCATCAGATAGCTGTAAGTTTGTCTGAGGCAGGACCTGAACCTAGGTCTTCCTGATTCCAGATCTAGCACTTTATCCACTACGCCCACTATGCTGCCTTAACTGGACAGAAGGAATTGGTCATTCAAGATACCAGGGAAAATATGGTTCTCAGGAGACTCTGCTGCCTGAAACCATATTTTCTTCTTTTCTAGGAAGGGGGCCAATCCTTTCTTCCCAGATGTTCCATATTGCCCTTGGAATTTTTCTAACTCTATCATCCTGACCTACACTCTATAACCACATCCACCTCCACCTCCACCAATCACAGGGATCAGGATTCCATATTGGGTTTTCTTTAATGGAGGAAGGGAGAAAAATGGCATATCAATTAACCAAAAGTCACAAAGTATGCACACTTAGTCTATTTCTCTCCAAACTATGCATTCTGATAAAAGTGAAACATCTGCTAAGCAATCGGCCTTCTTGAGATTTAACCTATAAATGTTACATTCACATGTCCCAGAGGAACACAGCCAAGACTGTCAGAGGCCTATAGATCTTATGATATAAGGGAATTGGTGGAAAGAATTAGAGATAAATAGCTTAGAGAAGATAATACCCAGCCAGGGAAGGAAGAGGAGAGGTAGCAGGAAGGATAGCTGTCTTCTAGTATTTGAGTGTTATATAGAGGAGGGATTACCAGAGTTCTTCCTGGTCCAAAGCAGGTAGATTTAACCCTAAATCAGAGTGGAGAGAAACCCTAGCAATTAGAGCAGGCCAAAAGTGGAATCAGCCTCTTCAAGATGTCACAATTCCCCTTCACAGGAGGTCTCCAAGCAGAGGCTGAATGGTTACTCATGGAAATGTCATAGAAAGAATTTCTGTTCCAGTACAGGTTGAATTAGATAGCCTCCAAAGTCTCATTTAGCTCTGAAATTTGGCCAGCCAGTGTGTGGTGAACTGATTCACTGGCATCCCCTTTTAAAGTTACTACTTAGTCGGTAGTCAATTTCCATTCAATTCATCTTTTCTCTTCCCTCCTTTTTCTTTCTCATTTTTCTTGCAAGAAGACAACCAAACACATTTCCTCAATTCTGTATTTTTTCTTAGTTTTCTTCTACTTTTCCCTCTCTCTTCTTTATAACTTTCATCTATAGCACCATTTATTCTATTTAGTTTTTGAATGGTTTATCTCATTTCTTGGAAAGACGGGGTCAGTCAGGGGAGAGGAACAGAAGGAAATGGAGCTGTGTTGTGTGTATGTCTAACAAAGATGGAGCCAAATGAAAATTGCAAGATCTGTCACTTTCATGCATCCATAATTTTCATTTGACCGAGGATAACAGCTCAAAACTTTTTCCTCCTGATTCTCACTATACTGACATACTGCAGGTGCCATAGTTTGGTTTTAACAATGAAAAAAAGTCCATTTCTTTTCTAGTTCAGCAGCAAAGACATCACAAAATACAGAGTTATCATGAGCTAATTACAGTCCTTGAAAATTACCTTTGTGCTTAGAAAATATGCATTTTTTTCCTTTGCCAGTGATGAAGAAGTTGGCAGTTTAAATAAAAAAATACTATTTAAAGTAACAGAGTACAGTTATATAACCTTTTCACATAAATCACACAATAAGTCTTTGTGCTTGGTAAAAAGAACTGCAGTACTTGTTAAGATTTATTTATATAATAATCTATGCAAAAGTTTTTTTTTCTTTTATAAAAGTAGGGGCTTTATTTCATTTTTTTAACCTTTTGAAGTAACAGACTAAAGGGCAAATGTGTACCCAAATCACTAAGTTTTACAACAGTTGATAAAGAACTAATGCAAAAGATTGTCTCAATATCAATACTCATTCTCTTTATCATAAGCACATAGGTATAAAAGTTGGCATACTTTAATAAACATATAAAAGGCACAAATCCCAAATCCATTTTCAGTTCAGTGTATCTACGTAGACCTTTGTACACAATAGAATGAATGCCCTTTTTCATAGAGCTAAAGTCAGTGAAGAAATTGTATTAACCAAATACGTTCATCATGACTCTTGCTGAGTAATGGTGAGTCCAAAGACAAGGGAGCCCACAAGTGCTTTGTGTTCCCTTATCTTTCACTGAGATTCTGACCAAACTTTCTGAAGCTACCATCTCCATGGAAAATTCTGGGCTTCTTTCCAAAACTAACCAGTAGGAGGTGGCTCTTTTAATCAGTTGCTATGTTCTGTCTTTATGTAAACAGGTTCAACCAGCAGCCAGGGCTACTGTGACCAATCCCAGCCCACTGTACTCTCAGGTGGCATGATGGACTTGAACCAGAGTCACACAGATGAAAACCTAGAGCTTTGCCAGCACAAGGTTATGCCAGGGGAACTGGACACACATGTGAGAACTCAAATCACAGAGACCCTAACCCCCAAAAACAGGAAATGGAGGAAATTCCTCCAAAGGGGGAAAAAATTCCTTTTCTTAAAAGTATGACTCATAAGCTGGCAATCATAGGTAAAAATATAAAACAGGCAAGAAAAAATGTAACTACTCAGCCATCTGATTGACATGTAATTGCAGAGGGGTGTGTATACACGTGTGTGTGTTTTCTAAGACAATGACAGAATAATAAAGGACAGAGATAGATCTCCAGGTACATGTGGGATGAAGTGAGATTTGGGACAGAATTTGATTAATTGGGGAAACATTCTCCCTGCTGAGAAATCAACAAAAGGCTATCAATCCCCAAGATCAAATTCATAAGTCCACTGGAAGTATCTGCCAGGGAGGGGGCAGGGAGGGATAAAAATAGCATGACTTCAAACTGAAGAAACTTCACTACTGTTCGAGTTCCTATTTATTTCTTCAGATGATAGATTTGGAGCTGGAAGAGAAAATAAGAGTCCAGTCCCATCATTTTAAAGGTGAGGAAATTGAAGCCCAGAGAGGCTAAGAAATTTAAGTGTCACAGAGCTCAAAAGGTTCTGAAGCAGGATTCAAACTCTGATCTTCCTCACTCCATGTCCATCATTCTATTCACTATGACATCTAATTGGCTCTGTTCAACAACATATAATACAAGAAGATGAATGATGCTCAGTTATGTAGAGCAGACCATATGGAGTAAATGCTAAATTAACAGATCAATTGGAAACATGTTTCTCACTCATGCATATAAAGATGAAAGAATCAACTTAGAGAACTGACACCCTTCAGGTCCATTCTGATCCCTTATAAAATCTCATATTTATATGCAAATTTGGGGTGCTTTTGTACTTACAACCACATTGTGAAGTAGGTGTGCGAACATTATTCTTATCTTATGTCTGGGGAAACA
>CM053770.1:420265225-420369834 GCA_028658325.1 Potorous gilbertii | reverse complement strand
GCTGGTTCTCAGGTGGGGGCAGGGCTGCCTCTCAGGCTCAGTTCCCTCAGGGGGTTTTTACAGAGATCCTTTGTAGTGGAGCTGGGGTGGAGCTCCAGCCCTCTCTGGGAGTCTCTGGCCAAGCTGCCTCAGCCTCTGCCGCAGCAGCCGCTTCCCAGGGGGTCCAAGTCCCGGAGATCCCCCGCTCCCCTCTCAGCCCGTCTCTCTCACTGACCTGTGAGTCTGTGGGTGGTGGGACCTTCGCAGCCGCCGGAGATTCAGGTCCCTGACTCCTGCTTGGGTCTGCTGGCTCCTCTCAGTGCCGCGTGGCCGGGGCGGGGGAGTGGAGCGCTCGGCAGGGCAGGACTCCGCTCCTGTCTGGGGTACCTTTGCAGTCGGTTTTTCACGGCTCTCTGCAACGGAAATCTCCTTCACTGTGTTTCTGTGTGGCTTTCACTGTTCCAGACTTTGTCAGGAGTTCTTTTTACAGGAAATCTATGGGCTGTGGGTTCGGACCTAGCATAGGTGAGTCTTTCTACTCTGCCATCTTGGCTCCGCCCCCTATTCCCTTTATCTTTACAGAGATGGACAATGGAGGCATCTTTGAACTCCCGGGGGACAACCTCCTCTTGCCATATACTCTGGAATATTTCAGTCAGCTTTTGTAGGAGCAATGGTCCCCCTACCTTGTAAATCTCAGTTGGAATAGAATCAGTACTTTGCCACATGAAAGGAATCTGATGGCCTCAAAACCCCTTCTTCAGCTGGAAGTTCAGCTAAGGAGGAATTGACTTCAAACTGAGGTAAACAGTCAATGATCTCAGCATTGATTGATGATCGTTGGACTAGACAGCCATGGAAATCTCTTCTGTCTCTAAAATCCTAGGTTTCTGTGGTAATTCAAACCTAGAAGAGAAATAAATGATATGTGTGACAATAGAGTCACAATTCTCAAAGATCACTTTCTTGGTAATATCTTGATGATACCTCTTTCTTATAAGTTATCCTTGGCAGTAGAGTGCTGGCCACTGTACATTTTTTTTTGCATTGTTTGTAGTTTGAGATTGAGGTATTTCCTAGATTCATAGACTCAAGTTATTATACCAAGAGATCACTGGCCTAAAAGAAATAGACTTTTGTAACAGCAAGCAATTTGGCATCATTGAAAGCACTGGGGAGTCCCCCAAATGCAGTTAAAATCTTCCTCCTATTACTGACTCTTGCTAGGCCTCAGTTTCTTAATCTGTAAAAAAGATGGGACTGGACTCTTTGAAGGAAGAAAACAATCACTTATTAAACACCTACTATGTGCTGTGTTAAGGCCTTTCTAATATTATCTCATTTGATCCTTATAGCAACCTTGTGAGGTAAGTTCTATTATCATCCTTATTGTAGAGGAGAGGAAACTGAGACAGAAAGCGATTAAATGACTAGCCCAGGGTCACACAACTACTTAGTATCTGAGGCTAGATTTGTACTGAGTCCAGGCCCAGTACTCTATCCCCTGTGCCACTTAGCAGCCTCTTTTTCAGCTATAAAATCTATGATCCTATGAATTGGTGGTCTTAACAGGCTATAAAAATTCAACTAACAAGATGACTTTTAATGGGAAAAAATTTAAATAAAGCCCAGCAAGTAGGCTCAAGAAATCAATTGCACTACTACATAAACAGTAGGAGAGAAAGTACTTAACAGTGATTTATGTGAAAAAAGACTTTGGATTTTTATAAGCGATTGTCCTCTCTACTTTCCTGTATCCCACAGGTACTTAGACTACTGAGATCTCAAAACTTGGGGTTGTCTTACTCTGAATATCCTCTAAAACACACACTTCTGCCAAAAGGTTCAGTTCATGCCATTTGTGAGGGAATGAATGAATGAATAGGGCAGCTAGGTGGTACAGTGAATAGTGTGCTGGGCCTTGAGTCAGGAAGACTGATGTTTGTGAGTTCAAATCTGGCTTCAGACACTTACTTGCTGTGTGACCCTGGGCAAGTCACTTAATCTTACTTGCCTCTCTAAAATGAGTTGGAGAAGGAAATGGAAAAACCACTCTAGCACTTTTGCCAAGAAAACCCCAGATAGGGTCACAAAGAGTTGGACATGATTGAAATGACTGAACAACAAGGAAATGAATAAAGGCTATAGAACTTCCTAAAGGTTACCAACACCTATTCTAGAGGAATAGTCTAAACAGGAATCATGTATTTTTTAAAAAATTAAATGATTTCATGAGGAAGAAATCACTTTCGAATGTGATTAACCCCTTGTTGAAGATTCTTCTTCAACAGTAAAGCGTGGTCATAAGAAGGCATGCCCCATGGAGAGATGGAGCAGCCGTTGTCTACGTGGTGATGTGAGGAACACCAGAAGACCTACCGTGTCCAAAATATCTCCTTCACCAGCCTTCCTTCACCAATGCTCAAAACTCCAATCATTGGTGTCTGCTAGGTGGCTACGTGGGCCTGGAATCAGGAAGACCTTAACTGAAATATTTGTGTGATTCTGATCCCTAAACTTCTGTTTGCCTCAGTTTTCCCAAATGAAAAATGGAGAAAATAATAACAAATACCTCTGAGGATTGTTGTGAGGAGCAAATGAGATTTTATTTATAAAATGTTTCACATGGTGCCTGGTATGTAGTAGGTGTTATATAAATGCACATTATTCTCCTCCTCCTCCTCTTCTCTTTCTCCTTCTCCTTTCCTCCTCCTTCTTTTTCTTCCCCTCCTTCTTCTTGTCGCTTACTTATATTAGGAGATTGGTTACTACAGTAGAGTAATACTGCTTGAGTAGAGTAGTACACAAATACATTTGTAAACATTGTAAGATTAACCTAGATAAAAGAGGAAGTAGATTGTATTTAGAAGAACAATGGACTCGGAGTCAGTAGAACTGGGTTCTAGACCTACCTCTGAAATTTTCATAGCTTAGACCTTGAGGAAAATATTTAGTTTTTCTGGATGTGTTTTTTCATCTGCAAAATATGATATTTGGACTAAATTCTAGGTTTCCTTCTAGTTTGTCTATTAGTGTATACATATATATATATATATATATATATATACATACATATATGTATATGTTCATACATACATATATCTATATACATACATATATGTATACAAATATATAATTCTTTTTTATCTCTATGTATGCATATGTATAAAAATCTTACCCAATTTAAGTGGTTATTCACTCATTTTTTAGTTATGTCCCACTCTTTGTGATCCCAAAGATACAGGAGTTGTTCACCATTTCTTTTCGTAGCTCATTTTACAGATGAAGAAACTGAATTAAACAGGGTGAAATGACTTGCCCAGGATCACACAGTTATTAAATGCCTGAGGCCAGATTTGAACTCAAGAAGGTGAGTCTTCCTGACTTCAGACCCAGCACTCTGCACCACTTAGTTGTCCCTTTCAGCCTTCAGTATTCTATCAATTTAAGTGTGTGACATCATTATTGAAAGAGCTTATGTCATCTTGGGTTGTATTTTATATTAGCCTCTTGTCCATATCAAAAAAAAGAATGCTCTCTGCTTTGTTCAGACCAAATTTGAAGTACCACTTAGAGCTGTGGGCTCTGTATATTAAGTGGTACATTGGCAAACTAGAGTGTAATCAGAATGGTGAGAATCCTGAAATTCTGACACATAGAACAGTTTGGAGAAACTGGGGGTATTTGATCTAGTGATGAAAATAATTAGTAGATATATGATAGCTTTCTTCAGATATTTGGAGAATTATCATATAGAAGAGAGATTAGGGTACTAATTATAATAAAATAGCTGCTGTTTATATAGCACTTTAAGGTTTTCACAGAGCTTTATAAACCATTATCTCATAGGAGCCTTACAACTTCATAGCCTATGAGGTAGGTACTGCTGGTTATTATAGCCCTATTATGCAAATGAGGAAACAGAGGCTTAGGGAGATTAAGTGACATGCCTATTGCCACACAGCTAGTAAATGTCAGAGGTGGGTTTCAAGCTCAGGTCTTACTGACTCCAAGTCTCTCCCTCAGCACACACCCTCTCAAGAGCCATTTCCAGAGCACAGAATTTCCAACAGGTGGAAAGTAAATGGAAGCGCATTTTAGTTCAATGTAGAGAGGACACAGAATAGAAGATCCCATTGTGTTTATCGTCTGATGGCTATAAAAAAGCATTCGATTTGGAGAACAAAATGCCATCTTAAAAGCTCTCTTCCATCAAGGTGTCTCCCAGCCATGCATAGAAATCATCCAACATTCCTTGAAAGATATAATGACAGAAACCCTTTGTTCAATGACTTTATGATCATAAACATTCAAATACTTGTTGAATAAACATTAGGTAAGTCATAAAACATGGCAACTTATGCTTGCCCTACCACTGCCACGAGGAGCTCCAGCACAAAGGTCCAAGTTGGAGAGAGATTCCTGATATATGTTAAGGGTATCTCACCTCTTCTTTTTTCAGAGAGCACCATGCAGTTTGCTTCAAACTTCAGAACATTGCAGAGCCTTCTGGAAGAGATCTGTAGCTATTCAAAATGTTTGTCCAGACCAGCCACCCGGGAAAAACTGAGTGGATAAAGAAAGTCTACTGCTCAGATCATGATATGCAGAAAAGGATAACCTATAGAACTTATCTATTAGTGTGTATATTTATATGTATGTATCATATATATATATATATATATATATATATATATATATATACACACATATATATGCATATGCATACAAATATATAAATGTTTTATCAGTATATATACATATACATAAAAAACCTTATGCAGTTTTAAGCTTTTAATAACTTCAGAAATATAAATGCTACAAACTTAAAATAAAAACATCATTTGGAAGGCTAATTATTTACATTTTTTATTTTTTGTTGTTCAGTCATTTTTTATTCTTTGTGAGCCTATTTGGGGTTTTCTTGGCAAAACTACTGGAGTGATTTTCCATTTCTTTTTCCAGCTCATTTTATAAATAAGGAAACTGAGGCAAACAAAGTTAAGTGTCCTGCTCAGGTGACATAGGTGGTAAATGTCTGAGGTCAGATTTGAACTCATGAGGCTTCCTGATTCTAGACCTGGTATGTTCTTCACTGAGCCACCTACCAGTCGTTTATTTTTTGTTTAGTTCTGTGAATTTTTAACAATACATTTTTTCATTTAAATTTTAACAAGATGGAGCATCCTGTCATTACACATTGCACATAGGACAGCTTCTGAATGATACTTTCTTAGACCCACGGATAAGCAGAAGAGGTCCTTTTGTTTGACTACCTTGATAACTTGATCTATCTTCATGAGTGTGTGTATGTGTGTGTGTGTGTGTGTGTGTGTGTGTGTGTGTGTGTGTGTGTGTTGGTTATGATAAAATTGTCAAGTATGCCCTGAAATCTCATTCTTCAGATGATCTTATCACTAGGATTATAAATTTAATCCCTCTAGTCACTGGTGGAAGTTCTTATGAAATCTGAAAGTTGGCAAAAGTGATACATAGTAAAAGATAGTGACTGTTTAATTTTAACAAAAAGCTTATCAATATTTTAAAAATTTAAATAACCTTTCAAACTTTTGTTTTTGTAAATCTATAGCATTTATACTTTTGAAGTTATTAAAGCTTAAAATATTCTAAGACTTTTGGGATATTGTATATGTGTAGGTGTATATATATATATATACATATATATATATATGCTCATACACACACATATAATATGAATGGATAATGAATAATAAACGGGGCCTAGAATTATATAGGAGGAGAACAGACTCATTGCTATGAGGAAATTATAAAACTCCTTTAATGATCTCCACCTTCTCCTAGAAACAAAGACTCATCTTCTTTCTATTGCTGTTGTATGATTGATTTGTGAAATACTAGTCTATGAACAGTTAAAAATGAGTTTCATAGAAGACAGTGGATAGGAAAAATGGTGAGTGTGAGTAGGCTGCCATATGTAATAAACAAGAAACATCAAAGAACACCAGGAAAGGATGTTAATCAATTTATCAGCAAATATTTGTTAAATACCTACCATGTGTCAGGCACTCTGCTATGTTCTGCCATAAGGGAAAAATGTCAGCAAAAAAACCCAAAGGTTAGTCAAATGACAAGAATGAGGGATAATAGGCATATAGTTTTGGGGCTCTACTGGAATTTTTGCATTGTCAGGATGAAGAGAAGGCTCCCAGGATATCTGGAAGATCCTCATAGCAAACTTTTCCAAGGACATAGACAGGAGCTACACGGGAAGGACAGGCTTGGATGAGTAGCTATCTACATCATTGGATGGGACATCTACATAGATGATAACATAGATTCATTTGAGTATAAGAAAGGATTTGTGTATAAGTACAACCATCCAAATATGAATTGGGCGGCTTTATGAGAAAGAATTCCTTGCTGGTAGAAGAGTTCAAAAGGTATTTTTATAGAGGGTATTCCTGTATGACCTAGGATGTTAGACCATATGACTGACAAGGTTATTTGTACTGCAAAGATTCTGTGACTCTCCTAAAAGTAACTGAACATACAAATGGCAGCGAATGAGAGGTTGTTAGAGAAAGAAATGAGAAAACAGAATGAAATTGTAGCAGGAGAGGTAGTAAGGAGAGAGGTTTGAACAGGCTAAGGAACTGTGTCAGAGAGATCTTAAGAACCTGGTGTGTTTACTAGTCCAATTATATGTGTCCTGGTTCATATTCTGAGGAGTGAGAAAAGGAGAAGAGGAGGCCAGATGAGACTGGCTAGAACTAGTGTCAGAAATGATGACTGAAGCCAGATAAATGGATGATCTTGCCCAGATAGTGAGCATGGAGAGAGGATAGGTGTTAAACATCAAGAAAATGCTCCACAACCCACATGCTAGTAAGATTTCCATGCCTGTCTGTGAACAATCCCTCAGAAGCTCCTAGATTTAGAGATGGAACGGATCTTAGAGTTCACCTAATTCAACCCCCTCATTCCCTTTGTTTTCGGTTTCCTTCTCAATGTTTCTTGGGAACTTATATATCCAAAGACATACCTAGTGTGTGTTGGAACTTTTCTTTTCATGGTTTAGTTTGAAAGTGAAATTGAAAGCCCATTATATCTATTCTGTCTTTCAGTTCTAGCCCAACACACAAGAATACCTTGCTAGGTGCCAGAGGCTTTAAAGACACCTTTTCTGTTTTTCCTAGGTACTTAAGTAGGAATCAGCTATTTTTCACTGAAGAAAATGATACTTCACAGGGACCGAATAGATTTTGTCATTTGGGAAGGAGTTAATAATACTGTTCTAGTGGAGTTCCTTATACTCACAGTGTAGAAATGGCGACCTCATAAAAAGGGGACAATGGGAGTAGGTACACTATTGCCAAAATGGCCTCACCTGGAAGATAAATATCATAAATCATTGCTGCCAAACAGGTCTACAGAAATCTGAAGCATCCTTTCATCTGTCTATCTGTCTATCTTTCTTTCTTTCTATCTGTCTCTCTATCTAATCTCTCTCTCTCTCTCTCTATCTAATCTATCTAATCTACCTATCTATTTTTCTCAAGAAGAAATACATGATTATGTAAATCAAGAAACTATAACAAGCTGGGAGAAGAACTTTGGAAATGAACAGTCATACTGAGCCGAGGCCTTTCTCTAAGTCTAGAATTTCTTGTGTCCCAATAACAAAGGCTAAATCCCTCAGGTGAACAGTCATAGAAAAAAAATATCATCAGCTCTCCTTAGATGAAGTTAACTCAGAGCTCCTAAAATGTCTTTGTTTTCCTGAGCACTGCTGATTCCCTTTCAGGAGATTTACCCACAGATTTTATTTGCCCCCAAAACAATCAAAACTAAGTTTTATAATAAATTATATCTCCTTCCCTCCCTGTGGGCACATGAAATAAGGCTGGAGCACAAATGAGATGTCAGGAGCATTGTTTTGGCCCAACTCTGAGCGATAATGCTGGTAATCTGCTAGTCTGGCTTTGAATTTTGGGGATGGGGAGAAGAGGTAGATAAGGAAAGCATCAACAGAGAGAACTCACAGTTTTTCCTAAAATTCAACTGGATTATCTGTAGGTCTAATACAGTATTACCTGGCACAGTGATTTTTCACCCCTTTTACTAAAAATGCCATTTCCCCCTTAAGGTATCAAGATAAACTTTTATGGCAAAGGATCAATGAAAATTGAAAATGGTGATAGCACTTTTAAAAATAATAACATTTTAGGGAACAAAGTATTTTTTCTTCCAGAGAACAATAGTAGCTTATATCCATTTAGCAGCTTGCATTTTACAAGATATATTAATTGTTGTTCCATTTTGTCCAGACCTCACAACTACCATCTGAAGTAGTTAGTAGTATAAGAGCTATATTCTCATTTGACAGGTGAGGGAAACTGAGATCTCCCTAAAACATAGCTTTGACCATGTCCCCACCCTATTTGATAAACTCCAGTGGCTCCCTATTACCTCCAGGATCAAAAACAAAATCCTGTGTTTGGTTTCTAAAGTCCTTTATAAACTATCCCCTCCTACCTTTCCAGACTTCTTATCTATCTCCTGACTTGCAGCATTTTCACTGGCTGAAGCAGTTGAGTGGGTACAGTGGATAGGCCCCTGAGCTTGGAAACAGAAAGACCTGAATTCAAAGGTGACCTCAGACACTTATTAGCTTATGATCCTGGGCAAATCACTTAATGTCTGCTTGCCTCAGTTTTCTCAGTTGTAAAATGGGGCTAATACTAGTGCCTACCATCGAGGGTTGTTGACGGTTCAAATGAGATAATATTTATCAAAATAGAAAAAAAAAGGCATAGGCTTTATATAAGTGCTTGTTCTCTTCCTTTATTCCTGTCCCTTATGCCTGGACATCTTTCCCTCCTCATTTCTGGCCTCTTGGCTTCTTTCAAATTTCAGATAAAGTCCCACCTTCTGCAAGAAGCCTCTCTCAGTTCTTCTTAATATTAGTGCCTTCTCTCTGATACCATCCCAAATTTTTCCTACATTTTTTCCCATTTGGACATAGTTGTTTCTACATCAATTCCCTGTTGGACTGTGAGTTTCTTGAGAACAAGGACAGTTTTTCTGGCCTTTTTAGTTTCTCCAGTGCTTATAACATGCCTGATATATAGTAGGCACTTAATAAATGCTTGTTTTTGACTGAGGTCCAGAGAGATTGTATGTCTTGCCCAAAGTCCTACAATTGAGGCTTGAACCCAGATCTCTTAACTTTTAAGTTGGGATCTTTCAAAGACAATGCAATTTATTTTATTTATTCCCACCGGTAATGCTCTGCTAGTGTTCTTATGTGATATTTGGCTTTTTCACAAGCAACCTATGGCTCTGTTCTTCAAAGCATTTAATTTCTGGAGTAGAGAACTGTATTACCTACTTGCTCCACAAACCAAAACCATGGGATGACGTTGGTTAATGGTGATTACAAATATGACTTCAGGTCATCTAATTGTGACAAAGATCATTCTAAAGATAATTCACAGGGTTGTAGTCTATCCAGCCAGATGACTATCCATAGCATCTTAAATGTCTAGCCCTTTTACTATAAAGAAGAAAGACCTCTAGATAGCAATCTATATTATCTGGATCAATGCTTTGGTTCCTCCCTAATCTGGAGACATCAGGTTATAATAACCCAGGGATTAAGTGAAACATAACATAGATTGTAGAATATAAGCGGCTGGTAGGATATCACTAGACACAAAAAAATGAACATGCTACTATTTTTATAGCACCTTCCAGTTTACAAAGACTGCATTTTCATGATGTCATTCATTGCTCAAATCACCCCTGACTGGTATGAAGAAGATATTGATGTATGCATCCCACAGATGAGAAAAGTGTCCTAGAAAATGAAGGTTATGTGGTTGATAAAAAACAGAAGTAGGCTCTCAAATCTTTAGGTTTCAAATTTAAGGGTTGTTGCCATTGTACTATCCTACCTCTCTAAAGAAATTCATGCAAAACACTAGAAATGGTGAAAAAATGATCTGTTTCTCTATTCATCCAAACCAAGATGGAGCAAAGCTTAGGTGAAAACAGTCCACATCTCCCTTAGTGGAATGAGAAGATGAATGGGCTGTCCTCACAGTGTAAGGACAGGATATGCCCATTGTCCTAGCTCCTAGATGCTTCCATTCTAATATTTAGTGAGAAAATTTGGAGATGAAGGTTTTTAAGATGTCAAAGTGAAAGGGAATCATTAAGACAGAAGGAATGTGGGATGACCTATATTATCACATCCAATTTAAACTTGAAACAATAGTGATTATCTGTAGCTTTACATTTTCTGTTTCTAGGGAAGGCCAATCCTCTTCGTGGGCAGAGGAGAGATAGTTTCTTAGAAGATATGATTTGAGGGCCTGATTGACTTAAATCAGGCCCTTGACTCCTCTTTCTCTACACACACACACACAGAGTCCTGTTACAGGGTTGTTCTTCTATAGTATGTAAATTGAAATTTCTAATATTAGAATCCCTAATAGATTAGACAAGATGACAGAAGAATTGTCTTTGACGGTCACAATTAAGGCACAGTTATCATTTGGATGTTCACAACAACACTGTAAAAAAGGGAAATTATCTCTCTTTTACTCTGTGGAACCCCAAGTTATTAGGAGCCAATAAAGGCCCCTAGCACATCCTACTTGTGTGACCCTGTGTAAGTCACCTAAGTTCTCTCAACTTGTTTCCTCTTCTGTAAAATGGAGGTACTAATAACAACCTTAGGGGATTGTTTTGAAGATTAAGTGAGATGATATATAGTTTGCAAACCATAAGGTGCTATATAAGTGCTATTACTGCTACTATTAACAAACACTTATAGGAAAATAGACAAGAATGACACTGGATCAGGAGGCATGAAGACCTATTTGTTTTGGATCCCTTGTACATACAATGGGTTGTTGTAAGGACTGAATAAGATCATTGTTGTAAAGTGCCTAGCACATGGTAGGTACTTCATAAAAACTTGTTTTCTTCCTTCTTTCTGCCTGTTTAAAAAATGATAAATGCCTTTCTTTTCTTTTCCTTTTATTTTGACAAGACTATTTCTAATCTCCTTTTCTCAAACGTCTCCTCCCTTACTCCACACTGGGAAAAAAAAAAAGAGATGAAAAACAAAACCCAAATTAGAAATATGCCTGGTCAAGCAAAACAAATTCCCAAATTGTTTTTGTCCAAAAATATATGTCTCATTTGGCACTTTGAATTCATTTCCTCTCTGTCCAAAAGTGGTTATAATACTTCATTGATTGGTCATCTGGAATTGAGATGGGTCATTGTGTCGCTCAGAAATCTTAACTCTTTTGAAGTTATCCTTCTATACAATGTTATTTTCATTGTGTAATATTTTTCCTGGTTTTGCTCTCTTCTCTCTTCATTAGTTCATAAAAGTTCTTTCAGGTTTATCTACAACCATTCTTCTTGTCATTTCTTATGGTGCAATGATATTCTGTTTCATTTACGTAACATAATTTGTTCAGCCAGTTGATAGGTACTGGCTTAGCTTTCACTTCTTGACTATAACAAAAAAGAACTAATGTACGTGTTTTTGTGCGTATGGGCCCTTTTCTTGTTTCTTTGATTTCTTTGGTCTCATAGTGATGTATTACTGAATTAAAGGGTAGGCATAGTTTAGTGACTTTTTGGATATAGCTCCAAATTGCCTTCTAAAATGACTGAACTAATTCATAACTGCACCAATAGTACCAGCTTTCCTGCAATTCCTTCATTTGACAGTTTCTTGTTTTTAAAATCATCTTTGTCTATCTAATGGATATGAATTGGAAACTTCTCATTTCTCTGATTATTAATGATTTGGATAAACTTTTTTTCTTTTGAGAATTGCTCATTCATATTCTTTGACCATTTATCTAGAGGAGAATCTTCTTATAAATTTGAATCATTTCCTTACCTATCTTAGAAACAAGACCTTTATCAGAAAAACTTGCTGCAATTATTTTTTTCCTTATAATTTTAAATGTCCGTTTTGCTTGTGCAAAAACTTTTAAATTTTATGTAATCAAAATTTTCAGTCTTACCTTTTATGACCATCTGTATTCCTCTCTTAATTGTGAATTTTTTCTCTATTTAGACCCACAAAAGACATTTCTTCCTTTGTTCCTTTGACTTATTTATGTTGTGACCTTTTTGCATTTAAGTCATATGTACATTTGTAGCTTATCCCTACTTGACTTAAATCTCTAATAAATATCAAGTATCTATTATAGGTCCCATGACTTACTATTATTGAGTTAATATAGATACTTTGTTCAAATTGGGTATATTTGAAGTGAAAAGATTTGAATACTTTGGAGAACCTGATAGTTGTTTTCAAATACATCAGTTACGGATGTTGTGCAAAAGAGATTAGATTTGTTCTTGTTGACCTTAGAGTGCAGAACTAGGAAAAAATGGTCAGAAGTTGTAAAGAAGCAGATCTCAACTTGAGGTAAGTATTTCTGAATAAGGAACTCACTGAAAGTCTCTGAATTAGAGGCTCACTAAAAGTCTTCAAAACAAGGCTAGATGCCTTTGTTGAGAATGTCCAACTGTTTCTGTTTTGGCTAGAAACCATGAGGGTTTCCTTTCTCACACTGATTTTTTTTTCTAGGTAAAAGAGTCCTTTCTTTGCCTTATTTCATACCTAGCCTTATTCACTGAATGGGCTTTGCCTCAGTCAAACTGAGACCTGTGAAAGACCTTAGCTTAAAAAGGCCAAGGTTTCCTGCTGCATCTGGGGCCGTCTCTAGTCATTCTGGTCTATATCTTGCACACTGGGCCCAGATCACTTTGGAGGAAAAGGTGAGGCTGGTGCCTTTGTACAGCCCTCCCTGACTTAAATCCAATTCACTTACCAGTCACGGCACACCTTCTTGATATCCTGGTCCTCTTCAAGAATGAGGGACAAACAGCAAGAATAACCCTGTTCACCTGTAGATTAGACTAGATAGCCCCTGAGGTTCCTTCCAATAGAGATGCTCACTCTATGGTTCTGCTAAAATACTACAGTTTGTTTTTCATACTCTCATGGACATATTAATTAACCTCCCCAAACACTATTTGTAAAATAATCTACTGTTGTTTATGGAAATTACTACTGTCTCTACTACTGGGTTTATTTATTCTTTTTGCTATTATTAAAAGCAAGATGCTCTTTGAATAACACATCATACTTTTAAAAAAATAAACAAGAATTTTAGGCACATCCTATGTTGGACTGTTTCATAGCTTAAATTTGCTATACTCTTCTCTCCTACCACCTCCTGACTTGAAAACTGAGCTCTTCATCAATACTTTAATTAATACAGTCACTCATTTAAGAACCACTCTTTTTTTGATGCTATGATTCTAAATTTTTTTTGTTCTCACCTGACAAAACAGGTCCTAAAAACTCTGTTGAAAAGCAGCCTGTGGTAGCCCAAAGAACACTGGCAAGGTATTTATGGAGGACAGAGATTAGTCCAGATTGACTAGATTATATATAGACTACATGAAATGGAGCAGCATGAGATAAGGCTGGATAGATAAAGTCTCTGCAAGGATGAAGACGATCAGGTCATAATGTAATAGGGAAAGTCCAATGAGGGCCTGATCTTTAGAAAATGTGTGAATTTGCCCTCCGTGGTGCATGCACACAGAGATCATATACAATATCCCCTGCTTGGCAGCAATTCAATGTGTGGAGACTTGGTAAACCTACTTCTTTCTCTGAAAGATGGAGAGGTATGTACTGTGGTGACAAATAGTTTTAAAATTGCTTGAGGAAGCAGAACTGAGAGTCCATACAAAAGAAGAGATGGGCTGGATCAAGCAGGTCACTTCTTAGGGTTGGTTTCTTACCATGCTCAATGACTGTTGCTGTCAGCTTCAGTGGTAAATTCTACCAACTAGAGTTGCTGAGGTGATCTCTAATGACTTTTTTGAAACTGAAAGCATTATAACCTGGTCTATTCAAACAGTCTCTTTATCTCTTTTCGGATTGTTTTGGAGTGTAGAAAAACTGCTGTACACGTCCAGGTGGGAGGAGGGACAGCAGGAGCCACTGCAGCTATGGCTGCCATATCTTTTTACCTGACTGCCAAATGTCCTTAAGTACATGGTACCTGTTCCTGTTGTTTATTCTTTCCTGATCTTTGGTGAATGAATATCCAGAGATGGAATGGGTTAGGTTATGACCTTTTGAGCTACAAAAGGCTAGAACAGTCATTAGAGGTTCCCTCAGCAACCATAGTAGGTAGTAGAGACCATTGGATTTGGTAGTAGCAGTCTTTGAGTCTGGTTAGGAGACATTCCTGACAACTGACACGCTTAACTCAACCAAACAGTGAATTTATCTTGCAGCTGAGATATCTTATCTGCAAGGGAGCAGCTTGTGCATTACAATGCCTTGCCTCAAAATGAAGTGAGGAGGAGTAGGGGAAAGCGAAATACCTCCTCAAAGAAAGAACTATCAAGTCTAGATGACATGAGGTACTTCTCACCCACATATGTTCCCTAAACATATACCTCAATACTTATGCTTTAAACTTGAGCTCACTTTCCCCAGGGACTGAATAGGTGTCTATAGAAGAGTGCACCCATGATATGGGGAATATTTCTGTAATTTCTATTCTGACTATATCTTCTCAGTAGATGTCCCTTTATGAAAGCTGACTGAGGTCAATTGATTGTTATTTAGAACACATTGGATCAGGGGGCTCATTCATGATAGTATGTCTTAAGGTTATCCCTAGAGTTCTGAGGGAAAAAGTTGTCAGATACCTTCCAAGGATCCAATGCACCAGTTGTAGTGGAGGATGGAAGAGTGATCCCAAATAGTGCCCTACAATAGGATTATAACTTTAGACCCAGAAAGGATCTTAGAGTCAATCTAGACCAACCCCCTCGTTTTACAGAAGAAGAAACTCAGGCACAGGGGTAATTAACTTGCCCAGGGCCATAAGATTTGAATCTAGCCTTTCTATCCTCCAAGTCCAATGTTTTATTCATTGTGGAGTGCTTTCTCTTAGACTTGGATTCTAGTGTTGACTTTACTTCTTTCTAAGCTGAGACTTTGGGCAACTAACTCCTTTTACTCTCAGCTGCCTCATCTATAAAAATGGTGAGAATAACTGTGCTGTCCAGTTCAGGAGTTGTGAGAATGAATCAATAGTTTTTTTTAAAAATTAAATATTTATTGTGTGTCAGACAGTGTGTTAAGTGCTGGGGATTTAAAGAAAAAGCAAAATCGTCCCTGCTCCCAACTGTGCATTCTAGTGGGACAATTATGTAGCATGGTGGATAGAGGGCTGGGCCTGGAGTCAGGTAGACCTCATGCTGGGCAAATCATTTAACCTCTGTTGCCTCAGTTTCCTTATCTGTAAAGAGGAAATAATAATAGCATCTACCTTGTAGGGTTGTTTTGCGGATCAAATGAAGTAAGAATTGTCGAGAGTTTAGCGTGGTGCCTGACATATAGTAAGCACTATGTAATTGTTAGCTGTTACTGTCATCATTTACATAAGCTAGTACCTAAATGATAAGCCTTGGATATGAGAGGGAAAGGCATTAATAACCGGGAGGAAGCAGAGGCAACATGTGGAGATGGCTTTTTTCAGCTGAGAAAGGGAGGAGAAGTGAAGGATAAGTGTTGGGCATGGGAGGATCCACTGGATTTTTTGGTTTGTTTTTGTTTTAAGAAATAAAGAGACTTGACTGTGTTTATAGGCAACAGGGAAGGAACCAGGAGACATAGAGAGACTGAGGAGGATCAAGGGAGGAAACATATAAGAAAGGGCTTTGGAAACGATACAATTGTAGACATATGAGGCATTGTTATGATCATTAACATTAATGGAAACCTTGTATCCACTTGCACCCTATCGTGGCCAGACGACTTCTGGAGTACTAAATTTAGTTATGGGTGGCACATTTTAGGAAGAATGAGGGGTACCTCATCTAAGGAAGGTGGCTGGAATGGTCAGGGGACCTAAAATTCAATTCAGTTTAAATGTAACGTATCAGAAATTTATTAATCACCTCCTGTGTATAGAGTATTATGTTGTGCACTGAGTAGGATATAAAGTTTAAATGAGACATGGTTCCACTCCTTATGGAATTTACAGTCTGGGAGGATACTATGATATATGCACAAATAATGCATATGAAATAATACACTCTAAGGATGTGAGGTAGGAGTAAAATGCTAGGTGAGACCCAAGGGGGCATCAGGGAGGGTCTCCTGGAGGAGTTAACATTAGAATTGAATTTCAAAGGATGGTAGCAATTCACCACACATGGGAGAGAGAGAGAAGAGAAGAGAGTGCCTGCTAAGTACAGGGTGCTAAAAAATGAACAGAGAGGTAGGAATGAATGTAAGAGAATGAATATTAGTTCAGGTTGTCTAGAATAATGTGGGTGGGAGTAGTACGAGATAAGGCTGGAAAGACAGATTGCTGCCAGACTGTGGAGGTCTCTATATGCCAGATAAAGGAGACTGGACTTTACTCAGTAGCTTATCTTTTCAAAGTTTTGAGAAGATTGACTTGTCTATATCTTTGTGTAAAGTGGATAGTTCTGGCAGCAGCATGAAGAATGGATGAGAAGGAGAAAAGGGCAGAGGTCAGGAGACCTATGAAGAGGCTATTACAGTAGCAGGCAGGTAGTAATGAGGCATTGCAACAGTGAAAATCAAGAGGAAGGCAAAGAAACTAAAAATATTTTGGAGATGGGATCATCAAAACTTGATGACTTATTGTATATATATTTGAGTTAAGGGAGAATAGAATATACAATACCAATATTTCTACTAAGGAGGGTTTGATGCATCATGGTACCTTGAAAGTGAACTGAGAGAGTTCAGATTTGGGGCTGGGGTGGAAACTTTGCTCTAGTTTAGAGAGTGACAGAGAAAAACTGAGAGACAAAGATGCTCAGAGGCAGATATTGTAGCATAGTAGACAGAGTTGGTTTCGAAGTCTGAAGTAAAAAAATCACTATCAATACGCATTTACTGCATTCCTATTATGTGTCAGTCATTATGCTAAGTGGTAAAGCTACAAAGACTAAAATGAAACAGTGGTTGTATTCAGGAATTTACGTTCTATGAACGTGGGGTGGAATAATATACACACATATACACACTCATGGATTGTGTGAAATATGAAATATATTCTATATATGTATATAAAATAAAAACAACATATACGTACATATAAAATTTGTAAATAGAAAATCCTTTGGTGATGAAAGGCATTGGAAACTCTAAGTATCAAGATCAGTTTCAGAGTAGCTTCATAGGATTCAGACCTGGAAAAGGACCTTTGAGGCCATTTACTGTAACACCTTCTTGTTATGAATAAGAATACTGAGGTCAAGTGAAGTCAAATGGCTTGCCCAATGTCACATAGTTGATGACGAGTGTAGCTGGGATGCATGACCTGAGGCCTAAAGGAAGCTAGAGATTCTAAGAGGCAGAGGTAAGGAAGTAGAGCATTTTAAGCATAGAAGTCAGCTTGTGCAAAGGCAAAGAGTTGGGGGATGAGATGTCATACTTGGAGAAAACCAAGTCGGTCAATATGGCTAGAAGGTAGAATATGCGAAGGGGAATAATGGACAATGATCTTGACTTGGGAAAGTGAATTCTGACTCAGAAGGGAATCTAATAAATGAAGGCCACCAAACATTCTGGGAAATTCTCTTAGATTACTTGACATGGCATTGATACTGTTGGAGTGTATAGGCCATCCATTGATTGTACATCACTCTCAACTCTGTGATGACAGATCCATGTTTTTTCCTGGTCACACACCTTTCCTGGTTACACACCTTACCCTACTGCTTATACTGCTCAATGTATCATTAGTAATATGTTGCAAACTGCTCACAGTTGTCATGTACTTCTCCACTGCCCTTGGGTGATCCTCAAATTTAATTCTTTGAGGACAGTAATATTCTTTATTCCATGCTTTTTACTATATGCTAAACAAAATGTAGAAGAAGAATTTAGTCTCTTAACAAATAACCAAGCCACTTGTGTCTCCACTTTATAGCAAACTGCAGATTTCCCATTAAAAAACAAATCTTTCATTTTAAAAGGTTGAAAAGGATAGTGCTTTAAAAAGAATTCCAGCTGGTGAAATTTAGGAGTCTGAAAATAGCCAAATTCAAGAATATCCCCTGACTCCAATCATTTAGCATTTTCAGTTGATTGTGAATTGGATAATTTGTACATAT
Organism: Potorous gilbertii; assembly: GCA_028658325.1. Classification (NCBI taxonomy): domain Eukaryota; kingdom Metazoa; phylum Chordata; class Mammalia; order Diprotodontia; family Potoroidae; genus Potorous; species Potorous gilbertii. Next base: position 420,351,642 of record CM053770.1, on the reverse strand, counting down.
TAAACTTTTTTCTCCTCATTTTTTTTCCTTTTAACGACTGGAACACCAATGTGAGTAGTGGTGTTGAATCCAATAACACCATCTCCTTTTCTTACATGATCTAGTTTATTTTCAGTTTAAATAAGGCCTCATTTATACTGACATATTTTTAGCATGAGGAGTTTCCATCCCTGATGATCTTAAGAAGAGAATAGATAAGCATTTTTTTCCTGGATGGTGTAGTTATCAATCTCCCTAAAGGCAATGGACTGTATTAAATGATCTTTTAAGGTTGGACCTGTGTAAAAACAAATGGACTTGATTTGCATTCAGAAAGTCATAGAATCTCTGAGTTTTATAGGATATTGGAACCCCTCTAGGCCAACACATAACTGAACTAGCATTCACTCTACAACATCCAACCTTTGCTCTAAGATCCCCTCTAACATTCCCTCTAAGGGGATGTCCCTTCTGCCTCTTGGAATAGCCAATTCCACTTCAGGACAAAGCTTTTTATTAGGAAGAGTTTTTATTTTTTTCTCCTCATATCAAATCTGCCTGTCTGAAGTTTTCAATTGTCTCTCCTAGTCTGGCTTGTAGAACCAAGAAAAAAACAAGTCTAATCTCCATTCCACATGAAAGCCAAATGACTTGTTGAAGATATTTGAAGACTTGTATCATAATCTTCTCTATCAAGTCTTCTTTAGTCTAAAAATCATCAGTTCTTTTTACCAATGCTCAGATGGCATCTCATCCTGGTTGCCTTGTTATAGAAAACAATTTCTAGCTTATCAATGACTTTCCCTTCAGATGGATTTCAAAACTGAATACAATATTTTAGCAGTAATCTGACTAGCACAGAGTACAGAAAGATATGCTGGACCTGGATTCAGGATGTCGTGGGTTTGAATTCTGTCTCAGATACTTACTAGCTCTGTCACCTTAAGCAAATCTTCCTCTGAGTCTCAGTTTTGTCATTGGTAAGATGGGAATCATCTAACTCACAAAGTTGTTACGAAGCTTAGATGAAATAATATATGTTAAGCACTTTGTTAACCTTAAAGCATCACTCAAATGTAAATTCTTGTTCTTGATATTATCTTACTAGATGGGCCCAAGATTGGAGCCTGTTGAGATCTTTTTGTATCCTGACATTTTCATCTATCTTATTAGCTGTTCTTCCTAAACATGTGTCATCTGAAAACTTAAGTATGCCATCTATAACTTTGTCCTGTTCATTAATAAAATTATGAATAGTGCTTCCCCAAACATGGATACCTGGCATATTGCACTAGAGACTTCCTTCCCAGATGACATCCAATTGTAAGTGACTTTTTGTATCTGACCATGAGACTAACTCTGAATTCATCTCACTATGGGATTATCTAGATCATGGTTTTTAATTTTGCCAGTTAAATATTATTTCTCTACTCATGACTTCCCATAGAAGCTAGGTGGTGTAGTAGATGGAGTGTCAAACTTGGTGTCAGAAAGACTTATTTTCCTAAATCAAATCCAGCCTCAGACACTTACTAGCTGTGTGATGTTAGGCAAGTCCCTTACCCTTGTTTGCCTCAGTTTTCTCTTCTACAAAATGAGCTGGAAAAGGTAATCTAGTAAATTTGCCAAGAAAAACCCCAATGGGGCCACATGGAGTCAATTATAATTGAAATGTCTGAACAACAACAACCCATCAATTGATCAAAAAGTATTTTTTAAGCACTTACTATGTGCTAAACACTATGCTAAACACTGGGGATACAAAGGAAAGCAAAAACAGTCCCAACCTCAAGGAATTCAACTTTTATTTGGGGAGAAAAATGTTCAAATAAGTAGGAAGATAGAAGATAAATATAGATTAGATGGATGTAATCTCAGAAGGAAAGACACCAGAAACAAGAGGAACAGGATACAAAACGGAAACTTTAAAGTTGATCAGTTGGCATGAGTAAGGAAGTATTCCAGGCATGGAGGAAAGCTAGCACAAAGGCTTGGTGATGGGTCATAGATTGTGGTTTCAGAAGAAGAGCAAGATCCAGTGTGGCTGATTCATAGACAATGTGGAAGGGTAAGAATACTGGAAAAATAGGAAGGGGCAGAGTTACGAAAAGGTTTTAATGCCAAACAAAGGGTTTTATAATTGATCTTATAGGTAACAAGGAGATACTGGGGTTTATCGAATAGAGGGGTGACATGATCAGATCTACCTTTTCATAAAAGAATTTTGGTAGCTGAGTGGAGTTTGTATAGTAGTGGAGAGAAACTTGAGGCAGGACAACCAATTAGAATGCATTTTAGAAGGCAAAATGGAATGGAAAGGCAAATCTGGAGTGGGACAGTAGAGGACTTTGGGAATGGAGTTTTTTATTGGCAGTTCACAATTACTGGCATAAGAAGTGTATAAGGGTGTGGAAGTATGTTAACCACTGAGGAATGAGTCCAGGCAGAGTGTTAGTCATTGGCAAGAAGTCCATTGAAGGAGGGATGGGATTAGACTGTTCAAGGTCCTCCCTTGGACCTTGTTCAGTTGCTGGGTGTTAATATGTTAGGCTGTTTCAGATTGAACAATCTTTCTGAAGCCATCACTGTTGCTTTTGAACCCCCTCATTCAGCATGTTCTTCCCTCCCGGAGATAGGCTGTTGACTGTCAGGAGGAGAGTGACAAGGTTGGTGAAGGGCCATGTAAGGTTCCATTGAAGGAACTGGGGATAGTTAGCCTGAAAAGAAAATTTCTAGGGAAGTCAGGATTACCACTTATTAGAGATGATACGTAGGGGATTTTTGTTCAGTTATGGATTGGACTAGATAACGTCTGAGATTCCTTCAAGCTTAGGGATTCTGGGATTTCCATCTTTCCCTTGTATTTGATCTATGTGGATCATGCCTCTGACATTGATTATACATTTTCTTAGTGTATAAAGAACTATATGACACATCCCTTGCCCTTTCTCTTATGAGTTGTTGGATTCAGGGAGTGGTATCTAAATCTCAAGGTCCAGCCATGAGATTTGCCTCAGAGATGATGGGGAAAGGCTTATGTATGCCCTTCCCCCACGTCAAGGAAGGATCCAGGTTGAGGTGTTACCAAGTCCAACCCAGGGAATTTTGCCAATATTTAGTCTATTACTGTAGACAAACAAGGGTGTGACATACCTAGGAGCTCAGACAAAGATTATTTATCAATTGCTAGAGTTTAGCTCAGGAAGAATGGAAAAAATCATTTGGCCCATACCTCAAGTAAATAAAAGAGATGAAATACAAGTCCAATCTTTACCAAAATATTGATAGCAACCTGCTTTGTGATAGCAAAAAGTTGGAAAAAAAGGAGAATGGACAAAAACCCATGGTATAGTAATATAATGAAATATTGTTGTATAGTAATAAATGGTAAATATGAGGAATTCACAGAAACATAGGAAGATTTTTATGAATTGATGTGGAGTGAAATAAGCAGAACCAAAAGATACACAATATGAATAATAACTGCCACAATATGAATCAAAAGATTACTAACAGGAAGACAATTCTGAGTAACTGAAAAACCATTGAAGGTCCTAGAGAACAAAAAGTGAAATAAATCTTCTCATTATAGGGAGATGGGGGTGGGCATATTAGGGCAGAATGCTCTTTACGTTGTCAGATGTCATCACTTTATAACTACATTTTCTGATAAGGTTATTTATTTTTGTTATAAAGAACATTCAATCTCGAAGGGCTGACAGGTTCCTTTTGTTTTTGCCCCACTCCTGAAATGACTATAATTTAGTGACAAAAACATCAGTAAAACATTTTAAATAAAAAGAATTACATAAAAGAAAACCCCAATAAATTTAGAGGGTTTGAGCAGCAACAACAGAGAAAATTATTGTTTACCAAAGGATTAGGGAGAGGGGTCTGCTTTTTAAGCTCACCTTGCTCTAGTGGTGTAGGGCATTCTCAGCTGGAACTGATGTACGCTCATTTCAATTGTTATGCCATCAACAATTTCATTTTCCATCATCAAGAATAGAATAGATGGATGCCATGTTGTCCTTCTATGTCCGATTTAATCTGCTATCATCATCCATTCTGAACTGAGATAGTTAAGGATAGCAACTAAATGCCTTTTGTGGAAAGTCTTTTGCAGAATACCCCTCATGTTTTATCCAAATTACAGGGCAAAAGTAGTTCTAAGGCCTTTGATTGTGAGTAGGACTAGAAATAGAACTGAATTAGCATTCTCCATCCTATTTTCCCCAACTTCTCATATACATATATTACTGAATAGTACTTTAAATATGCATAAGATTCTGTTAACATTTTTTAAAAAATCTTTTTGGTCAGTAGAGATAGTGGCTACTTATGAGACAAAGGAAGCTACCATTTCAATACATGAAGAATTTATGATTAGGGTGGTTATTCCTTCCACAGACACAGTTTGTAAGCTCTTTATTAAGATTCCATCACTAGAGCTGTTAGGGAACTTAGCTTTGCTACTTTCCATTGTAGGTAAAAACCAAAATCAAAACCAAAACAAGTCCTAGAGAGACTAAATGACTTTTCAAAGTTGGGCATAATTGTGATTATTCAATTAAAGGAACTTCATGCTGTAAAATTTGTACTACTAAATGGAATGACACGTACATAAATCCTTAGCTTTTTAGGAGAGCTTTTCTGATGAAGACATGTGGTAAATTCACACTTATACTTTATGGTCTCTGAGTTTATTTTTAATTTGAAATGGAAGACTCAACTCAAATCAACCTTGAAGATACCTGGGACAGGCTTTAAAACGTAAGAGAGAGGGGCCAGGGAGCAACAATGACCAGGAAGAGAAAGAAAGCTTCCTGTGAGCCAAATAGAGACATGTCAAGGACTCATTCATGTGGCTAAGAAGAGCTATGGGACCATGTAATCAAGGGCTGTGACATAGAATGCACAGTCCAATTCAGAAGCCAGGTGTGGGCCATTAGTGCCCTTTTATTCTCTGATCTATTCTGTTCCCATCATACATTTGAGGTCACTTGGATCATGGGTCTGATGTTCAGCACAGCTAACTTCAACCAAGGAAAGATGCTGTTGTTACTTGTTCATTCAGTCTTGCTGAATACTCTTGAGCATCTCATTCCAGGACAAATAATAAGAAAAGTAATATTTCTTAGGAGAATACAGATAATTGCTATTTCCCTGTGAGGTTCAAACAAGAGATACATGAATAAACAAGGATATTAATTTTTTAAAAACTTTGTGATTATTGGGAGCATTGATGTGGACAATCTCTTGAAAAATAGATCCTATCAAACAGCAAGGTCCTTGTGACATATTTTCATTCCATCCACCTATCTATTCTGTTGCCTTTCTCTGCGTAAGCCAATTACAAATAGCACAAGATGATTCAATACAACGGCTTTTCTTTTCTGGGCAAAGGGGTGGGACTGGGGGTGCATTTCTCAGTAAGCATAGTCTAGTTATGGTTGGATAGTACAGTTAAAGTTGTGTTTACATAAAATCTTTCATTGAAAGAACTTTGAGTGCTTCATAAACATTACCTCATGAATCCTTCCACTATCCTTAGGAAGTGAATAGTGTTATTGTCCCCATTTTAACTAATGGAAAAGTTGGAAAACAGAGACATTCTGCTGCCTATTCACTAGTCAGTGGCCTATCTGGAAAGAGCACCTAGAGAATTCTCTGTTTCTCAGGGTTCTAATGTCAGTGATGAATATATAGTATGTTTATACTCTAATTTCATTTCAGTAAATCACATTCTATCTTTTTTTTCTTTATGCTCTTGTAGACATTGTGAGGGATTTGATAGGCTGTCAAACAGCTGCTACTTAGACTATATCTCAGTTACTCCTTATTTTGAGATATTGTGATCTTTCTTCTCCCCCAGAATTCTTTGCTTTCGCTTTACTCTTCTTGAAACATAATGTAGAATGAATGACTCTGAGCAATTGTTATTGGAGAACACCCCACTTCTCTAGAGGTCAGAGATACAGAGATACAGACATTTGGAATGGAACCATGAATCCAGATGTAAGTGAAAAAGGCCCCTGAGTCTCGCTTCAGACTAGCCATGTCATGTCATATAGCCTTTTCTGGAGGGGAAGTAGAACTGTCCTCAGGCCATATGGCCACCCAGACAATTATGTGAAAAAAAAACAACACCTCAAGACTAACAGAAAGACCAACTAAATAAGGAAGAAGTGACAGCTGACAGCAGAGGGTGGACACAGAGGACTCTAAGAAAAAATTAATTCTTTGGTCTGATTCTTTTGGCTCCTTAGCACAATATTCTGAGACCATTTAATATAGGGGTAGTTTATGCATTTTAATAGGTGTTAAGGGAATAGCCCAAGACAATAATTAATATTCATAATTAGGGTTCCTTTGATTTCTCACTATTTTCTTTGTGTGTATGAGGGAGGAGGTAATTGGGGTTAAGTGATGTGTGCAGGGTCACACAGCTGGTAAATATCTGAGAATGAATTTGAACTCAAGTCCTCCTGACCAGGGCCACTGTTCTTTCCATTGCACCACCTAGATGCCCCTTGACTATCTTTTAAAGCCTCACTCAATTGCCCCTTTCTCCATGATATCCTTTAGGAAAGAAGGATGAATAGGGATAAAAGTGAAGGGTCATGCAATCATTGAAGGCCCATTTATTATTCTTTATTTACTGGTTAAGTTTCTGAGGGTATGAAGTATTTCTCCTGAATGTTTCACTCTTAGAAATGGTAGGGAAATAACTGGAGTCAGACTTTATAGTTATAGCAGAGTATATGCAAACCATGAGGATTAAATTAAAGAGAGTTTCACATTGGTCATTCAAGCCAGAAATGGTGCCAGCATCCCCAGTACTCAGACCTTGGTGAGTGTCAGAGTTTGCCTTTTGTTGATAGCACATGGCACCATGGGGATGCTCTGCTAGACAGATGCTGGAGTGCTATGGAGCTGAAAATTAGTGTGGATATCAATTGTTTTGGCAAATTGAATCACAGTTTCAGTGCCATGGGTGTTCACTATTTAAAGGAATTTTGAGATGAATCATTTTATTAAAGAGAATAAGCCTTTGGTACTTTGAATTATCACCCTGTAATTGACCAGCTGTGGATGTCTGTACACAGGACATTCATGCAAGGAAATAAAAGTATATGTCTTCCAGAAGCTTAATATAGAGTAAAGAAAAAATAGAAATGTGTTCAATTTTGATCATCTTATATAGCCATGGACAGATACTGTGATTCTTTAAAAGACTGTGATTTCATTGATGTGGGTAAATTCCTTTAATTCCTCCTTCTCTTCCCTTCCCCTAAATCCTTCATACAGAGGAAAGCAAAGAACACTGGTCCTGGAATAAGATCTGGCTTAAAATCTTTCCTCTGTTACTTGTTATCTGGGTGATGTTGGGCAAGTCACTTTCCTTTTAGATCTCATGTTCCTCATCTGCAAAAGGAAGATGTTGGATTAAATGGCTTCTAGCTCTGAATTGATGAGTCTATGATTCATGCTACGCTAGATAGTTTCATGAATTGTTGTGGTTGAAAAAACTGATTATGTGGTGATGAATTCTGTTGATGCCTGTGCCTTCCCCTTCCCCCCACATGTGATGGTCCTTAGGCAACAGGTACACAGCCCCTAACTCATCATCATCACCACCACCATCATCATAGCAAGCATTTATAAACTACTTTAATATCTGCAAATTGCTTTACAAATATCATCTCATTTTAGCTTCATGGCAACTCTAGGAGGTAAGTATTATTATTGTAGATAAAGAAACTGAGGCTGGGAGAAGCAAAATGACTTTCCTAGTATCTCAAAGCAAGTAAGTTTCTGAAGGGGGACTTGAACTCAGGTCTTCCTAAGTCCCAAGTCCCATAATCTATTCACAGCCCCCACTAAGGATCTTTGCTAAGCCTATGATTTGCTGGCATAGACCTTGATAATCCAGGATCACCACCACACCATGATAAGTAACATGGGAAGACTTAAGTGTAGGCATAGACAGGTATCCTTTGAGGATTGTTAAAGGACAATTTCCCAGAATTCTTGGGTAATTCAGGTCTAAGTAACTTTTTTTAAATATGCAGATAATTTAGGACCCAGTGACATCCAGGATGATTTATCATTTAACTGGGTCACTTATGCATTTGTTATTATTTAGCATTCACAGTTGTTGAAAAAGGGTATCCTGGAGAATCTGTATATAACATCTTGCCTTGTGTAGGGTAGCTCTTATAATGAATACTCATCCTTGAACACAGAGCAAATCTGAAAGACCTGTAGCTTGCTTTCATATAGCCATCTCCCCTGCCTTCAGAACTCTGCTGAATATGCTTCGCATTAAGAATGCACTAAATCTATGTTGATTTGATTCATTTTTCACTATGGGTGACAGAAGAGGGCTGAACATGGTGGCAGCGGATGGCTTACTGCAGTTTTAATCTTCATATAGATGAACCCAGTTTCAACAAGTCATTTAAGAACAATTAATCATATATACTTTGAACTGTTAATTCACTGAAATTGTACCAGAAACATTACACTTATCAATCCTTTCTTTGGAATCTAAAGAAGTACAAAATAAAGAAAATATATAATACTTTGATTGAAATATAAGAATCAGATGTGGCACAACTGGATTTTTTTCAAAAATGCTAACTTACAGAAGTATAGGAAGGTGCGTAGTACTAGACCCTCTAATTGTAACTGCAGCAACTGGTTCAAAGAGAGAAGATAGATAGATAGATGACAGACAGATAGATAGAGTCACAGTTAAAGTCTACCAATAAAATCTATCCAGAACAGTAAATTCCTATGTTATATCTATATTGATACTTTCATTCACTCAATATTTTTTATAGGTTCATGTAATTAACTGATGATGCAATAGCAAATTATATTAAATCTTAAAATCGATAAGAGACAGAATAATATGCTGGGTTGTAGGGTTGAATTTGAAGTCAAGAAGAACCAAGTTCAAATCCTATAGCAGATGCTTATTGTGATCTTAGGTCACTTAACTTTTATGTGCTTTGGGTTATTGTTGTTCATTCATTTCAGTCATGTCTGACTCTTTGTGATACCATTTGGGATTTTCTTGGCAAAGATACTGGAGTGATTTGTCATTTCCTTCTCCTGCTCATTTTATAGAGAAGGAAACTAATGAAAACAAGGTTAAGTGACTTGCCCTATCATACCACTAGTAAGTGTCTGCAGTCATATTTGAACTCAGGTCTTCCTGATTCCAGGCCCTATACTCTATCCAATATACCACCTAGCTTTCCATGTACTCCAGGTAACTCTCTACTATATCATAGACCATTGAGATCTGCACACACAGAGTGTTTTCTCTGCTGCAGATAGACAATTATGTTAGTATACAAATGTTTGCTTAATGAATCAAATTGCATTTCTGAAAACAAACTAGGACTGGAACAAAGAAAAAAAATGAAATGTAATCCATTATTTTGCCAGGTTTGGTACTTTTTGATACATACATATGCATATAGTGATCTATGTACATTTAAATACATATGTCCATATGTATATGAGGGCACACTGAGCTTTTACTGTACTCTTGTAATTTTAGTATGAATGCACTGTTTACCGAATTGCATCATTTGCAATCTTTTGAATCTGGATGAAACAAAACCCCCAAAACTAATAAATATAGAAAACAATCAAAATAGTTAATACTGCAGTAGGGAGAAGTAGCATGATATAATAGAAAGTATAGTAGAAGGAAGGAAAAGAAGCATTTGTTAAATACCTACTATGTGCCAGCCAGACACTGTGCTAAGTTCTTTCAAATTCTTTCTCTTCGATCCTCACGTTAACCCTAGGGAGTGGGGCAGATGCAGCTTAAGTGACTTGCCTCAGAGAGGTCCAATGGCTAGTAAATTGATTTGAGTGGAGGTCTTCCTAATTCCAGACCCAGTACTCTATCCACTGGACAACCTAGCTATCTCATAGTGTATTTAGAATCAGGAAAAATCTGGGTTCAAATCCTCCTGTCAGTTATGTGACCTGAGTTTCAGTTTCTTCATCTGTAAAAGGGGAATAATGATACCCGTAGCACCTCACATTTTTTAAGTATTAGGTGAGATTATTTACAAAGTGCTTTGCAAATCTTACAATATAAATGTCAGCCAGCATTAATTAAATTCAACTTGACAAACATTTAGTAGGCCCACATTATATTCAGGAAGGTAGTACAGTAGAGAAGATCCAGCCTTGGAGCCATGAAGAACTGGGTTTGCCTCTAAAATTTAGTATATCTGTGACCCTGAGAAAGTCTCTTAAACTTTTAATGTTGTTTAGTTGTTTTCAGTTGCGTCCAACTTTTTGTGACTCCTTTTAGAATTTTCTTGGCATGAATTCTGGAATGGTTTGCCATTTCCTTTTCCAACTCATTTTATAGGTGAAGAAACTGAGGCAAACAGGGTTGAGTGACTTACCCAGGGTCATACAGCTAGTAAGTGTCTGAGGAAAGATTTGAACTCAGATCTTCCTGACTCCAGGCCCTGTACTCTGTTCACTATGCCACCTAGTTGCCCCTAACTCTATAATACTCTCAGGCAATTATCTAAGACTATATATTGACTTGGAAGATTCTTCTTCCAAGACATTCTTCTTCCTCAGTGGGAGTTTCTATACCAATTGAATCTCTGGTGTAATAAAAACAAAACAAAATAAAAAACAAAACAAAAGTCATTAACAGAGCACCATAAGCACAAAACCATCTTTTTAAAAAAAGCAGAGCTCTTCATCCATTCTTTCCACTAAGGGAATACCAGTTTGTATATCATTATAAATATAGGTCCTAAGGTCAATAGATGATGACATTGCAGAAACAGATCTCAGTACAGCAGAGAACTTACCTTTCACCCAAAGACCTCAAACATGCTTTTATTTTATTAGTAATCTCAGTTTATATATAGTGAGATAAAGGGGGTCAAGCCACTTGCCCAAAGGGAACTGTTGACTAGAGCAGTGACCAAGTTTCTTGCTCTCTGCTGGAGATAGGAGATCGTGATGATAGGAGCAGGAGCCTACAGATTGTTTTCTAAAGTGTAATGTTAGCATAATGAATGAGCAAGCTCAAAGGGAACATCTGTCACCAAAACAACTCTAGAAATCAGTTTATTTGCAGAAAATAGGGACTTGAGCTACAAGAGAAAAAAGCCTGTGGATTTGTGCAGGAAGGAACCTTAGAAAGTGACTAGTCCAAAGCCCTCATTTTATCAACTGATCAGCAGTCATTTATTAGCTACCTACTATGGGCCTGATAAGCTTATGTAGAAGCTGAGGCTTACCCTGGCAGAGGGAGGCTAAGCGTTGTACCTCAAATCACACAAGATCGCACAATCACACAAGCAGCAAAGAAGGTATTTGAATCCAGGTCACCAGATTTCAAAGATGATATTCTTTGCCTACTAGACCATACTGTCTCTTCACTGTACAGCTGTTGCTGCTGCTGTATGTATTAGGGATGTGAGAGAACTCTCTCCCCTCACCCCCCCAGGTCTTATAATGCTCCCTACCTATAGATCCTCTATTTTTGAAGCTAAAGAAGCAGCTACCATTAAGAATCTACCATTTGCCCAGAACCAGAGATATTAAGAAACACTAAAAGACAATTTCTGCTCTCTAAGAGCTCACTGGATTTTGGAGAAGACAACATGAAGACAGCTATACACAAACAAGATATAAACAGGACACACTGGAGATAATCAACAGGGGAAAGATGATATGCTATGCTTAAGGAAGCTTGGGAAAGGCTTCTAGCAGAAGGCAGTACTTTACCTGGGACTAGAAGGAAGTCAGGAAAGCCAGGAGGCAGATATGAGGAGGGACAGCCAGGCTGTCTATCATCAGGTTATAGAATTTAAAGCCAGAAGGGATTGCAAGATCATCTGGTTCATTTGTGAAGACTCCTCTTTTTTATAGGATAGACAGTAAAAAAAAAAAAAAGTGGGGGGAGGGAAGAGGCTGCTTTGCTTACAAGATAACATCCATATTCCAGCAAGAACTGCTCCTCAAACTTCAGTGGCCCTCCAATTCCTTGCAGCATAACTATGGGATTTCATTACCTTCCCCTCCTCCATTCCTCTTGAGTCTCTGCTTGAGAAATCTTATGTAAGAGAAATGGCAGCAAGAGGTGATACTATTGTATTCATAAAGATTTAAAAGATGGGCAAGCTTCCACCGTTTGACCTACTTTACCACTCATGCATTGTACACCTTGTGAAGCCATCCTCACAAATCAGGCTCATTAATGCCTAAAACACACCTCTCTGAAGCTACACCTTTTGTGCGAGCTAGTACCTGTTTTAAAAGACAAAATGAATAAGAGTCAGCATTTCATTCATTTATGCATATCAATACAATGTTTTTTCCTGGTCAGATATTTTCAAAAGGAAACATCTACCTTTGATTTCAATGTTTTGTAAGAGAGGGAGAGTAAATTGTGAGTGCCTGGGAGGTGAGGGTGGGGGAAAGTTGGGCTATGCTACCATGTTAGTCTGAATTTCAGTTAATCTTTTTTCTCTCTCCCTAATCTGGCTTGCATAAAGCCTGGTTGTGGCTGATAATTGGTGTTACTTTTCAGTTTATGTGTCTGCATTTCTCTTTTCAAGGAGATTTTTATTGGAGCTGATTGGAATTGGCCTGTATTTGCAACAATATAGTAACTGTCTGAATTGTGTATTGTAATGGAACAAGAGCAATTCTTCATTGTTAAGGTTGGCATCAGGGAGATGTATGACTAAGAAAAGAAAAGATGGCATGTCAAAAATCAAGAGTAAAAGATAACTGGTATCTGCATAATATCAAGCATGTTGGGTGCTTATGGTGGATTTATGGGAAAACATGGACATGACTTCTACATTTTGAATACGGATGGGTAATGATCTGAATCTTTAAAAATACCTCAGTTTCCTTGTTTGTAAATGAAGGAGTTGGATAAGATGGCCCTAGGTTACCTTCCAACTCTAAAACTAAGATCCAATGATTTATGCCCTTGGAATCTGGATGGAATCTGGCACACGTGCAGCGTGCCCTGTATCGTGTCTCAACATGTGGAGACACCAGTGAGCCTTCTGGAAAAGTCTTGATGATACGTAAGGGAAGTGCCTGGAAGAGACTATGTAGTGAGTATAGATGTTCTACAACTGGTTCAGTTCAGATAAACAAGTGGTGAAGGGGTTCTTTGATTGGCTGTGGAGGTCTTCAACAAGGCCTGTCAGCCCCAGCAGCTTGCATTTTGGAAGTCCTCTTGGTAAATCTATTAGGCTCTTTTACTCACAGCATCTGGTGAGACACAATGCTGTAAAAGGAGAGGCTTTGTATATAACTTTATTATATATTTAGAAAGAATAGCAAGTTGTACATAATAGATTTATAGTTTCATGTGCAATTTTCTTTTTGAAAATTTTATTATATTATGGAAATGCTTGTGTTATTTCATAAATTAAAAAAAAAAAAAAAGGAGAGGCTCTTGGGTCTCCTCCCTTCTGAGGCCATATTGCCCCAAGAAACAGGTTATGATCCTTGGCTTCCCTGTTTGTGTTTTTCCCTTTTAGATGAAGGGAATGGAATTTCTAACCTTGTGAGTTTTGAAACATCAGGAGTGTGAGTCCTGGGAACCTAAGACTTAGAACAGAGGGTGGATTTTACAGTTGCTGCCACATCAGATAAACTCATCGGCAAGAGAACTTATTTGGCAATCATGCTGGAAAGGCTATGAAATTGGTGGAGTAAATGTTATGTAGGAACTGACCTAAGTTTTAAGTCTCCTCTTCCCAGAGACAGAGATGGTGTAAGAGGAGTATGCCTCCCATATGTTGGGGGTAGAAAAAGAGTGTTCTACCTATCTTTGAAATGTCATTGAAGTAAATATCCCTTTTTAAAAGATAATTGATGTTAAGTAGTTAAATGGGGCTAGGTGGCATAGAGGATAAGAGGGCTGGGCCTGGATTCAGGAAGACTTGAGTTCAGATATAGCCTCAGACACTTTACTACTAAGTGACCGTGAGGAAATCACTTAACCCTGCCTCAGTTACTTCATCTGTAAAATGAGTTGGAGAAGGAAATGGCAAACCGCTTCAGTAGCTCTACCAAGAAAACTCCAGATGGGGTTATGAAGAATTGGACATAACTGAACCACAACAAAATTAAATGGAACTGAAGTGCTAATGACTAGCCCACAACAATTTTGGTGGTAGGTAGGGGGAACAGTACGGCTTATATGGGCTTGAGCCAATGACAGCAGAGAAAAGAGATACTTACAACTTCTCAGGGTACCCAAGAATCCTGACAGGGATGATATAGTAGGCTTAACTCTAAAAGAGAGAGTACCAGAGTATACGTGCAATGTAATGAAGTATGCCATTGTTTCCGCATGTTGGAAAGCCTTCTTAGTTTTTAATCCGTCAACTTCCCTCATTTTTAAAACTTTTCAAAACTCTCATCTCTGACTTGGTAGTGCTCATCTAAAAATCTCATCACTTAAAGGGAGTCAAATCTAAATAACTGAAAAATTAATCATGGGATCAAGGAATAGATAATATAATTTCCTCATTTCAGAAAGGAAGATCATTAGGGATGAGGTTTTATACACTGTCAGATTTGATCATCTACCAACTCTTCGTTTAATTGTTTTTCTTTGCTACAAATATATTATTTACTAAATATATATGCTCAAATATATTATTAAAAAATGAAATAGCACTTACCTATAATCTCTGTTATTGGGAAGACTGAGACTGGTTTATCTCTTGAAACTCAGGAGTTCTGAGTTGCAGTAGGAGTAGAGCTAAGAAGTATGCACATTAAGTTTTGCACCAGTATATTGATTCCCTGTGACTGGGGTGCACCAAATTGTCTAGAGAGGGGAGGACTTAGCCCAGTCACAATGGAACAGGTTAAATCTCCCATGTTGATCAGCAGTAGGTTCAAGTCCTGGTGACTGGTCACTGCACTTTAGCTTGAGCTAGATAGGGAGACCCAGTCTCAAAAAACAAAGTCAAAACTCTAGCTTTTTCAAGAGTAAAATGCTTTTTTTGTTTATATCAAGCTATTTATTAAAAAAAAAATCTCAATTTTAATTTTAAATTTAAATGTAAATTTCAGACCTATATTCTACCACCCCATAATACACGCACACTTTGTGTTTTCATTCAGGATACAAAGTTGGCAAAGAAGGGCACATTGAACATTTACTACGTATTATAAGGTAAGAGAAGAAGCTATAAAAGGTTTATAATACATTCATATATTTTAAGTGGAAATATATTTTCCCTCTGTTATCATAATGCAAGTGAAGGAAGCCTGATTATTTATTAGTCATATGATATTCCAAGCAGGTGGGTGTGTGCTCCTCAACTGTCTGTGGATCCCTTGGCTTTGCCACTTAACTAGCTATTTGACCTCAGGCAAATCACAACTTCTTTGAGCCTGAATTACTTCACCAATGCCAAATGAGGCATTTGGACTAGATAATCTCTAAGGTCTTTTCCCGCTCTAAGCCTGTGATACATTAACCTGAATCATGAGCAAATATGTCCCAGGTAAGTAACCTAAATATGGTAAGGATTGGAGAAGCAGAGTAGTATAGTTCTTTTCTACATTAGAGCAGTTAGGGATATGACACCACTACAATCTGGAAAAACCAAGTAAAATCCGTAAGGGTCAACATTTCATTATCATTTTCCTTTAGGAAATCATATAAGGACTTAGCCTTTTCTTGTATGATGCCTTAGGAAGTCACATAAGAATCTGGCCTTTTTTTGTATCATGCCAGAGTCTACTGGAATGCCTCTTTTATAATCCTGCATTTCTGAGTTTCTAAACCTTTTCTGTGTCATCTGCTGGCCTTCCCGTGTCATTTGTGGCTTCTGCAAAACTCCCCCCAAATTCCCATTCAGTTTTTTATGCTGACCTGCCATATATTGAAATCTCTGTGGGGAAAGTTGTTATGTGGAAGGGTTAACTATACAATGGAAAGCATGTTGGGTTGGTTGGCAGGCAGACCTGGGTTAGAATTTCCCTTCTGATTAGGTATGTGACTGTGAGCAAATCACTTTAACCAATTTGAGTCTCAGTTTCTTTATCCTTAAAATGGTGCTAATAGGCTCTTATGAGGCTCAGAATGAGATCTCAATGTGTGCCTTTCAATTTTCCCAATTGTAAGATGAGGAGGTTGACCTGGGTGACCTTTGAGGTCCCCTCCATTTCTAAATAATGTAAAGTATATTAAAAATAGTACTGTTATAGAAATATTTTCATCTTTCCAAAAGTCAAAATATGAAAAGATGAGCACATAAACTCATCAAAGGCAGAATCATAAGATCCTAGATGAAGAGCTGGAAGATAACTTAGAGGTCATGTAGTCTTAATCTCATTTTACAGAGTGAGAAACAACTGTGGCCTAGAAAAGTTGAATGATTTACCTGTTTACGAAGTTCTAGGAGGCAGAGCTAAGCTTTGAACCTAAGGCTTTAGAATCCAGCACACCTTATTGTACTGCATCATCCTTTAGGCGTTGGATAAATATTTGTCGATGAAAAGTAGCCTTTTTTTCCTTTGGGTTTCCTGGCTACATTTCTTGTTCAAAGATCAAGCCTTAAATCCAATTCACTCTGGCGCTCATAGACTGGGCACCAAGTCCCCACCCACCTAGCACAGAGGGAATGTACTTCCTAAATAGTTTCTCTTTTCCCTGAGGGTCTTCCCTTCCCTGTTTGATTTTTTTTTTTATTCAAGGGGCCATCCCTTGAGTAACTTAAAGAAGCCTATTCAATGAATGGGTGTATCTCATTCAAAATGAGAATGTGGTAAGACCTTAGCCTGAAAGGGCCAGGGTCTCACACGGCATCCTAGGCCAACTCCAGTCATTCAGATGACTAGAAGGCCACTGGCTCAGATGGCTCAGGAGAAGAAAGTGAGGTTGGTGACCTTGCACAGCCCTCTGTCACTCAAATCAAAGTCAAGTGCAAGTCATGTCATCATCTTGATGTCATGGTCCTCTTAGAGAATGTAGGACAAATACAACAACAACAGAACCAGATTTCACAGTCTACTGAAATCACATGCTGTCCTTTAGACTTGAGAAAGATTTTAACCACGTTGTCCCAGAATCTAATCAATTAATTGGTCGGTCAATCAATCAATCAGCAAGTGCTTCACCATGGCTAGCTACTGTGCTAGCAAAATTGTCTGTGCCCTCCAGGAGGTTATATTCAAATGAGGAGAAAAATCTTTATACAGGAAGGTATAAAGGAAGGCCACTTAAAAAGCAGACCTAGGTAACCTTGGATGGGAAGGTAGTAGCAGTTGAAGAGCTGGGGAGACAAAGAAGGTCTCATGTAGAGAGAGGTGGTGGAGCTGATTTTGAAAGAAATCATGGATTTCAAGAGACAGAGGTGGAAAGGAAAAGGATTGTAGTCATAGGGAGACAAAAGACATGCAAAAGGAAGATGGGGCATCACATATAAGGAATAGGATGTAGACCACCTAGGGCGGGTAGAGGTGTTCTTTGTTGTTCAATAATTTCAATCCTGCCTTACTCTTTGTGACCCCATTTTGGATTTTCTTGACAAAGATGCTGAAGTGGTTTGTCTTTTCCAACTCTTTACAGATGAGCAAACTGAGGCAAGCAGGGTTAAATGACTTGCCCAGAGTCATAGAGCTATTAAGTGTCTGAATCCAGACTTGACTCAGGAAGATGAGACCACACTGGGTCTGCTGCTCCATCCACTGCACCACCTAGCTTCTGTGGGAGATCAGAAGAGTAGAGAGGTAAGGAGGGGACAGAGTGAAAAGAGCTTTTGTATTTTCAAAATGTTTTTATTGATGGCTTTTTTATATATAACCATAAATTTCCCCCATATACTTCTCCCTCTCTCCCTCGCAGAGAGCTGGTATTTTTTAAAGCAAAAAAAGAGGAAAAAAGTCAGCACAACTTAATAATATGTTGAAAAAGTTTGAAAACTTGCGTTATGTGCAATATTTGCTTTTGACATTTTTGTGTGTTTTCGTTCCTTCTATTTGCATTGCTTTAGTCATACATATTATTTTGTTAGCTGCTTACTTAAGTCTTTATCAGTTCATGTAGATCTTCTCACACTTCTTTGGATTCATTACATTCATCATTTTTATAGCATAATAATATTCCACTATATTAATGCTCCACAATTTATTTAGCCATTTCCCATTTGAAGTATTTCTACTATGTTTCCTATTCTTTGTTATTGCAAAGAATTCTGCTGGGGATATTTTGGTGTGTATGGGGACTTTCTTCTTATTGATGGCTTCTTTGGGATATAAACCTAGTAATAGAATCTCTGGGTCAAAGGATATGGACATTTGGTCACTTTATTTGCATAATTACAAATAGCTTTCCAAAATGGTTGTATCAGTTCATGGCTGCATCAGCTGCATATCAGCATGCCTACCTTCTCACAACCCCTCCAGAATGAACTATTTCCATTTTTAAATCATCTTTTGCCAATTTTTAGGGTGTGGAAACAACTTCTAGGTTGTTTTGATGTGCATTTCTCTTTTTTATCAGTGATTTGTATCATTCTTTCATATGTGATTGTTAATACTTTGCAGTTCTACTTTTGAGCACTATATTGATGCCAGATAATATTATTTTATGAAGGAAGAAATTAAAGCCCAGAGCAACTGACTTGCATATGGTTGCACAGTTTATTTAGTGGCCGTACCAGGCTTAAAATTCAGGTCTTCTGACTGTTAGGCCAGAGTTCTCTGAATTTATGCTCTGAAACATTGATGGATCTTTAATATCATAAATGCAGGCACCATGACACTATTTATAAAGAAGCTATTGTTTAAAAGAACAAAACAGGTTACATGTATACACATAATCTGCTGTACTAGAACTTATATTTCAATGAATGTTGTCCATCAGTGTAGCCAGGCACTTTGGAAAACTACATGTACTGTGACCTTAATTTCTGAAACAAAAATCAGGACACATGGTCTGATGAAGGCTATTCTTTTTGGAAGGCCTTGTTAAAAGTAAAAGTTCATTTCTTGAAATTGGTACTATCCTGGAAAATCTGGGACGACTAGTCACCATAGCTACAGAATTATTTCAGTGATGCAGCCCCTACTTACAATATTTCTGAAAGTTCTCTTTTTATTACCTTGAGAGCAAGCTTGGGTGTTAAGAAAGAAAATCCATATCAGTGCTTCCTAGTTATACCCTGTTGATGATGATACCAAGTGGATCACCAAGCTTGATTACCCACCTAAGACTTCATGCTTTTATCTTGTTGACTTTTGACTATTTCCTAATTTCCTTTCCATCTACAAAAAATGAAGGTTTGTCATTCCTGAGATATAGATACACAGACACGGACATAGATATACTGTGCCGTAGATACTGAAGGCCTGTCCCCAAAAGGAGTTCTACAAGTGTTTTGAACACTAATAGACTTATTGAAATCCAGTGGGAAGGAGTACTGATTTTGGAGTCTGGGAAATACTAGTGCTGTCTCTTCCTTTCTGCATCAACAAATCAATAAGTCAACAAGCATTTTTAAACACTTGCCCACTTGACTATGTGATCTTGGCCATGTTTTACTTGACCTCTCCAGGCCTCGTTACTTTTTTTTCCTGTGAAATTAGAGGGTTTGACTAGATGATTTCAAAGGTTCCTTCCAGTCCTGAATAATATGAGAAAAATGTTTAGCCTTTCAAGGTAATATTTGTTAAAGGAACATTAAAACAAACATTTGTTTGAGCAGATATATTCTAGCGTGTCTGTTCTTAAAGTGTGACCCTGGGACCCTTGAGGATTCCTAAAACCTTTTCAGGGGTCTGCAAGATCAAAATTATTTTCATAATAATACTAAGATATTTTAATTTCAAATATAATGCATATAAATAGATATAACTTATTTCTACATGTGTGTGTGTGTGTGTGTGTGTGTGTGTGTATGTATAAAGCTTTATGGGGATCTTCAATAATTTTTGCAAGTGTAAAAAGGTCCTGAGCCCAGACTACTGCTCTAACATGTTAGAATAAAAGCCTGGTCCATTCCTTTATGGTTGTACCTCATGTATTTGATAAAGCATCTAGTCCAAAGCAGCACCTTCATAAGCTGGGCTTGATTATTGGTTTTAACTTATTACCATAATATTAATCATGGAACCTCTTAAAACAGCAGCACAACCATTTCTACTTGGAGCAAGAAATAAAGAACTCCCATTAAAACTCCTAAAAGAATCATAAATGATGAGAGCTGGAGGGGTCTTAGATACCAAGAAAATAAGATCTAAAGAGAAGAAATATGTTGCACAAACATAGTGGCAGAACCACCATATGATCTGTCTCCCAACTCCCAATCCAGTATTTTTTTCACTGAACTACCTTGATTTTGAGTGAAATTGAGGTTAATATCTTTATACTGGAAGATATTACTATGGAATTCTCCATAGGTTTTAGATGCCATTGGAAGCACAAAGTTCTTGGGACCACTGCTTCCTTAATCCTACCTTGAAAGCATTTATTTACTACTACCTAAGAGGAGAAGACTACTATCTATCTCCAACTGTCTATGCCAGTTCTTATAGCATCTAAGTTTTCTACTAAACTCTTTCAATTTAAAATACTTCCACTGATTAGCCTGGGTCCTAACTAAATATCACAGTCCTGGTTGTTTGCTACCAGACTGATACTCAATGAAAGATGATTCATTCTGTGGCATTTGTGATAACTATAGACAGAAGGAATTTCCATGTAGGAATTTATGTATGTAGAAAGTTTATACACAGACATGAGTGGTTATTGAGAGAGAAAATCTTATTGTTATGTTAAGTGCCAACCTGGTAAACTCTATCTGAATACATTTCTACATAGAGATTTAAAATTATGGAGAAAAATAAACTTTTTTTAAAGTGACTTCATGGACTCCAACTTGGGGCTGTAATCACTTCTAACACCATGTTGAGTACAGTAGTCTTCTAACTTTTCTTCTTATTCCTAGTCTCGCCCCATCACAATCCATTCTCCACACAGGTGTTGAATTGGTATTCCTAAAGATCTGATGTTTTCCTCAGAAGTTTCAGGAACTCCCTATTTCTTCCTGGGTAAAGTGCAAACTGCCCTTTTTAGCATTTGACTCTAGCCTGTCTTTTCCAGACTGATTTCACATTACTCCCCCTTATGAACTCAATGTTCCAGGCAAACTGGCTTTCTTGATATTTCCCAGGCAAGACATTCCATTCCATGGTGGTACCATGCCTTTGGCATCTGCGCTAGCTCTTTTCAAAGCTCGGTACAAGTGCTTACTCTGTCCAGGGAACTTTCCCCTTTCCTCAGTTTTTGTATTTCTCACCCTTCTCCATTCCCAGCACTTTTTTATTTACATTGTGCCTCCTTATCTATTTAGTGTGTGGGTTTCCCCCAGTAGAGTATAAACTTCTTGGGGGCAGGAGAAGTCATTGAATTTTTATCTTCCAATGCCTGGCAAATAGTAGATATAGAATAAATGTTACACTGAATTGAATAGAATGACTTTACTCATTTTGTTAATCATTTGAGAAATAGAGTGCCAAGGCACAAAGCTAAGTCCTTTCTTAAGGCAGCTTATTCTTACATCCAAGGTTTACCATAAACTATTTAAGCAGGA
Source organism: Potorous gilbertii (assembly GCA_028658325.1). Classification (NCBI taxonomy): domain Eukaryota; kingdom Metazoa; phylum Chordata; class Mammalia; order Diprotodontia; family Potoroidae; genus Potorous; species Potorous gilbertii. The sequence continues at coordinate 420,330,013 of CM053770.1, read as the reverse complement.
GTTCTTTGTGAATCTGGATCAATAGGGAAAAGAGGAGTAAATTCATGTTTGTGACCTTCTTAATCTGTCTTAAAGTCTATGATCAAGTCTTCCTCTTAGAATTGTCAAACTCCCTCAACTAATGAAGGAAAAGTGTGATGGGAGATTGAAGCATACTATCAATCCCAAAGTTGATTTATCCATTAGTTTCAGTCCCTTTTCTTCTTCCTTTGCCTTCTAGCTCCTCTTCCTTCCTTCTATACCTTTTGGTAGAGCATTTGCAGATTGTTTTAAATAATTAGGATTACCCTGGAGTTAATGTAATTTTAAGTGGAGGTGGTGGTGGTTGGTTTAGGATGAACTCTAGCCACTAATGACTGAGGCCAGTGGAAGAAATTACTCAGATATCTAACCAAAGCAAGGTGATAATAGTTTATTTGTACACTTAAAAGGGGTGGTTATATAATACTGTGGAAAGGGTGCTGGCTCAGAGTAAGATGTGACCTCGGGCAAGCCATTTAACTTCTCTGAGCCTCCATTTCCTCATTTGTAAAATGATAGAGTGATACTAGATGACCTCTTGGGTCTCCTTCAGCTTGAGATTATGACCCAATATCTTTGCAAACATAAGAAATGACCATAAACCCTCAGGTTTATTATAATGTGTAGGAATAGGAAGCTAGTAAAACACTGGAACCCTTAAATATTTCGTGTTACTAGGTTGGCACTAAAATGTCTTTATCATGAATGGTGTGTATAGCAAATGAGAAAGAGTTAATGAGAGCCATTTTCTTCTGAAAAGTATACATGTGGTGGGGTTCTTGGGTGCATGTACTTGGGCCCCAATTCTAAAATCACATTTCTCTTTAAAAATCACATTTCTCCCTAGCCTTAAAGCACTATTCCAGGCAATTTCTCCCTAGCCCAAGGACACAGCCTGCCCTAGCAACACCTGTTATCTCCTTGCTTGCTACAGTAGCCAGCTGCACCTATAGAACTCATTAATTTGAACCAACTGTATACTGGCTTAACAGGTGGTGCACTGGGTCATAACAACATTTACTACTCACTGACCAATCGTATGTATCCTAGACTTAGACATATGTATACTCCCTTACATTTGTCTTGTCTAACAAGACATTGATGAGAGTAGTCTGGTATTACTGAGCCAGCCCTGACCACTAGTTGACTTAGTGAGTTTCAGGCCTAAAACCATACCTCCAGATAGCTCCCCTTTGCCCCCTTGGTCTATTTCCTGATGAATTTTGGGTAAAATACCTGTGCAGTAGATACCAAAGGTGCATGTTCCTTTAAGAACTGACCACTCCTTAAGCACTCCCTAATTCTACCCCAAAACACCTAGTTAAGCATATTTGGCACAAATGGCAATATAGAATATCCTATATAAACTTTACCTGTATCCCTCTAAGAATGCAGTTTCCCTAAGAACTCTTGCCCGCTGAAAAATGTAATAAATCTTCTCTTGACCTCAACAATGCTTGAGTCTGTGAATTCTTCTCTCAATAATCTGCCCCTGGCAACCTGGTCTTTGTGGGGGTCTCACATCCCCCCCACCCCCTTCTAGCCCTCATCACAGGGAACTACAGCCAACTGAAATGTCTTCCTTCAGATTGAGTCTGCCATATTCACTTTATCCATTTAGGGCTTGGTCCTCTTTCAACTTATTGTTGGGCATCTTGCTAGATGGGCTACTCATGCCTGTCAATTCTGAATTAACTAAGTTGACTTTTCTGCCCATCTATTTGAGCATACCACCTCCTCTTCAGGCACTGAAACATCAATAGTGTTCCCAGCGTCACTGTTAGTGTAGCACCATGGAAACAAAGCTGGATTTGACATTTGGGGGAAGAGGTTGGGTTCATTTGTCTCTTCCATTTACTCCCTGTGTCACCTTGGGCAGCTGGGCTTGGATTTGAAGAACTAAAACTGGGAGCTCCATTCTAGCTTTAAATTCATGATCCTATGACCAGGATGCTATGTCCCTGATTTGGAATCTTTCTCCAATGACCCACACTCTCATTCTATGCTTTAAATTTCTTCCTGGAATCACAAGACTTATGCAGTTGAATTCTCACTTCAGGCCAACTTATTCCTCTCTCTGAGTCTTTTAAGTCAATTTCATTCAACAAACATTTACTGAGCACTCCGTATGGGCAAGGCTCTATGCTGAGTGCCAGCGCGTCTATGAAGACATCTAACACTTAATTCCTGGATTCAAAGACTTTACTTTACCTAACTTACTTTGAATAAAGGGGAAAAACAAGCAGACAAACAATTATGATGCAAAATTGAGCACATGAAAAATACAAAAATTTGGGGAAACCTTTTTCTTCATTGCTGGTGTTCTAACAGAGTTGTCCTCTCTTGTGTTTTCTATCTAGAGAAAATAGGCTCTCGGAAACATATATTTAGAAGCGGAAAGGATTTTAAAAACCATCTAGAATAGAACCTTGAATTGATGAGAAGGGCTAAAAACTTATCTTCCTGAGTTCAAATCTGGTCTCAGACACTTGCTAGCTATGTAATCCTGGGCAAGTCACTTAACCCTATTTGCCTCAGTACCTTCATTTGTAAAATGAACTGGAAAAGAAAATGATAAACCACTTCAGTATCTTTGTACACAAAACCCCAAATGAGGTCATGAAGAGTTGGGCACGACAGAAAAATGACTCAACAGCAAGGCAGTTAAGGTTTTCTGGGCAATGTTTATTGACAGCTCAAGCAATCAATGAAAGCACAAATTAGTTTTAGTAAGATTTTGGTAGTATCAAGAAAACAATAGTTTGATTTAAACATTAATCACTAGAATTCTGTACCTGCAATGTAATTAATACAAACCAGTCTTTATTGACAGAACCAAATGATTGTCTCCACAAGGTTCTTTGGAGTTGGTTATTCCTGTAGAGTCTGGACAAACTAAATACAGTCAATTTCATGACCTGAAAATGATGAAGTGTCTTCTTACAGTCTCTTCATTGGGATGCAGGTAGTAGCTCTAATTTCTTGTTTTGCTGAACTCACATTTTGGGGCTATTAATACATGGATTAATGGAAACCTAGAAATAGGAGGCTCTGGGTTTAAGTTCTGCCTCTGGTTGTATGACTTTAGTTGAAAACTTGTCACTAACTTCTCAGTGCCCCAGACAATTCCTTAAAAGCTGTGAGTTACGGAGCTAAAATCCATCTGAACTGGTAGAATTTTCTCACCAGGAAATCTATAGACCAATGAAATCACAGTTTTGAATCAAAATAAAATTCACCAATAATGACACGTATGTGCTAATGAAACAGCTTGGTGTCAGTGTGGATAGAGCATGGGATCTGGAGTCAGGAAGACCTGAATTTAAGCCTGGCCTTAGAATCTTACTGGCTGCATGACCCTGAGCTAGCTATGTTTGCTTCAGTTTCCTCAACAGTAAAATGGGAATAATAATCACATTTAACTCTTTTTTTGCAGAATTATTGTAAGCACAAAATGAGAAAACATTTGTAAAATTCTTAGCACAGGGCTTGCTATCATATAATCTCATCCCTTTCTTCTCTTTCCTCTAATGCAGCAAAGTTAAAATCGTAGCAAAACTAAGATGTGTATAGATCATTTAGGGGAATTTCATAACTTGTATCTATGTGACTGGTAAATCCAGAAGTTCCTACTAGATTTAAGTGGGGGAAAATCAGGGGGTGCTTTGGGATTCACAGCAGAATCAACTATTGTCCCAAATTGTACCTAAAGATATCATTGTTTTCTTCATGATATCAAATAATGCGACTATAGTGATAGCACTATGAGTCCACAAAAGAGAACAGCAACAGTACTAGATCTCCTCATGAGAACCAAATGCCAGAAGACAACATAGATTGGGGAGATAAGTAGGAGGTTTTTGTTTTCATTTTGAAAAATATAAAAATCTTCAAGATTTGGCTTCCCCCATCATATCCCTCCAACTCCCAGGTTGATTTCTTTTCTTCCTATGTATTTATCACATTCCAACCTGTGTTATGACTATTTGGGTACATGTCTGATCCTTCCATTAATCTATGTGCTTTTCAAAGGTAAAACTATGTTGTTTTCTAGCATTGTATCTATGGTATTGGGGCATATAGGTGGCATAGTTGAAAAAGTACTGGGCCTAGAGTCAGTAATGCTTCTCTTCCTGAATTCACATCTGTCCTCAGACACTTACCAGCTGTATGATCCTGTTCAAGTCCTTAACCCTATTTGCCTCGGTGCCCTTGTCTATCAAATAAGCTGGAGAAGGAAATGCACTCAAGTATCTTTGCCAAGAAAACCCCAAAGGGAGTCACAGAAAGACATGCCAAAAAACAACTGAACAAAGAAAAATCTACAGTATTCTTCATGCCTAGTACTGTTTACCACACAAAATAGGTCCTTAATAAATGTTTACTGTTGAATTAAATACCTGGTATAAGAGAATGCTATATGTTGGCAGGGAAGGGTGAGGTGTGGCTTATACCCTAATTAAAGGCAGATAGATGGTACAGTGGATAGAGTATCAGTGCAGGAGTCAGGAGAACTTGAGTTCAAATCTTACCTCAGACACTTGATACTCACTAGCTGTGTGACATTGGGCAAGTCACTTAACCTCAATTGCCTCATCCTGGGTCATCTGCAGTTATCCTGATGAATATCTGGTCACAGGATTCAGATGGCTCTGGAGGAGAAGTGAGGCTGGTGACCTGCACAGCCCTCCCTTACTCAAAACAAAGTCAAGTGCAAGTCATGTCATTATTTCTCTGATGGCATGGTCTAATTCAGCAATGAAGGACGAACACACACACACTCTAGTTATGAAGAAAGCTATGTAGAGGTTAGATCTAGGGAGAGCTTCCAAATTGGAAAGTCAATATTCAAGGTTTTTTGTTTGTTTATTTGTTTTTTATTTTTCTGCTTGAACTGAACAATTAGAAGTCGTTATTGGGTTCGATCTTCTGTGTTGAATCTGCAAAAGTACAGTATGCTCTCACTGATAAGGAACACCTTTCCTATTTGCAAGATGATCCCCTCTAGAGATACCTGCTGATTGCAAAGCCCTTAGATGTTCCTGTAATAAGAATTTATGCACCAAGGGGGATTAGCTCCTGAAAAGAATTCTGGCTCTGGCACTACCTAGCTGTGTGACTCTGGGCAAGTCTTGTAACCTCTCCTGGCTTCAGTTTCCTCATCTGTAAAATGAAGGTATTGAACTAGATGACCTCAAAGATGCCCTTTTGCTCAAAATCCTATGATCCTCTAAGATAGTGCTTCTAAGAGATCCCCTTTTCAATGATCTATCATTTTTTTCATTCAGAAGTGAACCTCTATTAGATTTTAATTCTCTTCAATGCCTTTCTTAAGATTTTGTAGTTTGTGACTATCTCAAATAGCTATGGTTAGTCTTTCTTTTAACAAAGGAGAGAATGGTTCCTTTTCATAGCTCTGCAGCACCATGGGTAGTCTCTACTGACAATTGGCATGAAGACAACACACGACCAGGAACAAGCTAGAAGTGAAAAGGAAAAAGAACCATGCTAACTGGGCCAGAACCAGCCAGAGAACACTAAAATTAGTTGTATCCTTACCATGCAAATCCAAAGTGGCAAGATGTAATCAGAGTTAAGGAAGGACACAAGTTTTGTATCTGCAAAATTAGTGTCACTGTTATATGATAAAATGTCATATAACAAGCTGGTCTGAATCAAGGCATTGGTAAAAGTTTCATGGAACTCATCCAATGCTTCCATACTTTTAGTAGTAGGATTTCCTCTATACTCTGCCTCTGGGACAGAAGAAAGGGGTAAAACTGCCTCCTGGAAAGGAGGATATTTTAAATTATTTATTTCTAATTACTTCCAATATTACTTCTCATATTAAATTGGAAGTGGTCAAAGAAAATCCATGAGAAATATGAAAAGCCAAAGAATACCAGCATCAGCTCCATTCTAGGGGAGCAGTTCCAGCAGGGCAAGCTGCCCATGTGTATTTTCCGGAGGTTGGGTCAGTTGGCCAAGCAGATGACTACATCCAGTCAAGAACATAAGTTCTACCTAAAGAAGATCTATGCTTGAAAGGGAACATAAACTCTTACCATAAAATCCACTAATGGAATAAATCTGAAGATGGTTTTGGAAAAAAAATGAAAAGAACAGAACTCCCCCCTCAGAGCTTCTATAGATTTCAATATTATGGAGCAAGAAGCAGGACCGTGAGTGAGTGACTGGTACAAGATGAATATTTCAAAGTAAGAACCATAAATCCAGTAACTTGGATAATTTCCTATGTTGTCCAATTTGACTTAAAGACACTTTGAGGACAGTTATACTATCTATTTAGCCTCCATTAGATTGTGATCTCCTCCCTTGAATGTATAGACTACTTTTGTCCTTTATATTCCCGAAACTATTTGAGTGTCTGGTCCATGATATTTAATATGCTTGTTAACTTGATTTTTCTACAGCACATGGACCAAGAATATGTCTATAAAGAACTCTTAATATCAAAGATGATAATGTTTTATAGGAATGATTATAGTATAGTAACAATTATAATTTTTTCTGTAGCCATGGAAGGCAATGCCCTCAATTCCTTTGGGAAGATGGGGTTAAATCATTTTTTTCAAAATCAAAATCTGTCTCCAATAACACTCATGAACAGTGACTTATATTAGTCCAGTTCTTAATAAATTACATTTAGTTGGATGTTGTTCTGTTTTTACTTTAAAATACAGAAGTTCCAAAAACTGTATTGTTGCCAAATTCACTCCACATCCTAGCTTAATTTATTAAAAGGAACATTTAGAAAACTCAGCTGATGCCCTACTGCAAAGAAAAAGCATTGTTAGAGAAGTCTTACTTCCAAATAATTCATCTTCCTGGGTGTGTGTGTGTGTGTGTGTGTGTGTGTGTGTGTGTGTGTGTTAGCTTTTTTGCCTTTCATTCTTATAGCATCCTTCAGTGTCCTTTAAGGAATGCTTCTGTTACAGTGTAGCTCAGGAGCCTTCTCAATGTGGCTTCCTGAAAGTTGCACCCTGGTTCAAGGTATTCTTTGTGTCAGTACCTATTTAAATTCATAGCTCTGAGCCCCCATCTCCAATGAATCATTGGACCACAAGAGATAGCGTATACTTTCAAAGCAAACAATAGTAATACTTGAGACAGGATAGCCAGGTACATATAAAGAAAAGGTTCTCCATAGACAAAAGGGGCATAGTGTCCCTCAGATTTATGTTGATTCTCCACAGATTCTCAAAGTAAAAGAGGGTGTGCTACCTGAACAACTCTGACTCCTGGGATTATATCCCAACTGCAGCACTTCTCAGACTCAGTCTCTCAGCAGCCCAGTGTGGTTTATTGCTACTAGGTGGGCCTCCCTTATTAAACTTCAAAATAATTTATTTCTTCCAGCTCCTAACAGAGCCATCATCTATTTCTGGGTTTCTTCTTCACTGAGCTACTCTGCCAATCTATCTGCTGTAGGACTTCTTCAGCTGTTGGAGCTTCTTTTACAAGAGGGGGTATTATTGTTCTCTTGAGAGATTTCTCATCTTTATGCATATTTTAGATTTTTGTTACACTCATAGCCTGCATTCAATCAGCATAGAAAGGGACTATTAGAACAAAAACTTTTCTTCCTCTTTCTCTCCCTCCCTCTCTCTTCTCTCTCTCCCTCCTTCCCTCCCTCCCTCCCTCTCTCCCTTCCTTCCTTCCTTCCTTCCTTCCTTCCTTCCTTCCTTCCTTCCTTCCTTCCCTCCTTCCTTCCATCTCATTTCCCTTCAGGAAAATCTCCTTCAGGTCTCTTTGCTATTTCATTTGGGGTGAATAAATTTCTCTCAGCTCTCATGATGCCCTTGGCAACTAGCACCAAGGTCATGCTAATTTCCCTAGAGATTAATTTAGCAACACTGGAGATGATTACCTTTGTCTTGCATTCTTGCAGCTACACTTATATTTCTACCCTCCTTACAGTGGTGATCAAAATTAATCTGAAGTAGTTGTCAATAATAGTCAAGAGTCAACAAACATTTATTAAGGTCTTACTGTGTGCCAGCACTGTGCTAAACTCAGAGGATACAAAGAGGCAAAAGGCAGTCCCCTCTCCTTAAGGAACTCACAGTAATGATGGATTGGTGTTGCATGCTGTATTTTCACTTGTTATTAATGTTATTATTCCATTCAAATTCTCCAATAACTCATCTCTGATTTGAAGTAACCTTAGAATCTGTGCCAGTGGTGGAGCACAAACTTTAATATGTCCTACCAAGCTGGAAAAGAATTCAAAACTGGGCCTGATACTGAGCTAGGCACCTGTTATCCAAAGGCTGGCCTCACTAATGATTTCCTTCTGGATGGAGAAACTTAATGAAAAGTTTTCACTAGGTCATGGAAGGGCTGTGATCTGGGTTGATGAAAGACGTAATCATTTCATTCCACTGAAATCAAACACCCTTAAAGCATTGAAATAAATATTAACATTCTTGCTTAATCACATGCTAATTTCTTTTATACCTTGCTTAATTTTTTTTCAGGCTCACTGTGAATTTTGCATGATTACCTTTCTGGAAGGGACTGTGAAAAAGTTTTTTTAACTATCATCCAGGAGGCTAGGATCAGAAAAATAGCTTTTATTAGCTTAAAGGGGCTTGATCAGGAGAGCTACTTAATCAATTTGATGAGCTTCCTGGAGGTACGTGTTTGGAACCTTTGATTGTTCATATACCTCCCCACAGAGAATAAAGATATGCCCACTGGCACCTTGTTAAGAGAATTCTTGGTTAAGATTCAGTGACTGGGCTGCCTTAAGATGATATACTTAATCTAGCTAGAGTTGTCTCTTGGAGCTTCCTAGAGGAGGCATTTCACTGACTGGGGCTGGTTCCAACATGACTCTTGGGAACCTTAACTCTGTTGGAAGGATCCTCCCTTTGTACTTGCCTATAAAAGTCAGCTGATAGATGCCTTGATTCATTTATATAGCGTTTTATACTTTGTTAGTGTTTAATGAATGCTTGCTGAATTGAATTTGTTTGATTTATAGTTTACAAAGTACTTTCAGCTTTTTTCAATTTTTTCTTTTTGTATTTTTGTTCTCGTCTTTTGAACAGTTGAGGAAATGGAGGCTTAGGGAGTGTATCATAGAGTCAGTACTAAAACCTAAGTCTTCTGACTCTAGATTCAGAACATTTTCCCACAATGCAGTGATGCCTTCTTGTTGTTCTTTTCATATCAGAGCATCATCAATGTTTCATTTTTGTTGCCCATTTGTTTTCATTCCCGCTATCCATGAACCATGTCTTTATACAAAAACATTGTTTCTAGCCTTTGCCCACGGGTGGATATTGGGCCTGAAAATGACCATGGTGAGAGATAGGAATGTAAACTTAGGAGAAAATTTTTTGGATTTAAGGTATTCATCTTGGTTCAAAAAGAACTCAGTGTTCTCCTGTTTCTCTTTAGAATCTTTCCTTGCAACAATAAACTCCTTTTGGACTCTCTGTGACAGAAAGTCTGTTAATGTGAAGGCCTTGGTTTGTACTTTTTGTTTACAAATCACTGGAAGTATTGTAACATGGCTGTTTTTCAAGGTGGGATTTTGGGTGGATTGGAATCAACCAATCTAAAAAATTTTTTATTTCAGTGCTTTGTCAAATATTATTTCTCCTGACATCATAAAAATAAGTTTTCTTGAAAATAGAATTTAAAATTACTTTTGTTTATACATATACAATTATTTGCATATGTATTTTGTTTATATTTTTCTTTATATAGTTTACATATTTTTGCTTATGTATTTGTATATGTGTAAATATCTATGTCTGTCTGTCTGTCTGTCTCTATCTTTAGTGAAGCAGAACATGTGGCATAATAGGCAGAGTTGGTCCTGAAGCCAGAAATCCATCAATAAACATTTATCAAGCTCTTGGTATGTGCCAGACACTGTGCTAGGTGCTGAGGATACATATGTGTGTATACACATGCACATATGCGTGTGTGTATGTATATATAAACACACACATGTAAATATATATTAGGAGTGGCTAGGTAGTATAAAGGATAAGAACACTAGACCTAGAAGCAGGAGCATGTGAGTTCAAATTTGGCCTCAGACAATTATAAGCTGTGTGACCCTGGGCAAGTCACTTAACTTCCTTCAATTTCCTTACCTGTAAAATGAGCTAGAGAAGGAAATGGCAAATCACTCCAGTATCTTTGCCAAGAAAGCCCAAATGGGCTCATGAAGAGTTGGAAATGACTGAAAAATGACACCAGGGACAACCATAGTGCGAGACTCTGTATTTTGAAATAGTAGCTGATGAGTAAGACTGTCTTTCCACACCCCATCCATACAACTTTTCTTTATTTGGTAGAAAGAGTGAGTAGCAAAAACAAAACAAAGCCCAAACTGAGCAGGAATAAATGGACTGAAAAGATAATTTTACCATCGTTCCCCCCATACCCATTCCCCTTCCATTTCCCGGGAGGGCACCACTATACTTGCAGTGTCATAGGTTCTCAGCATTTTCCTTGTCTTTCATTTCTCACTCAGTTAAGGACATGTCTGTCTTCAAAGCTATCAATAGGCTCTTAATTTCTAAATCTTTTCTTAATCTTTATTCTTCTCAATCTTTCCATATAATTTAACACAGTCATCATTTATTTTCTTACCTTTTTTGCCTCCAGATTATCCTGCCAGCATTCCCTTAATTCTCCTCCTTACTTGATGAATCCTTCTCAGTCTTCTTTGCTGGATCACTATGTTATCCATAAAAACGTTAATAACCCCTCCCTAAGCTCTGTACTAGGCTATCTTCCTTCTTCCCTCTATATTATCTGACATGGTGATCTCCTCTCCAATGAGTTTAATTATGATCTCCATGGAGATGGTATTCAGATCTATAGATCCAGCCCCAATATCTTTCCTGAGTTCCAGTTCCATATATTAAATTGCCTTTTGGACATTCCAAACTGGATATCCCCTAGGTACTGCAAACTCAACATATCTAAAATAAAACTCATTAGCTTTTGTCATCACCACCTCCAAAACCCTTTCTTCTGACCTCTGTTTCTGTTGAGCATATCAACATTCTTCTAGTTAGCTAAGTTCTCAGATTGGCATTTGTGATTTCTCACATTTCTTCACCCCACATATCAGCTAGTTTGAGACATCTTTTCATTTCTACCTCCACAGTATTACCCCATCATTCCCTTCCTCTACTCAGATAATCATTTCCTTAATTCAGGGTCTCATCACTTCTTGTCATACTGTTGCAAGTCTCCTATTTGATCTCTCTGTCTCAAGGATCAACCCAGTCTAATATAGCCTCCGCTCAACTACCAAAGTGATTTCCCTAAAGCACAAAGTTGATTATGTTACTTCCTTATTGCATAAACTCCAAGGACTCCCTATTAACTATATGTATAAATATTTGTATAGTTGTACATGTATATAGCTTAAATAAAAAAAATAGACATATGTTAGGAACATATGCACACTTTTTACTTCTAGGGGTATACAATTCCAAATTTTGGAGACTACTCCTCTAGCAGATAAGTAATAAGGACCTGATCTAAGATAGTGATTAGGAATAGAGAGGGGATTGGATATGAGAGATGGCAAGATTTGACAATGAACTGGATATATGGATTGAGGGAAAGTGAGAAGTCAGGAATAATACCATGGTTAAAAAAACTAGAGACCAGAAGAATAGTGATGCCTTTGCCTTGAATTGGGAAATTTGGAAGATAGATTTGGGAGGAAAGATAATGGATTCAATCAGGTATGGTATAATCCCTGCTACTGGGAGAGGCTGAGGCTGGTGCAACAGTTGAGTTTGAGATCTTCAGTAAGACTAAGTGGTCCAGGTTAGAAAAACAGAGTAGGTTAAAATTTTTCATATTGATCAGTAGTTGGGTCAGGCTGTGAGTAGCTTTTGTACTTCTAGTTTGATTGAGAGAGACCTAGTACTTAAAAAAAAATCCGTTCTGGATGTGTTGAGTTTGAGATGTCTACAGAATATAACAATAAGCAGCTGGTAATGTGGGACTGAAGTTCAGGGGGAGGAATGGAGCTGGGTTTGTATGTCTGTGAGTTATCTATGTAGACATGATAACTAAAACCATGAGAGCTGATAAGGTCACCAAGAGACAGTCTTGAGAAGATCTTGTTCAAGTCCTGTATCTGACCCATAGTAGCTGTGTAACCATGGGTAAGTTATAACTTCTCAGTGTCCCCAGTCATTTATAAATTACAGATGAGTTGCTGACTTCATCAGTGGTGGAAGTTTCTATGCCTTGGAAGTTCCTTACACAGATGAAATCATGAGTTTGGACCAATAAATAAACAAACAAATAAGTAAAAAATAAATGTGTGTGTATAAAACATTTTCTTTCCTCCCACATCTGAAACAAACTTTGAGATTCACTTATTTACTCAAAAAGCATTTAAAAAATATCTGCTATGTGTCAGGTGTAATGCTACTACAGCCTAGGGATACAAGTACAATAAAATGAAGCAATAATACCAAGAGTTTACATTCTGTTGAAGAAAGAAGGGAGCAGCAGGGGATGTGGCACCAAATAATATTGTCATCCAGAAATCAGGGATCTTGAACAGCTATAGACTGCCTTTCAAAGTAGCATTGTATTCATTTTGAGCTAGCGGTCTGAGTATCTGCTCTAAAGACATATAAAGAAAAGTAAAGCATGTCCAAGCAAAAGTTATTCACAGGTACAGAGTATTCCCCCATCTCTGCTACTGCCTCAAGACCATATGCCTGGCTGATCTACCTTGATGCGGTTTCTTAGCTGATGGCATCTGTGCTTTTGATCTTGGTACAATTTGTTCTGGCCATTCCTTTCTATCAGCCTACTATCCTGACTTTAGTACCCATTAAGTCAGAGGCTCCACTTCATTGCAGTTTCAAATGGTTCCCCCCACCCCTACCCGGAAACTGATCACCCACCAATCCCATTCTATTAAGAGTGAAAGTAAAAGGCATTTTTAATCTAATTAAATTCTTCTTAGAGAAAATGACTACTAAAATGTAGACTAAGTGGAAAAGTAGGAATATAGTATGTTTTTACCCTGAATTTGAATCTTAAAAGAGCTAGGGATTGCTGGTAGGATTTGCTTTAGCTCCCTTTTGAATTCTCTTTAATTTTTTATTCTCTTTGTCTTTCATGATTAATTTCTTACTTCATCTTGAGGCTGGCATTCTAAGCTTGGATAGGAAGAAGCAATTTTAAGCTAGAAAACTGTGAATATCAGACAGATTCTCAAGAACTTGACAAAAATGACTATTGGCCAAAATGTGTTACTTTAATTATTACAAAAGGCCATCATGTCAGAAGATTCATACGTTGTGAATATGGCCCCATAAAGACTGCAGGACAGATTTAGGTAATTATAGTTCATTGAGCCTCATATTTGTATGAGGAAACCTATAGACTAGCTCTTCACCATGTAGCATTTGCTCCAGGGCAATCTTTTGACATAGAGAGGACAAGAATTACTATCCCATTTTATTGATTAAGAAAATAAGACTCAAGAAGGTAAAATGTGTTGTCTGAAGTAGCATGGATAATAGTTAGATCTATAGTTTAAACTCCAACTTCTGGTTCTGAGTTCAGTGTTCTTTTCACTATGTCACATTGCCTTTTGGAGTCTATATGATAAAAACTAAGATTACCACACATTTAGAGAAAAATTCCCTTTGGAAGAAAAAAACCATGGGTTATGCTTGGGAAAATCATGGCTGCCCAGTTTCCTTTGAGGGAGAGAATAGATATTTGGATAAAGGAGAACCAACAAGAGATATACACTTTCAAAAAGTTTTGACAAGGATCCACTCTTAAAAAAAATAGAGGGCAATGTGAGTTAAGAATCATTTGGTCCATGACAGGAACTGGTTTAAAAGTCTCAATAAACAGATATTTTTCTGGATAGAAGAAAATAAAGAATGGAATTTCTCAGAAATCAGTTCAATAAACTCATTTTAATATATGAAATGCACTGTGTATTTTTTGGGGGTTTGGGGTTTATTCTATACAAATTCAGTTTTGGCTGGCCCTCAGTAGCCAGCAGTGTAGTCGATGCCATAGGACCCTGGCATAGAGATATGAACTCTTTCATTATCTCCTTCACTTGTTGCCCATTCACCTTCTCTCTGAGGACCTGTTGGCTGAAGTTTTCCATATGTTCAAAGCTGAGCTAGAGTGCAAGGAAACTCCTCTATATCACCTCATTCATCCAGACACTGAGGTGGCTAAAGCAATGTTTGTTGAGGGGATATTATATATATTTTTGTAAAATATGACATACTTTCTACCTTCAAGGAATTTACATTCTGCTGGGATTGATGCCAGGACTGATCTCATTTGAAAGGCTTTATAAATGATCTGGAGGAGAGAGTGCAAAAGTAAAAAAAATACAAACCCAAATTTGCTGATGACAATTATCTCTTAATTGTCAAGATAATGGGGATTGATTATAGAAGTAATCCTTATGGATGGGAAAAAAAGTGGTGATGAACATTATGATGGATAAATCTAAGGTGATGTATCTAGTGATGAATATACCTTACCTATCAGATGAAGAGCTCTAAGTTATTATGAGTCATGGCAGAGAAAAGTAACCTAGGAGTCATTGCAGAGTTTTGACTAGGACACTGGACTAACATGCTGCTATGGCCAAGAATAAAACAATGCGTTACTCAACTGTCATGTCGAACTATGGTGCATGGATCTGGAATACTGTGTGTAATTCTGATTACTCAAACTGGAACAGAATTGAATGGAATTAGAGAAGGCTCAGGAAGCGCAACCAAAATGATCAGCAGAATTGGAGACTGCCATAGGAAGATAGATTTAAAAGATGAAGATAGATTTAATCAAAAGCAAAAAATAGAAAAACTATACTATGTGTCAGCAACTTTATTCAATATTGTTTTAGATCATTTAAAATACCTGGACTGTATAAAATACCTGAGGATATACCTGCTAAAACAGACACCAAAACTGTGTGAATGGAAACATAGAACACTTTTTGTACAAATTAACTCAGATCTAAATAATTGAAATAATATTTAATAATAATATTTATTTAATAATGTAATATATTATATAATAGAGTCATATTTAATAATATATTTATTATTCATGGAGAGGTAAAGCTGATATAATTTTAAAAATGATAATTTTGCCTAACTAATCTATTTATTCATCATTCCAATTAATTTACTAAATGCTTATTTTATTGAGTTAGAAAACATAATAGCAAAGTTCATGTGGAAGAACAAAAGATCAGGAACTTCAAAGAAACCAGGGAAAACAGATGTGAGGGAAGTAAATTCAGTAGTATCACATCTTAAACTATATTATAAGAGCATTGTTCAAGTGTAAAAAGGATAATTTTGATTCTTTTAAGTTAAAATTTTCTTGTATAAATAAAACATATGTAGCTGAGAATAGGAGGAATGCAGAAAATTAGGAGAAAAACTTTCATAGACAATCTCTCAGATAGGATGTGATTGGGTTGGAATATTGCTGTAGTATAGGAAATGTTGAGCTGGTTGATTTAGAAAAACATGAAAGGATTTGGACTTATGAAGAAAGATGTTATCCATCTTCAGAGAGACAGATGATAAGAGGAAGTGAGCATAGTACAGTCTTACATTTACATGTATGAATGTATATATGTATGTTTATAGATATCCATGTTTACATATCTATATATCTATATCTATATCTATATCTATATCTATATATATATATACACACACACACCCTTAATTGTTGCCTTCTTTAGGATGGTGGAGGGAGGAGAAAAAATAAAGTAAAAAAATGCAGAGAACAAAAGAAAACCAACAGGGAAGCAAAGAAAAGCTAGGACGTTTTGAAAAAAATGTGTAGTATTATATATGTATATATATATATCTATATCTCACATATATATAGTTTTATTGAAATAGAAATGTATTCTTTTATGTTGAATTCTCTCTTATTGTCCGTTGTGTACATGTCAGTGTTTTTGTTTTCTTTTCTCATTTTGTATTTAAATTTAAAATAAAAATGAATTTACAAAAAATAAATAAAAATAAAAGGTAAGGACCTTCCATTATAGAAAGACAAAGCCTGAGAGTGATGTGATCAAAATGCATATTGTCAAAAGATGTAGATAATTTGAACAAAGGTTTGTTTACCAAATCCTCAAATAATTGATAGGATGATACTGGAGTGAGACAAATTTAGTACAAATCAAAGGAGGGGCAGAGGGAGAAGGTGGAAGGGTCACAGATGTCATGCTGAAGAACTTGGATATATCCTAAAGGCAATGAGGAGCCACTAAAGATTTTTGAGCAGGGAAGTGACACGATTAGAGCTCTGTATAAGCCTATACAGTCTATACCTAAAGAGGTGGTAGAGGAAGACAATATAAATGGATACATAAAGGGTTTATGAATTTTACTAAATCTTTAAGATGGGTGTCAATAAGAACAATTCCATCCTCCTTCAGCATGTCTCTTAAGTTTCCCTACATTAAAAAATAATTTGTATTAATATCTTTCATTTTTATGTTGCCCAAGATTCCCCTTGTATCCCTTCCAGGTAGCCTTCCCTTATAACAAAGAAATTAGTTTCTATATTGACAACAAAATGCTACATTTCAGATGCACCATGAGCATAACCTAATAAAGTAATTCCTCTGTTTCTAAGACAGTGCCTAACTGTGCCTTTTTGACGATACTCCAGAATTCCAAAATAATCCGAGCGCATCGAAATGAACATTCAGGAGTTTGTATCTTTAAAAACAAACTTACCTCAGGCTAAAAGTTTGTGAGGACCTTTATTTACTCTGTGATATGTATTTTAGGTTTTATTTTATCCCTTCACATATATATGTTTCTGTTAATATTAGAAAAGTGCTTCAAGATCCTTAAACCGATGAAAAAATATACCTTTATTTAGTGTGTTTCTCTGAGGTCTTTAAAGTCACTCACAGATGCTTCCATAGTGGATCTGATAGTGATAGTCAAATATTTGTTTCCTTCACTGGCTCCTCTTCTTGGTCCCACTCCCTAGATGTGGGCCTCTAATACCTCCCCCTGCTTTCTTTCTCTTCATTTACATTCTCTCCCTTGGTGCCCATTTACTCCCATGGCTTTGATGATCATTGACCCTTTAAACCAGAGGTGTCAAATGTTGCCTGAAGGCTGCATGTGGCCCATAACACTCCTGAGAGCTGCCTGAACCAGATTAAAATGTAATTGGGAAATATTTAACAAAATAAAAAAAATACAAAAAAATAATATTACATTTTAAAACTAGGTTAATGTGTAGCCTGCAGGTACCTTTACGTATGGATTATTGACCCCCAATTTCATTTGAGTTTGACACCACTGCTCTAAACTGTATGTCCAAGACTGACCTCTCCACTCCAATTGCCTGCTGGACATTTCTACTTGAATATCTCACCACCATCCCAAACTAAACATATAAAAAATTTTATTCTTTGTCTTTGTCCACTACATATTTCTTTATTTTTGTTATCTTTTGATTCCCAGTTACCCAGATGCAAAACTTTGAATTCATCCAAATTTGAGATTTCCCTGTTTTTCATTTTAATGGTTAATCAGTTGGCATGTCCCACTGATTTCACTTCTACAGTGTGACTCAAATTTATCTCTTTAACCCATCCTAGTGGAGGGTTTAATCCTCCCTCATCTGGAATATCAGAAGAGCCTCCAAATAGATCTTTTACCAATCCAATCCATTCTTCACACCGTTTCTAGATTAACATCCCTAATCTTTACTCCCCTGATAAAAAAATGTTAAGTAGTTACTAACTACCCAACAAATAAAGTCAGTCAACAAGCTTTTATAAAGTACCTATTATTGCCAAAACTGTGCTTACCACTGGGGATGCAAATGGAAAGCAAAAAAACAATTTCTGATTTCAAGGAGCTCACAGTCTGATGTGGGGAAAGACATGCAAACAACTAAGTGCAAATGATATGTACAGGGTAAATCATGAATGGTCTCAGAAAGAAAGTGCGGAGATTAAGGAGGATTGGGAATGGTTTCTTGCAGAAAGTAGGAGGGTAGCTGACACTTGAAATCAATCAAGCAAGCCAGGAGGTGGAGATGAGGAGATAGAATTCTAGGCATGGGAGACAATCAATGAAAATGCTTGGAGTCAGGAGATGGATTTTTGAGTGCGACAAACAGTAAGGAGAACACTGTCACTAGATCACAGAGTATGTAGATGGGAAGAAAAGTATTAGAAGATTGGAAAGGTAAGAAGTTCCATGTTTGAAACTGAAGATTTTGTATTTCATCCTGGAGATAAAAGCAAATTATTGGAGTTTATTCAATGATAAGTATAAAATCCTTAGCCTGGCACTCAACCTTCTCCACAATCCGGCTTCAACTTACCTTTTCAACCTTTCTCCTACTACTCCATCCTGGACAAATTAGATTATCCATTATCTTCTGTGCTCATCTTTCCTTATCCCATCTTTCTATTTTTGCTCATACCATTCCCCATTCCTGGAACTGACTCTACCACTACTCTTGGATGTACCTTGGTGAAATCTTTTACTTTATTTTCCCACAAGACCCAATTCAAGTTGTATCCTACTTCTCAAGTTTTTCATAGTATTTTGTATGATACTTTTTATACTTATACTATCATTTATTTTTATCTTCTTTTGTTGTTTCTATGCCTTAACTCACCTTTGGTAGGGTTTTCTGATTTCACCTTTGCCTCCCTAGAAACTAGCATAGTATCCTACACATTGTATGGGTTTACCAGTTATGTTTGTCCTTTGTTGCCCAAGATGACCATGTCATCAGAGAAATGTGGCATGACTTGCACTTGACTTTATTTTGAGTGAGGGGGTTGAATCATCTTATTTCCCTTGGAGTAACCCAAAGGAATGGAAAATTTCATAATATTTCTTCCTTCCTGCCCACTACCCCTTCCCCCCACCCAAGACAACTGAGAAATCATTAGCAACTATAGACCCATATGTCTACTTCATCATCTCTTTTGAAAAATGTATTAATAGCTGTCTATACATGTATAGGGGGCAGGAACGTGATGCAGTGGATAGATTGCTGGGCCTACAGTCAGGAAGACTCATCTTCCTGAGTTCATATCTGGCCTTAGACACTTACTAGCTTTGTGGCCCTGGACAAGTCATTTAACCCTGTTTGCCTCTGTTTCCTCATCTATAAAATGAGCTAGAAAAGGAAATGCACTCCAGCATCTTTGCCAAGAAAATCCCAAATGAGGTGATGAAGAGTCAGATACAACTGAAAATGACCAAACAACAAATTCACACATGAATGCCCTGCTGAATGAAAATGTGAGACTCATGCATGATAATAACTTCTATTTTTATAAAATATTGTACTTTCATCTCAATAGCCTTGTCAAGGTCAAGCAGACTTCCAGACCATCAACTATAGCAGCCTCCATCTTTTCTGTCATGCAACTAAGATTATAGAGAATATAAAATGTTGTATTATCTAATGTTTGTTGTTTCTTTAAAAAAAAATCCTTGAAGGCTCTCAAAAGGTAAAAACAAATGTACATCAAAATCATACAAGACTCTGTGGCAGATATGACTACAAAGATAACTTTTTTCTCACCAATTCAAGTACTGACATCAATTGAGGTGTTTGATCAACATGTTTCCCAAAGAAATTCATCTGTATCAACAAAAATGTCCTTCTGTGGGCTTTGGAAGTTTTTCAAATACTCCTATTTCTAAAGGGCACTAATTGTAATCAGGTCTTAGAACACTATAAAATATTTACAGAGAAATTCATAGCAATGCAAAGGAGATCACATTAACCATCCAAATTAGATAAACAAGGTGGATGAAAGCTACATGTTGACTGGAGAATGAAATGATGTAACCTGTCAAATTAATCCTTTAATGTGTCTATCTTAAACAAGCATTACTGGTGATTAGTGAGCTAGGTCCAGAATTGAAGTATAGTTCATTAGGTTAGAACATATTAGGGAAATCTAGTACTTTTGATGTTCCTAAGTTGCTAACCACTGCCAAAAGTCCGTCTCTGGAATAACAATATTCCCCCAGTTCTGTCACATGACTACAAATCATAGGACACCTTTGGGTCTATAGAATTAAAATCAGAAGTTGCTTGAAGGGCAGTGGAAAGAGGGAATGATAAGATTGCAGCATATTACCCATAATAACTTGTAGGTAAATGCATAAACGACATTGTTAAGTGACCAGGAAGATTAGTTAAGATTGTTAGTCTAATTAGGACTAACAAAAAGGAGGTAGACTGATCTTGTAGCAAGAATGAAAGATGAAAAGATGTATAACCTGAGTGGTAGAGTCCTCTTCCCCTCTCAGTTTCCAATCAAGAGCTAGAAGAAAACCTCCAGGGCATTGGGTGGTTAGAGACTTTATGGACCTTTGTTAGAAAGTTTTGGCAAAAATCCAGGAAAAAAGTCCCTGCGGTCCTGGATCCCTTTAAAAAAGCAAAGAAAAAAGTATTGTTCTTAATGGGGTACATTTGGATCGTGATTTTACACACCTGAACTCTGCTGATTTTCACAAGACCTGGAAAAATACACAGAGTGTCCCAAAAGTCTTAGTGCAGTTTTTAACACCTTAAAAGTTTCAGTGCATTGAAGCTATGGAAACTTACAACTTTGGGACACGCTGTATTCATCTGCAGCTTCCTTATGATCAAATTATTCCATTTGTGGGAAGATAAGACGAAGGCAATTGTGTGTTTATCCTTTCCCCTGTGAATGTGTATCTCTCTGCATGGCATTTCTTATCTCTTTGACTATAAACTTCTTGAGGTCAGGGACTATGGCCTTTGCAAATAATAAATGATGAAAATACACTGCCTCCGAAATGCCATCTCCAATTGAAATGACAAGATTAATAAAAGACAAATAAGATAGCTCTGTTTTGGCTGAAATTTTGCCTGTGACATCACAGTTCCTACTGGTTTGTTTCAATGAAAGATGTCAGGTGACCTGACCACAAGGACCTTGTTTTGACACTGACGTGCATTTTCCTAAAACAAGGTCAGTGGTCAAACCTTGAGAGCTATTCCCAGGGAAAAGTGGCTTGTTGCAGCAACCAAAAAGAATTATAACATAGGGAATTTTCATCCCCAAATTTCAGCAACATTCACTTTTCTGATCAACAGTACTTAAATCTTCCCCCCTCCTTCTGCTTGGCAAGCAGACAATAGCAGAGGGCAGGAGAAAGGTTGCCATTAAAGAAAAAAATAGTCAAGAGAGAAAAAGTCCACGGGGCTGATGATTCATGGTTTTTTATTTCCTTTACATTTATTTACTAGCAAAATCAAGCTATAAAATATCATAAAGGGAATAAATTAGTTGTTACAATTGGAGATTTTTTCCCTCTTATTACTCTTAAAATGTTACTCACCTTAAAGCAGCAGCTTTAGAAAATACTCAGAATTAGGAGCACATTTATCATACTTTCTCCCCTCCCCCTTCTTTTTCCCCTCTGCCTCCAATCTTCTGGTTACAATCATAAGAAAGGAATGAAAGGTTAATGAAAACAACATATTCTTGTTTAATCTTTAAAACCTTTGATGGTATCTAACTAGTAGCCCTTGTGCCACATACAGAACTCCCACTGGCCCACACTTTTGCATGGCCCAGAAACAATGGTCCCTGGGACTGTAGTCACTCCGAAATTCAGTCAACATAAATGTTTGCTTTAGATAATATATGTGTATTTATTTATATATGTACATATATATTTTATCAACTAGGTAAATAAATCACAGAGAATTTCAACTATAAATTAAAATATATTTGGAAAGAGCAATGATAGAAACTAACAATTCCATTAAATTTATATTAAATAATAATTACCTCCAAATGACATGAAACACATATATGTATATATGTACATACATACACATACATGTGTGTGTATATAGATACATATATATAAATATAAAATCTTCAGTATTTTCATGCCTAGCAAAGAAATTTGCTAAGAAATGTCTAAGGTCTTGTTCTTTGCAGCCCATCACCCTCCTTTTCACCTTTTATCTTTTTTTTCAGGCTAGCTCCTGGATCCACATGGTACTTACTAACCTCCCATGGAAGTGGGGAAAATGAATAAAAAGAAAGAAAGAGAGCCTCATGTTCAGGGATGCTGAATCTCTACTTTTATACATGATATAGGTCATATGCTTCAGGAAGAAATGTCTGTAAGCCAAGGTATGTGATAGCTTTTTTCTTTTTATATTTAATACTTCTTAAAATGAATATCTATTTTTGGGCTCACAGATAAATTTGTTAATGTTTAATACAGCAGCAGCTGTATTAATTTTCTGTCCCTTGATTCTCCTCAAGGAAACCTATGGAAGGTAGCACTGTCTTTTCTGACGTATTTTTTTTGTACAATTTAAGTTCAAATTCCAGCTTTCTTGCTTAACTTGAACAACGAACAGCAGTTGACAGGACGGTGGTGATGTTTTTTGTTTCTTTTTTTTGGTATAAACTTTCCATTAAAAAAAACCTTTGGATACAAATTAACTTGTTTTCTCAATATTTATTACTGTTTCACCTGCTTCAGAGGGAGAACTGCAAGTACTGAGAAACTTTCTAGTCTGATGGCAAATCCCTGTTATTCTTTGCAAAAAAAAAAAAGAAAGCAAAAAGAAAATGAAAATGTTTTAACCCTAGCTGTAATGCTCTCTGTCCTTTCCTACCTCTTGTAGGAACATTCTGGTAAATTTGTTATTCTTCCTATCATAACTGAAAGAAAAAAGTAACCCTTTTATGCTAACATGGCACACAGACTTGGTCTGGACAGGAAAGCTGTCAAAATGTCCTACATCCAGTGGGAGTGCTCAGCAAGGTGCCCAATGTGTTATTGCTGAGTGGAATTCTGGGAAGGTGGGATTATGGATCCAGAGCTGGAAGGGCATTTAGTCTAACCCTCCCCCTTCATTATATACATGGGAAAACCAAGGCCCAGAGAGTGATAGGGATATGTCCAAGGTCACACAGGTTGTGACAGTCACAATTAATTTGTATCTAGGTCTTTTCAGTCCAATTCCAGAATCCTTTCTGAATGTTGAGGAAAGGGTTTGTAAGAGGAAAAATGAAGGAGGGAAGGAGAACAAAAGGTAACCAGCCTCTTCTCTTGGGTAGAAAATACAGCCTTTTCTTCCAGGGTACGGTTTGATAAATGCTGACTCATTTAATGAATTTCAGCTGCAGGTCACTACTTTTCTAAAGCACAGTTTGAGCAAAACACTTTCTCTCCTTTAAATTTGTCTGGGCATTCAGTGGCTTAAGATTAAATTCTGGGCCTATTAGCAACATTTTGCAAAGGGTTCCCTCTTGGCCCACATTCTCACATCAGCAACCCTGTTCACCTTGGACCCCCAAGGAGTTCAGGGGCTTCTTGGACAGCACATTCTTGCACTCTCAAATGCACTGAAGGAGACAGGCTGCTAACCTTAGTTCAGGGGAAGCTACATTCCGGGTGTTCAGGAACCACTCCCAATACAAGCCCCAGGAGCCACAAATGCCCTGGAGGGAAATAAGAGGGGTGTGTGTGTGTGTGTGTGTGTGTGTGTGTGTGTGTGAGAGAGAGAGAGAGAGAGAGAGAGAGAGAGAGAGAGAGAGAGAGAGAGAGATAGAAAGAGACAGGCAGAGAGACAGAAACTGAGAGACAGACACAGAGACAGACACAGAGAGACAGACACAGAGACACAGACACAGACCCAGAGACACAAAGCAGAGAGAGACAAAGTGAGGTAGAGTCAAACACAGAGACCAACAGAGCAATGGAAGGATACAGAGAGACAGAGTCACAGAGTGACAGAGACAGTTAGACACCCCCCCCCCACACACACACAGTCTTTCTTTCCTCAGTCCTCTTAATTCTCAAGTCCCCACCTTCTGTCTGTCTCTGTCTCACTTTCTCACTTGTTTCAGTGGCTGGTGTTGGGGGAAAGGAGAGAGGGAGGGAAAAGAGTGTATACGTGAGGGGTAGCTAAGAATGTGGTAATTTGGAGGCTGGGAAAGAAAAAAAGGACAATGATAAGGTTGTTGGCCTGACAAATGACAGGAGCTACCGAGAGGATCAGTTCTGAGAAATCGAGAGCCACTGCTATCTTAGGAATTAAAGCATGACTTAAGATGGCCTTGTTGAGATAGTGTATCTACATGTGTGTTTTCATCTGAAGGCAATTTTGTCTAATGAATAGACAGCTAGACTCAGAGACAAGAAGACCTGAGCTTAAGTTAATCAGTCAGAATTTATCAAGTGCCTACTATGTGCTGTGCACAGCACTAAGAGCTGGGGATTACAAACTCAAAAATGAAAGCCATTTATATTTTTATCATGGCAAACAAACACACCTATGAGTGCTGTGTGTACAAAATACAGAGAAAATGAATACCAGGTAATTTCCAGGCATGGGGGGAAGGGAGGGAAGAGGGAAAGATGCGTAGCTAACCAGAGAGTCTCTAATTCCATCTCTTTCTGAGCTTCTCTATCTTCAAGTTGGCATAATAAAATTTCTGTTTTTCATGCCCCTCTCCCCTAGAAGTGAAATTATCAAAATAGTCTGAGTCTCCTGAAGAATTGAAGGTGTTTGTTGTTATGCCACTGAGCAAGAAAGAAAATTGCAGGTGTGGTTGAGTGCATGGAGTACATGAATTCCTGGCCAAAGTCAGTCCTGCCTGTGCCAGTGGTTGGCTCTGTGACCTTGGGCAAATCATTAAAACTCTCTTTGCTTCCGTTTATCTCTTTCTGTAAGATAGAAGAGTGATAATCCCATCTGCCTTTGCCCACCTCACAGAAATGTTGTCGGAATTAATGAGATGAAAGACTCATCCTGAGAGTGTTCCCCTTCATGGAGGTGCATTAATTCCTCCTGACCACTACTGGTTTTCAATACGATTTCATTATTCCATTTGATCCCCTCAACAACCCTATGATATAGGGAGGCTGTTTTTTATTATTCCCCTCTGAGAACAGTAGAGACTGAGAGTTGGAAAGGTGCCATCTAGGCTGATCTTTTCTCTAATTAGATAAGGAAACTGCGAGTAGGTCATGTAATCTATGTGAGGTCATGCATCAAGTTTGAAATTAAGCAAGGACTAGAACCCAGATCTCTGAATTTCTAGTCCGGTTTCTCTTTCTAAAATAAAAATCCTTCTCTAAATGTAAGGGCTTATTACTGCTGCTAATAATGGCCCCAAAGCGGTGATGGGGGCATGATCCATGCGTATGCGAGCTCCCTGCTCCTGTCTCAGTGGCGATAGCAGGTATGGCATGTCTTGAATCATCTGTAAATTGAAGATTATGTAGTTTTGAGACTGCTTCTTTCTAATTCTCATTGTGTGCTGGGCAGAGACTTGTGCCATCTTGATGTGGGCCTTTCAGGAACAGTGTTTTATTTCTAATAGGCCCCTTCTCATGCAGGACTCCCAGGTTGACTTTATAAACATTATCTATTGGCAAATACCCTTCATTCCCACTTTATAGAGGTGTGGGGGCCAAAGATCACTCTGGGAGTTGGTCTCAGAATGGAGTTGGAATCAGCTCAGTTGCACATTCAGGCCAAAGCTCTGTCCACTGCTTGGCAGACTGCTTCTCTAGCTCCACTGAAATAATCCAGTAGCTAATAAAGGTAAGGAGTAGTTTCAAATCACCCATAGACGGCAAATGGAAAAGCTTTTGTCAACATCTTTAATGGTTTCAGATGGTAAATTATTAACAGAATATATGTGGAGGCTTCAGCTTTTCAGACACATTTACATTTTAAAAGAGAACATTGGGGAACAATCCTTCCTGCCGACCCTCCCCCACTTCCCAGGTCTAGGCTCCATGTACTCCCCTGAAATATGTGAGGACACCCAGTTTAGTGGCAGAGTCCATCCAGTATTGCATTAAGGAATTTTAGTCCATAGGGAATTGGTGAACCCTTCCTATTCTTCCTGTGAGCAAAGGCCATTCCTTTCCTCTTCTTCCTTTCTCCCCTCCCTCCTTGCAACAGGGAAGGGTGAGGTATCAGCTCTGTATGGGACTTCGTGTGTTTTTAACATTACTCTATTTCTGTGTGGGGAGGGAAGTATGGGTGTGTGGGAGAAAGTATACCCAGAAGAAATGCATTCAATTGACAAGAATTCTTTGAGTATCATTGGTTAGGTATTACAGAGTGGGTACAGCCACGGTCCTCAGGAACATTAAGATCTATCTGAGAAGATAAGAAAAATGTGTAAATAATAGGGAACATTTCAAAATAATAAATAACAGAATATTACCTGTGTGACTGTGAACACTTACCTTCTTGGGCCTCAGTTTCCTTATCAGTAAAATAAAATAGATGAAGGATTTGGACTTGAGCACCTCTGAGGTCTTTGACTTCTCTCAGGCCTCTAGTCCAGCTACATCATGATTCTTTTTTTTTTCCTTACTTCTTTCTGTCTTTTATTGGAAGGTGGGGGGAAAGGCAGGGGATACATGTTATCTTATGTCAAATGAACCTGTCAGTAAGAATGGTGTGCTTAATTTGCATCTCTTCATAGCAATTCATATGTCTGTTATTGTTGAGAATTCGTTTCAGTTTGTAGAATTTATTTTAGATAGATTTATATGTTTGTATCAAACTAGAACATTTCCTGAGAATTCACATGCATACTAGTCCTTATTAAATATTCTTCTCTTGGGTAGAGTTGTGACTGTGTTATTGAGATTGAAAAAGTTCTCCTCTTCTTTACATTTGATAGAAAATTTGATCTGATGTGTTCCCATTACCTTCTACTTTGAGTCCTGTATTATATTTCCCAGTAAGCATGTAAACTTTTTTTCAGGGTAGGGGTCATATCATGTCTCATCTCTGTTTCCCTATACCTAAATTTGTAAGTGTGTGTTTATGTGTGTGTGTGGAGGCTTCAGCTTTTCAGACACATTTACATTTTAAAAGAGAACATTGGGGAACAATCCTTCCTGCCGACCCTCCCCCACTTCCCAGGTGTGTGTGTGTGTGTGTGTGTCTGTGTGTGTATGTGAAGGAACCCTTTGGCAGTCTGGTGAAGTCTATGAACCCCTTCTAAGAATAATATTTTTAAAATGCAAAAGATAAAATGCATAGGATTACAAAGGAAACCAGTTGCATTGAAATACAGCAATCAAACTTTTAAAAAAATGTCACCGACCCCCGGTAACCTGGCAAACTATCTTGTAGAATGTAGTAGGTACTTTCTAAATACCTATGAATCCAGCCTTTCACAACACACTATTTGCTAGGTGTAAAAGATACAAAGAATTACTGGGAGGGAAGAAGACTTAAACTGAACCCCAAATCCCTTCTTCAGTGTTGGCAAAAAAAAATAGCCTTAAAAAAGACCACCTCGTAAAAAAGCTCAATATGAATTAGAAATAGTGGTTACATTCCAACTCATAACAAAGTAGTACATTATGAAACTGATAAGTTGCTGATCAGGCTTGGAGTCTGACTTGGCTGTTCCTTCTCAGTAGTTGAGGAAATTTGCCATTGGGCAGAAGTGATGACTCCATAGGCAGACTGCGCTCCTGCCTATTTTTTTTTTAGATCTTACAGTTTACCGTATTTAGATAAAGCAAGTAGGCTGTTTTCCAAGATTCTCATCCCTGTCCCCTTGCTCACCTCCCTCTTCTTTTTCATTAATTGGTGGGATATGTCTTTTCTATAATGCTTCCACAGTGTGCTCCTCTTGTTATGAGTTTAATGTCTTCTATTGTTATATATATATATATATATCTTCTTTATTTTCTTTTCCTCCTCCACCTCCCCAGTTTGCATAATAATTCTTTTGGATGAAGAAACACTGTTTCCCACTCCTTTAGGGTGACCAGTCAGGTCTGGTCACTCAATCACTTCAATTCACTAAGTATTTTTGAACATAGATTTTTATTGGAATCTTTTGTTTTTATGTAACCTAAATTTCCCTTTGCATCAGCCCCTTCTCTCCCTCCTACTAAGTTATCCCTTATAGCAAAGAATTTCTACTAAGTATATAGTAAATTCCTACTATGCATTGAGTACAATTCCATGTGCTCAGCATTCAAAGACAAAAAATGAAACAGCCCCTATCGTCAAGGAACTTACATTCTATTAGGTAGAAACAACATATATAGACATAAGGAAATACAAAGTATATACCCCCCCCCAAAAGATGGTGTGTTTTGTTTTGTTTTGTTTTTTTTGGAGCTGGCACAACCAACTCGGGCGACTGAGAGACCTTGTGTAGGAGGAGACATTGGAACTGAGCCTCAAATGTAGGAAGGGCTTTTAAAAGACAGAGGTAAGGAGAGGGAGTATTCAATGCATGGGGAAAAAACAGAAACCATTAAGTAATGCCCATTACTATTGCTGTTGGTTCATGTTCACTGTCCTGTGCTTGTAATACAAAGCAAGTAGAATGCTTGATTCCTGCCCCTCTACTCTTGGGTTTATAATTTCACACTTTTGTTCATGCCAAGTGGGTAGCCTCAGGGTATAATTTTTAAACAAGAATAAGCTAAAAATAAATTTAGACATGAAAGTAAACATATTCTATGACAAAAACATGGTTGCAAAGGATTCTCTTTTTCATTAATATGTAATGGCAAATCAGAATACCTAACTGCTTCTGTCCACAAATGCCAAGTAAGCAGAAAGAAGAGAAAGATGTGGGGTGAGTCTGGGTAGCAGTGTTTAGAGTGGTTTTGTAGAAAAGTTTTTCTCCCATGTTTTTACAGCAAAATCTCAATCCCTGGAGACTTGATGGCCTCATGGGACACAATAGGAATTCGATATGACTCTGAATTTGGACCTCGTTTGTTTAGCCCCCTGGGTATTTGTGTTCTTCATGATACTCTCAAGGCCAACTAGATTGTTAGGAAGGTAAAAAGAAGTAGCACAGAGGGAGGGGATGAAAACTGTGTCATGTGGCTTCAGGATGTATTGGAGGTGACAATCTAGAAGCAGTACCACCCTCTGCTCCATCTACCTTTGGGGGTTTTCTTTCTAAACCATGAAATGGAAACTGAAGCAACCTGACCAACTTAACTTATCCTTTTGCACCATTGGTTGCATGAACCATAGGCATGGGTACTCCTATTGACAGGGATCATGGTACTTTCAACCCTTCTCATGCTGTATGGCATCATTTTCTATAAATTATTCCATAGAGTTAATACTAAAGAAGCCTATCTCTCATTTTAAAAGAAAGTCCTGGGGATGCCAATGCATTCCTCAGACTATCTATAGATTATATCTCTTTCTCACTGTGTGACTGACCCATCTCCTTTGTTGATACTTCTAGGCTATGAGTTGTCTTTGATACAAATGATGATGCCTGCTTCCCACCCATCATGGTCTTTCTGTTGCTCTGTGGACTCATTTAACTCTTTCAAGGATATACTATTGCACAATTCTCAGGCATTCACTGCCAACAGAATCCTCCAGTCCCCGTTTAGACCACTGTTTGCCCCACCTAGCTTCTTCTAGGGACATTTCACTTCACACTCTGAGAATCATTCAAAGGTGCTAATTTACTCTTGATGAAAGATTAATGAAGATGCTTAGGTCACTAAGTCTCCTTTTTCCTATTCCCTTTAAAAGGGGAATTATAGTGTCATCTTGGGTGTTGAACATCTAAAGACAATTAGCACCGTAGAGTGCTGAACCTAGAGTGAGGAAGACTTGAGTTCAAATTCTGCCCTAGACACTGTAGCTCTGAAAAAGTCTGCCTGCCTCAGTTTCCTCATCTGCAAAATGAGGATAATTGTACCAGAGTTGTTAGGATAAAATACTTACAAAATGCTTGGAAAGCCTTAAAACATTGTATAAGTGCAGCTATTATTATTTAGCTCAAGCTATATTAATAATTCATTTATCTTTTTTAGAAGTATGTTGTTCACATTTTAGTAAATGTTCCTTTTACCAATGGAGGCTGTCATTGTTTTTTCATTGTTTCAGGTCTCAGGTAAGAAATACTATTTATCAGATCAGGAACAAGAGTATAAGTGTCTGATAGAACCTGCTTTTTTCATAGATCGTAGAAACAATCAAGGAGGAAATTTCTTTGTGCTTTCTCTTAAAACAAATCTCTCTAGAATTACATGACAGAATTAGAATATTTTCACTAATTAGTTAATTTAATTTTACAAATATGCCCTTGCTTAAGCCTTTGGGTGGATATGGATTAGACATTTCTTAAACCAAATAGGGCAAACCTCAATATCTTTGAGTGATGGATGGGTCTCACTTCACACCCTAAAGTTAACCATTGGCATTGTACCATGTGAGAGGGAATCGGAAATCATGATTGGTCTTTCTGGGTGATACTCTGAGGTACCTTTTCCTGAATTTTTGTATACTTCATGAAATCTGCTTAGATGTGAGATAACATGGAGAGAGAGATATTTGGAAGATTTGAGTTCCAATCTCATCTCTATCATTTACTGTTTGATCTCAGGAAAGCCACTCAAACTTTCTGAGCCTTAGTTTCCTCACCTGTAGAATGAGAATCATTAAATATACATCACTTATATCATAGGGTTATTTCAAAGAAGATAACTTGTAAGACATTAGAGAAGCATTAACTATTTTTAAAATAAAACTGTACAATTAAATTAAAATTTAAAAATTAAAAACCATGTAAAATGGTTTTTAAGGGGAATAGAGAGATTTTGGAAGTTAGTTGTAACATGTTTTGTAGAACTCATATTCTCATGTGAATAGTTGGAGCTTTGCTTCTGTTGGAATTAGATTTTTTTAAAGACAGAAACTTGCTCATTTTTTATCTGAATGTCATAAGGTTGACATCTATTGTTGAGTTGTTTCAGTCATGTTTGACTCTTTCTGATCCTATTTTGGGGTTTTCTTGGCAAAGATTCTAGAGTGGTTTAGTATTTCCTTCTCTAGTTCATTTTACAGATGAAGAACAGAGACAAACAAGGTTAAGTGACTTGCCCAGGGTCACAGAATTAGTAAGTATCTGAGGCTAGATTTGAACTCATAAAGATGAGTCTTCCAGATTCCAAGCCCAGTGCTCTATCCACTGTACCACCTAGCTGCCCAATTGACATTTACACAATACTTTATATACATTATTTATTTCAAGCCCCAAGTCAAGTCTATAAGGTAGGTACTACAGGCATTATCTTCCCCATTTTACAGATGAAGAAACTGAGTCTAAAAGACTAAGTGCTTTGCCTATGATTACACAGTTACAAAGTGTCAAAGACAGGATTCAGACCAGGTCTTCTCTGTGGCAAGCTCAGCATTCTATCAACAGTGTCACATTATCTCTCAAAGTTTGTCTTTTTTCCTCAATCATCTGTTTTATGGGCACCATATTTTAGTAAATGGTACCTGATACTCCAGACTTACAAATTCATAGTTCTCTTTTACCTCCTCCATTTGTTTTTGCTTTCACTATACATTTAGTTATAAAGATATGATGATTCATTTATTGAACTTTAGTTCAACAATATTTGTTAAAGCCAGCAGGCTTTAATATGCAAGGCACTGGAGACATGAAGATAGATATGACAGATTCTGAAGGGGCTTACAATCTAATAAAAATAACATCAAAGGAATTGTAAGCAATTGGAGCTTATTTGTAATACAGCTAGATCAATTCTATTGTTAGCTATAGTAACTAATCAACTTTTAGATAATTTTTTACATGTATAAATCAAAATATAAAAAATAAAATTCAAACAAATCCAAATGCTCATTGCAATTTCATAAAATAATAATGGAATCCTATGGATGCAATATATAATAAGTACTGCACTCAAGTTCATTATCATATATCCATATCCATTCATCCATTCATATATATGTATTTTGTCTCTTAACTTACTAACTTCTGTATGGCTCAGGGTAAGTTACTTCAGTGTTTTGTGTCTGTGCATTACCTACAGCAGTGGTGTTAAATTCTAATAGAAATGGTTCCAGTGAAACCTATTGACTTAGAAAACCACAAATTAACATTATCTACATAGTATTATATTTTTATTTATTTTGTTAAACCTTTCCGAGTAATATTTTAGTCTTGTCCATGCCACATTGGGGTTGGGGAAGGGGGTGGTGATGATGGTGGTGATGCATGGCCTCAAGTTTGAGATTTCCCCCCACCCCTTTGTATCTTATAGACTTAATGGAATGGAAATTCCATGAATATACAGGTTATCCTATGTTCTAAATTAGTACTCAGATGAAGCTATGATCTCATAGACAAGAATATTCTCTCCAATAATGCTGATAGCAATTCATCCATGCTTGGTCATTCTGTGAGACTCTTATCTAGGGGTGGGAACCTGTGGCCTTGAGGCCACACATGGCCCTCTAGGTCTTCAAGTGTTACCCTTTAATTGAATTCAAACTTCACAGAACAAATCCCCTTATTAAAAGAATTTGTTCTGTAAAACTTGGACTCAGTCAAAAGGCTGCACCCAAGGACCTAGAAGGCTACATGTGGCCTGAAGATTGCAGGTTCCCCACCCCCTGGAGTCTTACCTATATCTTTCCCTAAATTTGCCACAGGGGGCCCACCTAATATACTAAGAACTTTCATTACTTTCTCTTAACAATTTGAGTGTTGCCACATGACTAGCCCATCTTATGCATTTCCTTTATACTACTTTTCTTATGTAATTCCTTGCTTTTAACATTTCACAGCCTGCTCATACCCACCATGTCTACCACCTGCCTTTTCTTTTTCCTTTAGCTGATCCTTAATTTTAATTTTTCAGGCACTGCAGGGTTCTATGATTCACAGCAATGCTATAGCCCTGGGAGAATATAGTTGTTAAAAAGACTGAACCATTAAAAAGAACTTTGAAATGTTCCAAAGGTGATCAGTCCATTCTCCTTCTCCTGGCTTAATCCATTGCCCATATAGCAACCTACCCTGTCCTCACCCCCAACCAAACCCTTGGTTTGGGATCATCCCTGCAGGGCAGCTGACAACTCTTAAGTGTTCATGTAGGCTTAGTTGAGTCTCCTGTAATGGTCCTCACATGTAAATAAATGTTACATTGAGGTGAAGAATATATTTTTCAGGTAGAATCCTGCTTGTGTGTAAATATTGGGGCTGACTGAATTATTTCTGGTAATGATCTCATTTAGACATTGGTAAAGAATCTAAGTAATAAGGTATACATTTAGGACAAATGGGTAATTCACACTTCCTGGCCCTAGGAATCCTTTCTCTCCATATAGTATAGCACCAACTCAATATACATATAACCATCACAAAGTTTCCTTTGGGTGTGGTTTCCTTATGGGTCGGGTTGCTGAACTAGGTTCTGAGGATCCAATGAAAGCTTAGTTGGCACTTTTCTCTTTCTTGAGATGTCATGCCCCTTTTAGCTGCCACCATTCTCTAGTCTCTCCATAATCTACATCTATTTCTCTACTCGTGATGCAGGCATTTCCATTGCCATTGGTTGATTTGACAGTGTTATGGCCACCACTGATACAGCATCAGATCTCTAGAGCTTTCAAAACCCACAGGGGTGCTACCTGGCCAATTCCATCCAGGATACTAGCTTGCCCAAGAATGGAAAAGAACAGACAAAAAGAGACAATGATGACCATGTGTTCCCAGACACATGGTGGTTGGGTAGGAGACTTGGCAGCTTACCTCCCACAAAGCTCTCTCTGTTCTCAGTAGAGTTCTCATCCTTCAAAAAGCCAAAAGGAAGAGAACAACAATGGGAAAGATTGCTCCTTTTGTATAGCTAAGCTCTGTCTCAGCAATTCCCGAGACACATTTTTCTAGCTCAGCAGCCGCAGAAGTTTTCATCATCACAGACTGCAAGAACCTTAGTCATGCATGGTCAGAAGCAACCTTTCAAAGTTCTATGCCATAAACTGGAACCAGGCAGGGATTATCTGTTCATGCTCAGTATAACCTGCCAGGAAGGGAAAATCTGAGTGTGTTCTATTTAAAGGCAGGTAGCTGGTGGCACAGTGAACAGACCTGGAATCAGGAACACCTGAATTCAAATGTGACCTCAGACAATCATTAGTTGGGTGACCCTGGATAAGTCACTTGACTCTATTTGCCTCACTTTCTTCAACTGTAAAATAAGGACCATAATAACACTTATGTCACAGGGTTTTTATAAGGATCAAATGAGGTGGTATTTGTAAGGTATTTAGCACAGCGCTTTGGCAACTAGTAGGTACCATAGAAATGCTTATTTCCTCCCTCTGTACCCCTTTTACATCAATTTGCAGTGCCCAAATAATCAACAAGCACTCATTAAGCAGGAATACTAAGATAAAAACCAGTTTTTTTTTTATCCCAAATGACTTGTATTCCATTAGTGTAAGTATATATGTGTAATAGTGATTGCCCTAGTTCTATGTTGCCGATTTACATTAGTAGAGGATATTTTCTTACTAGTAATTCTCTAGACCTCCTCAAAATTGTTTTCAAAGAGTCCTATAAAACATTACTCCTTTCAGGTTAGTAGGAAATTTCTGATTTTTTTAAGTCAATATTGTGGAGAAATCTTATCCTCTGAGTGAACAAATGAGGTAAAATATAAAAGCCTGAGACAATATATAAATAGTTAAGGGTGGGACTTAAAAGTAACATTCTACTTTCTCCTGTCTCCTTGCCATCCTTGGGAGGATCTGGCCATGTGTCTTCCACAACCGACCAAAGGAGGAAAATCTTTCCTCTGAAACTTTCTTTGGTTCTTCCCTTGAACTGACTTGGTGGCTTACTTCCCTCTGTGGGTTTACATGGCCCAGTCTCTAATCTGTGGTTTGGGGAATCATACTCAGTATCTCTGATCCCTCAGGTCACATCATAATTTCTTTTGCAACCCAGGTCTTCTTGATGAAGATGGAGTGATGTTAGCTTATGTGGAGGACACACATGGGACACATTTATTATCTGGGTCCCTGTTCTTGTACAACAGTGAGACACTGATTTATACCCAGTTCCCAACTAGAAGCAGACAACAAGGAGAACTAGCCCTTGCAGTGGTTTCTCCACTGAGCCTAACAAACCACATCTGATAAGCTATGTAATTTGCTGCAGCAATTTGTGCCAAAAATAAAGGCACACTTCTGCAGAGTCGCAGGTTTCTAAGAAAAACAGAACTCCGCCCCATGCTTGAGCTGGCTCTATTTCTTTCTTTGGGGGACAAGGGCCAGAGGATGAAAAATACTGAAGTGTATTTTGGGACCCATTCTCCTAATTGCCCATGGTCAAAGGGCAGGCTATGTTCTCAAGTCATCTCCAGTCTCAAGCTATTGTGACCAAAGACCTGGCCGGTGTGCAATGGCAGCAGCCGTGCCATGTTTTATAACACTGCAGTAACATGATGTTTTTAACAGCTCAGCGGATTCTTGGCTGGGTGGCCCTGGTTAAGGGAAAAGAGGCCTGGAATCTTCGAAGTCATCCATTTTAATGAGCCACCTCTCCCCCCCCTCCCCCACTATGTCAGTAAACTGTGTCCCTTTATTTTTTGTTTGTTTGGCAGAGAAATTTGATACTTCTAAGAAATCTCTTCCTTTTAAATTTAACACCAGAAGGGGTACTTGCCTTTCTCCCCACATTCTCCATTTCCCTTTGTATGAGGCCCCCAATGGAGAGAAAGACTTCTTTCTCTCTTTCTCTCTCTCAGACTAGAGAGGGGAAAGAACACCTTTGGTTAAAGGAGAAAACAAATACAAACTTCTGAAAAATGCAGGCTCTCTTGGCTCCTGGGCTAAACGTGAATTGTTCCCATTTATTTTCCAACTTGGGCCTTGCCAAGGTTTCTCATAAAGCTTGGATGTTCTGGCAAAATTTATAACAAAAGTAAGAAACTTCATGTGAGTTTCTAAAGGCAGAGGCCACTAAGGGGGAGGGGAGAGATATTTATTGACAGAAAGGTTCAGAAATTCATTGCTAACTTGCAGAATTCAAATGTTTGAAGGGATATACTTTCTGGAAAGGTCACCTCAGGGGTACCAAGAAACTTGGATGCAATTTGCTCTGAGTGGCCTAAACAAGCAGGTAATTTGCTTTCTGTGTCAGGGACAACAAAATGAGGGCCTTTGCTTTCTAATCATTTTCATCCTTATGCAAACTCACTGGTCTAAGTGAGCTGGGGTCTAGTGGCAAAGGGCTGGAATTTGTTTTTAACTCGTTAGGTAAACTGCTTCCCAGGATCATTAATGCTGAAAGTTTCTGGGCCAGCCCTTGTCCATCTACACTCGAAAATACCCCCCTCATTAGAAAGGGAGTAATGAAGAAGATAAGCTGAATATGAATTCTTTAATCTCAAGTGTTCTATTATTTTTCTTATGTTAAAAAATATGAGGAGGGGAGGAAGAATTAGAGGAGGAAAAGAAACAAGCAAGAAAAAATAAGCCAAGTGAAAAGGCAGTGACAGGCTACCTGTCATAATGGATCTAGAAACTTTGATTTATAAAATTCCTATAAAATATCCATGATGATTGCCTGAAAGTTTAAATGCTGCTAAGTTAAAGTTGAATGTAAAAAAGGAAACACCAGGATGGCTCCAGGGTGGGCTATTACTTTTGCCTTCTTCATCGATAACTAAGGAAACATTCCTCATCTTGAATTAAATTAGTCCTTTTGACTTCATCCTTTGAAGCCACAAAGAGAAAGGGAATAATAGTGGCTGGGAATTTTCTTGCTCCCCTTGATAAAAGAAGAAATTAGAACATAGGGTATAAAAGGTCTATGATACATCTAAACTTGGAAGGTAAAGCAGAGATGAGAAGGTTAGAAAACAGGACCTTAGAGGAGGAAGCCTGGGGAAAAGTTTGATTTGGCATCACAGGACTTTGGTTTGAATCCTTAAGAAAGTGGCATAAGCTCTTCTCTCTGCCTTAATTTCCTCCTCTGTAAAGTGATGGGGGTTGATTACATGAACTCTAAGGTATCTTTCAGCTGTATCTATGATCAAACCAATTAGTCACTATCTTTTCTTAGGTTACTCCCGTTACCAAGTACCTGTAAGGTTAATGTAAGGTTAGTGGTGGTGGTGGTGGGGGAAGAGTTTAAGATCTTCCCCACCCATTAATAGGCCTCAGACACCTTTTGTTAATTTCTAATGAAGCACAGGCTCATAAGTGTCCTGTCTTCCAGACCTGAAAAGAGTAAATATATACTCTGAGGTGAGGTTTTGCTTTGGGGCTTAATTTTTGGAAGAAGGTTCATGTGCCAGTTGAGACTCGGGGCAGATATTTTAAGAAGGCCCCCAGGTTTGAAAACCTGGATGTTGGTGCTTCTCTCTCTCTGGAAATGATGTATGTATTGTCTATGGTCAGACAGTTGGAAGCTCAGTCTGTTGGTCTTTCTGTTTGTAATTTCTGCTTGTATTTTCTGTGAAGTTCAGGGTGCTGACGTTTTCCTTTGAACTAAGTGAATGATATATGTGCTTGATTAAAGTGATTGTTGACCCCTCAAAAGTTGCTTTCCTTTGAGAAAAGCAGACCTAAGAACCTACACAGCAGACACTCCTGTGTATGCTGGGATCCTTACTGATAACAGTACCAAATGACAGAAAACAGGCAAATAGATGGTAATCTCTTCTGCTCTTTCCCTAAAATGAGGCAGTTGGACTTGGATGGTATCTGAAATCCTTTCTATATGTAAATCTTATGGTTCCTTTTCTGCGTGGACTTCTGCTTTGGAGAACACAGTCATTTGCCTCTGGTTTCAGGGCCAAAATTTTAGGATCAAGTTTAAAAACAGTGATGTTTTAAATTCCAAAGATTCTGCAAAAACCCATTTTTTTTTTCAAATTTTAAAACATTTTTCTTTGAAGTTTTGAGTTCCAAATTCTATCCTTCCCTTCCCTCCTCTCTGAGAAGTAAGTGATCAGATATAGGTTATACATGTGCAATTATGTAAAATATTTCCATATTAGTTATTTTGTATATGGATATCTGAAAAAAAAAGAAAAAATGAAAGAGTGAAAAATGCCATTCTTTAATCTGTATTCAAACTACCAGTTCTTTCTCTGGAGGTGGATAGTATGCTTCATCATTAGTCCTTTGGGATTGTCTTGGATCATATTCCTGAGAATGGCTAAGTCATTCACAATGCTTCATCCAACAATGTTGCTCTTGCTGTATCCAACATTCTTCTGGTTCTGCTCACATCAATATGGATCAGTTTATGTAAGTCCAAAAGTCCATTTTAAGCCTTGCCTTGACCACTTATGCATCCAAACAGTTCAGAAACTGGGAGAATGAGGTAGGAACAGTAGAGGAGATGGATAGCTTTTAGTTACTGCATTCCTAGGCTTTTAGAAATTCTCTCCCAAAACAGTTCTGTGTTATATAGATCTGAGATCCAGTATCTGATTGTCCCAGTTCTCTATGGTGGAAGAAAACCTTTCCACTTTAGAGGTAGAGAATAAGCCCCAAAATCCACATGCACAAGATTGATGAAAACTACATCAGGTTTTGATGCCCTTTACATTGTTACCTGTAGGCACGGTCATCCTTGCAACAAAGTAATATTATAATTTTCAAAGTGCAACTAAACTTTGCTTAAAAACAAAACAAACAAAAATGTTTCACTGTTTACTTAGATAAGATTTAAGATCCAAGTTACAGAACTCGTTGAAGGACAAAGGGAAAAAGAAAGAAGAAAGAAAAGAAGGAAGGAAGGAAGGGAGAAAAAATAAAGAAAGAAAAAGAAAGAAAGAAGAGGATATATATAGTTGCTAACAATTTCCTCATCCCCTCCCCCTCCTCCCACTATTGACTGCCAGTCTTTCAATTCCAACCCATATCCCTTCAACAACTACATTTTCTTGAGCATCTACTGAAGCTTTATTTCTGTAGTACTCTGGGAGGACATCAGTTTGTCCTTTCAACAGCTTGCCAAAAATGGAAAAAAAGAAGGGGATTAAGAGACTGTCAACAAAGAAACTATTTTGTTTTTAGTTTAAGAAAGACAAACTAACGAGTGAAGCCAATTATTTTCTCCCTAAATTAAAATCTCTCTCTCTCTCTCTCTCTCTCTCTCTCTCTCTCTCTCTCTCTCCTTCCCTCCTTCCCCCATCCCCAGCCCGTATTTTCAAAGAAGGTACGCATTTGGCAATAATCTCATAGGCTCAGACTTGATTCTCGCTCTCTTGGGGGTTCGACTGACTCCATAAACTTCCAACTTCTCCATCCAGTGGCCAGCTCACCCAGGAAAGGAAAAAAAGCAAGTGGAACAATAAAATTCAAGCCGTCGCTTCCGTTATGAGTCAAGAGCTGAAAATGTTTTTAATGGCAAGAGTGCATAAAATGTCATTAATCACCAAGAATTTATTATTTCCCATGGGGGACCCAAAATACCAATGAAATGCAGTTCCTCTCCATAATTGGTCTGAATATGCAAAAAGGTTTGTTTGTTTATTTGTTTGCTTTGGAAGGAGGGGGACAGGCATGTGGGCAATTATTTAACTGAATCCTCACCTGGTTTTGCATTCTGTGAATGCTTTCATATGGACATAAAAAGCAAATAGGGGAAAAGGTAACACTTTTCTTGCCCCCCTTCTCTTTTTCCTCCCACCCCCATTGAGGCTCCTCTAGTCTCGCTCTGGCTGTTTTGCTGTGTCAGCCCTTCTTCCATGCAGGATCAGTTTGCTGAGATCTATAGAAAACTCCCTCCTCAGGAATTCGGAGTTCCTGTAAAAGGTTCTCCTGCTTTGCAATGGCCACACAATGACCGAGCTCTGAGTGCACCTTATAGCTTCAGTTGTTGTTATGCTTGGACATACAGGAATATTAGATAAATCAGGGGATCTTCAAAGCATCCTTTTCAAGATGCTCCTCATTAATTTGACCTTGCAACATGTTTAATTTTTCTTGGTGTTTTCAACACTAAGTTTTTAATAGTTATATAATGGTTTAATTGAAGTTTCCTGTTGTCCTGAATGAGTGGCTTAAAGCACATAATGAATACATTTGTTTGAAATTCCTAGTGTAAATGAAAGAATTGATTTTTTTTTTTACTAAGTAAGTAGTTATCACGACAAGCTTACATTCTAAATTTCATCTGGGATAGTTAGCATTTTACCTCAAATCTCATATATCATAGAAAGAACTTCAGAGACTGTGCTGAGAACTTACACCCCAGGTGTGATATGTTTTGAAAAGACCTTTTATATTCTCAAGAGGACTGACCTCTTCTGCTAGATAGGCAAAAGTTGAGTTAGGTTTTTTAGGATGCCATTGAGAGTATCTATCAGCTTAGTTGTGGGTTCCTTCCTTTTTCTATGCTGGGCCCTGCATCATGATAGGGTAGGATGTTGTCATTAGACATTTTTCTTTAAAAAATAAGCACTACCCCAGAAAGCTAATCATTAGTAGCTCCCCCACTGCCCCAAAGAAAAAGGTCTTTTGGTAGTAGCAGTCAGTCTGATGGAAGGAGGAAGTTCATTTGAGTTGGGTGATTATCTTCAGTCCTTTCCAGGCAATGCTAACCCCATATCTCCAGAGTGGGTATCCTAGTTAGCTAGTTAACTAGTCAATCCATAGGAAGCAGGAAAAATACTATGGCATTTGGCTAGTTCAACATCTTTACTCATGGATACGGAGGATGACTTGAATCTATCATTCATTCATTTAGCTAGTCAGTACAAATTTATTAAACACCCAGTATGTCCCAGGCACTGTGATAAGCACTGAGGATACAAAGAAATGTAAAACGCAGTTCTTGCCCTTGAAGAATTCAATGTCTATCCATCCATTCTTCCATCCATCCATCCACCCATCTATCCATCCATCCATCCAACAATTAAATGCCTGATAAATGTAACATACTTGTAAGTATTATAGGAAATATAAAGACAGGATCACTGTATCATAGAAGGAATATCAGGAACCATATAGTCCAGTTCCCCCCTGATTTTACATACCAGGAAGCTGGTTGTGACAGGACCAGGGAGATTGTGACATGTTCAAAGTCATGCAGGTAATATGCATGAGAAACAGCATTTGAACCCAGGGATTCTGACTCCAAAGCCAATGCTCTTTTTTATGGTACCATGGGTCCTCATCCTCAAGTAATTTGTAGTCTACATGAACACAAATAACTACTATAAAATAGAATATAAATTAATAAACATGGGCAGCTAGGTAGTACAGTAGATAGAACACTGGGCTTTGAATCAGGAAGACTCATCTTCATGAGTTCAAATCTAGTCTCACTTACTAGCTATGTGACCCTGGGCAAGTCACTTAACCCAGTGTGCCTCAGTTCTTCTTCTGTAAAATGAGCTGGAAAAGGAAATGGCAAAGCAGTCTAGTACCTTTGCCAAGAAAATCTGATATGGGATCATGAAGAGTTGGACGTAGCTGACATGACTGAACAGCAGCCAATTAATAAATGAGACTCTGTGTTGTAGTAGAGTGCTGGACACAGAGGAAGTTTTGAATTCTAATTTTGCCTTCAATGTTTATTGTGAAGAAGATACAAGCAAAGTCTCATGAAAGTTTCAATGATGGAAAAATCACTTTGTTCTCATTACCGAATATTTTTTAGCCAAAGGGTTAACCCAAATAAGTTAGTCTAGTACTTGAGTACATGACAATGAGCTCAGATTTAATAGAGAATGAAGTAAATTTCTATCCCTTCTCTTGTGCTATTGCCATAGTGGTATCAAGAGTCACTTGATTCAGTTTAATTTTTCTGGTGAGATTCAGCTCAACTTTCCCTTTGAAGACAGGAGAGTTGTTATTAGTCTCCAAGGGGGAAGAGCATAGAAAGGCAGGATTCTATAGGTTTTTTACTAGCTTAGTAATAGGGCTACTCATGACTTTGTAACAGTTGGGAGGCTCTTTTCATGGAACATGGTTCAGAATATACCAGATAAGCAATATTCCATGATCCATAGTCTTTTAATGAAGATTCATTCACATCCACTAGAAAATGAGAGAAATTCTCTTATGATCCCCAGAAGATACAGGCCATGATGTTTGGCACTCCCTGGTAAGGTGTGTGTGGGGCCATGTGCAGACTTGATGAATGGCAGGTGTTCTTTCTTCTTAAAGCATTAGTCCTGGATGTGAGAAGGTACTTGTCTAGACTCATCAAAAAGCCCTGTTTGCTACCCACTTCTTTTGATTCATATGATTCATATGAGTAAAATTATTTTTGATTCATATGAGTAAAAAAATAAATCAGTGTGCTGTATAAAGCATCTGAAGACCTGAGTTTGAGTCCTGGTTCTTTGCCTCACTAGCTGGGCAACCCATAAAAGTCATCTCAGATGATTTGTTTCACCTATAAAGTGGAATTTCTGATATTCATGCTACCTATCTCATAGGATTATCTAAAATCTCACAATTAGAATGTTTCTGGAGGAGCCTGTCCTCTAATGAGAGGGGTTAGGCTCTTGGTTTCAAATTCTCTGGAATTTTACACACCTACCAGAGCCCTAGGTAAAAGTATTTAAGCTTAAGTTTGGCTCATGTCTAGGAACTCCCCAAATAGGAGGATATAAAAGTACGCAGTGTACCCTCTAGATCAAATATAGGACAGGTATTTTCTCTGCATAAAAGAAATGATAAAAACAACAAATATAGACAAATATGCATTGATAGAAAAACCTAAGGAAGTAATAGTAAAAATATAACTACAATTAATTCTTGTATGAGGTTGATATTTAAAGCATTAAGACAGTTTAAAATGCAGGGCTTCCAAATAAACATTTTATATTTGACCTTGGCTCTACACAGACTAAACAGCTTCCTCTAGTTTCATGTCTTCTGGCAAACCAAGCAAGGGGTTGATCTCTTGTCTTCCACTCTAATTTAGAAACTTTTCCTGCTACAAGTGAGTTTCAGAACTTTTGAATCTACAAGGTTGCCTCCTAGGTTTGACATACCCATCTTTTTTGCTGTTTGGTCATCTATGCTCAAGGAAAGAAACACAAAGCAGAAAAGGCAGCC
Source organism: Potorous gilbertii (assembly GCA_028658325.1). Lineage (NCBI taxonomy): Eukaryota > Metazoa > Chordata > Mammalia > Diprotodontia > Potoroidae > Potorous > Potorous gilbertii. Next base: position 420,287,047 of record CM053770.1, on the reverse strand, counting down.
ATGGGCTCAAGGTTCAGACTAAGTTTGTTGAGAGCCTTTCTCCTCTTCCCCTCCTCCCCGCCTCCCCAGGTCTTTTAATGACCTGGGTTTTCTCCCCGAAATAAAGGCCCATTTAAAAAAATAGCTCACCTTCTTCAAACGATGTTTCATTTGGATGAGTAATGAAACACTAACATCTCTGAAGAACTGAAATAAAGGATTATCCATAAGGCAATGGATAATCACATAACAGGCATGAGTAGATTGCAACACATTATAAATAGAAAATTATGCAAGAGAAGTTATATAAAGGATACTCTCAACATGGATGAACAGAAATTAAAAGAAGGCTGGTCATAGGACGAAGATGAAGTATAAATGATAGATAATTAGTATGCTCCATTGGTACTCACTCAATGTAAAGGAGAACTTGAAGAAGGTCCTCTACAACAACCAGTGCACCATTATGATGGACTTATGGGATGTCATGAATAAGAGTTGCACAGGAATTACCATGGATGACTGAGTTCTGAACTGCATTTTTGGAAGCAAAACCTTATTAATCAATTCATAGAGTCATTGAAGCAATAGAATTGTATTATTAGTCAAGAAATTGTCATGAATTTTGAAGAAATTTTGAAGTTTGGGGGAGAAAATTCAAAGAACTGGGGAGGGAGGGTCTAAGTGGAGATTTTGCCTTTTCTAGTTGTGTCATGATTTTAGAGGCAAAAAGAGGATATGGGAAGTGAATAGCTAGTTATGTAAAGGTCTCAAAGGCAATAATTTGGTTTCCTGGACCATGGTGTACAACGTCATGATGATGGGCAAAGATGGGGTACTACTCATAGTAGCAATGTATCATCGTGGAATGAGTTCTAGACTGAGTCAGAAAAAAAGAACCGGTTTTGACAATTACTAGTTGTTTGATTATGTGCAGCTCACTTAATTTCTTAGCTTCCGTGTCATTACCAGCAAAATGGAGATAATATTTTTAAGTCTCTCTGCCCATTATCGTGTGTCTGTTCTCAAGTTTGAGGATCTCCATATAGGCATAAATCTTCTTCGAATGCCTCTTAGCTATCCCGGCTGATTCTTACAGAGCAGCATACACCTTTCCATGATCATATTCATAACCCTATTTCACATGGCCTTGGTGACCTTTGTGAAATTACATTACCTTCTTGTGATAAATTCTCATTGTTTGCTGTAAGGACACTGTGTGATGTTATGCAAATGCCTTTAGCTACAGGTTTGGCTCGCTACTATTTCCTCTGTTTTTCACTTAAGAGTAACTGAGCACCACTTCTAACGTATTGCTCCATTCTGTGTCACCTCTGTGGTCCTTTAGAGTATCTAGTTTTGCATGTTTTTCTGGCTTTTTCTTTTTTGGCTGTTCTTTCTTCATGAAGTAAATTTTGTGGCACTCTTGATGAGGACAGTGAGTCTCTGGCTGAATACATTTTTTTTAGGTCTTGGTATTACTGGGTTTCAGGGCTGGAAAGGATCTTACACATCTTTAACTCCAGCCTCATCATTGTACAAATGAAGAAGGTGAGGTGCAAAGAAAGAAAAGGACTTGCTTATGCAAGATCACATAGGTATTCAGTGGCGGAAACAAGTTTAGATTCAGATCTTGTTTTCTAACTTGCAGTCTCTCTTGATCCTAGGAAGAGTAATCTTATTACATGTAGCATGTAGGTGAAGAAAAATGGAAGGAAAAGCAGGAATAATTGAGTTGGGGATATGATATAGACCCCTCCATTAAGTCCTACTCAGATATTGCATGAAGGTAGTCATGAATTTTCAAAGACTATGGAAGCAGAGGACAACTTCCTATAGAGTCTACCAAGCTACAAAGACTTTTTGTGTAGCACCACTGATGGACAGTATTCTTATTGTCCAAAGAATAGGATAGCTAAGTGAGTTTCAAATTTCCAGATCTGGGTGAGTTCTATCTCACAATACTAAGGGAACTTGGAGATATGATCTCAGAACTATTGCCAATACTTTCTGAGAAAACTCAGAGAATTTCCAGACTAGGATTTGACACTTATTGTCCTAAAATTTTCAAAGAAGGAAAAAAAAATGAATTTTAAAATTGAATGATCAGTAAATTTGGCACTTTTTGCAGGGGGAGGGAAGAAGGAATGGGTTCAAATAATTTCATTGTAATAGGTAACTTCCTGTTAGGAAAATTTCCCTACCAAATTAGATAAGCAAATATTCTAAAATTTATAGTCTTAGAAAATTTCCAGGGAACACTGAGTGGTTCAATCATTTGTCCAGCTTTCCAATGGCAAAATGATAAATTAATTATTAAATTCCGTTTAGAAAATTAGAAAATTTAGTGAACAGTGTGGTTACTATGAGCCAACATGAGTTCATTTATTAAAAGATAGCTAGAATGAACATCTGTTAAGTGCTTTCTATGTGCCAGGCACTATATACCAAGCACTAGAAATGCAAATACAAACAAGCAAGATAGTCCCTGCCTTTAAGAAACTTACATTCTAATAGAGACCTAACTCAGAAAGGGAGAAAGAGGATTGAAGTACCCAGGTAGTGTCATGGTAGGGAAACATCTGGGAAGTCATAAACTCTTCTTTCGTGTTTTAAAAAGTTATTAACATTGTGTCAACTTTGCTACAAAGGGGAATATTTAGGTCTCCACAGATAGAGATGCTTATTATAACATGCTTTCTCTACAGTCAATCAAGTTTCATGTAATTCTGACCATCTCTTTTTTCCTGTTTTCATTTCTCCATCCTTATTTTCTTCTGTGTCTATTTCATTTGACATGGTGTACTATTCCTAAAGTTTTGTCCCATTCAGACAAAATCTCATGTTCTGACTGTTGTTCTTGCCTATTTCCTGGGAGTGCAATGTCTTGGATCTCTGTCTTGGTACTTTCTTTGTTTCCCCAGCAACAGGGCCTTCAGGATGCAGCTTCTAGCCAGGTTCTGTAGGCCACACATGGCCCTCTCAGTCCTCAAGTGCAGCCCTTTGACTGAATCCAAACTTCTGTCTAACCATTTACTCCTTTCATTACATCTGGTTGAAGAGAGAGGGGCTTTAACAATTAGGTCAGGACATCTTGAGGTTGACATATGCAGAATGAAATTTTGATTTCTGTAAGATCTCTTATTGCATGACATATAACGGAATACTTCCTGAATCTGAGGTCAGAAGTGAGTTATATTTTGACCCTGCCATTTATTATCTCTGTTGTGCTGAGCAAGTCAAATAGGATTTTGGGGTGCCTTGGTTTCCTCATCTATAAAAGGAGGTTGAAGTAAGTGACCTTAGAATTTTATTCCAATTCTAAATTCAATAATCTTATGATCCTTGTAGACACAGTTATGAAATATGGACTGGAAGCTAGTACCATTAATACTGGTATATTTGTAGTTATTTGAGCAACCATATCCTCAGCCTATTGATTCATGACTGGTTGTCAATTTGGAGAGAATTCTCTAGTTACAAGAGACCTTCTGTTCTTTTAAATCTTTTAGTAAAATCCTTGGATGAAGTGGTACATCATATCCTTATCACATTTGCATATGATACCAAGTGGGAAGTATAGTAAATATATAGTTGGCAGAATCAAGATTTGAAATTATCTCTATTAGCTGAGATGGTGGGTTGAAACCAGAAAAAAGAAACCAAACACAAATCAATTTACTTAGGTTCAAAAACAATTACAAAAGAATGAGACTTTGATATTGGTTCATGCAAAAATTTCCAATAGGAGTTGCCTCCAATCTTATTATGAGTCAACAATCTGATGACTGCTAAAAAAAATTCTAATTTATTCTTACATTATATTAACAGAATTATAGCATCTAAATCATGTGCAGTCATAGACCAGGTATACTTGTACTGATCAGACCACATCTGAAATATGGCATCTAATTCTGGGAATGACATGATGAACACAAAGTATTCAAATGAAGATAATCAGTACTGTGAGAGAACTCAAGATTATCTTATATCAGGAATAGATGAGAACTGGCAGTGTTTAACTTGGCAAGGCAAAGATAAAGGGCAGGATGAGACACGTAATTTGTCTTCAAATATCTGGAGAGCTATTATGTCAAAAAATAAAGCCAGTTTATTCTGCATTGATCCAGGGGGTAGAACTAGTACTAAGAAACAGTTAATGAATTATAGGGGGACAGATTTTAACTCAAAATAAGAACTTACTAGAAAATAAAAATTATAATGGACAAAGTTGCTTCAGGAAACATTGAGCTCTAGATTACTAGAAATGTTCATACAGAGATGGGATAACAATCTCTTAAGGATTACATAAAAGAGATTCTGACATTAGGAGAAGAGGTGATGACTTCTGTGGTTCTCCTTCCAATTTGAAGATTCCATGTTTGTATGAAATAGGAGATAAAATGACTAATTCTTTATATGGCTCAGTGGAAAGAGTGCTGGATTTGGAGTCAGAAGAGGTGGGTCAGAATCCCATTTGGTCTGCTTTCTATCTGTGTGACACTGGGCAAATCACAAAACTTTTGTAGGTCCTTTCTTCCCCATCTCTAAAATGAGAAGGTCGAACTGTTTGGTTTCTCAAGTCCCTTCCAGCATTAAGTCTACGATCTCATTATATACTTAATACCTAAAACTTTTGTTTTTTCAACAAGAGCTATTTCAGTGAAAGGTAAAATGGGACTCAGAAATGAGCTTTGGACTAAGAGTTAAGTAGTGCTGGCTTCTGATCTGACCTCTAACATTAACTTGTGCAGTGTTGGATTAGTTGGCCAATCTCAATGAACATCAGTTTCCTCATCTGTAAAATGAGGAAACTAGACTGGATAGATGATCTATCTATCTATCTATCTATCTATCTATCTATCTATCTATCTATCTATCTACTAGGGGTGTGCTAGAGCCAGTTTGGAACAGCTCACAAGGGCCAATTATTAATATTCAAAGTGAGCATTTATGCCTTGGAAATTGGCAAACATCACATATCAGGTCTTGATTTATTGCTTTGTTGATTGTCTAGACATAAGAAAGTAACAGAGAAAATGTTAGCAATGCAAGTTAAACTTAAAAGTATATATGGTATATAAGGTATTTTTTTTTCTCTTGGAGAGTTGGTAAATAAACATTTATCTGCACATTTCTGTCTTTAAGGTTCCTTTTTGGTTATTTTTTTGTAAACCCAGAACTTAAGTTGGAACAGCTGCCAAAGAGATTTATATAAATTCAATCTCTATTCTGTAAAAATAGTGTAGAAAAACATCTCTGGGTGGTTTAAGCCCTGACTCGAAGTAGAGGGTGTAACCAAATTATTTCTTGAATTTCTTTCAATCAATCAGTCAATTGATTAATTCAGCACGTATATGTCTGTCATATGCTAGGCATTAGGAATACAAAGACAGGTAAATGAAACAATTCCTCTTCCAAGAAGGTTATTCTGTTAGGGGAAAACAACATGTGCTATAAACAGATAAATAAATACGAAATATATTAGCAAAGTCACTTCAGGTGAAATGAGACAGTACAAATAAGTGGGAGATCAAGAGAGGCTTTTTGCAAAAAGTGGTGCTTTTCCTCTACCCTATAGGAGGCTAGAGACTCCAAGACACTGTCTCTAGGCTTTGGATTTTGTGGTATTCCATGGTCACTCTGTTAATAGAATCTAGGTCAGTGCAATTGTTTTGAATTGTGAGCAATGCAATTTTATTGTATTCTTTGCTCAATTTTGTAACAGAACTCAACCTTCCTCCCTGAGGAATCCATATACAAAGAGAAGATAAAAGAATCAAACCAGAGCAGAGTGGAAAAAAATTGGTCCTTGTGAATAGCAAATTTGGTACACTGTCATCTACTTAGATTTTTGAATTCTGTCTTTCCTCCACTACTCATTAATATTTGAAATGGTATTAGATTTTTTAGTAGCAAAACTTATTGATATTATTATTTTGGATTTACTCTTAGATTGATATTAATCAGATTCCAACATCAGATGGTCTTTAGTGGTCATCAATTTGCCTTGAACAAAGATCCATATTTTTTATCTATTTAAAAATTTTATTTTTACAAGCATTTATTATCTTCCTCTTCAACTATCTCCTTCCTGTCAATGGAACAGTAATAATCATAAAAAACCTCCAAAACTCTCATGACAAATATACATAATCCAACAAAACAAATTTCCACATGAATGATGTCCAAAACTGTGTCACATTGTGCATTTAAGTCCTTCACTTCTCTGTCAGGAGGTGAACAGTATGTTCCATCTTTGACCTTATGTACCTGTGTTTTTTCACTGTATTGAAGAGAATTCTAAAATTTTCAAAATTATTTTCTTTTATAATCTTATTGTCATTGTATAAATTGTTCTCCTAGTTTTGCTTACTTCACTTTGCATCAGTTCATAGAGGTCTTCCCAGTTGTATCTGAAACTGTCCTTTTTGTCATTTCTTATGGCACAATATTTCATTGCATTCATATTGTACAATCTGTTTAGCCATTCCCAAAGATGTCTACCTATCAGGTAGACTTAGCTTCCTTTTCTCTTAATTTCTAATTTTTGACTACTATGAAAAGAGCTGCTGAAAATATTTTTTTACATTTAAGTCCTATTCTTTTTTCATCTCTTTAGATATAGACCCTGTGGTGGTATTGCCAGATTAAAGGATATGCAGAACTTAGTGACTTTTGAGGGCATAGGTCCAAATTGCTTCCCAGAGTGATTGAACCAATTGACTGTTCCACCAATAATGTACTAGTGTGTCTGTTTTGTTACAGATCCTCCAACATTTGCCATTTTCCTCTCTTGTCATTATTGTCAATCTGATGGGCATAAGAAGAAACTCAGAGTTGCAAAGAATCACATTTTTTAAACAACATTATTCTTCTGGTGATTTGTGGTTCTTATTCATGGAATAATTCCAAGAATGAAAGATGAAAACCACACAAAGGGTAATAAAAAAGGCTCATAGTGGGTATATGAGCAGGTTGCAACTCATTACAAGCAAAGGATAACATGGAAGAAATAAAGGATATCATCAGAGAGATGTGTGACCAGGAAAAAAAAAGAAAGCAAGAAATATATTCAAGTATGCTTCTTTGGTAGCCAACGATGTCAAGAGATATAAAGGAAGCTTCCCAGAAGGTCTAGTGATTCCCCTATGAAGGATTTACAGAACCAGATAGTTGACACAGACAAGAGTTAAACAAGGTAAGCAGACATGGAAAACAAATTCAATGGAGATAATCCCCACATCATTGATAATACAGATCTGTCCAGATAGTTAAGCTGTCAAAGTTTATTAAAGTTATCTTGAGTTTTGATGGGAGAATAAATTCTGAAGTCTGGAGAGAGTACCAAGCTTAAAGATATAGAGGGAGAAGGTAGTGGGAACCAAGAAGAAGGTTAGGTTTGAGCAGGCTCCTGGTCTATTTCTCCTTAAGGAAAATAACTGACACATGTATACTCTTCATTTCCTCCTCTCTAGGATGGTGATGGTTTTGGCAGGAAGAAACAAGAGGAAGATACTAGATTGAATTGTAGAGACTACCTTGGAAAAGATTAGACTAATTTAGTCAACCCCAGTAGGCTGGGTTTTGTATCCTTCCAAACAAGTCCTGACATCATGTTGCAGGCACTGGCAATCTATGGTGCTAATGCAGAGATGATTTTCAATGGGCCCTGGGCAAAACTACAAAGAAGGCCAAGTTCTTTCCCAGCCCCTCCCATCTCTTTCCGCCTCTCCCTTGTTCCTTAAGTGCTGGAGTCCTCATGCTGGCCTCCCATATCACCTTGGCTTCTAATTGCCAAAATACCCCATGCTTCAAGATGATCTCTTTTCCTTTTTAACACACCCTCTTCTCCATCCTCTTTCAAAGTCTCTTTTCTTAAGACATCTCCATTGTTGAATTATAACTGACAGTGAGAGAGTAATGACTAATAGGTTGAACTCTGCCAACAGGTATTTTCACTTCATAGGATCATGGATTTCAAGCTAGAAGGGCCTTTCAAGGCCACCTAGTCTAGAAGTGTCAGACAGCATGGAGCACTCAACATTCCTGAGTGTGGACTGAACTAAATTAAAGTCTAATTGGGAAATATTTCATAAAATAAATTAAGGTACAATAAAATAGAGATATGTAGTTTTCTAAGTCAATATGCAATCTGCAGGGATGCTTACGTATAATTTAGCGGCCCCCATTTTTAGAAATTTATTGTTCAGTCATGTCCCCCTCTTTTGACCCGACTTGGGATTTTCTTGGTAAAGATGGAGTCGTTTGCCATTTCCCCTCTCTTTATATCTATATATGTTGTTGTTACAGTCATGCTCAATGCTTCATGATTCCATTTTGAGAATTTCTTGGCACAGATACTAGAATGGCATCCAACCAGGGTTAAGTGGATTAAGTCTGGGGTCACATAGCTGGTAAGCGTCTGAGGTTGGATTTGAACTCTGGCCCTCCTCACTCCAGACCCAGTGCTCTATCCATGGCTCTAACTAGGTGCCCTCTTTGAATTCTATGCCACTGGTCTAGTCCAAATCCTCTGATTTTATAGATGAGGCAACTGAGGCTAAGAGAAGTTAAACAAGCTGACTAGGCCTCAAACTTAGGTGCTCTAACTCCAAACCTGCTATGTTTTCCATTCTATCCCACTGCCTCTGGCCCTTTATACCATTATGCTAGTATAGCAATTGTCCTATATTCCAGATTAAAACTTCCCTGAACATGCAGTAACCCTTCAGAGGGCAATTTACCTCTACATGTCCAGTAAATACTCATTTGCAATAAGTCTGGCTAAGTGCTACAGTCCAGTCTCAAGCCCTTTGCTGGGTAGTAGTGACATATTGTGGGCTTCCATCATATACACCTTGTTCTAGCTGTGAGTGGTCCCTTTGCTAGAGAATGGGGAAACTGGGCTGGAATTGGATTCTTTTCTTTCTTGATATCCTGTTCTCCTTTCCTTTATCCCCTTCCTCTTTTCCCTCTTCTCCACTGTGGAACTTCCATGCAAATAACCCCCAAACCTGTATTCTCTAGTTAGATGACCCTTATCTGTAAGCTAACTCAGGCCTAAATCAATGGCCTAAAACAAAGCCACTAAACAGTACATCAGGATTCCTGTGGGCTGCATATTGATTTTAAAAATCCTCATATTAATATTGTTTCATTGTGTTTTTGTTAACTATTTCCCAATTACTTTTAATGTGGTTCAGGCCCTCAGTAGTGCTGTGAGTTGAAATTCATGCCTTATGTTTGACCCTTTTGACCTAAACCAAATTTTATCAGCTTCCTTCTTAAACCTGCTCCTTCCCTGTTTCTGTTAATGGCACCACTATCCTTCCACTCACCTAGGTTCAAAACCTTGAGGTCATATTTGACTCTACTTTCTCTGAGCATATCTAGCCATTACTGAATATTTTCCAATCTACCTTCCTAATGTCCCTGGCAAAGGGAGCACAAAGCAGTTCTCAGATTTTTGAGTCTCTTTTATACATTTAAAAATTATTAAGGAATCTCCTCCCAACCTCCCAAGAGCTTTTGTTTATGTGATTTATATCCCTTGAAAGTCTCTGGACCACACTTTGAGAACCCCTGCAGTAGTGGATGGAGAGCTGGTCTGGGAGTTAGGAGGAAACAGGTTCAGGTCTTGCCTCAGAGCCACACCAGAGGTGTGACCTTGGGGGAGTCATATAACTTCTCAGTGCCTCAGGCAACTGTCTAATCCTATAAATTTCAGAGCAGGTCTCATTGTATGTTAGTAGAAAGAATCTTACCTGCCTACACTAATGAAATCACACATTAGGTAAAAAAAAAAAAATACGACTAGCACCTGTCTTCTCTCCTTTACATTCTACTGTCATCAATTTAGATGAAACTCACCTTACCAATAGCTTAGACTATCATAATAGCCTCCTAATCAGCTACCTAACCTTTTGTCTCTCCTATTTCATTTTACACATTACTGCCCCATGAATCTTTTTATTATATTACTCCAATCACTGCAAAAACCTTCAATGGTTCCCTATAGCCTATACTATAAAGTCCTTTGCCTGGCATTCAAAGCTGTTTGCAATCTGGACCCAACCTAATTTCCTAGTTTTATTTCACAATCCTGCTTTCACATATTTCTAGACCCTGGCCAAATTGGACTACTAATTTCCCTCCAAACAGGCCCTATGTACTTGGTATGAATCCTCCTCTATTGAATTCTCATAACACTTTCTTTTTCAAATTAAATTTTATTCTTTAATTAACAGAAATCTATTTTTACTGCCTTTTCCTTACCCCATTGGGGGAAAGAAGAAAAACAATTATTCCACGTAATTAACATGTATATTCAAACAAAACAAATTCCCTCACTGGCCTGTTAAAAAAAAAAGAAGACCCATCCTATACCTTGAATCTATCTATCCTCTATCAGCATGTGGATAGCATTAGGCCATCGTTAGTTTTCTGGAATGGTAAATGGTCATTGTGTTAAAATACTTTTTTATGTGCTGATCCTACTCTAATTTGTGTTAGGATCAAAGGATTATAGCTACAGAGTCATTAGTTTTATTACCTTTGGCAATTCAGCTCAGGTTCGTAGATCTGAAGCTGGAGGAGACCTCAGAGGCCATCTGGTAAGCCATCTCTACATAAGGACACTGAGGCCCAGTGAGGTTATGTGCCCAAGGTCACACAGGTAACAAGAATCAGTACTAGGACTTGACCCCATACTCTGATTCCAGAGCCAGTGGCTTTTCCACTAAATCATTTATTCTTATTATGCATCATTTGCCTCCTTTAATAGAGTGTAAGCATTTTGAGGAGGACTCTGTCCTCACTATTCTGTTTCTTTGTCTCTTCATTTTCTGTCAGTGGCTCTGCTTGGTTTCAACTCTACTGAACAACATGCCCCAGTGTGCTGAGTACTTCCTGGACTTGTCCCCGCCTTTTCAACTTCCTTTTGTGTTTTATTCTTTTCCCATTAGAGTGTAAGCTCCTTGGGAGGTCGGGGGTGGGAATTGTTTTTCTCCTTATTTGTAACCCAACGGCTTAGCACAGTGCCTGATACCTAGCGGCACTTAATAAATATTTATTGAATTGAATTTGTAGGAGCCTCATTAAGTGCCACAGTTATAGTAGCCACTTAATAAATAAGTGTTGAGATACTGGAGAAGGACCACCACCTCCGCGGTTTGTCTGCTCCCCCACTCCATTCTGACCCCATTTGAAGGTTTGTATCCTAACCTTGGAAAGCTCTTTCAAATGCCCCCCCTTATAAACAATGCTCAATAAAATTCCTCCTTTCTCGCCATTGACACCAGTTTTGTACTGCCTTGCTCCAAACAATTGTCCTTTTCTTTCTCCTCCTTACTGCAGCAGTTAGCCAACCTCTGTATTCCTGAGTACTAGGTTGGATTTGTGCCCAGAGTAGCAGGGGAGGGCACCTCGGCTGCTTATTTCATATACTCTGAGGCTCTATGGAATGAAGCAAGCTGATGCCCCCACCATAAACAAATATGTTACATGCAACAAACAGGAAGACTGTTAATTTCAAGGTCTATTAGATGCACAAGGCAAAAAAAAATAATGGCTAATCGATGGAGGGACCTGGAATCGGCAGGGTAAGAAGTGCTATTCTCCAGCTTCTTGGAGATTTCAACAAACAATGGAAAATAAATAAATACCACTGATAAAAATGTACTTGACAGTGTACTTTTGAGTGAGCACAGTGAGATACCGATGTAGACACTGTGTGCCCATGGTTTTTTTCACCATACGGTTCAGAACAGCTGATTGGGTCAGGTTCAGAATGAGCATTAGTGCATTCATGTAAAAGTGATTGGAATTCACAATGTACCCACCTAATACATTTATAACTTTTAGCAAGCCTCACTTCTGGATTCATTTTGGAGCTGCTAAAGTGAGATGGTCTGTGGTATCATATTTTCATCTGAAAGCAAGTGAGAAGACAAAAGCAAACAGGCCTTTTTGGCTATGAGAGGATGACCTTCCAAGTAAAGAATTTTGGTCGGTGCTTTCAACTTCAGAGGGGGATGAGGCAGGAGGGCTGTTTGTATCAGAAATGTAACATGGAGAAACGGTAGGGGGAGGGCTGCAGGGTTCCTCCCCTTCTAGACTCTACATACTGCTTTGAAACATTCTGATTTCCCTGAGCCATTTTTTTTAAAGCAGGAAAACATTATTGCTACCAGTGCTTTTTTTTTCTTCCTTAAACACTGGGCTGGCATGCCTGTGCATGCTTGAATGCTCTCACAGTTACATATAAACCTTAAAAAGAGGCCCCCTTTCCCCCTACCCTGACTCATAGGTCCATACATGATATTGCTAGGGTTTAGAAGGACTATGCACAATTAAATGGCATTTATATACACTGTCAGACTTTGGGACTTAAGGACACAATTAATCCAAGAGAGAGGGGAAGGCAAAGCACTGGAAGGAAGAACCAAGTGAAAAGAGTGAACGTGATCACTTAAAGAAAGAGGGGAGTCAATGGAGGCTTCCCCTAGATCTTCTGTGATTCCTAATTCTTAGGATCATGGAATCACATATGGACAGCGGAAAGGAACTTCAAAGATCATTTAGTCCAATCTCTTCATTTTACAGATGGGGAAACTGAGACCCAAATAGGTGAAGTATCTTGCCCCAGGTCACAGAGGTGATAAGAAGTTATGATGGGAATCAAACTCAGTTCTTCCCCTGTCTGCAAATGTAGCCCAGCACCGAGCCTCCACAGCCTTTGTACTATGGCTGATGGAGTGGGAGAATGACAAACAACCCAACACTCCGCAGCCAACTCAGATTTCCTCCTTTGTCTTTGGCTCTTTCTCATTTTAGGCTCCCTGTTGCCCAAGTTGGTTTCTAGATCGTCCTCCTTTTCCTCAAGGGCCTCTTCAACAGACCACATGAAAGGGAGCCCAGCACGCCAATATCTCAATACGTTTGCTTTGTAGAAATCCCCTTCAGGAGCAGTAAAAAAAATGAGAGGATCTCCTCAGCACAAGCTTACCTGTGGAGAGTGCTTCTTTCTTGAAGTGGAGATTAAAAAATAGTTAAGTATAAACAGCAGAGCTGAGGAAAATAGCTTCTGATCAACGTTATGATTTCTTCAGTCCTGTCAGAATATGACTAGTGGCACAACCTTCCTCACAGAGGATCTGAATTTCTTGTTTGGAATATCATTTAGAGTTTTCTTCTACCCTTTTCTCAGATAGGTGTGTTTAAACTATCCCTGACTAGTAACTGGGCTTTTTTTTTGCCTTGGGAAAGAAAAAGGAAGGCAGGCTCAAGGTGGAATGTCAGAAATAATTAGAGGAGAGAAGACAGGAGTACAAACACTACCCTCCTCCCATGTCCCAGCAGTATCCCAACTCTGTCCCCAGGACACGTGCACAATATGTGCAATCTTGGAAGCTAGAGTCTCCTAAGAGAGCTCCGTGTGCGCCCAGCAAGACTCACCTCTGCATGACAAAGGCAGATCTGGAAGGAGGCTGTGCTAATTCAACTCCCACCCATTGACACTTGAAAGTAGATCTTCAAGGTAAATTACCACACAGCCAGAGAAGGCAACATTTAAATAGCTTGAGAAGAGCAAAAAGATGCCTATGCTACCTTGTTACCCTTAGGACTTAGTTTATCTGCATCCAAACAAGGGTTATTGGATTGGGCTAGGAGAGTCAGTTTCTTTGTCTTTGATACAAGAAGATTAGAGATGACTTTCTCTTTATCTTCCCTTTTCACCTTCAACATAAGCTTCCTAGGGGAGCAAATCTGTAGGAAGATAATGAAAAAAAAAAAAACCCAAAACCCAAAACAAATAACTATAGGAATCTGGCTCTTGCTTTTAGTTGTAAAGGCTGCAGTTGTAGTCTAGGGGTAGGTGGCCAGAGGATCAGAGAGGTTAAGTGAGATGCCCATGAGTTCATGCCTGTAGTCACATAGCTGGTAAGTGCAGTAAGTGGGATGTGAAGTCAGGTATTTCTAACTCTCAGTTTCTGACTAGCCTCCATGCCACGGCGTTGTTACCCAAATTTGCAGCCTCAGAAGATTCTTTAGAACAATGAATCAATTTCCATATTTGGTAAAGAAAAGGTGGAGTCTTGTGGAATAAAAACAAAGGGCCCTAAATTAGGACTAAAATTATACTAGAAACCTTTGAACATTGCCCTCTCCTTTCAAGCGCCTACACACACACACACACACACACACACACACACACACACACACACACACACACACACACACACACTTTCCTATCCATTAGGAATTATTTCAAAAATCTTTCTGTAGAGGGCAATTGGAATATCAGTGTCATCCGTCACCTTTGGTACCACTCTTTATGTTGTAATGTAAAGACTAAACTGGGAAACTTAGAGGCTTGGGTTTTATTATTTGCTTTTATGACTTTGGATCTGAAAGGGACATAAGAGACCATTTAGTCCAACCTCCCCATTTTAAAGATGGGAAAATGAAAACTCAGAGATGGCAGTGACTTGCCCAAGGTTTTAGAGTTAGTAAGTATCCGATCCTAAATTCAAGACCAACTCCTCTGATTCCAGAACAAATGTTCTTCCAGCCTGTGATTCACTAACAATTAAAATTTAACCCCGTAAAAAAAAGATTTTGTAACTAATTTAAAAAACTTTCAAGAGATTACAAGATAGGTGCTATACTGTAATGCTTATCATTTATTAAAAATACAAAGCCTTGCATTAAGCAAAGGACTTGTTCACAGTTGCATCTTGATTGATGGGATCATCTTCAAATAAGGACTACAATCCATGTTTTAACTCTGTATAGGTAACAGTCTAACAATGAAAGAGAAGAGTGCATTGAGCAGAGTAGAGCTGACTGTGGATTTGAACATTTGTACCTTTCCCAGAACAGACAAGGAAAGGAAAGAGGCGATTTGGCAGATGGTATTTAATGGGTTGGCCATGCTGGAGGAATTGGCATGCAAAAATTCTTAGCAGTAACCACGAGGAACAAAGTGATAGTGTCATAAGTTCATGGAGCAATAAAGGAACTGTGGGTGCAGAAGGGATAAGAGTGACAAATGTTTGATTACTATAGCACTTTTTGAAGGACTTTGAAGGCAAAGGCATGTATGAGTTTAATATAGAGGGAACTCAAAGAATTGATTAGGGATGGGAAAGCATGTTAGGAATGACAGTATACATATTTTCAAGTGCATATGGGAAGAGAGGAATGAGAAATCAGAAAGGTTGGAAAAAAGCAGAGTCAACTTTTAATATTCCCAATGATCAAAATTAATTTTTATTGTTGGTGTATATTAGTTTGGTTAATTGACTGAATCATTATATTTCAGTGGATCCTTCCTGTACTGATGAAAGATCCCTCCACTTAGTCAGTCAACAAACACTTATGAAGTGCCAGGCACTGTGCTAAGATTTCAGAGAAAGGCAAAAAAAAACCAAACCAAAACTCGAGTCCCTAATCTCAAGGATATTACAATCTAATGGGGGAATATATACATCACAAGTGATCATGCCTTCTCAATCTGTGTGATTCATTTCTTTATTTTCCCATAAATCTTTCATGTAACATCTACCTAATGCATTGGAGACCTTCCACTGGGAGTCCTTCGAGTTGTGCAACACTTGGGATGTCCATCTCTTAACTTTTGCTCTCAGTAGAACTGATCTACCTTCTTTTCTAATTATACATTTCTTGCATATATACATACATATGTGTATATATACATTACAATATTTACTTGTACACAATCTTGAATGTTGTATCCCTTCATGCCACCATGTATCTTTCCATGGAATTTTGTTTGAGTCTTCAGAGATTATGGTGTTTAGTGGTTCTCAACCATGTAGCACCACAGGGAGAATATTGGTGTTAAAAAAAAGGTGGGATTTTTGTATTAGAGACCAACTTGGGATCATTGAAGGCACTGAACAATTTTCTAAGTGAAATTGAGTTTGCTTTCTTCCTCCTCTTCAATTCTGGGCTCAATTATAGTTCATTTTTGAGACCCAGGAAAATCTGAGTGTGTGTGGAGTAGCTCAATGGACTTCCCTTTTAATAGTATGACATAGTTTAGACAGTAGTTATTCTTTACAGATATGGTAATTTCCCTGTGTGGACAGTTAAGATAAACCCTTTTGAATGGTCATCAGTCTCTTGGAGGAGCCTCAGCAGTATCTTTAGGCTTGATACAATCTGTACAATGTGATCTATAAGCAGGAGCATCCGGAGGACCTTGCTATCTACTAGGAAAGTTCCCTTTCCATTAGGACTCTGCCTAGGACATGCTTGATGATAGGATCAAACACCTTTTGTGAACATATATCTCTCTGGTTCATGACTCATTTAATGTTGATAATCGCAGAAGCTTTGAAAAAAGTTATCTCTGGTTGCATCTATGAAGGAATCTTGTATGATCTTAACATATGCATGAGAGACAACTTGTTGAAAGGGAGCCCTCAAGGCTGCTTTTTGCTCTACTGAGTCAGAGTCAAATGCTCATTTTAACCATAGTATACAAGCAGTAAACACAATGGGATTCCATGTTCTCTAGTTGTGTGACTGTGAAGATGTGGTTTGCTGCAGAGAATCTTTTTTTTTTAAAAAAAAAAACTGCCTCTGCTCATTTCGTATGTAATCAAGGGAATCCTCAACATATATATAGCTCATTTCCATAAAGATTTTATAGAGATGAGAAAGTAAGCATATGGTCAGTAGATACTGATTTCCTCTTGATCATCTTTTCTGGGTACTTCCATCTGTGTGTTTACCCCCCTCCCCTGAATGTTTGGTATCTTCCTCTCTTTTAAATATTCTAAAAGTTGGTATTCATTAATGTTTTAAAAACTCTTTTACTTTCAGTAATGTGTTCTTGTTCTGGCCCCACTGTTTTTCTTAACTAATAGCAGCCAATGGCCAGTATTTAAATAGCTCAACAATGTTTATAAAGGGCTTTACCTATGTTATCTCATCAGATTCTCACAACTCTGTGAGGTAGACATTATAATTATCATTTTACAGATGAGGAAACTGAGGCTGGGAGAGGGAAAATTATTTGCCAAGCTAATAAATGTCTTAGGTGATATTTGCACTCAGGTCTTATTGACCTGGCATAGCTAGGTGGCACAGTGGAGAAGAGCACCAGCCTGGAGTCAGGAAGACCTGGCTTCAAAGTGAACCTCAGACACTAACCGTGTGACCCTAGCCAAGTCACTTAACCTCTGTTAACCTTCTTCCACCAGAGAAGAAAATGGCAAACCGCTCTAGTATCGTTGCTAGGAAGACCCCAAATGGAGTCACAGAGTCAGACATGACTGAAAACCCCTCAACAACAACTTCCTGATTCTAAGTTCATCATTATACTACTTTTCTTCCGGAGCACATTTCCAGCTTCTCATACAGCATGTGAGGTGCTATAGAGAAGCAGAAATAGGCATATGGATTAGCCGTTATTGATGTTCTCTCTATTGCTTTATTTTGTTAATAATAATCCTTTCCTTATTGAGATTGCTACCCTGCTTAATTAAGCCCTTTGTTGTTTATGTCTAAGCTTGTTCAGAACAGTTCAAAAAAAAACTGGAAAGAGAAGATATGTAAACTAAAACATCTAATTACATAATTATGTATCTTATGGGATAAAGAGAGCAGGATGGAATGGTGGGGAGAGTTCCTGGGCCTCAGAAAGGAAGACTGACCAATGATACATACTAGCTTGTGACACCAGAGAAGTCTCTTAACCTTTCAATGCCCCAGACAACTTTGATACTGTCAGGAAGAGAATAGTTGTTTATCTGCACTGGTGGATGGAAAGTTCTCATCACAAATTTCTTACACCAGTGAAATCATAGACAGGACTAAAAAAATAAAAAGGAGATGGAGAAGCTTTGTAACAGCTTCAAACTAGATCTTTGCTGAAGTCAGTGAGATGAAGGGGCACCTTCCCAGGAATGAAGTAAGGAGGTAGGAAGAATTCTGAGCTTTTCAGCTCCTCCTATGTTTGAATTTCACAGTGCGACTTCATGATTTATGTTGATTATAAATTATTGTGGTATAGCAGCTAGGGCTTACAAACCAGAAAGATGGACTTGGGTGGAATTCTGCCTTTGACACACTGGCCAAGTGACCCTGGGCAAGTCAAGTTATTTCTCAGAGATCTAGGTCAGAGGCCTCAAACTCCAGAACAACTGGAAATGCAGCAGAAACAGATTCAGTATAACTGAGAAATTATAACATAATAAATAAAAATATAATGCAACATAGATAATGTTAATTTGTGGTTTTTTAAATTCAACATGGAGCCATTTGTACTGGAGTTTGACACCACTACTCTAGTCAACTCTTTTAAGACCCTGGAAGAGAAAGTATCAAGTAGCATAAATAGTAGTTTTTTCACCTGAGCTTTCCCTATGCGAATTAAATCATAATCCCTTGTTTTATGAATCATTAGCAATATACATATATTAAAATATAATTATGAAAATATATCTTAAAGCCAAAGATAACTTTAAAAATCTAAAAGGTTGTTTCCTCTATTGCTAAAAAATTATTGGTATGTATATATACACACATATACAATAGCTAGAAATTTAGAATATGGGAAAGAAATTTTATATGAACATATGAAGGAAGATGGTGTTTTACATGTAAAAGAGTGGAGGAAAGTCAATATTTAGTCACATCTAGTGTTTAGTGGTTTTCTAATCAAACCTCATTTTTTTTTAGTATTTGTTGATAATTTAGATGAAGGTGAGAATGATAATAGCTGACACATAATGCTTTCAAGTTTACAAAGCATTTTACATGTATTAACCTGTTTGATCCTCATAACCACCTGCAAGGCACGCATTAAAGGTGTCATTAGCCCCATTTTACAGATGAGAAAACTGAAGCTCGCAGTGGTTAAGTGGCTTGCCTAAAGACACATAGTTAGCAAGTATCAAAAGCAAGATTTCAACTCCAGCCTTGGACTCCAAGTCCAAGGCCCTGGCCAGAAGTCCACAGAAAAGACTCAAGGCAGGAGTAGACAGGGAGAGAATAAGCATTTATATAGCCCCTACTTACTAAGTGCTAAACTCATGTGATCCTTTTAGCAACCTTTGAGGTAGGTGCTATAGTTATTCCCATTTTACATGTGAGGAAATTGAGGCAAAGAAAGGTTAAGTGACTTGTTCAGGGTCACCCTGCTAGTAAGTGTCTGAGGCTGGATTTGAATTCAAGTCTTCATTATCCCAGGAACAGAATTTTATTTATCATGTCACTAGCTGCCTCAAAGTTAATGATACTAGAGGTAGCAAGTAATTAAAATGGTTATTTATTGTGTAAGTTAGCAGAAACAGAGGTGAAAGGAGGTTCTTTATTCTTGTTCAACAACATGGGGTGATCCTGAAATTTTTAGGGAAGGGAATATTTGAGAAGCAGAAAAGATGAACTTGCTGGGGGGGAAATAGTATTGCTGAGAAAATGGCTCGCAAGTCTATGCACGTCACTTTAAATCACATGTCATTTGGCAAATCACTTTCATGCTTGAGAAATGCAATCTATACATCAATAGCACTGTTGGTAACAGCACCCATGCTAAGTTTCTGGTTGTGTCCTGCATGCATGCTTCTTTGCTCCAAATACTATTATTGGACGCAGTAGCAGTAAGGAAAGAAACAGAGTTAATGATTGCATAGAATGCTATTCAGCTGTTTGCCTAGGACAAATATGATCTTGCATTTCAGGTCCTGTCAGCCTACAGAATCACAGGTGAGAGTAAGACAAACCAACCAAAATACAACTATCAAGGCAATTCTTTATAAATGGACTTGTATGTATCCTGAACTTGCTGATAAGTCAGTTGAAGGCAGAAAAAAAATGCAGTATGGTGATAGAGGGAAGAATTTCAGAAAGTTAGAGCTGGAACAGGCCTCATCCAATCCAACCTTAACATTTGATAGATGAGGAGAGTGAGTTTTGAAAAAGTTAAGTGACTTACAGGGTTGTAGGGTATTAGATCTGGAAGAGACCTGGGACATCATTTCATGATGATGATGATGATAGCTACCATTTATGTGGGCAGCTAAGTGACAAAGTGTCTAGAGTGCTGGGCCTGGAGTCAGGAAGACCTGAGTTCAAATCCAACCTCAGATATTTAGTAGCTGTGTGACCCTGGGTGAGTCATGTAACCCTGTTTGCCTCAGTTTTCTTATCTGTAAAATGAACTGGAGAATGAAGTGGGAAACCACTTCAATATCTCTGCAAATAACAAAACTCCAGATGGGATCATGAAGAGTTGAACATGACTGAACAATAATGACATTTATATAGTGCTAACTCTGTGCAAGGTACTGTATTAAGACTTTACAGTTACCTTATTCCATCCTCACAACAGCCTTGGGAGGTAAATGCTGTGATTATTTCCATTTTACAGACAAGGACATTTAAGTACAGGGAAGTTAAGTGACTTGCCCATACAGCTAGTAAGTGTCTGAATCTGGATTTGAATTCAGGTCTTGTTGACATCAGGCCTGGAACTTTATCCATTGCATCTAGTCCTATACATTAATTTTATAGATGAAGAGACAGGTTTAGCAGGATAAAGGTACTTGCTCAAGAATACACTTGCTAGAATGTGAACTAGGACTCAGAGGCAAATCTAGAGAAACTGATTTTGGCTCAATATAAGGAAAAAAATTTCCCCAAATGTTAGAGTAGTCCAAAAGTGGATTTCATTGCCTCAGCAAGACCTGTCACTGGACATCTTCAAGGAGAACATTTGTCTGAAATTTGGTTAAGGTGATTCCTATTTAGATGTTGTTGGATGGACTAGATTACCTCTGACATCATTCAGAGATCCTGTGATTCTCGGATCTCCTAACTTCCAGACCCACCACTTGTTCTACCATTTAACATATTCTCTGAATGTTTACCTCTTGCTCTCTCCCCTGTGTTGATAATTCTAATCTTAAGGCCTCATATTAATGCTGTTGTGTCAATCAGACAAGCATGGTTGAAGTAATTATGATACTGTATATTTTTAAAAATAGGTTTTTATTGATTTCTTTTATTTTAAAATTGTCTAGATTTCCCTCTCTGTCCTTTCCCTTCCTCTTCCAATGTAACACTGTTTTAAAATGAAAAAGAAAAAAAGTAAGAACCACCAAAACCTTAAAACATTAAAAATCCAATGTCATACTATATTTCATACCTGTGAACTCCCCTCCTAACCTTTGCACTTGAGATGGAGGACATCAAAGGACAGTCAGTGTCTTCTCATAGTTTTTCTTTTGGGCCAAATTTATTCTTTTTTAAAATAACATTTTATTCTCCAATTATATCTAAAACAATTTTTATTTTATCATTTAAATTTTATTTTATAAAATTGAGTCTTTCTTTCTTCCTCTCTCCCTGCTTCCTTCCCTGAGATGGTAAGCAATGTGATATAGGTTATCCATGTACAATCATACAGAACATATTTCCGTGGTAGGCATGTTGTGAAAAAAGACATAGACCAAAAGAAAAAACATGAAAAAAACAAAGAAAGTGAAATATAGTATGCTTCAATCTGTATTCAGACTCCATCAGTTCTTTCTCTAGGTGTGGATATCATTTTTCATCATGAGGCCTTTTGAATTGTCATGGTTCATTGTATTGCTGAGAATAACTAAGTCTTTCACAGCTGATCATTGTACAATATTGCTGATGTTCTCCTGCTTCTACTCATTTCACTTTGCATCAGTTCAATTAAATCTTTTCAGGGCCAAATGTATTCTTTACAATTTTTTTTCTTTTTTTTTTTATTAAATAAATTTATTTAACTTTTTACATTCATTTTCACAAGATTTTGGGTTCCAAAATTTTCTCCCC